>JAOWBW010000039.1:1158532-1758532 GCA_026119855.1 Campanula takesimana | reverse complement strand
GATTGGGGGTTATAAAATTGTTTTTCACTAAACTAGAAATGAAATTGCGATTACTATAACTTAGATAAAAACTCTTATATTTTAAGGAATCCTTGGGATTGGAACATCAACAACATATATTCATCAACTATCCATGCTCTATTTAGATTAAAGTTTCATTTTAAAACAAGGATGGTATGCTTGGCCTACACTACTTCTCACGATCAAGCAAGTAGCGTTTGTATTCTCATACTAATTATACCCTATCTCTCGATGGCCCATAATTAGTAAGAATCCATTAAGTTTTCTTTATGAAAATCAGCATACTTTCCACTCAAGGAGCATCCCTAAGCCATTACACTACTCTCATGAGTAATGAACTTAGTTCTGACTATATGGATCCGCTAATCAAGGTTCTTCGATCAGTACTTCCCTTGATTAACTAAAATTCATACAAATCATGGACGTCATCATGGTCGTAGGCGTTAAAGTTTGATATAGTAGAATTGTTTAAGATGAAGAAAGTAAATTTAGAGCACGAATATTAGTAAATACAAGTGTTTGTTGAGTTTCCAATCCCAAGAAATAGGGGGATTACTCACAAGCCATTTGTGAAAAGAGAAGAATAAGATGAAGATGAGATAAAAGAGTAGAGATACTTATTCTGAACTTGAAATGCAGACAAAGAATTGAAAATAACCTCTTGATATTATTGCTTGAAAAACTCAGAAGTTTGTTCAAGAAATGATGAATATCTTTCACAAATTCTGAGAATTATTTGATGTTTAAGAGTACAAATTTCACTATAGTAAGTTTACAATGTTTCTAGATATCTAAACTACTGATTTTTACTTCTATTTATAAGCCTTGGAGGAGGGGAGGCAATCTTTCCCGGATGGGTGCTTGGAGAGGTCTTCATTTGAAAAGGCACCTTTTGCTGATTCAGGGGGTGCTCGGCCGAGTCAAGGAAAAGTGCTCGGCCGAGCAAGCCTTCGAAAATAAATCTGCCTTTCTGATTCCCTATGCTCGGCCGAGTCAAGGGTACTGCTCGGCCGAGCAGACCTTGCTTTGACTGGACTTTTGACTTTTAATGGACTAGCTTATTTCCTTCTTTTCCAAGCGTTCTTCCTTCACAAAGATGATGCCCTAGCTCCCTTTTTCCTCAAGAATGTACTAAAAACCTGTTTGCATCATAGAAACATTCTCCAAGTGCATTATATCAAATAAAGAGTATAAAATAAGTAATTTAAGTGGAATAAAAGCTAATAAACTATATTTTTAGACCTTAAATGACTATAAAATAGTCATTTAAGATTCACACCAAATCTCAGAAGGTTTAAACCACCTTCTGTGAGGCAAGTGTGGGTTGTCAAAAAGCTGCTAATCTTTAGGACCCAAAATAATAAAGGGGACCTCGATCTTAAATGTTTATTTTGTAGGTCTTCTGCCTCATGGCTGGTTACTCAAATGACGTTACAAGTTTATGGTATCTAGACAGTGGATGCTCAAGGCATATGACTGGAGATCAATCTATTGGAAAGTGTCCGTAATGAAAAAGGTCCAGCAGTTACTTTTGGCGACAACAGCAAAGGAAAAACCATCGGTTATGGAGTCATTAGAAAAGGAAAAATAACAATCCAAGATGTTTCTCTAGTTACCGGTCTAAAACACAATCTTCTCTCAATCTCACAATTTTGCGACAAAGGATTGCAATGCCACTTCACTTCAACTCATTGTCTTATTAAGGATAGAAATCCGGCGTCACTTTGCTCAAAGGGATTCGTAAGAAAAATGTTTACATTGTTGATTTTAATTCTACTTGTATTTCTTCTAATCTCTGTTTTGTAGCAAAGAATGTTAGCGAAAATAGTTGGCTTTGGCATAAACGACTAAGTCACATAAACTTCATGTATCTCTCCAAGATTGGTAGAGAAAATCTAGTTCGTGGTCTACCCAAGGTAGCTGATCACCACGATGAAAAGTGATCAGCATGTCAACTAGGCAAACAACCAAAATCGTCTTTCTCACGCAAGACGACTCCGTCAACTTCAAGATGTTTGCAGCTACTACATATGGATTTATTTGGACCTGTCACTACCGCAAGTATCAGAGGCAATAGATATATATTAGTTGTGGTAGACGATTATTCAAGATATACGTGGGTCGAAATGATGATCTCCAAAGACGATTGTTATGACATTTTGACCGCACTCTTTAGACAGCTCCAAACCCAGAAAGAAGACGACCTAGTCAGTGTTCGATCCGACAACGGAACAGAATTCAAAAACAACGGCGTCGCTCAATACTGTGACGACCACGGTATCGACCATAACTTTTCAGCTGCTGGAGTTCCACAACAAAATGGTGTTGTGGAAAGAAAGAACAGAACGTTAATAGAGGCAGGAAAAACGATGCTTGTTGAATCGAAGCTACCTCAATATTTTTGGGCTGAAGCCGTCAACACAGCGTGCTTCACTCAAAATCGATCCCTCATCAACAAGACCTACAACAAAACACCTTATGAACTTTGGAGAGGAAGAACCCCCAACATTGCCTACTTCAAGATTTTCGGTTGCAAATGTTACATTCTCTACAACGGTAAAGAGCATCGAGGTAAATTTGCTCCTAAAGCCGACAAAGGAATATTTGTTGGGTATGCTAAACACTCAAAAGATTTTCGTGTATTTAATAAAACCACTCTTAAGATAGTAGAATATGTCCATGTAACTTTTGATGAACATTCTCTCCTTGAGCCACATTTGGCTCCAAATGTTGCTGATGATTTTGTTGAGCTTAATAAGATAGCTACAAGTCAACCACAAAATCAGTCAACTCAAGGAAATACATCTACCTCAACTGCACCTCCACCTACCTCACATGAAGTACCAGAAGCTACCACATCTGCTGCTACCTCAAATGGAGTTGAAGTTGAAACACCCATAAATGTTGAAGAACCAATCCCTCAACTTACCTATGATTGGGATGGCACAAATGATGTACCACTAGAAGATTTTCAACAACCATCAACTCAACCAGACCTAGCACATGAAGTGCGCGAGGTCAGAGATCACCCAATTCAAAATATCATTGGTGATCTACATTCCGGTGTTCGAACAAGACGATCAAATTATGATGCTCTTACCGCATTCATATCTCAAGTTGAACCCAAGAAAGTTGATGAAGCACTCCAAGACTCAAGTTGGGTTGTTGCCATGCAAGAAGAGCTCAACCAATTTGAAAGATGTAAAGTTTGGAACTTAGTTCCTCGACCTAAGGATCAAGGAGTGATTGGTACAAAGTGGGTGTTTAGAAAAAAGATAATTGAGAATGGAAGCATCACAAGAAATAAAGCTCGGTTGGTTGCACAAGGATATAGACAAGAAGAAGGCATTGACTACGACGAAACTTTTGCCCCCGTTGCATGACTTGAAGCTATTAGGATATTTTTAGCATATGCCTCTTACAAAAGATTCAAGCTTTATCAAATGGATGTGAAGAGTGCATTTCTCAACGGCAAACTTCAAGAAACCGTCTATGTCGCTCAACCACCCGGATTTGAAGATCCCAAATTTCCACAACATGTCTACAAACTTCAAAAGGCTTTGTATGGACTCAAACAAGCTCCACGGGCATGGTATGATACACTATCTAAATTTCTCCTAGATAAAGGTTTTAAGCATGGTAAGATCGACACAACTCTATTCATTGCTAAATATCATGATCATACTTTACTTGTTCAAATTTACGTCGATGATATTATTTTTGGTTCCACTAACGAATTGTTGTGTAAGCGATTTGAAAAGCTAATGAAAAGAAAATTTGAGATGAGCATGATGGGAGAATTGACATTCTTCCTCGGACTTCAAATTAAACAATGTGCTGAAGGCATCTTCCTCAACCAAGCAAAGTACACAAAAGATCTCATAAAGAAATTTGGACTCGACAATGCAAAAGCATACGACACTCCTATGGCTGCTGGTAACAAGTTGGATAAAGACTTGAAAGGTAAGAAGGTTGATCAAACCTTGTACCGAGGTATGATTGGCTCTCTCCTATACTTAACTGCTAGTAGGCTCGATATCATGTTTAGTGTTTGTGTTTGTGCTCGCTATCAAGCGGATCCTCGAGAAGCACATCTTATTGCTGTAAAACGTATTATTCGATATTTATCTGGGACTATTAACCTTGGACTTTGGTATTCCAAAAATTCAAATTTTGATCTTATAGGTTACTCAGATGCAGATTATGCAGCATGTACCATCGACAGGAAAAGCATAAGTGGAACTTGTCATTTCCTCGGAAATCGACTCGTTTCATGGGCAAGCAATAAACAAGCATCAGCTCCCGTATCTACTACAGAAGCTGAATATATAGCTGCTGGAAGCTGCTGCTGCCAAGTGCTTTGGATGAAACAACAATTGGTCGACTACGGAATCAAAGAAGAAAATTGTCCAATTTATTGTGACAATACATCTACCATTACTGTGTCCAACAACCCCGTCATGTATTCGAAGACCAAACACATTGATATCAAATACCATTTTCTCAAAGATCATGTGGAAAAAGGTAATATCCATCTAGAGTATATGAGTACTGACAAGCAAATTGCAGACATTCTCACCAAGGCTTTGGATTCCAAGAGATTTAGGTTTCTCAGAGGAGAAATGGGTATGCTAGAACTTTAATATTATGTCCTTATGATTTATGTGCTAATGTTTTGGTTTCTCCAAGTTCTCATTAATAAGTAGGTACCTGGTAACTCTGTCGACCGCATGGATATGTTGACCGCATGCATGTCGACCGCTAAAAACAAGTCAATATCATTTATCTCGACAAATCTGTCTACCACATTGTATCGACCACAATATATCGACTGCATGAAGTCAGGTTACCACTCATGCCTACCGCACTCTACGGTAACTTCTCACCTTATCGCACTTATGGACTCCAGGTAAGTATTTTAATCTTAGAAATATTTAGGAGTCGTGGTGATTTGACTTCAAGGGTATAAAGGTAATTTTTAACTTTCCCTCACTTTTAATTTATTTCAAATCATTATATTATTACTCCGCCGTCATTGGTTCTCACTTGGAGACGAAATGACTCTTTCTCTGTCAAATCTGATCTGCAGAGGTTAACCCCCCACTTTTCCAGCTTCTCACCCCCCATAACCGCCTATATACTCACCTCCCACTAACATCCTTACCACTCTCTCTGCTCCACTCTCTGTCCTCTTTCTCTCTCTCTACAGTTTCTCTCTCTAAAATTTTTCTCTCTCTCCGATTCTCTATATATCTCTCTATATATTCATGGAACCTAAAGATAAATCTCATAAGAAATCATCCTCTCTTCATCCTTCTTCTCATCAATCACAAATGGTATGGTTTCCACTCTTAATCTCTATTCATTTTGATGAATTTTCGAATTTTATTTGTGTTCTTGGTGGGTTTATAAAACTTTTCATATTCTTCCCACATTCTTGATTTTGGTGATTTCTTGGCTTCAATATTGCTTGATTCTTGTTAATATATAATAGATTACATCTCAATATATGTTTCTTTGAGTTTATTTGGCTGGAATTGAGATGTCTTCTCATCTAGGTTTCCGGAATTTCCCCCCCCCCATTTCACTTTTCCTTCGATTTCGTGCATTTTGATTGATTATTTGTTGAAATTGATGATATTTTCGTGCTTAATCGGGCTTTTCGAAGCAATATACATGATTTTTATTTGTTTTCTGCAATTTTTGCAACAATCTGGGTAGATGCTACAGTAACTGCTCTTCGTGTTCATGCGAATGTTCTTCGTGTTCTTGAGATTACATTTTTTGATCTATTCTTGTTGTTACACACACTTGAAAGGTGTTTGTGAGCGTTTTGATCCTCTATGTTCTAATTCTTACTAAATTTCTTGTTTTCGACATTTTTTTTGCTAAAGTATATCGACCGCATGCTTCTTACCGTATCCTTTGTCTACCGCATGATCTTCCTTAACTCATTGTTTTTCTTTCCGCGTCTCACTTGCCGCACAAGTGACCGCACCCTTCATATTCTTGCTCTAACTTCTCTATTTTTTCAGGATACAAAACACTTTCTTCCTGGTTTTCTCATGGACATTGAAGATCTCAAAGAAGATGCCATTGGAAGAAATCTCATCAAACGCTTTGAAGGCTCTGGGATTCTGCCATTCTTCACATTTGATCAGGACTTCCATGTCCCTGCCTTTGTTGATCAATTCTTTAAGACCGTTACAGAGGAGTCCGGTCGCAGCAAATCGGGAAAGATGGTTAAGTTTCTTCGTGCGGAGATAGAAGGCATTGAAATGACTCTGGATGTTGTTAATATTGGTGAAGTTCTTGGAATAAAAAAGAAGTCTGGTATTGTCTATGCCACGACCGTAGCTGATGATGAGCTCAAGGCACTGGCTAAACGGTTGATTGGTCACAATCTTGTTACCAAGGTGCCCAGAAAAGAATTTGATTAAGTCATGTATCATATCAGTCATCTGGTTGGTCACTCCATCAATTGCAAGACTGGTAATCAAGCTAACTTCAACAATACTCAATGGATTCTCTCTGCAGCAATCTATCTGTGCAAAGACATAGATTGGTGTCAGATTATCTACGATGCACTGAGGGATAACATTATTGCTTACAATAAAGCAAAGGACAAGGGCACTATCAAGTACCGCACTCACAGCAGATTCATTACTTTCCTCATGACTCACATTAAGGATATTCGCAAAATCATGGCAAAGAATCGCGAACTTCTCCTTTCCATTTCCAAGAACAAGCTCTTTACCGTCTCTACCATGAAAACCAATTTCCGTTTTTGTTTTGGGAATCGTCTCTATAAGATCTATCATGCTAAGGATCCTCGTGAGCCTTATGAGTCCCCTTCCAAACATAGGCAACCCTTGCCTGCAGCTCCGGTCAAAGGAAAAGGCAAAGGGATTGCCGCTGATCCTCCAAACAAAAAGTCATCTGCCGCCGTTGGAATCAAGATCAAGGAACCAACCGCTAAATCAACCCATTCCGTTTCGCCTCCTCGCAAGTCGACCGCTCCATTAAAGTCACTCGCCGCACCATCTGTCAAATCTTCCAAAATCCCTTCGACCTCATTTTCTCAGGGGGAGAAAAAGAGAATTCATTCTCTAAGTCCGGTCAAGGTTGTCAAGAAAGCGAAGGTTGCCGCTTCTCCAGTGTTTACTCCTACTAGTTCCCCTCCTCTTAACATAACAGAAGTAGTTGATGTTGCTCCTACTTTGAAAAAGGTTGCAAAACAAGTTTACTCTCTCAGGGATGAATCTGATTGTGAGAAGATAGATGATGAGAAGTCAAGTGGTTCTGATAGTGAAGCTGATGAAAGTGATGACGATGATAATGATGGTGGTGAAGAAAAGCAAGAGGTTGATATTGGTAGTGAAGAAGGAGATAGTGATGAGAAAGATAAGGACGTTAATGTTGATAGTCCTAACTTCGACCACCCAGAGACTGCCGCTCCCCAAGCAACCACGGTCGATGATCCTGACCGCACTACCGACCGCACTCCTATTACCTCTCCATCTCGTGTTCAAGTACCAACTCCTCCTTCTCCGGTCAAAAATGATGATGTGCCTGCTACCGCAAGTCAGGTTGCCGCACTGTTTACCGCGGTCTAAGCATTAACCAAACTCCAATCTGACAATCAGTCAGCTATTGCTCAGCTGACCGCAGAGGTCGTAGACCTAAAATCTTCTCAGGCTGATTTGAAACTTGAGCTCTGCTCTCTACCTTCCAAAATGATTGATACCATTAAGGGGGAGACAGTAGCCATAACAAAGACTGTGAAAGATATTGTTTGTGGAAATATAAGTTCAAGTTCTGCCGCCGTTCAACCTGCCGCACAAGCCACTCCGACCGCATCTACATCAACCGCACTATCCACTGATTTCTTGGTTACCCCTAGATTCTTGAAGGAGGCTCTGACCATTCAAACCAACGCTCTTAACCGTGGGCTTTCACGAGAGGTTGTTGAGGCCTCCATTGAAATTCACAAGCAGTTGGATATGGTGAAAGTTGATTTGGTCCATGAGCTGAAAAAGATCAAGTTCAGTATGGAAAAGGAAGTGGATATTGCCATCAAGGCCTCTCTTGAAGCTCTTACTGAAAATCAAGCAAAGAATCTTGAAGCAATCAAGGCTGCTTTTACCACTTTGAAAACCCCGCTTGATTATCAAGGAACAAGAATTGAGGAACTGACAAACACTGTTGTTGGTTCATTTCAAGTCGTTGAAAAGAAATTGGAGACCTTAGAAGAATCAGTTCAGAAGTCTGTTGGGAGCGCAGTTACTGAAGGATCCATTCAAGTTGCTGATGCTGGTCATGGAAATGTTCATTCACATGCTGAAAATGATGAAGGCAACAGCATTGATTTCCCGACCGTGAATAGCTTTGACTAAATGCTTGCCAATGCATTCACTTGCCCCATCATTCCTGACTATGAAGACGAAGTGAAGATCCCCGGCTTGGATATGTGAAGCTACCGCAAAAATGACTGCTATCTTGACCGCACTATGTTACCGCTTTGATGACCGCATTACTTTTTGGTTTACTGTTTTGTAGGCTGGATGCCTAAGACAATTTTTTAACTTCTGTTTTAACTTTTATTTGGGTGTGTAACACAACAATTATTCTCTCTTTTGCTTTGTACTCTTATTCTCCAATGCCATAATGATTTAGAGTACCAATTATGTTTAAGTTGTTTGATGATGTTCATATCTCTCATACATTTTATCTGTTTTGAAACTGCATCAAAATATTTCTATCTTCTAGGATTAGTCTTTTATTTTCTTTTTAGGATGATAGAAATCTATGACATCAACTTACTGTGTGTGCATTGACTTGGGACATGGACTTAATAAAATTAATTTCTTGAAACATGTTATTACCAAGTACAATGATTTAGTCTTTGTTATAGTAGGTAATGGTCTCAATCAAATAGGGGGAGATTGTTGGGTATGAAAATTATAAACCACTCCTATTACCTATATTTGATTGATCCCATAACCTTATTTTACTTTTTGTGGACTTTAGGTTTAATTGTAAGAAGTTTTATAACTTCATTAGTTAAGTCCATTTTTAGCTTAGCTTGGCTTAGAAGATCAGCCCCTCAAATTTTGAAGAATATTGCTGCTGTTGATTTTTCTGAAATTGGCCAAGTCTGCCTACCTCAACCTAGCGACCGCACTAGCGACTGCACAACATCTACGACCGCAGATCTTGGCGACCGCATCAAGACCAAGTAAAGACAAACTTGATTTAAACGTTGCAAATTCAAATTTGAATTTGGTCGTACAAGATAGTACATCTGGACCACTAACTTCTGCAACTAGAAGACAAAGATGTGAGCTCCAATCAGAATGCTCCAGCTCATCATCTTCTAACAGCTATTTCTCACCAAAGGCTATAAATAGTCCTTACTTTCTTCATTGAAAGTGTGCTGAGATTCAAAGAGAGAAATTGCTGTCGAAATTCTTGGTGATTGAAGATCATACTCAAGATTTCCAGAATCATTTGAATCTTCAAGCCTTCGCCTTCAAATCTTCAAAGATCCCCAGCAACCTTCAAGAAAATCAAATCTCAAGCCCAGCAACACTTAAAGATTCATTAGGCTCTCAATCATACAGATTACATAGAGCTATTGATTCTTACACACACACACACCCCAATTGATCAATCACATAGATTGCATCATTAGGGATACACTGGTCTAAGTCTAGGATTTGTTCTTCATAGAAAGTGTGTTGATTCAATACTTCATCTTTGTAATTTGTACTCAAGAAGAATCAATATATCCTCCATTCAAAATCCAAGACTGCCCATCTTGGTAAAGGACGTAGATCTTTTAACAGATCGAACCTTTCCAAATCATCGTGTCATTTACTTCTGCAAATTTACTTTCTGCTATTGTTTTATTGTTCATAATAATTTTGTTTGTCATTTAGTGTGTTGATCTTTACAGATATTCAAACTTTTGTGAATTGTGTTTGTTGCTAGCCTATTGCTTTAGTTACTACTTCTAACTACTTAACTTTTGCCAAAACTCTCAGACACAAACTTTCATTTTCAACCTACCTTGTCTGTTCACTTTGCCGACCGCATATTGCCGACCGCAATATTGCCGACCGCAAGCCTTGCTTACCGCAGATTGAACCTTTCAGTTCACTCTATCCTTGGCGACCGCAATATTGCCGACCGCAATATTGCTGACCGCACTATTTGCTTACCTAATAGTTTTAACTTCAAAACCAACTCTACCTCGTTTTTATCGAAAACTTCCGCTGTGCATTTTACTTTGAACTAGTCGTTTTTACTTGACCATAAAATTATAAAGTAAGCATAAGGTTGAACTTTGAAAAAGGGTTGATAATTTTAAATAGGCTATTCACCCCCCCCCCCTCTAGCCTCTTTTCATACCCTTGTTGTGTCTTTGGGACCAACAGGCAGACTGGTAATAAAAGGGCCAAAGCACGTAGCTGCAACCCTAGCCCGTACATTCTCGGGAAGCTTCCTCCATACAGAAACGGGTGCCTGAGCCCCACCTCGGATTTCGGTCAGACGGTTCCACCTCTGAAAGAAAACAAAAGATAAAGAAAAATTCGTCAGCATAACGGCTAGAAAATGGACAAACCCAAACACGAAGAATTCAACAAAATCACTACGTGCAAACAAGTGTGTGAACATGCGAATGGGTGTCCCGGTATTCCTTTCACAACAAATCAACAAGAACAACGACATGAAGACATGATCAAAAGGGTTACTACAGCAGTATTACGGGTAAAATGACACAGCCCCAAAATGCGAAAAAATCAACAAGGAAAGATGAAATCCTTACCAATCCCGCAGAAACAAAGTGGGAAATATGAGTATGAGACTCATAAGTCACCTATCTTGGGTCCATAGCCTCAACCCCGACCTCGGCTTCTTCGCCCATGGGCATCTCAAAAGGAGGAGTTTGATGAGAACTCGACATGATTCCTCGATGGAATGGTCTCAAATGAGTAAAGGAAGCGTTTTGGGGTGTTTTCCTCGCAAGATTTCGACTCAGAATACAGAGAGTTTGGGCAATTTTTGAACTTGGCTCGAACAGAATGATCAGTTTTTGAATATATGCTAAACTTATGTGCAATGCGCGTGCCTCCCGCTACCCACCTGGAATGCAGGCGCGTCTCACATTAACTTCCAAACGCGTGCGCCTCTCATGTCCAGTCAGGCCCAGGTGCAAGTTCCCATGCAGTAATAAATACATCACATCAATGTTCCTCCAACTCCCATCTGAGTTTTTAGCTACACTTTAGGGCGTTTCAAGCACGAAGTTCTGCAATGGACATCATTAAATCCGACGGTTACAAAAGTCAAGGTCAATCTCAACATTTTCTTGTCTAAAAGGAAAACCTCATCTTTTCGGTCCGCAGCCAACTGTGCCCGCACCCCGCAAAAGTCAACTGCAAGTACGATTCTGAGCAGCATACAGCTTCAAAACAAAAAATTTGGTCCGCGGTGAGCCACTGAAATCACCTCCTCATCAGCAAGCAGACTTTCGAGTCCCTCTACACCAGCAGGCAGACTTTCGAGTCCCTCTACATCAGCATGCAGACTTTCAAGTCCCTCTACATCGGTAGGTAGACTCTCGAGTCCCTCTAAATCAGCAGGCAGACTTTCGAGTCCTTCAACATCAGCAGGCAGACTTTCAAGTCCCTCTACACCAGCAGGCAGACTTTCGAGTCCCTCTACACCAGCAGGCAGACTTTTGAGTCCCTCTACGTCAGCAGGCAGACTCTTAAGTCCCTCCAAATCAGCAGGCAGACTCTCGAGTCCCTCTAAATCAGCAGGCATACTTTTGAGTCCCTCTACATCAGGAGGCAGACTTTCGAATCCCTCTACATCAGCAGGTAGACTTTCGAGTCCCTCTATATCATCATCAGGCAGAATTTCGAGTCCCTCTACATCAGCAGGCAGACTTTCGAGTCCCTCTACATCACCAAGCAGACTTTTGAGTCCCTCTACATCACCGTGCAGACTTTCGAGTCCCTCTACATCAGCAGGCAGACTTTCGAGTCCCTCTACATCGGCAGGCAGACTTTCAAGTCCCTATAAATCAGCAGCAGACTTTCGAGTCCCTCTACATCAGCAGGCAGACTCTCGAGTCCCTCCAAATCAGCAGGCAGACTTTCGACTCCCCTACATCAGCAGGCAGACTTTAGAGTCCCTCTACATCAGCAGGTAGACTCCCAAGTCCCTCCAAGTCCTTTATACGGACTCTAAATCTTGGCCACGGTGGGTCGATTTCTATCACCGCACCCCTTCCATCAGTAAAAGTCACTGACACAGGGATCGCACTCCTATCTCCTATAATTTCAAGATTCCTGTCTTCATCGAGTCTTTGCTTTTTTCTTGGTGATGTCCTCGGCGGATGTTTTTTTCTTTCGTCGACGCGTTTTGCTTTGCAATCCACATCGTCGAGGGGCTCTGTAGACACCCCGCCTTGGACCGCTCACCCCAATTGCATATTTGATTTTTTGTTTCTCCTTAATTTAAGTGTATCTCGTTAGTTTCTGTCACTTCCGTGAATTTCCTGACTGACCCCGTTATGTCCAGGGACCAAACTTAATAACAGTGCTAACTTTCTAATCCATTCTATCAAAAAGGCTATTTCCAAGGCGCACGCCTCCACCCTTTGGGGTCAGAGGCGCGCGCATCCCGCCACCAAGGCAGGAGGCGCGCGCACCTGGGCATCAGTTACAGATTTCTGTCCAAGAATCTCTCCCTTGCTCCTTTTAACAGGATTTGCCCGTGAAACTGATCTTTGTGACTTGGTTTTGGCACCAAAACACACCTCTTTTACCTATATAAACCCCTCTAATTCACCATTGAAGAGGAGGAAGATTTTTAATCATTAAGGAAAAACTCTACACAAATACTTACAAGGCATTTCCCAAGAACCTCTTGAAGAAGTCTTTGAAGTTCTTTGAAGTATAGGTAAAAAAGGCTACTATTTTCTCTCCTTTTCTACTTCATCTTTCCTCTCCTCATTTTACTTTAATCAAAAGTGCAATCACCCAAATATTTTGGGACATGACGCCAAAGACTACTTCACTTCATTGAAGCTAGTCACAGAGTTATCTCCCTACATTCCAAAACTCCTTTTAAAACCCCCCCTTTTATCATCAAGAACAAGAAGAACATTTTATCATTTATGTAGACTTTGATCAAGCAAGACCGACCTTAGTCGGGCGAGATGGGTGTTTAAGTACTTCCCATCTCGTAACCTAACCCCCGAACCTCATAACAAGAATCTCTATTTTCGTAATAAAACTTAGGCTATAAATATTAGGTTTTTCTTATGTTCCTCTAAAACATAGGTGGCGACTCTACAAATTAAAACAAGTTAGACATCCTAGGATAATTCACCGCTCTAGCCAAGTCGTGGTTTTCCCGGGGTATCTACAAGAGGGATTCTTGGACAGAATCTGTAACTGACGCCCAGATGTGCACGCTTCCTTCCTTGGAGGCGGGACGCACGCGCTTCTGATCCCTACGGGCGGAGGCGCGTGACTTTGAAATGGATTTTTTGATAGAATGGATTGGAAAGTCAGCACTGTTATTCAGTTTAGTCCCTGGACTTAACGGAGTCAGTCAGGAACTTAACGAAAATAACATAAACTAATAGAAAACACATAAAATAGGGAGAAACACAAAATCAAATGTGCAATCAGGGTGAGCAGTCCAAGGCGGGGTGTCTACACATACACAAACAGCAAACATGATATCCGGTCTACTGGCAGTAAGATAGAGAAGTGAGCATTGTCGAAGCCAAACTTCTTGATCAGTTCTTTTGTGTACTTGGCTTGACTGATGAAGATTCCTTCATTGGTTTGTTTGACTTGGAGTCTAAGGAAATATGTTAGTTTACCCATCATGCTCATCTCGAACTTGCTCTGTATTAGCTTCTCAAATCTCTTGCAAAGTGATTCATTAGTAGATCCAAAAATAATATCATCGACATATATTTGAACAAACAATGAATGACCCTTATGCTTGGAAACAAATAAAGTAGTATTGATTTTTCCTCAAGTGAAACCTAAGACATCAATAAGTAAGAACTTAAAAAGGGTTTCATACAATGCCCTTGGAGCTTGCTTTAAGCCATAGAGAGATTTCTTCAATCAGTAGACATGATCAGGCATCTTGGAGTCCTCAAAACCAGGTTGTTGTTCAACATAGACAAGTTCTTGGAGTTCTCCATTTAAGAAAGCACTTTTCACTTCCATTTGATACATTTTGAATTCTTTGAAGGCAGCATAGGCTAGAAAAAGTCTTATAGCTTCCAATCTTGCAACCGGTGCAAATGTCTCGTCGTAGTCAATCCCTTCTTCTTGTCGGTAGCCTTTTGCAACTAACCTTGCTTTATTTCTAGTGATATTCCTATCCTCATCCAACTTGTTTCTGTAGACCCACTTTGTACCGATTACTTGCTAAGAAGTTGGTCTTGCTACAAGTTCCCACACTTTGCATCTTTCAAACTGATTCAATTCCTCTTGCATGGCTTCAACCTAACCGGGATCAGTAAGGGCTTCTTCAGTCTTCTTTGGTTCTATGTTGGAGACCATAGCAGATGAGAAAAGTCTTTCAGCAAATGCTCTACTAAGGTTCCTTGTCAATCTTGGACCAAAGACATCACCAATCACATTTTCTAAAAGATGATCACGAACTATTCTAACTTCTCTCGGCACATCATGTCTTACTGACTCTTATTGCAGTGATTCTAGAGGAGGGTTTAGGTCAGCAGATGGTGGAAGAGTAGAATTAGAGTTCTGTGTAAGAGGTGGATGACAGCTTGTTGGGGTAGGTCTTATGATAAAAATTGGCTGAGGGCTATAACTGTCTTCAGGGGGACCGACAGAGTTTGCATCGGCAAATAGATTATCAAAGTTGTCGGTAGGATCTTGTTCTGCTGATGTAGGGAAGTATTGAGTATCTGCTGGTTCTTCTACTGAAATGACTGGATCAGCAACTGGTACTTGATCTTCATGGTTAGTATTACTGGATTCACTTGTCTCATGAGTACTAGAAGCATTATTACTATTTGGAGCCTTGTCAGACTCTAACAAATCAAATTTATCAAAGGTTACATGAACAGATTCAACAATTTTCAAAAGTTTCTTATTAAAAACTCGAAAGGCCTTACTATGCTTTGTATATCCAACAAAGATTCCTTCATTAGCTTTTTCATCAAATTTGCCTCTGTGCTCCTTACCGTTGTAGAGCACGTAACATTTGCAGCCGAATATTTTAAATAATCCAATGTTGGGAATTCTGCCTCTCTAGAGTTCGTAAGGAGTCTTGTTATGGAATTTGTTGATGAGTGATCTGTTCTGAGTGAAGCAGGCAGTATTGATGGCTTCAGCCCAAAAGTATTTCGGCAGCCTGGCTTCAGCAATCATGGTCTTACCAGCTTCTATTAGGGTTCTGTTCTTTCTCTCAACAACACCATTTTGTTGTGGTGTACCGGCAGCTGAGAAGCTGTGGTCTATGCCATGATCATCACAATACTGAGCAATACCATTGTTCTTGAATTCAGTGCCGTTGTCTGATCTCATACTGATGATTTCGCTTTCCTTTTGGGTTTGTAGTAGTATGAATAACTTGGTAGCAACGGCATAGGTATCATCCTTATTGCTGAAGGTTTCTACCCAATTGTATCTTGAATAATCATCTACTACAACCAAAGTGTATCTACTTCCCCCAATACTTGTTGTAGTTGTGGGTCCAAATAGATCCATATGTAGCAATTGGAGGCACTTAGAAGTTGACATGCAAGGCTTGCTGTGGAAAGATGACTTATGTTGTTTTCCAAGCTGGCATGCCTTGCATTTCTTTCCTTTATCAGCAAACACTTGAGGCTGACCGGTTACCATATTTGAACCGGCAAGCTTAGATAGATACTTGAAGTTCAAGTGGATGAGTCTCTTGTGCCATAGCCATGAGTTCTCACTGATGTTCTTAGCTACAAAACAAACATTAGAAACACCAGTAATAACACTTAAGTCTACTGCATAAATGTTACCTTTACGTTTGGCAGTGAGAAGAGTTTCATTGGAAGCAATGTCTTTCACATAGATACTGGAAGTAGTAAATACACATTACATTCCTTTATCATAGAATTGTGATATTGATAGAAGGTTGTGTTTCAGACCAGCCACTAGAGAGACCTTCTGTACAGTGACTGCACCTCTCTTGATGGTACCAATACCGATGATTTTTCCTTTGTCATTATCACCGAAAACCACTGGGGGACATGATGCTTCAAAAATATCGGCAAGTAGATCTGCAAATCCTGTTATGTGTCTTGAACAGCCACCATCTAGAATCCACAAATCCTTGCTTGCACCAGTTGAGGCCATGAAGCATTCCTAAAATGAAACAGTATGCTTATGGTCCCCCTTATTCTTGGGTCTGAGGGTTAATTCCTCTTTGGCAACCATATCTGGCCACCACTTGAGGATGCAACCTCAGTGGGTCCAGATAGGTGCTTCAAGAGGCATTCATGAGCCTTGTGACCATAATCAAAACAATTAGAACATCTCACTGGACTGATTGGCTGTGGAGTCGGTAGAACGTCATTCTGTTTAGTCAGTGCATCGGCAGAATTAGGAGATTGAGCAGGCAGAAACTTAGTGAGTTTAAAGGTGCCAGTGTTGCCTTTCTTTCCATTCTGTTTACCTATGGCAAACACCTTATGAGGTACTTATCCATCGGCAGCAGAAGTGGTCAGACCGGCAGCACTTGCTCTGTTGATATATTCACCAAGAATACCATTATCGGCAGACTCAGTATCAGCAACCTTAACATAACTTTGTTTGTGCTTGTCTTTCCTTTTGTTCTGGTTTTTAGGATACTTCATAGCCACAGCACTTTATACTGGCTTAGTATCCACATGCACTGAGTTAACAGAACTACATTCAACTTTCTCATCCTTTTTCTCAGTCGCACAAGTTTCAGTAGAGCTACTGCTGCTGGAATCAAATCCTAACCCAGATTGGTCCTTATATGACATTTGGGTCGACAGGATTGTTTCAACAGAAACTCTAGATTTTGTGTTAAGAATCAACAATCCTTGAAAGATGATTGTTTCTTTTCACAAGATCTTCGATCTGAGCTATCAATACTGTCACTTGACTTTTGAGATCCAGGTTTTCTTTCTTTAGAAGAACAGACTCAAGCTCTTGTCCTTTGAGAACTTTAAGTTCAGACATAAGCAAGTCATTCTCTGCAGAAATTCTATTGAAATCAACAGCCATCACTTTATGAACGCTACTCAACTTCTCATAATCAATAAAAAGTTCATCCATTGTCTCTACCATTTCAGCTTTGGATATTTCAGGAAGAGGATCAGCTGAATTTTTAAGGGCAGAGGGAATTGGTTCAGGAGAGAAGTCGGGTAGGGAAGAGATGGGTTTTGAAAGGCTTTTGGCAATGCTAGGATGTTCAGTGAATGAGAATTTTCTAGTCATCGGTAGAGATTTTGGCTTGGTGGCAAGGAAGTGAGAATATTTATACTGACCATAGAATGAGGTTCCCACTTGATGAACCTTGTATCCTTTTGGTTTTTCAGCTTTGACACTTATTTCTTTGAAGTGTGGTTGAGGTCTTCCAGCAGTTTCTTCTTTGACTGGAGTTCTGGGCGGTGATGGATCTCGGTAGACTGGAGTCGGTAATGATGAGATATCGGCATCTTCCATGTCTAGGGCGACAAAACATACATCAGCATCATCATCTTCATCTTCATCGGCATCTTCATCTGAGTCAGTTTCACACCAAACCGGCAAGGCCTTTTCTGTGCTTTCGTCGGCAACAAAGCTTCGAGACTTAAGATGTCTCTTGCTTACTGACTTCCTCACATACTCATATTTTGGTTGAGGACATTTTGAAGCAAAGTGATGAGTTTTCTGCAGTTAAAGCAGACCAAGTCACCTTTATTGTTCTTTCCATCGATAGCACTTGTAGAAGGTTTGTTATAACTTGCTGGTTTTTGAAATGGTGATGTGAAGGACTTTTGTTGCTGGTAATTTCCTTTCTGCATCCTTTTGAAGTCTTTGAACCATTTGTAGTTCCTGGCGAAGGCGGCAAACTCGTCTTCTTCCATCGGTTGTTGTGAGGTATTTCTGAGGTTTTGGAACTGTAGGGTGTTTGATGGGGATCTACAGGAGGGAATTTGTTTGAAGGGAAGGATATCTATGACTGAGCTGATAGAGACAAGTTTTTGAAATTTTTATCGAGAACGTTAAGTTTTTGCAGTTCTCTCTCATGCAGAAATAGACTAGACACAAGATTCTGAATAGAAGTCTTGTTTAAGTCTCTCACTTCTCTAACAGCAGTGACCTTGGTATGATACTCATTTCCTAAAGAACTTAGTAAGCGAATATTCAGGTCTTTCATGGTATATACCTTACCTAATGAAGCACATAAGTTACTTACCTCGCAGAATCTGTCGTAGGCACTCCTGAGTGACTCACCATCTTGTTTCTTAAAGGATTCAAACTCAGTAATGCAATCATAGAGTATGTTGTCCTTCACCTGCTCATCTCCTTCAAAGTATGCTAGAAGTTTGTTCCAGCAATCTTGAGCTGTGGAGCACAAGTCAATAAGTTTGTATTGCTTTTCATTCAATCCACTAGAGATAATGTGGCATGCTTTTCCATCTAAGGCAGCTGAAAGTTTGTCATCTTCGGTCCATTCCTCTCTGGGTTTTTCAACCAGAGTTTCTTCAATTTGTACATGGGTTTCTTGTTCAGTGTCACGATCTGCATGTTGTTCAGCGGCGTGGAGGGAATCGGTCGATAGGTGGTTGAGAACTTTAATAGAATGATTGGACCACCTTCTATGACCTTCATCAACCGATCATCAACTGAGTTCATATACTTTATCATACGAGATTTCCAGACACCAAACTCGTTGACATTCAACAACGGGATGGTGGTGATGTTGAATGACTGCATGATTTTTCTTGCCATGGTATCGGCAAACAAGCTGCAAAGCTTGGAAATTTCTTTCAAAATTCCAAGCTCTGATACCAATTGTTAGGCCCAATTGGTAGGAAAACAAGGTAGAGGGGGGGTGAATATCCTAATTGAAAACTTTTCAAAAGAAACACTTTAAAATGCAAAGTCACTAATCGGCAAGCAACCAATAATCAGTAAGCGCAGCGGAGAAGATGTGACTAAGTTTAACTCACATAAAATCAGTATGAAAAGATTTGAGAGATTGGTTTAACACAAAGTAGTTTCTAAAAGTTCAATGCATTTTCAAGAGATTGGTCAATGGAAATTACAGTGAGTCAGTATGTCTAAATGAGTTGCCGATGATAGATTTCCAACCGGCAATGACAAAGCATTTAATAAAGCAAAAGCAAAGAGACACGAGTATTTGGAGAGGTTCACAGTGTAAATACTGCTACGTCCTCTATCAAGTTTGGTCAGAACTTGGATTTGGGTTAAGTGCACTATTAGATTTCCCTAGTCTATTACAAGCACGGCTTTGCCGGTTTACAAAGACCTAAACTCTAAGAATCACTAATGGATCGTGATACAAATACTGTCCAAGTGTTTTTTAGCGGCAAGTCCCAAAGAACTTATCTCACTCAGGTGGGTGTGTGAAAAACTCAAACAATGAATTCCTTAAATGATCTAGTTCGGGAATACTGACAATATTGATGAGTTTATGCGCAAGTGTATGTCCTATTAAATGTCTAATGATTTCTTGGACAAAGAATGTTTGAGCTTCAATGAATGCTTCAAACTATTCAACTCTCTTTAATGCACCACCCTTCTTTAATGCTCTGAGTCTTCTATTTATAGGAGAAGTAAATGACTTGAGTCGTTGAGAAGAAGGGTTACAGTTTGAATTTCCAACCGGTTAGGTGAGGAGCATTAAATGCGCAATCTTTAGCATTAATGGTGGAGATATACCGTACACGCATGCCTACAAATGTTCGATGGGTAAAGACCCCTTTGTCTCAACCGGTTACATGAAAAAAGAAAGTAAGAAACAAAGTAGAGCTAAAAGTAGCTCGGTGTCAGACTGGCGTAGAAAGATATAGCAGAGACAGTTTAACTACTTACAGTAAGGTCATACATAAGCAATCGGTAAAGTCAACTAAAGTAAGAACGATGTAACGTGGGGATATTCATATGAAGAATATCTTAAGTTGACTACCAGTAAGCTTCAGTTTGTCCTTGTTGATTGTAGAGTTGCCGGTGACTTGAATGTATGCTGGTTAAGTCCTTAATCGGCAACTTGGTAACTTGTCTTGCTGATTTTATTTCTGATCTCCTCATGCTGGTTTAACCTTGGTTTGAAGAGTTTAGTTACACATGTGCTGGACACTAGGAATCCTAAAGATATCATAAAGATACAAATGAAAATTGGGGGATCCTAAGTGTTAAACATGATTTGGATTAAACAATTCTAAGTCCTATACATATATTTGAACAATAGGAGGAAATTGTTGCGGTTGCTAACCAAGTCCAAGCTCAAACCGTTGTTCCCGCTAGATGAGCCACAATTTGTTCCAATTTTTTGTGCCGAGTTCTTTGAGCACGGGGTAAAGACCAGTACCGCACTTTTGAATGGGAAAGGATAGGAGATTAGAAACTTAGAAACTGGTGAGATTATGATAGAGGATGCCATCAGATCCAAGGTTTGCGGCAAGACTGTCATCCTAACCGCAACCAAAATATGTGTTCTTGTTGGATTGGAATTTTCTGGAGTGATGAGTCCAAGCCCTGAGTTAATAAATAGCACAACCATAGAATTGATTGGAATGAATTCATTTTCCACAAGACATTCCTCTAAGAAAGACTTTGGAGAGGTTATGACACACTTGTGTGATCTGGTGGACAGTGGTGTGATGTGCAAGAATGGCAATCACAATAACTTCACCACTGAGCAATACAACTATTGCGTTGCTATCTACAAGGGCAAGCAGTTGCACTGGCCAAAGATTTTGATGAATGAAATGATAAATGCTCTAAACCAACATGGATCTGACAGACCCGCTGACAAATCCAAGATCAGGACTCATTGTCGGTGATGCTCAAAGAATCTGACCCTGCATTTCATAAACCTATCCCAAAACCCTCAGCTAAACCGACATCTTCAAAATCCTCATCTATGCCTTCCATTAAAATTTCCCCAACACTTTCTAAACCTACCTCATCCAAACCGTCAGTGACCAAACCGCCATCTGCTTCCATAAAACCGCAAGTTGAAAAATCAATACAGTTTGCACGTGATGCGGCTGCACTCAAAGCCACCAAAACCAAATCTCTTCACTCCAAACCTCAATCCCCACCTAAACATTCACCTAAAACCATTCTCTCTGACCTTCTTCAAACCGACCTTCCTCTAATCGAACCTTCTGTTAAACTGTCATTATCCAAACCGACAACTGTTCAATTCACCAAAGAACAGTTGGTAGAAATCTTTAAAGCTTTCCCCTCTCTCAAACCGGTTGATGAAACTGAGCCTGAGTAGACCAAAGAGTTTGAGGCTGTGGTTATGCCTGAGCAGACTGTGGTGTCTGAGGCTGCAGTTGAACCTGAGCAGGAAGAAGATCCTGAGGTTCAACTGTTAAGGAAAAGAATAAGGTTGATAAATAAGTTTGATTATGAGGTCCACTGGCAGACCAGACTTCCTGGTGAAACTGATTTCAGTAATGCCTTTGGGAAGAGAGATCACTCCCCTCAAGAAGGCAGTTTCACCAAGAAACTGAAAGAACAAGTCACTATGATGAGTATAGATGATGATCCTTCAACTCCTACAGTTCAAAGGAGAATTAATTTTGATTCATCTCCTGAAAGAACTCCATCTCCTGCTCAACCGTCAGTTTCACCAATCAAACCGATAGTTAAGAAGAGGAAGCGTGCTGCAGATATTGCTACTTATCTGTAGTGGTTCAAGGCTGAAAAACTGAAAGAGAAGCGTGCCAAATCCGCTACTAAAGCCGAGCATACCACAAAGAAGTCTGGCCGCAATCCTACTTTCTATATTTATCCAGCTGATGACATTGAAGCCACTGCTAACCAGATAATTCTTAGTGCTGTTGAAGAGCTGCTAGAAGCCATTGTAGTTGAAGTCATGAATGATCCTACCTTGTGCTCCCAATTCTTTCTAAGGTATGATCATAGATCCCATCCCACTCTTTTCAAAATTTCACTTATCCTTTGTCTTCAATTTTTCTCTTTCTGAGGCTCAACTGATGACATTTTGTCCAAGCCCTCCTGAACTAGCCGTAGCCATTGTTCCATTCTTTCAACCTTTATAATTTGATCCCTTAGAGTTTGAAATGGCTATTAGGGTGTCAATGGGTGAATCATTGGATGATGCCCATACTATTTTAAAAGGCAAAGCCCCTATGTCTTCTTCTCCTCTCCTCCAAACCGCAGATGCCATCTCATTGTCTGATGTTGATGATGATATTCCTACTTATACTCCATCTGATGAGCCTTTCCCTTCCATTCCAACCTATCCACTTTTTCCACTTCATGCATCCAGTGCAGAATTTGTGGATGCGGTTAGGAATATTCAGTTCCATCAGATGGCCTCCACATCTCAGTTTGACTCTCATTTTCTCACAATTCAATCTGACCTTGATTCCATTAAGGGGGAGAGAGTAGATGACAAATTTGATAATATCTCAAGGCAACAGCAGCTGGATGAAAAATTGAATGGAATTCTTGCAAATCAATTGGCCCTTCAAGATCTCATAAGGACCAACAATGAACTGTATTCGTTGAAGCTGCAAGTTGTTGATACTAGAATGGATTCCCTAGAAGAAAAGTTTGAAATTATGTCAAATCAGATTGCAAACATTGAGAAGACAATGAGGAAACCTGCCTCGGTTCGGCTTCATGCCGCAGACTTTGAATTCTTAACAACTTATGCAACCGGGGCAAGGAATGCTGCTGAAGATGTTGAAACCGCACAGGATCATATTGCAGAGGATGCTACAGCTAAGAAGGATCCTTCCGCAGATGATCAAGTCGCATAGTTGTTATTTACTTAGTCTTTTTGTGGCTTGTTTCATTTTTTTGATATTCTCTTGTAATTTCTTCTCTTGTAATCTCCAAAACTTTATAAGTGAATTATAATGAGAATGAATGCATGGCATTACTGTTTCCAAAACTTTGTTTATTCAAACTGCTTGTTTGTGGAACAATGCTTGCGTTTTTCAAAACTCATGCACTATATTCATCATGAAAAATATTTTTATGTGCATTTGTTTTAAATATTCAGTTTAAACTTGCATATCTGATCTTTAAAATCATATCATTATATATGCATTTGAATGAATTTCTTTTCTATCTGTCCTTCATTTTTGATAGATTAGAAATCTATGATTAAGCATCGTGTGTGCATTGACTTGGGGCATGCAGTTTCAAGAAAATTTCATTTGGACATGTTATTACCAAGTACAATGTTTGCTTTATCATAGTATGGTAATGGCATCAATCAAATAGGGGGAGATTGTTAGGATTCTTTGTTAGTACACCCTCTTAATTTGATTGATCCATGCCACGTGTCTTTTTATGGACTTTAGGAATCATGTAATGAAGTTATACTTCAATTTTTAGATAAGTCCATTTCTAGATTTTTATTTGTCTAGGATGAGTTATGATCGGTTTGACCTCAGCGGTTTGGATCTTCAAACCGTTCATTGCCACTCGAACCGCCAGCATGGTGCCGTAAGCCCTCATCAAAACCGCATGCTTAGTTTTGATGAAACCGCAATTTCAAGTTCATTTATGGAAACGCACATGCTACCTTGGTGGAACCGCAGATCATTAAATGAAGAATTCAAGTACCGTCATTCATTCCTTGAGACAAACATTCCCTTTTCAACCGTAAAGGAATGATTTATTACTTGACATTATAGCTTCGAGTTAACTTGGAGTTTCTGCAAGGAATGTCGGTTTTGTCCAGCAAATTCAAATGTTTACCGTTAGTCCTTTCTCTGCAATAAATGACAATGTCAGGTGGTGGTGCTACAACTACCTAGGACTACAAGACAAAACCAAGGACGAAAATGACAGCTAAACCAACGGGATTTTGACAGCAGCCGTACCTTCAAAATTGGATTCAAATCTTTGTCCAACGGTCACAAGGGTGCACTGCCTATAAATACCTTCATTTTTGAACAATGAAGGTTGCTGAGCTTCAAGAGATAATATTCCCAAGTGTTCAAGTTTGCTTTGAAGATTTTACCCAGATATTCAAACCTTCAAAGATCTCCTTAGCAAACCCAGATTTCTTCATCAAGCTTCAAGCCAAACAACCATTCATACTCAGCCTTGTACACCGAAAGTTTTCAATTGCTCAAACATCATTTAGATCATTAGAGAATTTGATCCCTTTCCACACACACACACGATTTGTATGATCACATAGATTATACACTTCGAATACACCGGTTGTTATAATAGCTTTGTTAGGTTAGATTGATTATTTAGAGTTTAGATTCTTCATTGTAATCTTGTAAAAGCTTCTCTATATTAATACAAGTCTAGTAGCTATTAGAAAATCCTAGACTAACCATCTAGGTAGAGGACGTAGTTCATTCAAGAACGAACATCTTCAATTTGTGCGTTTGATCTTTACTTTCTGTCTTGTTATTTATTTTTCTTGTTTGTGGGCTCACAATTTGTTCATCTATGAAATGACTTTAAAAATGAATTGTGTTTTTTTTTTTATCTTTAAGTTCAGATTATCTTGTGCATCATTGTGTTTTTCAACCCAGTCTAGCCGCCCATTATTTTACATATCCTCTTTGGCCAAACCGCAAACTCCGCTGTGCATTTTATCAGTTCGGTTCTAGTGCTTTGAACCGCAGTTGGCCAAACTGATAAGTACTCGGTTGAATTTTAAGGGTATTTTCGAAAAAGTTTGGACCACTATTCACACCTCTTCTAGCGGTTCTATACCCTTGTTGCCCTTTGAGACCAACAAACACGATTATAAAATGTTTTATTTTCGGTAATTAATTTTTTTACAGAAGAAGGTGATGCATTTAGACAAATACAATACACGGGTTAGTGTGTGTCTTTATATCATTCATAATATTAGTTAGTCATAAAACTAAAGAGATGGTTTTATACATTTCATTATCCGCACAAACGATTCTCTTTCCATAAAAATACGTCCCCTCTACCTTCCATTTTCCCAATATGCCTTTTTAAAAAATCAAAAAAGAAGAAAAAAACTTTTTCTTACGACCCATTTTAATCAACTTCCTAATCGGGGTTTTCAATTAGAAAAAAATAGAACGGATTTCTTCAACTTCATTATTTAGTGATTGTTTGAGTAAAGTGATAGATAAGAGAAAAATGTTAAATATAAATATTTTCATACTTACGTTATAGTGAAGTTCCAATAATTAATGTATTATATGAAACATATAGAATCTTAAAATAACATTTTTTCTAAAAATGAGAATATTAAATAGTTTCAAATTTGATATACTAACTGTCAAAAAAATATAAGATAAAAAGAATATTTTCTTTGTTCAAAAACATATATTCTTCCCAATTAAAATAAAAAAAAAAAACTTCCGATTTCAAGCCTAGTAATCCGCCCCCACATCTTCATTCTTTATGTCGCTAACTCTCTAATTTATTTGCTCAAATAAGCGTCTCTCTTCCTTTAATAATTTCTAAATCTACACCTTTCTTTTTTCTTTTAAAATAAAAGTTTGATATTATATACTTTAAAAATAATTGTATATATTAAAATAAACTCTAAGTTTTTATAATTTTTAATGAATCTAATATATAATATCTAAGCTCTAATTATAATAAATACTCCCTCTGTCACATTACAAACTTCACACTAATATTCACACGCAAATTAAGAAAAATATTAGCGTAATACCACTACAAAAAAATGGGTATTTACAACGTTTTATATAAAAACTTTTCTAAAAAAAGGTTGTGGATTCTGCTCTACTACAATGTTTGTCTATTAAACGTTGTGGATAAACGTCTATGACAACGTTTTTGTCATAAACGTTGTGGTTTACTGTTTATAACAACATTTTGTTAGTAAACGTTGTGAAGTTTGACAACGTTTATTATTAAAAACGATGTATACATACTTTAGTACAACGTTTATTTTAAACGTGGCAGTGACTTTTATTTAACAACGTTTGTTTTTATGTTGTGGGAAGCTACCAAAAAAATGAGTATCCCGCGTGAATGCAATTCATTTACGCGCTTAAACAATTGAAGGGAAATTTTTAATTGCAATTAAAAAAAAATCCTACTAACAAATCCCGAGACCCTTGACTACTCTCACGTCACTTTCATAATATAAACCAATCAATGGTTTTCGGCTCTCTCTCTCTCTCTTCGACGGCGGCAACTAAGCGACTTCTTCTTGGGCGGCGACTGAAACGATTGCTTCTTGGACGCCGGCGACTGAGATTTCCGCGCGAATCTCTTCCTCCTAAGGTGATTGTCTCTCTTTTGTTCATCAATTTTTAAAGTCAAATTTATAAAACTAGGGCTTTCAGTTTCCCAAAAAATTAGTCTTTGATTACAGTACACACACTTTTCTCTTGATAATTCATGTTTGTTGAGCAGAGGCTTCTTTGATAACTGGGTTAAAGGCCGACTTGAGGTTCGAGGTTGAAGCTTGTTCGAAATCAGAGGATTTGGTTAGTACAGTAAGTGATTGGGTAATTTTTCCCCTTTTCTGCAATTATTTGTTAACTGGGTTAATGGGCAAAAGCAGGTTAATTATGTGTTACAGATTGGAGCTATGATGAGGGGGATCTTGTCTGAAAAGCTAAAAATTGAATCTTTTTCAATTTTAGGAAGTGTGACGCTTGTAATAAGATTCCAATGAGAAAAATGTGAATCTAGTAGGACGTAGGGAGTAGTGTTTATGGAAACGATTTCTGATAAATGACTATTTTATATTCATTTATAGTATAATATGCTTATCATTTTATCTTTAATCCTAACTTTATCTAGTACATTTAGCTCATTTTTTACATTTATTATGTGGATTTGATACTTGGTAGTAGAATGTTGTCTTGAACAGATTTTTGGTGCATTCTTGGAGTAAAAATAGCTTGGGACATGACTTAGAAGAAGGATGAAATACTTGGGAGAACTTGAAAGGATTTTTGGCTCAAGAAAACAAGCAGTAAAACAGCCACCCCACCTTATACCCGGCCGGACCTATTAAAAAATGAAGATTCCAAGTTTGACCAGCAGGTGCTCGGCCGAGCACCACCCTTGAATTGGCCGAGCATGGACGACAGAATGTTAAAAATTATTTTCAAAGGCTTTCTCGGCCGAACACCTCCCTTGACTCGGCCGAGCACCCCTGTTTTCAGTCAAAGGGTACCTTTTCAAATGGAGACCTCTTCAAGAAGCCATCCGGTAATGAGCACATCTCTTGGTCTAAGGCCTATATAAAGGACTAGAAATCAGTAGTTTAGACATCTAGTTTTTGTTGTAATCATACTCTAACATAATTACATTCTCTCAACATCATTATTCTCCATATTTGTGAGATTTATTGGTGTTCTTGAGTGCACTTAAAGCAATAATATATTGAGGTCTATTTTCAGCTATTTGTCTTCACATTTATCATCTGAATAAGTATTTCTTCCATTCTGTTTACTTTTATGTCTTATTCATTTATTATAGTTATTAAGAATTCAATGGCTTGTGAGTAATCCCCCTTATTCTTGGGTTGGAAACTCAACAATGATATGTTCATCACTTTAATTCATGCTCTTCTTTTCTTTTTCTTCATCTTAAAACAATTTCTTTATATTGTACTCAAAACGCCTACAACCATGATGAGCTCCATGTTTCGTATGACTCTTAGTTAGTCGAGAGAAGGACCCAGCGGTGAATCTCGACTAACGGAACCATATGAAGTAATTGGGTTTCTATTAATCACGAGAGTAGATTAATGGCTTAGGGATGTTCCTTGAGTGGAAAGTACGTGGATTTTTATAAAACTTAATGGATTCTTACTAATTATGGGCCATCGAGAGATATGGCATAATTAGTA
The DNA here is from genome assembly GCA_026119855.1 of Campanula takesimana. Taxonomy (NCBI): domain Eukaryota; kingdom Viridiplantae; phylum Streptophyta; class Magnoliopsida; order Asterales; family Campanulaceae; genus Campanula; species Campanula takesimana. The sequence continues at coordinate 1,730,428 of JAOWBW010000039.1, read as the reverse complement.
TGAGAATACAAATACTACTTGCTTGATCGTGAGAAGTAGTATAGGACTAATGTACCATCCTTGTTTTAAAATGAAACTTTAATCTAAAAAGAGCATGATTACTCGATGAATATATGTTGTTTGAGTCCCAATCCCAAGAATTCCTTAATATATAAGAAGTTTTTAATCCAAGTTAGAGTATTTGCAATTCATTCTAGATAGTGACAACCAAAATTATACCCCCAGTCATTTCTTCTTACTAAATTTACATAAAAGCAAATATTTCATAAAGTAACATTGTTCTCGTGGGATCGACCCGTACTTACACTTTTCTATACTATTTACAACCCTTGCACTTGCGGTATTTATAAATAAGCCTCTTCGTTTAGGCTACAACAATTTCTCATAACTACTCTCACTTTCTCGTGCTTTTCATTCAACTTCCTCAATTAACTTCATCGGCATAACCTAAAAATAAATCATTCCATAAATATAGTAACAACTTTTGATTACTAATGTGTCCACATAAATTCTTTTGTTTTGCTTGAAAAAAATAAAGAGACAGAGTAAAATATTCTATGTAAATAATATTTTTGACTTTCCAAAGTTAAAAAATATTACAAATAAACTATATATACCTATTCTTTTTTTCCCTCTCCTTCCTTTATTTATTTCGGAAATCTACTAATATTTTATCTTTTCTTCCTAGACATTTTTTTAATAATCGCATTTCGAGATTTCATTCACAGAATTTTCAATTTTCCCTTGTATTCTAAATTTAAATACATATCACAAAAATAACTCTCAATCCCTTTCCGAAACATTCTAAATTCGGCACTAATTAAAAATATAATTAGTGAAAAAGATAACAATGTGCGGGTATATGGGAGTCAATACAAAAAACAAACATAAACATTTTCAAATATGAAAGAATTAAAAAGTTTTTTTTTTTTTTATCATTCCTAATACTCAAGAGCACTCTTACCGAATTGAAAGGAAAAAAATAGTTTACCCTTTACACTCATATGTATACTTACCAAACATTATTGCTCAAATCCAGCTCAAAACTCCGTCCCTTTAATAGCTTAAACTAGTTCATAGCCCGTCGAGATTCGACGGGAATAATAAAGCTAATCAATTAAGAAAAACTTATGGAAAAAAATTTCATACCGAGAGAGGAGAGAGAAAGTTAGTGTTAAAACTATATTAATATTTCACATAAAATAGCAAACTAACAGAAAGGCAATCATGAAAATCACTACTAATTGTGTATACTTGTGACTTTTTAAAATTACTTCCTATGTCCTAAAATAAATGTCAATTTTTTTTACATTCATTTTGAGACGGTGGTAGTAGTTTTCATAGAAATATTCCAACCATATGGATTTTCACGTGTTAACATTGGGAGCATTTTGCATATTTTTTTTTTAATCTCACAAACATCAAGTGAAATGGAAACAGAATGAAAACCAAGATTAACAAAATTCCATCTATAAAGACAAAAGTATAAACTTTCACAAAATCCCTTTCAAAGGCCATGTATCACTGTCCCTTCTCATTCAGAAACTCAAATAGCCAGAGTAGCTTAACAAATGCTCTAATATACCAAAAATAAGAAATTAAAGATATAGTAACAAATACTATAGCACCTTCACAATAAATAAAAGGAAAAAGATTGATGTTCAGAGAATCGAGACCCTCTACATTTGTGAGATTTGAAAATATACATAACCAACAAATAAAAGAAATTGACTTAAACCCAGACCCACAAGATGAAGATGAAGAAAAAGAAGATCCCAGGAGGTTAAGCTTCCCCATGTCTTTCTCACGTCCCCTCTGCATTCAATAAACAACTTAACGTGAATCACAGTGACAGTCTTCACTCTATTTGTAAACAAAAATGTAGCTGACTTCATATTAGAAATTGCATGAAGAGTCTTCAAGAACTTCACAGCAACCTTTGATCCATCACAATGGACTTCCATTAACAAACAGGTACTGTTATTTCACTAACCTGAATTTCTTGTAAACCCAATGCTTTACCAATAGTTGTGGCTGTCAAATCACTGCCACCTCTACCCAACGTAGTCACGGCAAAAGTCCTCTAACCCTGGAACCAGTTTAACAAAATAGGTAGTGTTATTTCAAAGCTTAATATGACGTTCCGGTCCTTTATGCAAGAAGATGTTAATGGTTTTATAAGTAAATAACCAGGTTAACCGTTGTAACAACGACCGTTGAAAGAAAAAACATTAACGAATACATCCTAATCTTCAAGAAATCTTTTCAACTAATATTAACAGAAGTGAACATTGAAAGAAAAAACTGTACTACTCTCTCCGTCCTTAAATTAATGTCCAAAAATGCAAGAAATGATACTAAACTTAGAGTTGGCATCCAAAAACTGTACTACTCTCTCCGTCCCTAAATGAATTAATTCAACTATGAAAGTTCATAAATTTTGGATTACCTCATAATTTGTGAAACACTTCTTTATAGACCACATTAGTAGTCACCTCGCTCGTTTCACCATCCTTTTCACAAATCAAAACTTTAAGCCCATTTTTGCTTGTAACTCTCGAGATTGCCACATAAAACTTCCCGTGACTGAATACAGGTCGAGGAAGGTAAAGCCCAACATAAGAAAGTGACTGTACCTAAGTCTTATTTATTGTCATAGCGAAGCAAACATTTAATGGGAACTACCTACGTTGGAATTTAACAAGGAATTTTGTCATATCTGACGGGCTCAACATCATTCTGGGCACAAACACCTTCTTTCCTTTATTCTTTCCTGAAAGCATTCTTGCTTCAACTATATGTTTTCCTATATTTGTAACGATCATTCTCGTTCCGTTGCATAATTCTGAAGCTTGATCAATCTTTCTGAGTAGCATCACTATACACCCAACCTTCAGACGTATGGAATGGTTCGGCAATCCCGAGCATTTAATTGTATTAATAAACTCAACAGAAAATACATCCTCGTGGCCAGCAATATCTCCGTCCTCCTTGCTGATGCTATCAGAACTCATATACAACACTTCTTCACCGGGAAACAGCGGCATCACATAATCATTGATAGTATCTACTATCTCATTAGTTGGTGCCAAAATTGCTCTATCCTGAAAAAATCCATCAATACGCATATTGTGTAATATGTTAGGATACGTGTTTTCAACGATGGTTGCAATAGGATCAGTTGTATCTCTTATCAAAATATCATCCGGTAACTTAATGTCAACTTCTCCATCATTTTCTTCACCGACATCCCCATCTCCTACCCGTAATATCCATTCAGCGAAATTTTTGATCTCTAGAACATCAGAAGAAGAAGAGGAACCTACCTACATTTAGGCAATGAATGAGATGAAACATTTAGTTTCTGCAAAAGGGAAATGTAATATGTAAAGAGTTTTAAATTAGATCATTTACCTGCAATCTCATGTTTTTTTGTCAATTTTAGGACCTCACACGAATTCCAAAGTTTAGATGAACTGATGGCAGCATGTACAATATCATGTCGGCTTCCTTTAGGCACAACAGCCATTATTTGCCTGAAATCTCCTCCAAACACAACAACTAATCCACCGAAGGGATTATCAGAGCAACGACCATCATTAGTATGCATAATGTCCCTCAAGCTCCGGTCAAGCGCCTCAAAGCAGTGCTTGTGGGCCATCGGAGCCTCATCCAAAATTATGAGCATCGTTTTCTTTAGGAGACCACACAAATCAGAACATGGCTTAATCTTGCTGCAAGTTGAGCTTTCATCGACCTGTATGGGTATGCCAAATCTGGAGTGAGCAGTCCTACCCCTCGGAAGTAGCAGCGAAGCTATACCGCTAGAAGCCACCGGAAGAACTATATCCATCCTACTTCGCAAGGCAGAGCACAATGTCTTCCATATGAAAGTATTCCCCGTGCCACCATACCCACACAAAAAGAAAACTCCACCATCTCCTCTATCAATATCCATCATGATCTTTTCATAAACCATCATTTGTTCTTCAGTCAAACATTTATGTAATCTAGAGTGCTCAGCTTTCATCTCCTCAACATCATACGACATTTTACTAATAGGACTATTACTCTGGGACGTACCAAAGTAGAAAGTAGGACTCTTACTCGGGACGGGGGGAGTATAAGTACTTGATTTAGGTAAAAATAAACAAAGGATAATTTTTACTATATATATGGATATTGATATTCTTACTGCTAGAAATGTTACTCGTAGAAACTGACGGCGTCATATGTTGACTTACACCTGCGGATAAAATATAATGAGCAGATAAAAAAAGTGAACACATGGGATTAAATTTCAACAGATAATCACGGTTATTGAACAAAAAGAATATGGGTGATAAAAAGATAGCTGTCAACTATTTAGAAAACTTACGATTAGTGATGTCAGAAAATGCAACTCTTTGATTACCAACCGAGATTCTTGGATGCTTTTCCATTTCTTCACTTTTTTTTTGCTTTTGATTTTTACTAAATCTTTTGTTCATTGTAGTTCTAAAAACAATAAACAAATCATTAAATTAAAAAGCATCCAAACAGACTGTAAAAATCATAGAAACAAAGGAAAAAGAAAAGAATACATGAAAGAGAAGAATATCCATGTTTATTTTGGGGGTTATTCATGCTTAACATCTAAATCCTTTAAATATTTAGGGATTTAGATTTGAGAATAGAGAAAATTGAAAATAACAGAGAAAGGAGGTTTGCTGACAGGTGAAACACATTCTAAATCCCACTACATGTTTATAATGCTAACAATCACACAGTCCTCAAAAACCTGAAACTCCTCCCAAAGCACTTCCATCTGATTGAGAGAATTTTGCATTGATACTAATTCACTTCCACTCCCAAGAAAAAAAAATATAGGAAGAGGGAAAGGGCAGACTACATTACTCCCTCTATCACAAAATGAGTTCGCCTTTTACGATTTTTTTAACAAAATATAGATGTTGACTTTCTTTCACATATGAATTAATTAGCCATGGTGCTCAACTTATATCATCTACTCAATCGGGATAATTGACAAAATAAGAAGAAGATGGGGCTTATTTTGCGACAACATAAACCAAAGAAAATGTACATCGAATTTAATATTTCATAAGATAGAATTAATCAAAACTCAAAACAACAATAATTAAGTAGGTGTAAAGCATATAATCATATAAAGTAAAACAGAAAGTAGGGCATTCTTGAAATAAACCAAATTGCAAGGGAAAGAAAATGTACCTAGAATCAGTTGCATCCGTTTGTATGGTCTTTTCAACTTCATCGATACTCGACCTATTCCCAGATTGGTTTCTCCTCAACCACTGTTGTTGTTGCTGTTGCTGTTGTTGTTGTTGCTGTTGATATTGTTGCATCTGATTCTAGGTACATTTAATTAGTATAACTTAAAACTTATTGGCAAAACTGACGAAAAAATCAATTGGGATGAAATTAAAATTGCAAGGATTACTTTGAATCAGTAGACTGTAAAAAGCATCCAAATAGACTGTAAAAAGCAGAGAAACAAAGTGAAAAGAAAAGAATACATGAAAGAGAACAATAACCCTATTTATTTTGGGGGTAAATCATGCTTAACACCTAAATCCCTTAAATATTTATGGATTTAGATTTAAAAATAGAGAAAAATGAAAAGAACAGAGAAAGGAGAAACCAAATTGCAATCAATGGTGGGTTTGCTCCAAATCAGAGAGAACTGAAAGGAACTGATAAAGGAGATACCTATTAGAGCTGCGAAGATGGAGGCTCCGTGGTTTGGCCGCTGCATTGATCGAAGGCCGTCTCCTACCCTCAATCGCCAAACTCGCCGCCGTTGAACTCCAAGGATATGTCGAACCAGTTGAAATCCCAGGCTAAGTTGTCTGTAATAATTTGAAAATAAATTTTATATATATGTAAGGGTACTGTTATAAAATTTTAGGGGGTTGATTGAAGTTTTTGAGTGGGTCAAAAAAATGATTTTTTTTTTAAATTGTTTAATAGTTCATAATAAACGGAGAAGTCATGGTCAATTACCCCCCCCCTCCCCTTTTCCTTACATGCATCTGTCCTTGGAGTTTAATATATTAAATTTCAACTATACAAAATTTATAACTTAATACAATATTTATTTTTGATACAAATATTAAAAACTCTTGATCTGACTACAAACTCTGTTTTGATACAAATATAAAGTCAAACCATATAAATAAATATTGAATGGAATGGAACAACAACATAAATAAATAACTTTAGGTATGTGTTATAATGGTCTACATACAATAATGTATCATGGGCTATGCATGCTTTTTCCTTTTACTTTTTATTTTTCTACTAACTCTGTTTCAAATTAATAGTCTTTTTATACATTTATCACATTTGAAGTAACAATAAAAGCTTTAGAAATAAATTTTTAAAATATTTTATTAATAAAACACTTATTATTTATAATACATTTTAGAATTTTATTAAGATGATTAGATTGAGATTAACGTTTGATAAAATTTAACTTTGTTAACTATCAAAAGTTAAGTTTGTTAACTATCAAAAGTTAAATATGACCAAACATAATAGTGAGACTGATGGACTAATTATTTTAGTCGATCTAAGATATGTTGCCTCCGTCCCATATTGACAGTTTTGTTCGACTTTTCCAGCATTTTAAATTATATTATACATGATAGTATATAATCCATATAATAGCTTTTATCAATCACTTTAAGATATACTATTATGTTTCAAATTGACATTCCCGTCGCTTTTCAACATTTTAAAATTATAATATAAATTTTAAAAAATCCAAAAATTTTGAAGTTTTACTTTATTGACATAGTTTATGGGATAAACAATATGTGTATAAATGGTACAACTAAAAATTCGAAACGGAAGGAGTAATTTAAGTTAGACATTTACTTTTATGTAATTATTTTATAAAATACTCCCTTTGTCCCAGAATGATAGTCCTCTTATTTTTATGGGTTTTACTAAGGAACTTTGAGTATTAATTGAGGATACTTTTAATTATTTTAATGAAATTTTTGAAATTGCTCTTGATACACCATTATAAATACTGTTAATATCAATTTTTAGATTATCATTAGCATAATTATAAGTAGCATTTATAACTGCTCAAAGTTCGCTCGTAGTAACAACGAAAAAAAGTGGACTATCTTTCTGGGACGGAGGGAGTATTAAAATTGAGGGGAATCTCTGAGTTTTGCGTTTTTTACCAATTTAACACTTCAAGGTTTCTGAAGTTTTATCTTGTCACCCTATAATTTTATTGTTGACCCATTGACCCTCCTATATAATTACATCTCTTACAACACATTTTTCATTCTGCGAATGTTATTGTTTTGCGGAGAAGAGAGGCGAAGGTTGACGAACCCACGAAAATCCAGCGTCGCCACCACCATCGTCGAAAGAGGTACATGATTCTCTCACCTCATCATCTCTCCCTTTTACTCAAATCTCAACTCTCCAAATTCTTAATCCATGATTTACTAAATCCCTTACAAATCTAGGTTTTTTAGAGTTGAAACCACCCTTTCAAGTTCTGATGAAATTGAGAATACAAATCCCCCTTTCAAAACCCACTTGAACAAATCATTTGAAATTTGAAATCGAATTTGTGGATTTTCTATTAATTGGCTTCGTCAAATCTGCAATTCCAAAATATAAATAAATTTTGGTCATCAAATTTCAAATGGAACAACAACATAAATAAATAACTTTAGGTATGTGTTATAATGGTCTACATACAATAATGTACCATGGGCTATGCATGCTTTTTCCTTTTACTTTTTATTTTGCTACTAACTCTGTTTCAAATTAATAGTCTTTTTATACATTTATCACATTTGAAGTAATATTAAAATCTTTAGAAATAAATTTTTAAAATATTTTATTAATAAAACACTTATTATTTATAATACATTGTAGAATTTTATTAAGATGATTAGATTGAGATTAACGTTTGATAAAAGTTAACTTTGTTAACTATCAAAAGTTAAGTTTGTTAACTATCAAAAGTTAAATATGACCAAACATAATAGTGAGACTGATGGACTAATTATTTTAGTCGATCTAAGATATGTTGCCTCCGTCCCATATTGACAGTTTTGTTCGACTTTTCAAGCATTTTAAATTATATTATACATGATAGTATATAATCCATATAATAGCTTTTATCAATCACTTTAAGATATACTATTATGTTTCAAATTGATATTCCCGTCGCTTTTCAACATTTTAAAATTATAATATAAATTTTAAAAAATCCAAAAATTTTGAAGTTTTACTTTATTGACATAGTTTATGGGATAAACAATATGTGTATAAATGGTACAACTAAAAATTCGAAACGGAAGGAGTAATTTAAGTTAGACATTTACTTTTATGTAATTATTTTATAAAATACTCCCTTTGTCCCAGAATGATAGTCCTCTTATTTTTATGGGTTTTACGAAGGAACATTGAGTATTAATTAAGGATACTTTTAATTATTCTAATGAAATTTTTGAAATTGCTCTTGATACACCATTATAAATACTGTTAATATCAATTTTTAGATTATCATTATGTTTGCGCGCGAGGTTTTCTTCGAGGAAGTTTTCGTCCTTCGATTTACCTTTTTGTTGATTTTAGAGTCGCCACCATGTTGTTGTCGGAACACGGACCGAGATGTCTGGATTCGGGGGTTAAGTTATGAATTGGGAAGGTCAAGGAGCACCCAATTCACCCAATCTAGGATTGGTCTTGCTAAGAAATCATCATCATCGTTTCAAAATTATGCATTCATGTACCAAAAGAAAAACAAACAAATAAATACTTGCTTATTTATTTGGGATGTCGGATCATGTGCTTCGAGACTATCTCCATGGATTGGAGAGGCTCTAGGCTGATCCTTTAATGGAATCACACTACTTCAAAGCAAAGAAGGAGATGAGAAGATAGAAAGCAAAGATTTTACCTAAGCGTTTTCTTCAAGAATCCTATGGATGGCCTTGACTAAAGGCCTTGATCTTCCAAATTTCGTGGGTATCAGAGAGGGACTGATTATAAGAGCTTCTTTGATCAGATTTGGAGTCTAGAGTTGACCATTAGTCATTCTAGGCAAGAACAACTATATTTATAGGGGTTTTGGACCTAGGGTTTTGGTCAAGAAGGCAAGTTGAGGTGGGAATCCAAGACTTGATTCTCACAGAGGTATTTTTGGACTCTAGGATCGGCCATGAGATTTTCCCCGAATTGCATGAGTGTTTACCAAGAAAAGGGGTTAAGATCAACAAGGAAACTGACCAAAAACCCGACTGTCAAGGGGGATGTCTCGTACGAGGCATCTCAGTGTTGGAATTTACTATTTGCCCTCTGCAGTAGTTTTAATTCTTATTTTGGCCCTGACTAACGGAGTCAGTCAGAAACTTAATGAAACATGTCCAACTTAACGAGTTTTGACCCAAATCAAAGGCGAGACACAGAAGTAGTGTGATTGTAAATGAACGTCCAAAATGGGGTGTCTACAGAGCCCCTCGACGACGATACTTATGGATGAAGTACCGTCGTCGATAGAAAAGACGCCATTTTGAACTAGGGGTTTGGTCGTGATAAAAATCTGCCTACGTATTCCTCGGGAGGAAATCAGACCAAACGTAGTTCGACTCTAAAAACACGCAAAAACTGAGGTTTAAGGTATTTTGAAAATCACTTTTGAAAACAATACTTGCGGTAAGTAAAGTTTAGATTTTAGAGAGTACCCATACTGAGGAATCAATGTCCTTGACCCAATTCTGAATATACTCCTTTTTCTCTTGTCGATGACGAACCGTCTCCAGTTACAATCCATACTGAGGAACCAATCTCTTTGATTCCAATTCTGAATATACCCTGTTGTTGATGACGACCTGCCTTCAGTTTGGAGACGCCAATTACTTGGATCCTTGCTTCTCCTTCCAACGAGTTTGCCCTTTACGTCGGAAAATATGAATCCTATGTTATTAACATACGTATTGATAACAATTATCGGACTCTGGGTTTGGAGACGCCAATTACTTGGATCCTTGCTTCTCCTTCCAACGAGGTTGCCTTATTCACCGGAAAATGTGAATCCTATGTTATTAACATATGTCTTGATAACAATTATCGGACTCTGGGTTTGGAGACGCCAATTACTTGGATCCTTGCTTCTCCTTCCAACGAGGATGACTTATTCACCAAAAAAGTGAATCATATGCCATTAACATACGTCTCGATGGCAATTATAGGATTCTAATTGGTGGGATCCTGTGTTATTAACTTACGTCTTGATCACAGTCGTGGGATACCCGGTTGTAAATCCTGTGCCATTAACTTACGTCTTGATGACAGTCATGGGATTTAAAGTTTGCTGGTGCAGATTTCGTTGCTCACCCATGATCTTGGATGCGCGGTGAGGATAAATTCGTACTGAGAAACAACTTTGCTTGTTCCAATTCTGAAAATATCCATTTGTTGACGACTCAATGTTCCATCTTGAACCGGGTTCAGATTTGACCTTTTGGTCTAAAGCAGGGCTTTTTCTGACCTTTCTGTTAAAATCAGGGCTTTTCTGGAATTTCCCAAGAAAACATGGTTTTCTGAGACTTTTCTGGGGATACCTCGTACGAGGGAACGATGTCTCGTACGAGACTTCTCTGTTTTTGCGCAGAACAAAGGCATATTAGGCGCTGAAAGCGATTTTCAAATCACTTTTCCTATTTCATTCTCGGGAGCTTTCGACCCTAGGCGATTTTCTCACTCAAAAATCTCCATTTTCACCAAGTTTTAGTGATTCCTAACCCTTTTAAATGGCCGGTGTGCATCAATACCACAAAGAGCACCTCTTTGGTAGGCATATGAAGGGTAAAGTGTGGGCGACGGATGAGTTGTGCCCGTTCCCGGAGGACCACGTTTCTCACACCGTTCGGACTAGGAGGGTAAGGATCTCTTCCTTTGATTGAGTTTCCATATCGATTTCATTGTTGCATGTCTCAATTTAGTGTTCTAGCAATTCGATTTTTGCCTACAATTATCGCTGCTAGGGTTTATCATGCATGGCTGATCTTTCGATGGAATTTCACCCTTGTTGATGCTGAAAATCATTGTAGTATGGTAGTACATGATTTCGACTGTCGTTCTAGGCAATTCTGCGACTTTTCGGGTAAAATGATTAAATGAGGATTTTACCATTTTTCTGACATTTGTCTCTTTTGTCTCTATTGTTTGCAGTCATTCAGGGTGATCAATAACTGTAGAGGCAGCGTACGAGCGGTCGCTGAGAGGTGGGCAACTCTCAATGGCGAGATGAAGGAAGAGATCGAGAATCTCGGATTGAAACCCTTCTTTGACGTTTAGTCGGTGAAAGGAGGAACATGCACTTGCTTCAGGCTATCTGGGAGCGCTGGTGGGATAGTACTCATACCATGCACATGCGGTGGGGGGAGGTTACCGTGACCCCTACTGAATTTCTTGCCATTACTGGGCTTGCCATCTTTGGTGAGCCACTTGAGGTAGATGCGGACTTTACTCCTAGCAGGGACGATATGATGCATTTTATGGGATTCTCTTTACGTACCCTAGGCAAGGGTGTCCCTCTGAAGGCCTTGAGAGACAAGGTCGATGCCTATGTTACTGTTAATGCTGGTCAGATGCATCTGACTGGTACCCGTATTGCAGCTGTCCGTGGCTTTCTATGGTAGGCCCTTTCTGAGACGCTATTTGCAAATCATGCGTCGACTGCCTTTTTTACTCTGCTGAGCTGCCTGAGGGATATGAAGCATGTTACTGATGCTAGTTGGGGTTCTGCTGGCTTGGCCCACTGCTATGTGGTCATGGATGAGAGATCGCGTGATCGGACGAACGCTGGCTTAGGCGGCTACAGTCATGCCTGGGAGGTACAATACTCATCTTCTTCTGTATTCCTCCTTTGTTTTAGCCCCAGTTTATTTTGATAGCATTTTCATCTTAGCTATTGTGTATTGACATCTTTTATGTTTCTCCCATTTTGCAGGCCTGGGGATACGCCATGTTTGGTCTCTTCACTTTCAACCTTCGAGACAACACTGTTATGTTCCCAGATACTCTGAGATGGCCCCTGGATAACAGGGATACCCGTGATGAGAAGGCCGAGGGGGCTGACATGACAGTGGAGTGCATGAGGCTGTATTTTAATAGATGGGAGGCCGTCCTTGAGTCCGCTGTTGCCTTCTTTCCTTGGCGGAGTCTGGGTATTGATCATGTTCACGAGTTTGCTGGTATGAGGCTGTTGATGATCGGCCTTAGTGGGGGATGCTTCTACTTAGGAGAGAGAGTCTCTCGCCAGCAGGGTGGTGGCAGACTCGACGTCATCGTCCCTTTGGACCCGCCGGCTCATATGCTTAACTCTTATGCCATTGCGGAGGAGGAGAGAGGAGACCTCATTATTGGTCAGGATACTTTTGAGCATATGTCCTTGGAGGCTGATTATTAGGACTTCCTTGCTCGTCTCATGCCCCGATTGATTATAGAGGGTGATCAGGCTCAGGCTCAGGCCCAAGGAGTTGTCCACGTCCCTTTCTGTACACAGCTTAGACCAGCTTCATTTACCTACAGCGTGGCTGAGGGGATAGAGAGCATCGAGGACCTTCATGCCCAGTATGACATGCCTGAGGAACTCGTGCCTCCTGCTGATGCGACCATGGTATGATTTATGACCCTTCTTCCATCATTTCTGTCATTCCACCATTTCATCTTTATGTTTATTATTTATATGAAGATTCTGATATCTCTATTTAACAGGTGCCCATTGCCGAGTATAGAGAGGTCGTGGGATGGCTTGCCCAGTTCATGGCCTATGCCAAGAGGATAAAGAGAGAGACAGCGGGGCTGCTTGGACGGTTGGCTCAGCAGACGGCAGAGCTAGCTTCTTGCGGGAAGAGACCTCGGACCGACGGATGATAGTATGGCAGTGGCGACACCTCCCAGATAGGATCCCCCATTCTCCCCTTTTGTTGATGATGTATTTATTGCCTCGGCGTAGGCGAAGACAATTTTTTCTTTCTTTGGCTTGTACCTATGCAATAGTTATTTCCTAACTCTAGCACATACATTAGTTAATTTTAGTCTTTATTTCTGACTGTGTAAATGGATTGACTCACATCCGGTTGGTCAACCGAGGGGTAATTTTATGAGATGGATTCGCGTTGGGCCATTTGTATGTGATGTATGAACTGTTTCGGGTGAGTTTCTGAGGTGATTGAGACATGTTTTGACTTGTCGAGCAACCTGAGATCTGAGCAGAGTTTCTGTTCTGAACGTGGAGATGCCTCGTACGAGACATCGATGTTTCGTACGATCCATCCTTTCAATCTGCGGCTGTTTCTCCTTTTTCCTCGAGGATTTGGTATCCAAACTTGTATATAAACACCTCTAGTCCGTCCTAGAATACCATGCAGCCTTGAATCAGTTCTGGGAACCTTTCTTTTGGAGTAGAATTCTCAACCTTTTGCTCCCAATGGCCCTAAGTAAGTCCGTTCCTTCATCGATAATTGTTGATGAGTTCTCCTTGGACTTAGAGTTAGTGGAACGCTACAAGGGTGATTTAGCAACGTTCTTTCGCTCATTCAATAAACCTCGTCAAGAGAGATTCGTGGAGATGTTCGGTTTCAAGATCCTCTTCACCTTGAAGAATCTAAAATCGGAATGGGACCTCCTAAAGGGAATTGCACGCTTCTGGGATCCATCGACTCACCTCTTCAACTTTTCACTTAATGAGATGGTCCCTACTGTAGAGGAGATGGCGGCTATCTTGGATATGCCATTGACCGGGGTGATTGCAGTTCGTAATTGTGACAAAGTGCCGGCGGAGTCTCTTAGAGACTTATTGAGTATTGGCCTTCTTGAGGCGCAGAGCTATATCATAACCGCTATGTCGATCTCCACGCTTTGCCTAGAAGATTTAAAGGTCGGGTGACTCGTGGTCATGGTGTGGATTCCCAGTGCTGTCTCTTGGCATTGTGCTTATTTCGAAGCGTACTTTTCATGAGCAAGTGTGGCATGGTGGACACGGAGCTCGTGGACATCGTTCTGCAAGCTAGAGGACGGGCCTTCAACATAATTCCTCTTATCTTGTGGAAGACCCTTCATGGTCTCGATGAGTTACACCGAACCGGCTCTATGACTCAGGGAAGTCCATTATTGTTGATTATTTGGTTCAGAGAACATTTCAAATTGTTGGACTCTCCGGTCGAGTATTCCCCTTATACTTTCCATAGGCGGAGACTGTTAGTGAAGGGTCTCAGCATTAAGGAGTTGGCTCATCTTTTTGCTAAAGCGGAGACTAGTGATATTGCTTAGTGTAGACACCCCGCTTGGACCTCTCACCCCGATTACATACACAGTATTTTTATTTAACTTGTTTTGTTAATTTCTGTTATTTCCGTTAAGTTCCTAACTGACTCCGTTAGTTTTGGACTAAACTGCATAACAGAGTTAACTTTTAGAGTCATTCTGTCATTCTGTTATTTTCACCCGCGAGCGCCTCCGACACTGTCAACGGGCCGCGCGCGCTTCTCGCCCCAAAGGCCGGACCCGCGCGCTTCCCACTTTGGCACTAACGGATTGTACCTTATTTCCCTCACTTTTCTTATTTACAAATATCTTCTTTAGTCAAAAACATCTTTCTTGATCATAAACATTTACTAGCTTTTATTTGTAACCTCCCAATCCCCCCCACATTTCTAGCCCTTTTCATAAAAACAAAATATTTTATTTTTATTTTCTTTTATTTGTTTCATCTTCTTTTATTCATTATTCTATTTATCTTATTTTCTATTGGTCAATTCCATCTCACATGGATTGACCATTTTCCCTCCAACCTTTCCCTCTCCTTTTTACCTATAAAAACCCCCTTCTTCTACCTTGGAAGAGGACTCTCTTTTTGGACCTCAACATTTTATCTCTAGCCAAGACTCTCTTTTTGGACCTTGAACTTTGAACTTTCTCCCTACACAAACTCTACACCATTCTCCCTACACGAATTTCCCCAACAAGAGTTCTAGCAACTAAACTCTTCACAAATTTCTACACAACAATTTCTCTACAACAACTCCAAGTCAAAGTTTGAAGTCCTCTTTTCTAAAGGTACACTTCTTCTTCTTCTATTTTATTCATGTCTTTTTAGATGTATGCAATCCCCACCAAATGGGACATGACCAAATGACCACTTTATTACATTAAAGTTGGTCAAGGTCATCTCCCTACATTTCAATCTCTACTTTAATTTCCTATCAATTTCTTAATGTAATTGTTTAATATAATTGTTACATGTAATCTTTAGCATAAATTAATAAATAAAACAATTCTCTTTTATTTCTCTTTTATTTTCCCCTTTCTTTTCACTTTAATTGTTAGCACTTTTTATTGAAGGACATTTAACATTAGAACACCAAAAGTAGCAAGACCCACGTAAGTGGGGCGGAGTGGGTGTTTAAGTACTTCCCACTCCGTCACCTAACCCCCGAACCCCTCATCTCAAGAATCTTTGGTTTCGTAATCAATAAAAAAGGCTATTTTCTTAGGTTTTCTCGCGTTCCTCTAAAACGTGGGTGGCGACTCTTAAAATCAAGTAGACATCCTAGGATAATTTACCGCTCTAGCCAAGCCGTGGTTCCCCGGGGTATCTACAGTGGCGACTCCGCTGGGGAATATAAAGGGTTAAACTTGCATTTTCTGCTTTTGGTGTTCTTATATCTGTTTTCTGGGCATTCTGGTAAAAAGGGTAGGAAGCGCGCGCCTCCGGCCTTCTTGGCCTAAAGCGCGCGCGTCCGACCCTTATTACCAGAATCGCCCACCTTCCATCTTGTCCTTCAAATTTCATATTTCTATGCTAACAAGTTTCTGCAGGGGAAAGTTACATAATTTGGAACCAGGGCAATCCCCTGAGTCCGCGGTTTCTTCTGACATTCTGACAGGTACCCCAGATGCGCGCGCCTCCCACATTCATGGCGCAACGCGCGCACTTCCCACGTAACTGCCCTGAGTCGCGCGCTTCTGGGCCATTTTCCAGAACAGAACAGTAAAACGGAATAGTGAACAGAATGGGCAGTTTTGACAGTGTGTGGGCACCGGGCCAGCATACACCCCCTTTTACTTTTGTTTATTCATTTTTATCGGTCACACGGGTGATTCGAAAGTTGTAAATTACGTGCTTATTTGTTTTTTTTGAAAAAAAAATATTTTGTCACTTGTTAGACCTCACACTACGCGCACAATTCCTATAAACTGCTCACTATCGAGTTGCACAAGTCCAACCCCAAACCCGTCGAGGCCCGTCCTAGGAAGTTTCAAGCTCCACTCGACCTTGACTCTTCCAAAGTGGTAAACCTCAGCCCGTGGTGTAGTTCATGACTACATGCCGGGGGTGACCTTTAAGCCTCTCTTTAGCCAAGCACAAACCACACAATTCTAGTTAGGGTCTAACACTCTGTGACTCAAGTCGGTTTCCATGTGCCGAGATTTCCCTAAACTAATGTCTTCAAATCATACATGCCACTCGTTGTTATGGACGAATAAAAATCCGTCCCCAAGTGGTCATAATGGACGCTAATAAAAAAAAAATCAGTCCCCGCATGTATGCTTTACTACATTAATTTAGTTTAATCCCAGCACATGTAGGATTCACAAACGTGGTGGAATCCGATGAGTATATGGGATCGCGAGAAGGTCTATATACTAGTGTGACGATTCCACTATTTTTCTAGAAACCCCAAAAAGGACCACGTCCTTCCGACTTTTGTAAATAAATAAAAAAAAGAGTCATTTTTCTTATGTGGTTGAGTCTTTTTCGTTTGTTTGTGGGTTAATTATTTTACTCAAAATATGTTTGTGGGGCCAACCTAAGATCGACCGTGTTCTCTCAATAGGTCCAATGGCTTCCAACGGCAACAACAACAAGGGTGAGAACATCTCCGTGTCCAACGAAAGGCTCTTCAACATAATAAGAGCCTTGGGGGAACAAATGGATAGACTTGTCGAGGATGCCCGCCGCAAGGATGATTTGTGGCAAGACCGTCTTGATCTCGAGAGGAAAATTCACAAGGAAGAAGTGTCTGAACTTAAGGCCCGTTTACGGGAGTTCACCGACAACAAGGCAAAGGTCAACGGTAAGGCATGTTCAAGTGGCTCGCCTCTCAAAAGTCACAAAGGTTCTACCAACGACCGTGTCTACACTCCCCTCCAAGGTATGACCGTCACCAAGGCCTATGAAGATCTCAAAGCAAAGGGACAAATTTTTCCTCTCCAAGGGTACAAGCAACCACAACATTGCGTCGCAACCATGCCCACCACAAGTGGTGTGACTATCACCTATGCAGCGGTCACCTCACCGAGGATTGCTTCTCCATCCGCAACATCGTCCAAGACTTGATTGACAATGGTGAGTTTACCATGGTTGAAGAACAACAGTTAGAGAGTGAGAACATGCAAGAACTCATCAAGGAAGGGGCTCAGATTTGAAATAGGGTCTCAACAAGAGATCATGCCGCAAGGAAGGCTACAACGACAATGGGGACTACAACAGCAATCTCTGTTTCTCTTTCTCTACCTAGTAGTAGGAATAAAAAAAGACAGGAGTCAAAAGTCCTCTTAAGTGTGCATTAATGTTTTCTCTCATCCTATGTTAAATGTTCAAGTCCATTGAGTCATCAAATAAAAAGTCGTTCTTGTCCTCATACACTCTTCCAAGTTGTTCGATTTAATTCTTGGCAAAATGATGAAAAGATGTCTAAACACGTTTTAGAACGAAGGCTATCACTTGAACGCCTAGGGGCTAAACATCGACGACGGCATCAACAACGAAGACATCAACAACGACGAAATCAAGACAAAGAAAGGTGAAGCAACAACCATGAAGAAGTATCAAGCAATGTTTCAAAAGGGGATTTAAAAAAAAAAAAAAAAGAGCTCGCTAGGTTGAAATCCTCGAATCAACCTAGGCAAAAGTAAGAGCACAAAAAAACAAAATCCCCCCTCATTCAAAGAAGTTCATATCAAGGATCAACATCATTCCACCAACGAAGGACGAAGCGACATCAACAATTATCACGACGAAGCAACAATCCCATCACGACGAATGGAGAATCCACAACAACTACGGTGACCTGAGCCTCTTCACTGGAGGAACGGCAACCTTCGGGTCCGGTCTCATGCAAGAAAGAAGATATGTTTAGCCCTAGCGCGTTATGGTGATCGGCCTTCCTCTCGAACTTGTCATGACATCTTTGTACGATTCATTTGCCAATGAATTAGTCACCAAAAGATTGAACAACTTTCTTAGATTTGGAATCGCTTTCCGTTCCTTGTCGAGTCTAGGGGTTTCTCTTCTTTTTGCGATACTCTCAGTTTCTTTCAATCAAACTGGGGCTTTCTTTCTCTTCTCTCTTAATGACTTACTTGCCTTCGTGAGTCATTCAAAAAATATACATACATGAAGTCAATACTAGGGATACTTCCCTAGTCGAGTCAATGTCACTCATCTTTAGTGACAAGAGGTCTTCACCGCAAAATCACATGTCTTATCTCCTCAGCTAGAGTCAATGCAGACTTACTCATTAATCGAGTAAAAAAAAAGACGCAAAAGAGATGCCCGCTAGATTGAAAACCCGAAAGGGCGGTCTAGGCAAAAAACAGGGTGCGTCATAAAAAAAATGAGAGAGTGAGAGAGAGAAGGGAAAGAGAAATGGAGATCTCCGGCCTCTAAGGAAGACAACTGCACAAGCTCTACATTGGATCTCCTCAACAAATCAATTCCCCACCGAGTCAACTTTGGGATTGCAAAAGGCTCGACAAGATATGGCACCATCAAAGGTTGTCTTGGGTTATCGGCATCATTCTCCAGCAGTGTGCATTTTTAGATGCATGAAAAGAAGGCCAGTGGTAACCAAGACCAATCTGAGAACGAGCCCATCATAAAAGGGCACGAGGTTGCACAAATAATCCCTAGCTAGTCAATTGGCTTGGGCAGCAAATAGCAACAACATGTGTCTCAGTTTTCAAAGCTTCTTCAAGTATGTGCTTCTAAAGTACGCTGAAAGGCTCCCGAGAAATGGAGTAGCTCTTTCCATGTCCTCTCATGTTTTTTCCTTCACATGAGGATGAGTCACTCTTGCTTTGCTCAAAAAATGGTGACGCCCTAGGGGCTATGTGACTCAAGAACAAGGGCTTCTTTTGCTTCATTTGACAATCAATAAGCCCTAGGGGCTATGCTCAAGAAAGATGTGTAAGACTATCCTTAAAGTCTCTCAAAAGGGATGTCAAAAAGCCCTCTTATCATGTGTGCCCGTACTCATTCCCCCAATCAAGTATGGACCTTTCTCGCAATCAATGATGGCACTCTAGGGGCTACGGTCAAGTCTTAAAGGCTCCCTCGGCAAGAAGCAATTCACTTCAATGTCCCCAGCAACATTTGAAGCTTTATACCGAATGGTCTCAAGGGGCTTCGCAATCTACAAATCTTTTGGGCCACGGCATTACAGTGATACAAGCAAAGGGCAATATTGGGGCTTCGCAATTAACAAGATTTTGGGCAGTGGTACCCGAGCAATGCAATTTGGGAGTAGTCTTGTGGCTCCATGAAAGGGATCAAACTTCAATGGTCCCTCAACACTTCAAGTCAAAAGGCCTCTTGGTTTTAAATGAAGGCTCCAATGATATGAATGAATTTGATGATTCTTGTTAGAACTCACAGTGAGATTATGAAGGAAGTCTTAGAGAAAAGGAAAAAGATTCAATATGCTAGACTCACCTGGCTGAGTTATAGCGGGCAATGCCAATATGTTAACTCTATAAGCAGAGTTACGGCCAATCCCAATGTTTATGCAAGTACTGCACCCCATTCTCCAAGATCAAAAGCACAGGCTGCATCCGAAGATCCGCCGTCGGCTCAACTCAAGAAGACTCAAGCAAACATACCGTTCGAGACTTTATCACACCAAGACCTTATCATCTGCAACAACATCACCATCTCCCACGAGACGTCTCCCGAAGACCGTACTATACTTCCAACATGGGCCTTTCCGCTATTTGGGTATCAACCACAAAAAGGGCCATCCACCTCCAAGCAAGAGAAAGAGGAAGATCACTTTCATGAGTTCTACCCAATGGTGCATCTGCTCTCAATACAATGCCAAGATAAGTTGGAGCTTCACACCGAAAGTTCATCACATCCCGCCATCTACAAACTTGATAAGCCTATGACATTTGGGGCTTAGCAATCTCTCAAAGCTTGGTATCAGTGATCTTCTCTTGGGGCTTGCCCATGTCGACAACAAAAGACAGTTTATTTGAATGGGCTAAGAATTGATTCATCTTAGGGCTTCATAAGCCACTCAAAGTTCAGCATTCGAGGGGCTTTACAATCAACAACCCCTTGGCATCTCGGCATCAATAGTCCTTTTGAAGCCCCATAAACGATAAATCTCTTGGGGCTACATCAATTTTCGTTGGGCACAACAACAGCGACAACAGAATTCGAGCGAGGCAATCCGGACTTCGATTGAACATGACTTGATCTTGGGTTGGCTTTACAAACACACAATGGTTAAAATGGTTCACCCACGAACTAAAAAAAAATATTTTTTTTTCACGTGTGTGCATATTCTTTTCTTTCTAATTAAAAAAAAAGATTTTATTTTCTTTTTTCTTTTCTTGCGCAAAATTATGTGTTTCCTTTTTGCTTTGCTCCTAGCATTCTCCCCCAGCACTCTTCATCATCCTTGAACTACTCTGGTCTGATTCTCTTCAAGGGATACGTAGGCAGCCTTTTCGCACGACCAACCCATCATCCGGAATACTGTCCCACCGACACTCCATCAAAAACGTCATCAAAGACAAGAACAATTCATCATCACCAACATCATCAGTCTCCATCCAAAGCATGGACATTCTTCATCAAAAGCATCAACATCCTTCAGCAATCCATCTCCAATCAAGCAGCAATGGTAAGTGAAGGTATGAATACATCCGAGGCTTTCCTCAAATCACACCGCACACAAAATCACTTTCTCCATTTTTACAAAAACTCTCTCTCATGCAAAACTGCTTTCAAATCACATCGCACCACGAGCACAATTTCTCTCTTCATTTCACACTTCATGCATCTTCTTGCACAAAGACATATACCTGCCAAGCACACACATAACAGGTACCACCACGAAGTCAACAGCATCCGCTACTCAAGGCACTTCATCCCCAGCAGAAAATGGTCCACAGTCAACCATGCCCGCATCCCCACGATAAAGCCAACAACAACTGCAGCTCTAGACAGTAATTTGGTCCACGGTGATCCCGCAAATAAGCAAACGGATCCCGTACTAGCAAACGGATCCCGCCATCAGCAAACGGATCCCGAAATCAGCAAACGGATCCCGCTTCAGCAAACGGATCCCGCCTTCAGCAAACAGATCCAGCTTTAGCAAACGGATCCCGCATCAGCAAACGGATCCCGCATTCAGCAAACGGATCCCGCAATCAGCAAACGGATCCCGCACCAGCAAACGGATCCCACATCAGCAAACGGATCCCGCATTCAGCAAACAGATCCCGCCTCAGCAAACGGATCCCGCTTCAGCAAACGGATCCCGCTTCAGCAAACGCATCCCGCTTCAGCAAAATGGATCCTTCCATATCCTTTCTATATCAATAAAGCCGCTCACACAGGGAGCGCACCCCTATCCTTCGCAAATTTCAAATTCATGTTTTATCGAGTCTTTGTTTTCTCTTGTCGATGTCCTCGGCGGTTGTCTTTCTTTCGTCGACGCGTTTTGCTTTGCAATCCACGTCGCCGAGGGGCTCTGTAGACACCCCGCTTTGGACCTCTCACCCCGATTGCATACACAGTATTTTATTTAACTTGTTTTTGTTAATTTATGTTATTTATGTTAAGTTCCTAACTGATTCCGTTAGTTTTGGACTAAACTGCATAATAGAGTTAACTTTTAGAGTCATTCTGTCATTCTGTTATTTTCACCCGCGGGCGCCTCCGACACTGTCAACGGGCCGCACGCGCTTCTCGCAACAAAGGCCGGACCCGCGCGCTTCCCACTTTGGCAGTAACGGATTGTACCTTATTTCCCTCCCTTTTCTTATTTACAAATATCTTCTTTAGTCAAAAACATCTTTCTTGATCATAAACATTTACTAGCTTTTATTTGTAACCTCCCAATCCCCCCCCCCCACATTTCTAGCCCTTTTCATAAAAACAAAATATTTTATTTTTATTTTCTTTTGTTTGTTTCATCTTCTTTTATTCATTATTCTATTTATCTTATTTTCTATTGGTCAATTTCATCTCACATGGATTGACCATTTTCCCTCCAACCTTTCCCTCTCCTTTCTACCTATAAAAACCCCCTTTTTCTACCTTGGAAGAGGACTCTCTTTTTGGACCTCAACATTTTCTCTCTAGCCAAGACTCTCTTTTTGGACCTTGAACTTTGAACTTTCTCCCTACACAAACTCTACACCATTCTCCCTACACGAATTTCCCCAACAAGAGTTCTAGCAACTAAACTCTTCACAAATTTCTACACAACAATTTCTATACAACAACTCCAAGTCAAAGTTTGAAGTCCTCTTTTCTAAAGGTACACTTCTTCTTCTTCTTCTATTTTATTCATGTCTTTTTAGATGTATGCAATCCCCACCAAATGGGACATGACCAAATGACCACTTTATTACATTAAAGTTAGTCAAGGTCATCTCCCTACATTTCAATCTCTACTTTAATTTCCTATCCATTTCTTAATGTAATTGTTTAGTATAATTGTTACATGTAATCTTTAGCATAAATTAATAAATAAAACAATTCTCTTTTATTTCTTTTTTATTTTCCCCTTTCTTTTCACTTTAATTGTTAGCACTTTTTATTGAAGGACATTTAACATTAGAACACCAAAAGTAGCAAGACCCGCGTAAGCGGGGCGGAGTGGGTGTTTAAGTACTTCCCACTCCGTCACCTAACCCCCGAACAACATCTCAAGAATCTTTAGTTTCGTAATCAATAAAAAAGGCTATTTTCTTAGGTTTTCTCGCGTTCCTCTAAAACATGGGTGGCGACTCTTAAAATCAAGTAGACATCCTAGGATAATTCACCGCTCTAGCCAAGCCGTGGTTCCCTGGGGTATCTACACTTAGTGCCCATCCTTTTGGAAGGTGAGGAGGTTTGTAGCTAATACCCTTGGGTACGATAGGGTCGTCCTTCCGGGTCTGAGGGACCCCTCTTTCTATTTTACTCGGAGGGTAATGCGACAATTCGGTCAGCAGCAAGACATTTTCTTGTTAGGGGGACGTCCTCGAGACATTTCTTTCATGGACTCGGAGTTCTCTACGAGCTTGGATCGCGCTTGGGGGCAAGGCACCACTATGGATCACTGGACCAATCTTCGTCACGATGGAGGGAGCATCTATTTGTCGGATAAATACTTGAATTGGTTTCTCTCAGAACTCCGTCCCAGTGTTGAGGGTATTGATGAGATCCGCTGCTCTCTGTTGGGGGACCAATTTGAGCTTAGCTTGAATTTAAGGAAGAAGGAAGCTAAGGAGGATCCTTCTAATATCAGAGCAGATGCCACTTAAGACTTTCTGGATAGTGACTTTTACGAGAAAAGAGCAAACGGACTTCCTGGTAAACTCCAAGCTCTGGATAGGCCTCATGTGTTTGCGAAACTGGCTCCCTCGGTGTTCAGTCGACTTGATGTTCCTCCCGGTTTCGAGATACCTTGGTTCAAGAGGAAGAGGGATGACAAGACGTATCGTGGTCAAGCCCCTACTAAGTTAAGGAAGAAATAGATCCTTAGGAGTATCGAGAGATTGCTATAGATAGACCAATGTTTAGACTTTTAGTATTTTATTTATTTTCTTTTGCAAGTTGGTATTCATGTTAGAAATTTTCTTATTGCTTTCTTGAAATGCATTCAATTAATAAGAAGACAAGATTTTGATTTTATTTATTGAATACACCGGACCGAAAGGTTGCCTACGTTCTCCTTTCACATCAATTAAATAAGGAGCTCAGGTCATCGTAGTTCTTGTTTAAGAAAGAGAAAAATATGTTTGCTGACTAACATGTCTCGTACGAGACATAGGTGTCTTGTACGAGACTGTCCCCTATATTATTATTATTATAATTATTATTATTATTATTATTATTATTATTTTTATGCACACCCTAATTTTTGCCTAGACCGCCCTTTCAGGTTTTCAATCTAGCGGGCTCCTTTTCTGGTGCTCTCTGCTCTAATTTTTGCCTAGGCTGCCCTTGCGAGTTTTCAACCTAGCGAGCTTTCCTCCTTTTTTTTTGGAATAGGGGACGGACTCATGAATTGTACTTCTTCAGCTTATCCATGTTGATGGGCTTCGGCAGTTGATCTCCATCTAGGTCCGCGAGTTGTACTGCT
Source organism: Campanula takesimana (assembly GCA_026119855.1). Taxonomy (NCBI): domain Eukaryota; kingdom Viridiplantae; phylum Streptophyta; class Magnoliopsida; order Asterales; family Campanulaceae; genus Campanula; species Campanula takesimana. The sequence continues at coordinate 1,705,997 of JAOWBW010000039.1, read as the reverse complement.
CCTCCGGAGAATACCTTCTTGACTATGTAGGGGCCTATCCATCTTAGTCCCCACTTTCCCATAGGATTGAATGGTCCAGGACGATGTTAACGTAGGACAAGGTCCCCTTCTTTGATGTTTCTGGTCTTGACTTTCTAATTGAATGCTCGGGCCATTTTTCGTTGATATGCTTGGATATGCTCGGCGGCTCGGAGTCCTCATTCATCTAGCAGGGCTAGTTGTTCATAACGGCTGTTCAACCATGCGACTTCATTCATTTGGTTTTCCAGGAGAACCCTTGGTGATGGTACTTCTAGTTCGATTGCTAACACTGCTTCCATCCCATAGGCTAGGGCGTATGGAGTTTCACCGGTAGCGGTACGGATTGAAGTACGGTAGCCCCAGAGTGCAAAAGGTAGCTTTTCAGGCCAGTCTCTGCCAGTCTTATCCATTTTCCTAATGATGGTCTCAATAGTCTTGTTAGCAGCTTCGACTGCTCCATTGGTTTGTGGTCGGTACGGTGACGACTTATGTCCCTCTATCTTGTACTCTGCAAGTAGTTGGTCACATTCTTTCTCAAAGTACATGCCATTATCAGATATCATCTCATGAGGTACCCCATATCGGCATATGATGTTGGTCTTAATGAACTCAGCCACCTTTCTGGCATTCCAGACTTTGTAGGATTGAGCCTCGATCCATTTAGTGAAGTAATCAACGACGACTAATACGAATGAGTGCCCATTATGGCCCGTTGGTGAGACTTTGCCAATGACGTCTATTCCTCATATAGAAAATGGCCAAGGGGATGTCATGGGGTATAACACGGACGGTTGTGCGTGTTGCAAGTTGGCATGTATCTGGCACTTGTGGCATTTCTTAACCATTTCGGTGCAGTCGGCTTCCATTGTAGCCCAATAGTACCCTAGTCGGATGATTTTCCTTGCTAGCATATTACCATTCATGTGGGTTCCACAGACTCCTTGATGGACTTGGTCCATGATTTCTACGGCTTCGTGTTTGTCGGCACAAAGTAGACACTGCTCGTGGTGTTTCTTGTAGAGGCGATCACCTTTGATAACGAATTGAGCGGCAAACCGTTTGAGGGATATCTTCGCTTTAGGTGATGCGTCTGATGGAAATGTTCCGTCTAGGAGGAAACTCCATACATCATAATACCAAGGCTTATTGTCTAAGGCATTCATGGAAATGACATCACACGGATCTTTGCTGTCATGCAGGTCTATGATTGAGTAGTAAGCAGGAGTCGCTCGCCTCGTGACTTTGAAGGTATTAACCTCAGTCCATTCGGGGATCTCCACAAGTGATGCTAGCATGGCTAGCGAGTCTGCTAAGCGGTTATTATCTCTAGGAAGATAGTAGAAAGTGACCTCTCTGAACTATTTGACCAAGTCTTGGAGATGGTCGTTATATTTCTGGAGTGTAGGATCTTGTACCTTCCATTTCTTGAGTGACTAATAGATTATAAGTTGTGAATCTCCGTACACTTCTAGTTCGGTCACATTTCTTTCTAAGGCTGCTTCAAGTCCCGCTATGCAAGCTTCGTATTCGGAAATATTGTTAGTGGCATCAAAGTCAAGGCGTATTGCAAGTGGAGTGCAGAAGCCTGAGGGATCTACTAGTAACATACCAATGCCATATCCCCGTTTATTGGCAGTGCCATCAAAAAATAATTCCCACTTATTTTCTGCTATTTCCATGATGTCCTCATCAGGGAATCGCGGGTCTTCCCCCTTCGCTTCATTACATGGAAATTCTGCTAAATGATCCGCGAAGACTCTTCCTCTCACGGATTTCTGTGTGATGTAAGTGATATCGTACCCCGCGAGCATAAAGTACCACTTGGCTATTCTAGAGGAGACATGCGACTTCTCGAAGATATATTTCATTGGGTCCATTCGGGCAATCAGTTGTACAGGAAACACCTCCATGTACGGCTTTAGTCTCTCAGCTACACATACCAGTGCAGCACATAACTTCTCTAATACAGAGTAATTCAATTCAGCCCCTTGGAAGCGATGGTTGACAAAGTACATGGCATTATCTTTCTTCGAATCGGGTTGCTCTTGTGCTAGCATAGCCCCTAATTCAGTATCATTGACTGTGAGGTACAAAGTCAACGGCTTCCCTTTATGCGGTGGAACCAACACTGGTGGATTCACGAAGTACTCCTTGACCTTTTTGAAGGCTTGTTGGCGCTCTTCTGTCCATTCTAAGGATGCATTCTTCTTGAGGAGCTTAAAAATGGGCTCGCACATCATCGTGAGTTGATTAATGAAACGACTAATGTACTGAAGGCGACCCATAAATCCCTTGACTTCTCTTTCCGTCTTAGGTGGAGGCATGTCAATGATGGCTTTGATCTTAGCGGGTTCTGCTTCTATACCACGCTCAGTGACCATGTACCCAAGGACCTTTCCTTTCACTACCCCAAATGTGCACTTGGCTGGATTAAGTCTCATCTTGTGGTGTCTCAACCTCTCAAAGAACTTTCTGAGGTCGACAAGGTGCTGCCCATTAGAGCCTTTGGAGTGTATGATCATATCATCAACGTACACCTCCATTTCTTTATGTATCATGTCATGGAACAATGCATTTATAGCTCTCTGATAAGTGGCTCCAGCATTTTTGAGTCCAAATGGCATGACCATATAACAGAACGTCCCCCAAGGTGTGGTGAACGCTGTTTTATGTTGGTCCTCCTCGGCCATGAAGATCTGGTTGTAACCGGCAAATCCATCTATAAATGAACGGACTTCGTACTTCGCGGTATTGCCAACGAGCATGTCTATGTTGGGAAGAGGAAAATCATCTTTCGGAGATGCTCTGTTGAGATCACGGAAATCAACACAGACGCAGGCTTTTCCATTTGCTTTGGAAACCTGTATAGTATTGGCCAACCAGGTTGGATACTCTATTACTTTGATGAACCCAACACTCAGGAGTTTCTCTATCTCTTGTTTGACTTGTACTGACCACTCTGGCTTAATTCTGCGGAGTTTCTGCTTGACTGGCCTTGAATCAGGAAGCAGCGATATCTTGTGCTCAACAATTGAATTGGCTATCCCCAGCATATCCTTGTAGGACCAAGCGAACACATCTACGAATTCTCGGAGAAGCTCTATGAGGGCTTGTCGGTCTTCCCCCTTGAAGAAACTGCCAATCTTGGTCTCTTTCGGATCATCGTCCGTCCCCGGATTAACTGTCTGCATTTCTTCGGCGTCAATAGGACCATTTTCGCCACGAAGACCTACTTGATTATTAATTTCTTTTAAGATTTGTTCATTTTATTGATCTATCTCGTCATATGACTCATTATTATCTAATTTGTTAGAGTTATTAGTTAATTCATCATTTAGGACGCTAGCAATCTTGGGATACTCAGAAAGATCTATTTTTTCATTAAGAAAGTAGGGGAATACACGTTCCGCGATGGCATCCAGGTCCTCTTGGGTGAGCTCATCGGTAGCGGTATCTAACTCTAAGGTAAGAGTTACAAATTTTCTTGCCCTATGGGGATGGGGAGTACATCCTAATTCTTTGGTCAGGAAGTCTTCACTTGCTATGGGTCCCCCAGTTGTGTACCAATTCTGGATAGGCTCGTCGCTTTTCTTGATGAGCTTGGTGTAGTCTTGGTTCGGAGCGTCCCCCTTGTCTATTGCATTAATCTGAGTGTCCTTTAGCTTGCAAAGGTTGAGAAATTGGAGCAGTAGGTCTTCTCCTAACACAAAGTCCCACTCACTGAATTCCTCAGCCTTGGTACCCCCTAATTCTCGAGGTAGCCATGAGAATTGCATCGGTTATATTTCTAGTGAGTACGGATCACAGTCACTGAAGATTTCAAAGCCCGGTTGGTGCTTCCCCCTATGGTCAATCCATGGTTCAGGGAACATGAAGTATGGCAAGTTTTCCCCCTCGCGTACAAAGTACCCGTTTAGAGTCTTTCGATAGGGCGGTGCTAGTGGTACAATGTACGAAGTCCAATCCCTTTCTTATTTAGGGATGCCCTTTAATGGTGACACATACCCTAGACCATATCCTGGGGGGTATAGAACGACAGGTGGTGGTTCTTTTATCCCTTGTAAATGCTTGCCAAGCCCAAGACCGGGGAAGTATCCCTCCTTTAGCATCATGTTAAGTACTGGACATGTTCCGGAGAATGGAATCGCTTTAGAAGAGTCATTTTCATTGCGCACTTCTACCATCTCCACACTACTTTCTTTTTGGATTTCGAATCCGTTGAAGAGGTGGTCTGCTGCCTCATGTTGAATCTCTAGGATCGGACTAGCAGTGACTAGTTCTCCAAGTACGGTGACTATCGTGTCATTGTGCTTAAATTTGACACATTGATGGAGAGTTGATGGTACTTCTCCCGTTTGATGTAGCCATGGGCGTCCTAGGAGGAGGTTGAAAGAAGAGGGGATATCAATGACTTGGAATTCCGCCTTTGTAGTTATTTCTCCTACTATGAATGTTAGAGTGATTTCCCCTATAGGTGAGCACGCAGTGCAGTCAAACCCTCGTACAGTAAGATTTGACGGTTTTAGCTCTCTTGAGGTAAGGCCAAGCGTTACCATGACTTTCTTTGGTAGGACATTTATGGTGGACCCATTGTCTACTAGGATTCTGGGGATTCGATGCCCATTGACCCTCGCGGTTATGTAGAGAGCTTCGGTGTGCCCTCCACCATATTGTGGTAGATCGTCGGTAAATGTGATCACATTGCCAAATTGGATTTGGCCTACCATTTGCGTTAGCTCTTCGGGAGTTATATCTTTGGGCACTTCGACTTGGGCTAATGCTTTTGAGATCATCATTCGATGTTTATGAGATGAGCCTAAGAGATCCCATATGGAAATGTTGGCTTGCATCTTCTTTAGTTGCTTAAGGAGTGGATCGTCAAGCTCAACGGGTTCGGGCCTTTTTGAAGGTGATGGATCTTCTAGTCTTGGATCTTTGTTGATTATAACTCGACCGGAGCGGGTGAGTAAGTTAACATCTTATTTTTCATTATTATTCTTTCTATCTAGTATTTGATCCCAAGACAACATGTAACAGAAAGAAATTCCATTATTAATCTTTGGAGTGCTCTCGCCCATATTTGGGACTAGGCGAGTAGTCTCCCCTTTCTCACTAGCTATTTCTATTACATTGATCCCTCCTCCCGCAGTTGGGAAAGGGTTTGTCACTACATAAGGAGCCCCTAATTTCTTAGAGTCTATGAGATCTTGGATCACATCTTTGAGGTGGTGGTAAGAGTCGGTGTTGTGACCCCTGGCCCTGTGAAATTCGCAGAAGAGATGATGAGCATGATTAGGAGGGAATTCCTTTGGAGTAGTAAGCTTCCTTTGTGCCACCTTGCCGGCTTTCATAAGTATGTTAAGCATTTGACTTTGGGTGACACCTTCTAGCTTGCTATAGGTCCTCTGCCTTGTTTTAGTCTTGGACTCAACTTCCATCTTGTAGCATTCTCTCTGAGCTTGTAGACATGCTTGGAGCGTGTCGATCTTTTTCTGATAGTACTCTTCTTGCATGAGTAAGCCCTTTCGAAGTGCATTTACCTCCTCCTCTCGGGCTAGCAAATGATTTAGGAGAAATTTGATTTTTCTGTCGAAGAATTCCTTTTGTGTTCGTAGCCGAGTCATGAACTCTTCCTCTATCTCTCTCTTAAAGTGTGCGTATAAGATTGTAGCATACACCTCAGAGAGTTGACCCACTTCCCTTTCTAGTCGAGCTTTGAGGTCGTTGAGTTCTTGAGTAAACTTGGTGTTTGACATTGTGTTGGGAGTGTGGAGCTACTTTGCTGATCGGACGGACCTAGAGTGCAGAAACTATGTCAAATCCAGGCTGGGGTCCCAACAAGTCGGCTTTTCTGAAACAGGGTTGACCAACACAGCAGATTCACAGAAAAAGGAGGATGTCTCGTACGAGACAATAGATGTCTCGTACGAGGCATCCAGCCTAACAGTCAGGTTGCAGATATTAATCCTATTGGTCGGATGGAATTTAATCCATTTTTAAAGGTTACTACTCTAGTTCATCCTGGAACAGTGGATTCTGTCACCCTAGAATATGAGCCCCTTGTTTTTCACCTGTATTGCACTCTCAAACGGACAATTCGGGCAAAGGTCCCATATTCTCATCGGAATCCACCATTCAATTAACCAAACCTAAGTGATTCCGTAGTTGTTTTGCACTTTGTTAAACAACGCATTAATGCAATCAAACCTTGTGAATTTTAAGGGACAATCGAAAGGGACATGTTGAACGGTGCGGTCGAAACTAAGCCAAAATGGCATCCACAATCCTGCACAGAATAGTGAAAGTAGGAAAACACAAACTCGGATTCCCGTAGAGAGGTTCTCCATTCTTTCAAAATACTTTGTTCAACATTTTACCAAAGGGACATTCGTCATATTCACAAGGGAGGATTATAGATTGTAAAGATGCGTTATCTTGGGCAAAGATTAAAACATCCCTAAGAATCGAACTGACCGGTCTCAAGGAGTGTCTTATTAACTAGTATGTATGCATGAGGTTGATGCAAGGCTTACGTCTAAGGCTCCCCATGAACACAGTCTAGGAGCGTGTCACGGAGTGGGTACACCATCTTTGGAGAGACCGGCGAGGGCCATTCGTTAGAATGAGGGTCCTGACCGACATCCGTCCTCCGATTGGGACCTGGGTTTATAGGGTATGTAGTGCAACTATTCTATATGTGTGCATGTGTGTGACAGTCAAGATCTAGGTGACAAGGAGAAAATAGAGAGTTTTTTTTTAAAAGCAAAACAAAAAACAAGCAATGGCCGGGCCAAGTGGCTGCCTACGTTTCCCTCTTGTGGAGGAACTCAGGCCGTCGTAGTTCACACATAAAGAAAACGCATATAAAGCAAGGAATGAAACATTTAGCAAGTACTCCTGCAAAACAAAGGTTAGCCTTAAGGTATATGGGGAGTTCCTTTGTCGCTAGGAAGGTCCTAGGACTCCGAAACAGAGGGGAGAGCAGATCTGAGACCTTGTATACGTGTTTGAACCGAACAAAATTCCTTTTTCAAACCAGAGAATCAGATCAGCTGGGCAGAACTGAGATGTCTCGTATGAGACAAGGGATCCCTCGTACGAGGCATCTCAGCTGAGGAACAGATTACGGTACAGAATGTAGAATTTTGAAACAACGATGATTTCTTTCGACGCAAGTCTAACCCACTTACTGTGATCTCCCCAGCGGAGTCGCCACTGTTTGCGCGCGAGGTTTTCTTCGAGGGAGTTTTCGTCCTTCGATTTACCTTTTTGTTGATTTGAGAGTCGCCACCATGTTGTTGTCGGAACACGGACCGAGATGTTTGGATTCGGGGGTTAAGTTATGAATTGGGGAGGTCAAGGAGCACCCAATTCACCCAATCTATGATTGGTCTTGCTAAGAAATCAGTATCATCGTTTCAAAATTATGCATTCATGTACCAAAAGAAAAACAAACAAATAAATAATTGCTTATTTATTTGGGATGTCGGATCATGTGCTTCGAGACCATCTCTATGGATTGGAGAGGCTCTAGGATGATCCTTTAATGGAATCACACTACTTCAAAGCAAAGAAGGAGATGAGAAGATAGAAAGCAAATATTTTACCTAAGCGTTTTCGTCAAGAATCCTATGGATGGCCTTGACTAAAGGCCTTGATCTTCCAAATTTTGTGGGTATCAGAGAGGGACTGATTATGAGAGCTTCTTTGATCAGATTTGGAGTCTAGAGTTGACCATTAGTCATTCTAGGCAAGAACAACTATATTTATAGGGGTTTTGGACCTAGGGTTTTGGTCAAGAAGGCAAGTTGAGGTGGGAATCCAAGACTTGATTCTCACAGAGGTATTTTTGGACTCTAGGATCGGCCATGTGATTTTCCCCGGATTGCATGAGTGTTTGCCAAGAAAAGGGGTTAAGATCAACAAGAAAACTGACCAAAAACCCGACTGTCAAGGGGGATGTCTCGTACGAGAAATCAATGTCTCGTATGAGGCATCTCAGTGTTGGAATTCACTATTTGCCCTCTGCAGTAGTTTTAATGCTCATTTTGGGCCCTGACTAACGGAGTCAGTCAGAAACTTAACGAAATATGTCCAACTTAACGAGTTTTGACCCAAATCAAAGGCGAGACACAGAAGTAGTGTGATTATAAATGAACGTCCAAAATGGGGTGTCTACACATTAGCATAATTATAAGTAGCATTTATAACTGCTGAAAGTTCGCTCGTAGTAACAACGAAAAAAAAGTGGACTATCTTTCTGGGACGGAGTATTAAAATTGAGGGGAATCTCTGAGTTTTGTGTTTTTTACCAATTTAACACTTCAAGGTTTCTGAAGTTTTATCTTGTCACCCTATAATTTTATTGTTGACCCATTGACCCTCCTATATAATTACATCTCTTACAGCGCATTTTTCATTCTGCGAATGTTATTGTTTTGCGGAGAAGAGAGGCGAAGGTTGACGAACCCACTAAAATCCAGCGTCGCCACCGCCATCGTCGAAAGAGGTACATGATTCTCTCACCTCATCATCTCTCCCTTTTACTCAAATCTCAACTCTCCATTTTCTTAATCCATGATTTACTAAATCCCTTACAAATCTAGGTTTTTTAGAGTTGAAACCACCCTTTCAATTCTGATGAAATTGAGAATACAAATCCCCCTTTCAAAACCCACTTGAACAAATCATTTTGAAATTTGAAATCGAATTTGTGGATTTTCTATTAATTGGCTTCGTTAAATCTGCAATTCCAAAATATAAATAAATTTTGGTCATCAAATTTCAAATGGAACAACAACATAAATAAAAAACTTTAGGTATGTGTAATAATGGTCTACATACAATAATGTACCATGGGCTATGCATGCTTTTTCCTTTTACTTTTTATTTTGCTACTAACTCTGTTTCAAATAAATAGTCTTTTTATACATTTATCACATTTTAAGTAATATTAAAAGCTTTAGAAATAAATTTTTAAAATATTTATTAATAAAACACATATTATTTATAATACATTTTAGAATTTTATTAAGATGATTAGATTGAGATTAACGTTTGATAAAAGTTAACTTTGTTAACTATCAAAAGTTAAGTTTGTTAACTATCAAAAGTTAAATATGACCAAACATAATAGTGAGACTGATGGACTAATTATTTTAGTCGATCTAAGATATGTTGCCTCCGTCCCATATTGACAGTTTTGTTCGACTTTTCAAGCATTTTAAATTATATTATACATGATAGTATATAATCCATATAATAGCTTTTATCAATCACTTTAAGATATACTATTATGTTTCAAATTGATATTCCCGTCGCTTTTCAACATTTTAAAATTATAATATAAATTTTAAAAAATCCAAAAATTTTGAAGTTTTACTTTATTGACATAGTTTATGGGATAAACAATATATGTATAAATGGTACAACTAAAAATTCAAAACGGAAGGAGTAATTTAAGTTAGACATTTACTTTTATGTAATTATTTTATAAAATACTCCCTTTGTCTCAGAATGATAGTCCTCTTATTTTTATGGGTTTTACGAAGGAACTTTGAGTATTAATTGAGGATACTTTTAATTATTCTAATGAAATTTCTCTTGATACACCATTATTGTCACGACCTGAAATCTAGGCTCTATTTTATTAGTAATTAAATGATTTTTATTTAATTATTTGCTTAATTTATTTATTTAAATTATTATTTATTTAAATAATTATGTGTGCATTTTATGTGTTATAATAATTATGCCTAACATTTTATTTGGGTCATTTGGGCTAGTGCGGTATTGTTGGATCTTAATTGATAGTTGGGAGTGTAGTAATTGTGTGTAGTGTGAGAGAGGGGGCCTAAGTGTAAGTTTTTAAAATAATTTCCCTACTCCCTCCCTACACCTTCCCTCACCTCCTTCTCCCCCCTACACTCCATCTTCTCCCAGCCACTCTCTTCCTCTCTCTAACAATTTGGGTAAGTTTTCTTTCATTGCTTCTCTCTTCATTTACTTCCTCTTCCTCTCATTATTATTCATTCCTTAAAACGTAAACCTTGTTTAGATCGTCGATAGGATCGCGTAGAATCAAAAAGAATCGAATTCCGTCGACTTTCATTATTTTCAAGTAAGTTGCTTTTCCCCCATTTTAATGCTAAAATGTTCATATCATGCTTATATATTGTTTGATGTGTTCCATTTGAAGTTTGGATGAGTTTTGAATTTGTTTGGAATTTATTTGGGTTTTTGATCAAAAATGGTGAAATCTTGAATGTTGGGTTTGATTCTTGATTTCGGTTGTTAAATGTTGTTTTAGGAGTCTTTTTAGACTTATAAGTTGTTTTGGCACTTTAGTATATGAGTTAGAATGTTGGATTTTGGGTTGAATGTGTTTTGGGTTTGAAAATGGAAGAACCCATGTTGTTCTTCCCGATTTCTGGAATCCAGAGCATTGTGCGACCGCACAAAACTTCCTGGGCGGCCGCGCATCTTTCTGAAAGCTTTTGTTCTTGTTTTGAGATTTTTTGGGCGACCGCACAACCCACTTTGGGCGGCCGCACAGAACCCCTGAAACTTTACATTTTGTTAAATTGTGTAATTGAAGAACGTGCTTTGGTCTAAGTCTTGGGTGTCCTTCTAGTTGACCTTAGTGAACATTGTAGTACACCTTAGTGATGAGATTGGGTCCTTTGTGATCAAGGTTGTGTTTGAAATTCATTAATTGTTAATTTGGACTTTTGAGCACCTTTATTGTGCATTGTTGGTTCGTTTCATATTCTTGGTGACTATTTGGCATGGTTCCCTACTTTGGAACCTTAAGGTGTTTATTCATGCTAAAATATTATTACTTAGCATTTAATTGGAAGCCCAGCTGGCATATTTGTTGCATCGGGCGATGGGAAGGATTATAATGGCAAAGCCAAGTCCATTATAATGTTGACCATTGTTTTGCCCTTACTATACCCCTTCTCCAGATTGGCCTTGGAAAGGATAAGTCAGCGTTCCTTTGTGAATGTATCTGGCTAACGGGCATGACTTTGTGTCATGGTCCTTGTCCTTTGTGACACTGTTATGGTTATTGGTTCCGGTACCGGGGTTTTCTCTTCGGCTTTCATGCCACTATGAAGATGTTGATTTGTCGATTATTGAAGCTGCGCAGCGATCCTTTATTTGGATGTTCCGGTTTGGAAACCTTGGCTATATCCTTTGTTATGTGTTTATTTCCGCTGCTATCTGTTATGTGATAACTGCTATGTGCTATGTGATATTTATTATTGCTTATTGTATATTGCATCATAGCATGTCATGTAGTTGCATTAGTAACTTATTGAGATTTATCTCACCCCCTTTTCTTTTATCTTTGTTTTTCCTTAACCCCCCCCCAGGTGCTAAGGATTAGTCTCGCTGATCACGAGAAAGAGGACGTCGAGTGTGGATCCATTCTTTTGGGGAAGGTTGATATAGGTTGGTTTACATTACGTAAATGTGTAACCATTTTGGGGTAGTTGTACCAAACAATGACGTCACTAAGAATTGTATAATTGTATTTTGTTTGGCATAAACTTGTGGAAGTTTATGATAGTTGTAATTGATTTTTATCAAACTTGGTTTTGTAAAACTTTGGATCTCTACCTTTTGGTATCAAATGGAATTTTTAACTTCGTATTTCTCAGTTTTGGTTTTAGAGTCGACGTCCAGCTCGCGGTCTCGGGCCCGCGGGGTCCGGGGTCGCGACAGTTGGTATCAGAGCTATGGCATTAGCTCTACGTATAAGTCTAGGTGGATTAGTATGACCTAGGTGGGTAGTTGTGTTCGGAGTGAGTAACGGTTGATGTCTTATGCAGGTAATTACTCGCAATGTCTGGAAGAAGAAACAGAGGAGGTGCTAGTGGGGCACAGAATCAGAATGATACAAGGGAAGAAGCACGTGCTATGTTTCAAGGCATGTTTGAGGCGGCCATGAAGGCCATACATGATCAAGGTCCGAGATTAGAACAAGCACCACCCCGCTATGGATTGGAGCAATTTCTGAAGTTGAAACCGATTGAATTCGATGGGGAACCCGATGTAAGGAAGGCCGAGTTGTGGATTGAGTCGATGGAGAAGATTTATGATGTATTTGGGTGCACGGATGAGGACAAGGTCCGGTTCGCGGCTTACAAGCTTGTGGGAGCCGCCGAGCATTGGTGGAAAGGTGTTAAAGCTACTTGGGATGATACTCGCACGGTGTATGCGTGGGAGTTGTTCGTGCGCAAATTCAAGGAGCATTTCATTCCGGTTGTTGATCAAAACCGAAAGGAGATCGAGCTACTCAACCTGGAGCAAGGTGTGTTGTCTATAGCACAATACTCAGCTAAGTTCATGGAATTAGCCCGGTATTGCGACTATTTGGTGAGGACCGAGGAACAAAAGGCTATGAGATTTATTCGGGGATTGAAGACCTCCATCCGTACTCAACTCATTGCTCAACGGATTGTGACATTCCAAGATGCGGTGGACCGAGCCTATTTGATAGAGCAAGATATTGGGGAGCATAAAAGGAAGACCGAGGTAGCCAACCCGAGTAAGCAAGGAGCGCAAAGCAAGTCACGACCAAGGATTGATAACCGAGGTAACTTTGGGGGACAATCTCAGTTCCGAGGGCAACCGATCCCAAGGAACCCGGGTACCACTTCCGGGAACCAAGGGAGCCAAATTAGGAAGCCTTGTACCTTTTGTCAGAAGGTAGGCCATGCGGAGGATAGGTGTTGGAAAAAGCAAGGCAAGTGTATCAATTATGGTGAAATGGGGCACTTTGCGAGAGATTGCACGAGGCACCGAGGACAGTCATCCGGGTCAGGAGTTGGTTTTAATCAGGGTCAGAAACGGGATGCCGTCGGGAAGCCCAAAGTTCAAGGGAAGGTTTATGCCATGAATCAACAACAAGCTACCGATGATCCATCCGTTATTGGAGGTATTGTTTCTGTGTCTAATGTGAGCGCACGAGCGTTAGTAGATCCAGGATCATCTCATTCATACATTTCTGTGCAATTTGCTTCCATGTTAAATGCTGCATTCGAGTCTTTACCGTACGTGCTAGAGGTGTCGACCCCTATAGGAGAATGCTTGATTTCTGATCGAGTCTTTCGTGCTTGCGATGTGGTTATTTGTGGTCGTGTCCTTTGTGCGGATTTGGTGGTTCTTCCTATCCAAGACTTTGATGTCATTTTGGGTATGGATTGGTTGAGCAAGTTTTATGCGTCCGTTAATTGCCGTAAGAAAACTGTTACTTTTTCTATTCCCGATGTGCCTAAATTTGTGTTTGAGGCTAGTCCTCTGAGTAGAAAGGCTCGCTTAATTTCTTTTATAAAAGAAAGAAAATTTTTGCATAGTGGTTGTGAGGGGTTTTTGGCTAGTGTTCTTGATACTAGGAAGGAGTCCCCTAGCTTGGATAGTGTTCGGGTAGTTCGGGAATTTCCCGATGTTTTCTCTACCGAGTATGATATGCCTCCCGATCGTGAGATTGAGTTTTGTATAGATCTTTTGCCGGGTACGGCTCCGATTTCGAAAGCACCTTATAGGTTAGCTCCCGTAGAGTTGAAAGAGTTAAAGGTTCAGTTGCAAGAGTTGCTTGATCGAGGGTTTATCCGCCCTAGTGTTTCCCCGTGGGGAGCACCGGTTTTGTTCGTGCGGAAGAAAGATGGTTCGTTGAGATTGTGTATAGATTACCGGAAGTTGAATCAGGTTACGGTGAAGAATAGGTATCCTCTACCCCATATTGATGATTTGTTTGATCAGCTTCAAGGGTCCGTGGTTTTCTCTAAACTTGATTTGAGAAGTGGGTACCATCAGTTGAAGGTTCGATCGGAGGATATTCCGAAGACTGCTTTTCGCACTCGGTATGGTCATTACGAGTTCTTGGTTATGCCGTTTGGGTTGACTAACGCGTCGGCCGTATTTATGGATTTGATGAACCGAATTTTCCATCCCTATCTTGATTCGTTTGTGGTGGTTTTCATCGACGACATTCTTGTTTATTCAAAATCTCGAGAGGAGCACGAGCAACACTTGAGGACAGTTTTATCCGTTCTTGCGAGGGAGAAATTATTTGTGAAGTTCAGTAAATGCGAATTTTGGCTCGAGAAGGTGTCATTTCTGGGTCATGTGATTTCGAAAGATGGGATTTCGGTGGATCCGTCAAAGATTGAGGCTATAGTGGATTGGAAGAGACCCGAATCAGTGACAGAGATTAGAAGCTTTCTTGGTTTAGCCGGTTATTACCAAAGATTTATTGAAGGGTTTTCGAGGATTGCTACTCCGATGACGCAGTTGACCCGAAAGAATGTTCCGTTTGTGTGGACCGAGAATTGTGACAAGAGTTTCGAGGAATTGAAGAAGAGGTTGACTACCGCACCGATCTTGACTTTGCCTAATGGGAGCGATGGCCTAGTGATTTATAGCGATGCTTTGAAAGAGGGTTTGGGTTGTGTGTTGATGCAGAATGGGAAAGTAATTGCGTATGCTTCGAGGAAGTTGACCCCGAGTGAACAGAATTACCCGACTCATGATATGGAGTTAGCGGCTATTGTCTTTGCGTTGCACAAATGGAAGCACTACCTTTATGGAACGAAGTTTGAGATTTTTACGGATCACAAGAGTTTGAAGTACCTTTTCTCCCAGAAAGAGTTGAACAATAGGCAGCGCCGATGGATGGAATTATTGAAGGATTATGATTGTACGATTTCTTATCATCCGGGGAAGGCGAATGTGGTAGCCGATGCGATTAGTAGAAAGTCTTATGTGGCTTCGATGATGGTCCGTGAATGGAAAATGCTTGAGGATGTTCGAGATTGGTCTCCTCGTGAATCGAGACATGGGGCTATTTTTGCGAATATTAAGGTGTCTCCGACCCTAATTCAGAGGATAAAGGAAGCTCAGAAAGAAGATCCCGAGTTGGTGAAGGTATTGGGTAAATTGAAGGAAAAGAACTTCGAGGATTTTTCTTTGAGCTCGAGTGGAGTGTTGACTTTCCGTGGTCGTTTGTGTGTTCCGGATGTTGATGGAATTAAACAGAGAGTTCTTGATGAGGGTCACAAATCGAGATATACTATTCATCCGGGTAGTACGAAGATGTATCAGGATTTGAAGCAACAATTTTGGTGGATTAATATGAAGAGGGAAATAGCCGAGTATGTTTCGAAGTGTCTAACGTGTCAGCAGGTCAAAGCCGAGCATCAGAGACCCGCGGGACTACTTCAGCCGTTAGAGATTCCCGAGTGGAAATGGGAGCATGTGACTATGGATTTCGTTACGGGACTACCTCGTACCCGTAGGAAGTATGACAGTGTTTGGGTAATAGTGGATAGATTGACCAAGAGTGCCCATTTCTTGCCTATTGACATCAGGTATTCGATGGAGAAGCTTGCGACCCTTTATATCGACGAGATCGTTAGATTGCATGGGGTTCCGGTTAGCATTGTGTCAGATCGAGACCCGAGGTTTACTTCTAGATTCTGGAAGGCGTCCCAGGAAGCTTTGGGTACAGATTTGCGATTCAGTACAGCTTTTCATCCTCAGACCGACGGTCAATCCGAGAGGACTATTCAGATTCTTGAGGATATGTTGCGAGCGTGTTCGATAGACTTTTCTGATTCTTGGGATTCACACCTACCGTTAGTGGAATTCTCTTACAACAACAGTTATCAGGCTAGTATCGAGATGGCACCGTATGAGGCCTTGTATGGAAGGAAATGTAGATCGCCTATTTGTTGGGATGAGGTTGGTGAAGCGAAAGTTTTGGGTATTGATTTGCTTCAGGATTCGGTTGAGAAAGTTATCCGGGATAGATTGAAGACAGCCCAGAGTCGACATAAGAGCTACGCAGATAACCGAATGAGAGATCTTAGTTTTCAGATTGGTGATTTGGTGTTCTTGAAAGTGTCTCCGAAGGTGGGTATTCGTAGATTTGGGAAGAAAGGTAAATTGGCCCCGAGGTTTATAGGTCCGTTTGAGATTTTGGAAAAGGTTGGACTTCTAGCGTATCGTCTTGCGTTACCGTCATCCTTGGACCGGTTGCATAACGTCTTTCACGTTTCTATGCTTCAGAAGTATGTTCATGATCCATCTCACGTGTTACCGAGGGTACCGGAGGATATTGAGCCCGATATGACTTATGAGGAACGACCGGTTCGGATCCTAGATTCTAAAGTTCAAGAGTTGAGGACCAAAAGTATTGCGTTGGTTCGAGTTCTTTGGAGGAATCATAACATCGAGGAGTCGACTTGGGAGCTTCGTGATGAGATCGAGAGGAAATTTCCGTGGCTTTTTGTTTAAGGTGAGTCTCGTTAAAATTCGGGTCGAATTTTCTTTAAGGGGGAGTGAATGTCACGACCCGAAATCTAGGCTCTATTTTATTAGTAATTAAATGATTTTTATTTAATTATTTGCTTAATTTATTTATTTAAATTATTATTTATTTAAATAATTATGTGTGCATTTTATGTGTTATAATAATTATGCCTAGCATTTTATTTGGGTCATTTGGGCTAGTGCGGTATTGTTGGATCTTAATTGATAGTTGGGAGTGTAGTAATTGTGTGTAGTGTGAGAGAGGGGGCCTAAGTGTAAGTTTTTAAAATAATTTCCCTACTCCCTCCCTACACCTTCCCTCACCTCCTTCTCCCCCCTACACTCCATCTTCTCCCAGCCACTCTCTTCCTCTCTCTAACAATTTGGGTAAGTTTTCTTTCATTGCTTCTCTCTTCATTTACTTCCTCTTCCTCTCATTATTATTCATTCCTTAAAACGTAAACCTTGTTTAGATCGTCGATAGGATCGCGTAGAATAAAAAAGAATCGAATTCCGTCGACTTTCATTATTTTCAAGTAAGTTGCTTTTCCCCCATTTTAATGCTAAAATGTTCATATCATGCTTATATATTGTTTGATGTGTTCCATTTGAAGTTTGGATGAGTTTTGAATTTGTTTGGAATTTATTTGGGTTTTTGATCAAAAATGGTGAAATCTTGAATGTTGGGTTTGATTCTTGATTTCGGTTGTTAAATGTTGTTTTAGGAGTCTTTTTAGACTTATAAGTTGTTTTGGCACTTTAGTAAATGAGTTAGAATGTTGGATTTTGGGTTGAATGTGTTTTGGGTTTGAAAATGGAAGAACCCATGTTGTTCTTCCCGATTTCTGGAAATCCAGAGCATTGTGCGACCGCACAAAACTTCCTGGGCGGCCGCGCATCTTTCTGAAAGCTTTTGTTCTTGTTTTGAGACTTTTTGGGCGACCGCACAACCCACTTTGGGCGGCCGCACAGAACCCCTGAAACTTTACATTTTGTTAAATTGTGTAATTGAAGAACGTGCTTTGGTCTAAGTCTTGGGTGTCCTTCTAGTTAACCTTAGTGAACATTGTAGTACACCTTAGTGATGAGATTGGGTCCTTTGTGATCAAGGTTGTGTTTGAAATTCATTAATTTGGACTTTTGAGCACCTTTATTGTGCATTGTTGGTTCGTTTCATCTTCTTGGTGACTATTTGGCATGGTTCCCTACTTTGGAACCTTAAGGTGTTTATTCATGCTAAAATATTATTACTTAGCATTTAATTGGAAGCCCAGCTGGCATATTTGTTGCATCGGGCGATGGGAAGGATTATAATGGCAAAGCCAAGTCCATTATAATGTTGACCATTGTTTTGCCCTTACTATACCCCTTCTCCAGATTGGCCTTGGAAAGGATAAGTCAGCGTTCCTTTGTGAATGTATCTGGCTAACGGGCATGACTTTGTGTCATGGTCCTTGTCCTTTGTGACACTGTTATGGTTATTGGTTCCGGTACCGGGGTTTTCTCTTCGGCTTTCATGCCACTATGAAGATGTTGATTTGTCGATTATTGAAGCTGCGCAGCGATCCTTTATTTGGATGTTCCGGTTTGGAAAACCTTGGCTATATCCTTTGTTATGTGTTTATTTCCGCTGCTATCTGTTATGTGATAACTGCTATGTGCTATGTGATATTTATTATTGCTTATTGTATATTGCATCATAGCATGTCATGTAGTTGCATTAGTAACTTATTGAGATTTATCTCACCCCCTTTTCTTTTATCTTTGTTTTTCCTTAACCCCCCCCCCCCAGGTGCTAAGGATTAGTCTCGCTGATCACGAGAAAGAGGACGTCGAGTGTGGATCCATTCTTTTGGGGAAGGTTGATATAGGTTGGTTTACATTACGTAAATGTGTAACCATTTTGGGGTAGTTGTACCAAACAATGACGTCACTAAGAATTGTATAATTGTATTTTGTTGGGCATAAACTTGTGGATGTTTATGATAGTTGTAATTGATTTTTATCAAACTTGGTTTTGTAAAACTTTGGATCTCTACCTTTTGGTATCAAATGGAATTTTTAACTTCGTATTTCTCAGTTTTGGTTTTAGAGTCGACGTCCAGCTCGCGGTCTCGGGCCCGCGGGGTCCGGGGTCGCGACAATTATAAATATTGTTAATATCAATTTTTAGATCATCATTAGCATAATTATAAGTACCATTTATAACTGCTCAAAGTTTGCTCGTAGTAACAACGAAAAAAAGTGGACTATCTTTCTGGGACGGAGGGAGTATTAAAATTAAAATTGAGGGGAATCTCTGAGTTTTGCGTTTTTTACCAACTTCAAGGTTTCTGAAGTTTTATCTTGTCATCCTATAATTTTATTGTTGACCCATTGACCCTCCTATATAATTACATCTCTTACAGCACATTTTTCATTCTGCGAATGTTATTGTTTTGAGGAGAAGAGAGGCGAAGGTTGACGAACCCACGAAAATCCAGCATCGCCACCACCATCATCGAAAGAGGTACATGATTCTATCACCTCATCATCTCTCCCTTTTACTCAAATCTCAACTCTCCAATTTCTTAATCCATGATTTACTAAATCCCTTACAAATCTAGGTTTTTTAGAGTTGAAACCACCCTTTCAAGTTCTGATGAAATTGAGAATACAAATCCCCCTTTCAAAACCCACTTGAACAAATCATTTGAAATTTGAAATTGAATTTGTGGATTTTCTATTAATTGGCTTAGTCAAATCTGCAATTCCAAAATATAAATAAATTTTGGTCATCAATGTTGCCTCTAATTTTGTAATTTGTGAATCGAGTTTGCTGGTTATCTAATCTTGATTTTTATTTCATGTTTGATCATTAAAATACCAAAGGAAATACCACAGTTCCAAAAAAAAAAATCGTTCAACATCCTCCTCTTTCTAGCCACAATAGTTTAAAATGGAAAAAAAAAAAAAAAAAAACAAAGATTGTATCGAGTGAAAAAAGTTGACAGACTGAATACGATGCTAATAAATCTTTGTTGCCTATTTATTCAATTCCTCTTGTTTAATTTGCTTGATTCCCTTCGTAACAGACAATTGTACCTCTTCATCATTGGAGGTAGTATCTAACAAACGTTTTTGTGGAGTGATGGATGTTGAAGAACTGTCCTCCACAGATTCCAAAGGCTTATCCTACATAAGAAAAACGGTAAAATAACATGATCATAAAAAGCAAACTCTCAAAATGAAAGTGAAGTAGAAAAATAAAAAGTAAACTAAGGATACAAAGAAATTTACCTCAGTATTGCAGTTCAAGCTGGTCACAGTTTCAATTCCATGATTCAATTTGGAAGCCACCTCCTGAAGTTTAAAACAATTAAAGGTTATGAATTTGAGCTTTTGTCTATAGCTAATGTGATGTAGTTTTTACTTACATTAGCATTGATGAGTGATAAAAACTGGGCGATGATATATGTATCCTCTGATAATTGCTTTACTGTGAAAGTCCGTTTATCTTGATCAGTATCTACAGTTCTTTGGTCAACATCAATCCTGAATAAACATCGTCTTTCAAACATTTTTCGAAAAGATTCAGGTAGTTGGCCCTGTTGAACATCATGTTATATGAACATTATTTTACATCTATTATATAGTATTAATATATCTAATAACAAAATGACAACAAATTAGCTACCTCTGAGACATCGGCAAGAACTACAGCATCAGACATTTCGAGCAAAGAAATCCTTTAATTAAGGTACTAATAATACAACAAATTAGATTTGATATAGGTTTTTTGAGGTAACTGAATATCCGAATTTTGATAAGGTAATACATATCAATATTTGCATAATTTTAGGATTACCTTGTTGAGATTTTTAAAATTTTCAAAATTGAAATTATCTTTGGATTCCTTTTAAGTCAATCTGCCGATTTTTTTTTAATTGATAGCATTGAAGGATGGATGACCAATCAAAAAAACCCTTTAATTAAGGTAAATATTTAAGTCAACGGATTTATTGTAGAATAAATTTTGAAAATTTTAAAATTCAAATTTACTCTCTTTGCAACATTTGAGGCAACTGAATATCCGAATTTTGATAAGGTAATATATATCAATGTTTGCATAATTTTAGGATTACCTTGTTGAGATTTTTAAAATTTTCAAAATTCAAATTATCTTTGGATTCCTTTAAGTCAATCTGCCGATTTTTATTTTTTTTAAATTGAAAGCATTGAAGGATGGATGACCAATCAAAAAAAATCCTTTAATTAAGGTAAATATTTAAGTCAACTGATTTATTGTAGAATAAATTTTGAAAATTTTAAAATTCAAATTTACTCTCTTTGCAACATTTGAGGCAACTGAATATCCGAATTTTGATAAGGTAATACATATCAATGTTTGCATAATTTTAGGATTACCTTGTTGAGATTTTTAAAATTTTCAAAATTCAAATTATCTTTGGATTCCTTTAAGTCAATCTACCCTTTTTTTTTTTTTTTTTTTAATTGAAAGCATTGAAGGATGGATGACCAATCAAAAAAAATCCACGTGGCTTTCCACGTCATAGTGCCACGTGGATTAATGTGAAGGCTCCAAATTCTTGTGCTTTCATATATTATATAGATTTGCAATTTTCCAAAAAAACAGCCCTACCCCCCTCTTTTTTTTCTTTTTTTTTTCTTTTTTTTACTCCTTTCGTCTCGATTTAGTCTCAATTTAAGGTTGTTTCCCAATTTAAAGTATTGAATTTATATTATCTCAATTTATGCTTATTTTTGTTTTTTTTTAGTTTACCTCACTGAAAGGTTTCCATTTTATTTTATTCCATAAATAAAAAATGTTTTAACAAATATAACCTCACCTTTTTGCAGCAATTTAAAAACCCTAACACCTATCAAACTTATTTACAGTTAATTAAATGGCCAAAAAAATATTCCCACGTCCCATTTAAAATTGCAAAACTTGTCATTTTGGGTGTCTCATAGAAATTGCAAAATCCAAAAGTAGAAAGCTTTTAATAATTACAATTAGTGGGACCCACTTGTCATACTCACATCAACCAACACACTTACTATTTCCTACCCCTCTTTCTCTCTTCCACTCAACTATCAACACTCACAACACATCACATTTTTCACTTTTTCCCTTAATTCTTGTGCCATGAAGTCATTTTACAATTTCAAATGGGACTGATGGAGTAGTTAATTAACTAAACAAAACTAATTCTAACCATCCCAGTCACCCTACCTAGTTAATGTTACCCACATATAGTACCGTATTCTCGATCTTTCTCTTCCACAAAACCAAAGCGTCGGTCTATCAATTCCATCTCAAGCCGCCGTCCAAGTATCCCCTCCCCGTCCTTTCCTCATGGCGATCCTCTCTCTCCTTCCTCTACTCTTCTCATCAAAACTGTTGGTCCCAAAGGGTATGAAAAATAGCTAGAGGAGGGATGAATAGATGTTTTGAAATTCTTTTTGAACCCTTGATAAACTCAATTGCAAATGCGCACTTTATCAAATAAGCGTTATGAAATACGCCTAAGTGAGTGAGTGAAATGCACAGCGGAATTTAGTTAAGTAAATAGGCGCAAGGAGTGATAAAGGGGGCGCACACACACTCTAAGTATTTTGGCTCAAAGTGAGTGAAAGATGGAACTAAGGCAAATGATATAACAAACATAACACAATTCAATCCAATAAATCTACAATGAATGAACAAGCAAATAGTGAGATAAGATAATAACTTGAAAGTAAATGACAAGTAATTAATACGCGCTATTTGGAGAAGTTCGATCGGGAAATGATCTACGTCCTCTACCAAGATGGTTAGTCTTGGATTTCTAATGGAGATCTTATATTATGAGTGAGTATTACAAATTACAACGTTTGAGCTTTACACTAACTCAAGATCTATTTTCTATGAAAGAACAAATCTTAGACAAAACCGGTGTATCTCTTAAAGAAAGATCTAAGTGATCAAACTTAAAGAGGTGCGTGTGTGTTCTTAGTTTTAAGGCTCTTTAGATCTATAAGATTTAGAGCACAATAAAACTAAAGTGTTTTTTGCTAGAGGATCTGGGCTAAGTATGAAGGTATGAAGATGTTCTTGAGGAATCTGGGAATTCAAAGGGAAATATTTAAATCTTCAACAAATGCTTGAGAGAGAAATTCTGAAATGCTTAGCAACTTCAAATGGTTGAAGTTATGGGGTATTTATAGTAGAGCCCCAAAAACTAGCCGTTGGAAATCCCTTGTGGATAAGATCAAAGGACAGATGTGCTGGAGCTCATTGAGTGGAGCACGTGTCCTTTTATAGCCGTTAGAAATATAACACAAATATGACCGTTGTGGACAGGTGTCCTCAAATCTAGGTGCACACGTGTTATTTATCCACCGTTGGATCTTTTGCGTAGTTTGAATATCTTCAAGTCTTTATGTCTTCAATAAATCATCAAGTGTTGAAACAACATCAATAGAGGCGTGTAGAGCCTTTGGGGCGCATGAACAATGCTAGGCTCATAACCATATGCGCGCGCTGAAAGGGCGCATGGCGCAAGCCTGAAGGGCGCATAGGCGCGTGGCTCAAACTCAACATTGTGAATTTCTTGAATCTTGACATTCTTGGCCCTATTCCTAAGCCTAATATTATCAAATGGACAACCTAAAAAATGAAGTATAAATACTTCTTACATATGGGTCTAAAGTTCATGAAATAAAACTTAGGTGATGAATCAATCAAATCTAATCAATCCTATACATTGAATACTGAGATATAAGTGGGCATACCCAACAATCTCCCCCTATTTGATTGATGCCATTACCTACTATATCAAGGACAAACATTATACTTGATAATAACATGTCCAAATAAATGAAATTGGTAAGTCATGTCTCAAGTTAATGCACACACTAGTCCAAGATATAGATTTCTAATCTATTCCAATAAGGATAACACATTACAAATGGAAAGATAGAAATGACCTTAACACATTCAAAATGTATGAGTTTTGTTTTGAAATGTGTTTAAGTAAAGTTTAAACTCAATGCATAAAAATGTGAAACAGTTTAAATATGATGCATATGATTTTAAACAATATATTCATTGTTCTACAAACAAGAAGTTTGAGTGAATAAGGTTTGAGATAAACAGTGATGCTTTGTTCTCATTAATACATGGGATGTACGAGTTACATATTACAAGTATTCAATAGAACAAAATCAAAAGAAGTGCTAAAACATGTAAGCACTGAAATATCTAACATCAAAAAGTTCTAACAACTTACAAACAAATAAAATAACTAAGGGTTGGGAGGCGCATCGTCTTCCTTCAATCCTTCTTCGATCTCCATCACCGAGCGCTGAATTTGTTTGATAAGTTGATGAGTACGGTTGAAATTTGTGAAAGTCTCAGAAACACCATCTCTGAGATAGCGCAAGTTACCATCATTGATTGATTGGTACTCATCAATAATATTGGCCTGCTGTTGTGAGAAATTTTCTGCAATCACTTGAAGGTTTCCTTCAACAGAGGCTTGCGCGGATAGAATGTCAGAAGAAGATCTCTCAGCGCGCCTATCAGCACTAGAATGCGCGGCATTGAAATGGGTAACAATCAACTCCTTTAAAACATCTAACTTGGAAATTAAGGAGCGAGAGTTAAAAGGCATGCCAATTCCTGTGCTAGATGAGGGCGCAGTAGAGGGCGCAAAATCCATATGCGCGCTAGGAGCATTTTCTAGCTCATCCTTTATCTCTTTGAGTTTGTCCATCACACTCACCAATTTATCACTTTCACCAGTGACTAACTCAAGTAACTTCTTTATATCAGCAGCAACACTTGTTTCAACTTGCTTAATAGCATCAATGAAGGCTTGACCATCAGTCAGTTTGATACATGCTCCAATTCTTTCATGAAGTTCAGCAAGGGTGTCTTTGAACATGTCATTCATTTGAGCTATGGCATCACTCCATTGCTGAGGAGTAAGGAAATGTTTGTCTCTGATTTCAGCGCCAATGCGTGTTATCTCCCCCTTAATGGCAGCAATCTCATCTACCTGACTCGCTATCATTGAAGTATGAAGTTCAAACTGAGATTCCATGCGCGCTTGTCCCTGCTGAAGTTGTTGAAGAAGAGAAATAATCATACTTAACTCAGCAGTAGGAGGAGTGGGCGCAGGAGTATGTTGAGGCGCAGAAGTATCAAGGCGCCGTACTGGTGAAGGAACAATAGTAGTTTTCTTTGGAGGAGATAGAAGATAAGCATCACTTGAAGTAGGTTCTTCTATAGTGGGTTGAGGCGCAGGAGATGGGGGCACAGGAGGAGATTTGCACCTCTTCAAAGGTTATGGCTCCCCCTCAACTAGATCCTCACTCAGATCTCCAAATAATTCAGCATATAGTTGATCTCTGAGTTATTGCTGTTCAGCTGTGAGAGGGACAGGAGTTGGAGTAGGAATTGGTTTTGGAACTGGTGCAGGCGCAATAGTTGTTTTCTTGGCAGGCGCAGTTGATGTTGTGTAGACACCCCGCCTTGGACCGCTCACCCCGATTGCACATTTGATCTTGTGTTTCTCCCCGTTTTAAGTGTTTCTCGTTAGTTTCTGTCACTTCCGTTAAGTTCCTGACTGACTTCGTTAAGTCCCGGGACAAAACTGAATGACAGGGCTGACTTTCTAGTCCATTCTGTCAAAATTTCCTTCTCTGAGTCGCGCGCCTCCGACAGGAGGAGCCAGGCGCGCGCGCCTCCCGCCCCCAAAGCAGGAAGCGCGCGCCTCTGGGCGTCAGTTACAGATTTCTGGCCAGAATTCTCTCCCTTGCTCAATTTACAGGATTTTGCCCGGGAAGGATTTCTTGGTGACTGAGTTTTGGCACCAAAAACACCCCTCTTTCACCTATAAAAACCTCCCTTTACCTCCATTTTCAAGGACCGAAAATTGAACTTACAAAAACGATACCAAAATCACTTTCTAAAGGTCCTCCAAGGATTTCATCAAGCAATATTTGAAGGTCTTCAAATTGTAGGTAAAAGTCCATCTTTTCCTTTCTTTTCTACTTCATCTCCTCTCTCTCTTTTACTCTAATCAAATGTGCAATCACCCAAATTATTTTGGGACATGACTCTAATGATCACCTCATCTCATTGAGGTTGGTTAAGGAGTTATCTCCTACATTCCAAATCCTATTTAAACCCCCCTTTTTATGACTTAAAGAAGAAGAAGAAGAAGAACGTTATTATTCATGTAGATTTTGATCACGCAAGACCAACTTTAGTTGGGCGAGATGGGTGTTTCGGTACTTCCCATCTCGTAATCTAACCCCCGAACCTCAAAACAAAGAATCTCTGTTTTCGTAATCAAACTTAGGCTATAATCAATAGGTTTTTCTTATGTTCCTCAAAACATAGGTGGCGACTCTAAACAATCTAAAACAAGTTAGACATCCTAGGATCACTCACGTGCTCGAGCCTAAAGCCGTGGCTCCCCGGGGTATCTACAGTGGCGACTCTGCTGGGGAAGATTTGAGGGTTAAACTTGCATCTGATCAAAATCTACATCTTTTCTGGGCATTCTGATTCTTGATGGGGGAGGCGCGCGCGTCTGGCCTCTTAAGCCTAAGGCGCGCGCATCCCGCATCAAGAACCAGAATCGCCCACTTCTTCATGTTCTTCATCTTCTTCTTCTGCTATTCTCCACTAATCACTTCTGCAGGGGTTACAATATGAACATAGGACCAGGGCAATCCCCTGAGTCCAAAGTCTGACATTCTGACAGGTGTGCCCAGAAGCGCGCGCCTCCCATAAGCATTGCGCCATGCGCGCGCGTCCCACATCAGCACTCAGAGGCGCACGCTTCTGGGTTGATTCCCAGAACAGAGACAGGTTTCAGTGACTGAGCAGAACAGTGGGGTGTGGGCACAGTTGCCTGCATCAGAACAGAATTGAACCCTCGGACTGTTTTAATTTTGTGTTTTATTTACCGGTCACACGGGTGATTCGGGAGTTGTAATTTTATGTGCTTATGTGTTTTGTGTGTTTTTCTTTCTTTTTAAAAAAAAAATATAAAAAAAATAATTTTTTGTCACTTGTTAGACCTCACACTACATGCACATATTCATATGAACTGCTCACTATCGAGTCGCACAAGTCCAACCCCAAACCCGTCGAGGCCCATCCTAGAAAGTTTCAAGATCCACCAGACCTTGGCTCTTTCGAAGCGGTAAACCTCAGCCCGTGGAATAGTTCAAGACTACATGCCGGGGGTGACCTTTGAGCCTCATATTCAAGCCGAGCACAAACCACACAATTCTAGTTAGGGTCTAACACTCCGTGACTCAAGTCGGTTTCCATGTACCGAGATTTCCCTAAACTAATGTCTTCAAATCATACATGCCAACTTGTTAAAACGGACGCAATAAAAATCCGTCCCCAAAAGTGGTTATTTTGGACGAAAATAAAAATCTGTCCCCACATGTATGCTTTACTACATTAATTTAGTTTAATCCCGATACATGTAGGATTCACAAGCGCGATGGAATCCGATGAGTATATGGGACCGCGAGATGGTCTATATACTAGTGTGACGATTCCATTATTTTCTTAGAAACCCCAAAAGGGATTCATTCCCTCCGACTTATAAAAAAAAAAAAGAGTCTTTTCTTATGTGGTTCGAGTCGTGTGCCCAACTGTGTGTTCTAAGCCTCTCCATGGACCGCAAGTGTTACTCAAGACTGACAAGGGCCTCTTCTGCAATATAGGTTCAATTGGTACTTACAAAGTCTACCGGGATTCGGCAAATCTGTTAGTCCGTGAAGAGATCACTCCAACAGCTCCTACATCAACCATGACCGGCAGCAGCAACACCATGTCTCTCGAACAGCTCTCAACCATGGTCCAACTCCTCCAAGAGCAAGTCTCCACCCTTAATAAGGAGGCACAAAGCAAAGACGACATTTGGAAATCTCACCTCGACAGCCAAAGGGAGGCCCACGAGGCCGAGATGGAGCTAATGAAAGAAAAGCTCACTAACCTTGCCAAGGGGAAGAACAAGAATAATGATGATGAATCCGAATGGACCGAGGGTTTGTTCAAAAGTCCTTACGTCAACACCCGCACCAAGAAAATGGGGGAGCCGAGTTCCGAGAACAATGAGCCCAAAATGGTGGATTCTATCATGGCCTACATCGACCAAAAATTCAATGGGCTCAACATGGGGAAAGGCTCCGACACAAGCCTTTATCAATCATCCATCCTCATGAGTACTATGGCCGCTCTTCCCGATAAGTTCAAGATGCCCGACATAAGCAAATTCAAGGGCAACTCTTGTCCCATGGCTCACATTGAGACTTATATTTGGGCAATGGTTCCGAAGAAGGTCTCCCCCAAGGTGATGGCTCAATGATTTCCTCTCACTCTCGAGGGGGCGGCAAAAGATTGGTATGCTACTCTCCCGCTCACTGTCCGTCTTGATTGGGACTCCGCCATGCTTTCTTTCAAGAACCAATACCAAGGCAACACCACTCACCGGCCCACAAGGAAAGAGCTAGAGAACACTACTCAACGAGACAATGAGTCCTTCATCGACTTCACAAGGAGATGGAATGATAAACTCTCTGAAATTGTTGAGAGGCCGAACACAAAAGAGCAAATGGACATCTTTCTCAAGTGTCTCAAGATTGATCTCCGCACCCACCTAAGTGGGGCTTGCTACTCTGACTTCTCCCAAATGTATGAGGCGGGGGTACGCATGGATGACTTGCTCAAGGAGATTTAGAAGGCCACTCCTACTTACCGCTACAAGGCCGCTTCCAACTCCACAAAAGAGGCCTCGGTCAACGCCGTCACTATCGATAAGGGGAATTACAAAAAGGTTCCTCCACCCCAAGGGAAGAAGTCTCGAAATGACCGTGTCTACACGCCTCTCCAAGGCATGACTCAAACCGAAGTGTTCGAAGTCCTCAAAGCAAAGGGTCAAGTCACACCCGTGCAAGGGTACCAACCCAAGACGGTCCACCCCAATCATGCTCACCACAAATATTGTGGCTACCACCAATATAGTGGCCACACCACCGAGGATTGCTTCGTTCTCCGCAATATCATTCAAGATCTCATAGATAAGAAAGAATTTGTAGTGACTAATGACGAACATGTCAATGTAATAGAGATAGGAGAACTCGAGGGGACCACCCATTCAATCCCAATTGTGAATGGGGGCCCCAATGTTATGAATAAACTTGACAATTCTTGTTATGTAGTGACTTACGATGAGGTAATGAGGGAAGTACTAGAGAATAGGAAAAAGAAGCAAGATGGGAACGTCAACATGCTAACTCGATCCGGTCGAGTCATAGCAAGCAACCCTTCCACTTCCGCACCGAGCTCCTCTTCTCAAAGGCCGCAAGCTCGCAACACTCCCGAAGATCCTCTACTTGTCCAACTCAAGAAAACTCAAGCCAACATTTCATTTTAGGACCTCATCGCATCCTCAAAGAAACACCGAGATCTTGTCATCCGCAATCTTGATGATACAACAGTTTCTCCCGATACTACTCCCGAGGACCTCACGGCAATGATTGGTCACATTCATTTTGTCAACGTCATCACCTTTGCCGATATGGACCTTCCACCATTTGGTTCCGACCACAACGAAGCTATTTACCTCAAGGTACGAGCAAGGGGGAGGCCCGTCTCAAGAGTCTTAGTGGACGGTGGTTCCGCACTCAATCTCATGCCTGGCAGAATCATGGGCATACTGGGGCTTAAGGATTCCGATTTGAAGCCTTCTACTCAAGTAATCCGAGGTTATAACAGCACCGCCCGTACAGTCATGGGTATGATCGAAATAGACATCGAGTTTGGGAGCATGGTCATGTCCGTTCCATTCCAAGTGCTTGATATCCCGGCCTCGTTCAACTTACTTTTGGGTCGACCATGGATTCACAGTGCTAATGCCGTACCGTCAACTCTCCACCAATGTGTCAAGATCCGAAATGGTGATGAAATAGTGACCGTAATGGCTGAAAACGTCACTATCCACAGAAAAGGTGAGCCCGTCCACCAAGTTCAGCATGGTTTACCAGACTCCACTCTCTCCGGCGTCTCAATCAACGCCATTGACAAAGAAGGGGGAAACGGATCATGGACCCCCAGCAACCACAAAGTCCTCCGCATGATGAGAAATATGGATTACTTCCCTGGTTTAGGCCTAGGGAAATATCAACAAGGAATCCTACATCCCGTGCAAGTCCCATTCGTCAAAAACACCTTCGGTTTAGGGTACGAGCCTTCCAAGGAAGACTTGAAACAAGAGCAAGCAATCAGGACCAAAAATGCCCGAGCTCGTAAAGAAGGCCCTCGTTATGAGGTCCCTAATCTAAGGCCTTACCGCAAGACGTTAAATGGCTATTTTGTCCGCCAAGGGGAAGACGTTCCATACATGATCTTTCCCGAGCCATGGGTTAACAATAAGGGTGTCAAAAAGCCCAGTCTCGAAATCTTCTCCGATTGTGAGATCCAGAAATCCGAAAGGGAACCAACTCCCATGTCGCCCCGTGAATGGTGAGGAAGGAAGATGACTATAGAATCTGAGACAGAAATCACCGTGGGGGAAGAACTAACAGATTTAGCCTCCATGTTCGAAGAGCTTGCCATGATGAATGAATGCCAAGTCAACGCCATCCATGACACCGTCATCATGAACGAGACTATCAGTGAGATCCCGCCAAGCTCCGAGCCGATCAACAATTGGTATTCAACGAAAGGGCCCGTGGTATCCGAAGAATTCTTAGTCCAAGAAATGGGTTGCATACCCCGCACAGCAACAAAAGAAGAGCGGCTCACACTTACTTTAGAGTCCGAGAGTGTCTCTAATACCCTCACCCAAGAGGATTTGGAGGCCATAGCCGAGCGTGTGTTTCCTTTCTTTGCTAATGAAAAATTTGATATTTCTGAGTACCCTGAGATTGCAAACATCATAAATGATGAATTAACTAATAATGAACTTAACGAACAAGTTAATAACGATTCAAATTATGATGAAATAGACCACGAAAACACAACATACTTAAATGAACTTGCTCAACAAGTCCGTAGTCGTGGTGAAAATGGTCCAAAGGCTGACGAAGAATTGCATGTTGTTAATCTGGGTACCGAAGAAGAGCCAAAAGAAACTAAGATTGGAAGCTTCTTCAAGGGGGACGACAGAGACAGGTTGACTGCATTACTACGGGAGTTCGTGGATGTGTTCGCATGGTCATACAAAGACATGCCGGGTTTGGACAGAAAGGTAGCGGAGCACAGGATTCCGATCAGAGAAGATGCCAAGCCAGTAAAGCAGAAGCTCAGAAAGATCAAGCCAGAATGGTCTCTGCAGGTCAAGAAGAGATTGAGAAGCTCCTCAGTGTGGGTTTCATCAAGGTTATCGAGTATCCGACATGGTTAGCCAACATCGTGACAGTCAGGAAGGCAAACGGCAAGGTTCGAGTTTGTATGGACTTCCGGGATTTAAACAAAGCTTCCCCAAAGGATGATTTTCCACTCCCTAATATCGACATGCTGGTCGACTCCACTGCTGCCTATGAGGTTCGCTCATTCGTGGATGGGTTCGCTGGGTACAATCAGATTCTCATGGCCGAAGAAGATCAACACAAGACAGCCTTCACAACACCGTGGGGTACCTTTTGCTACACAGTCATGCCATTTGGGTTAAGAAACGCTGGGGCTTCCTACCAAAGAGCCGTGAAGGACTTGTTCCACGATATGATTTACAAAGAAATCGAGGTCTATGTGGACGACATGATCATTCACTCCAAAGGGACCGATGGTCAGCATTTAATCGACCTCTGCAAGTTCTTCGAAAGGCTTCGTCAACACAAGATGAGGCTCAACCCTGCAAAGTGCACGTTCGGGGTTATCCGAGGCAAAGTTCTTGGTTATATGGTCACTAAAAGGGGAATTGAAGTAGACCCCTCCAAAATCAAGGCAATCATTGACATGCCTCCTCCAAAGACGCTGAAAGAAATCAAAGGTTTCATGGGCAGACTGCAGTACATCAGTCGGTTTGTGCACCAACTCACTTCCATGTGCGAGCCAATCTTCAAGCTACTTAAGAAGAACGTGGCTCTAGAATGGACCGACACATGCCAAGAAGCCTTCGACCAAGTGAAGCATTACTTGACATGCCCTCCTGTGCTAGTTCCGTCGCACAAGGAGAAGCCTTTTTTGCTCTATCTCACTGTCAATGATGAGGCCCTAGGGGCTATGTTAGCACAAGAGCAACGAGAGTCCACAAAGGAGAATGCCATCTATTTTGTCAGTCGCCGATTCCAAGGAGGCGAAAAGAACTACTCTGTCTTAGAGAAGTCATGTGCAGCATTAGTTTGGGTCACTCAAAAGCTCAAGCACTACATGGAAACTTTTCCGATCAAGCTAGTAGCAAAGGTGGACCTGCTCCGCTACATCTTCGAGAAGCCTTTCATGTCAACAAGAATAGCCAAATGGTACTTCATGCTCGCCGGCTATGATATCACTTACGTCACACTAAAATCCGTCAGGGGGAAAGTGTTCAGTGACCAGCTTGCCGAATTCCCGTGTGACGAAGTGAAGGGGGAAGACGTACAGTTCCCCGACGAGCATTTAATTTGTACTGCAACCGAGGAAAATAAGTGGCAACTTTTTTTCGATGGCGCCGCCAATAAACACGGTTTTGGTATAGGGGTATTGGTTGTCGATCCAAAAGACATCTACACTCCCATTGCCATCCGCCTGGAATTCGAAGCTACCAACAACATAGCCGAGTACGAAGCATGCATAGCAGGGCTCGAAGCAGCTCTCGAAAGAAACGTCACGGAACTAGAAGTATTCGGCGACTCTTTACTCCTTATCAATCAGCAATCGGGTAAATGGCGAACCCAAGACCCGACTCTCCAACAGTATGGTCAGCACCTTGAAGAACTGGTTGAACAATTCCAAGAGATCACTTTCAACTACCTGCCAAGGGACAAAAATCGCTTCGCCGATGCACTGGCCACCATAGCTTCATTAGTCGAAATGCCCAAAGGGAAAATGGTGAAGCCCTTCAAAATTGCTCGAAGGAACAGTCCGGCATATTGTATGAGTATCGAGATCAACGAGGTTCAAACAAACTCTCCGTGGTATTCGGATATCATGAATTTCCTCAAAGATGGCACTTATCCCGAGAATATCAATAAGAAGTCTCAAGCAGCTCTGCAAAGGTTAGCCTCTCGGTACGTACTGTTTGGGGGCCGAGTCTATAAAAGGCACCACGACGGGATCAATCTCTTATGCGCCAATGAGGCCGAAGCTCAAGAGATAATGTGTGAAGTGCACGAAGGAGAGTGTGGACCCCACATGAATGGGTTTATGCTAGTCAAGAAGATACTTCGCATTGGTTACTATTGGAGCACTATGGAACGAGACTGTATCGAGAAAGTCAAAAGGTGTGCCAAGTGCCAATTCCACGCTAATCTGCAATATGCTCCACCCTCACAACTTTACAACATGGTCACACCTTGGCCTTTCTCTTGTTGGGGGATAGACATCATCGGTAAAGTTCATCCTGCCGGGAGCAATGGGCAGTCATTCGTCCTAGTGGCAGTCGACTACTTCACAAAGTGGGTCGAAGCACAAGCCTATCGGACCCTCAACACAAAGAAAGTGGCCGAATTTGTAAAGATTAATATCATGTGCCGATACGGCGTGCCTCGTGAAATCATTTCAGACAACGGCTCTCACTTTGAGAAGGAAATGGATGCACTTTTGGTAGAATACAAGATCACCAAGCACAAGTCATCTCCTTACCGTCCCCAAGCAAATAAAACCATCGAGACCATCGTCAAGAAAATGGCCTCAACAGGAAGGGATTGGCCCGAGAAGCTACCATTAGCATTGTGGGGCTACCGCACATCAATACGGTCCGCAACAGGAGAAACTCCTTATGCATTAGTCTATGGTTCTGAAGCCGTACTCCCTATCGAACTTGAAGTCCCATCTCTACGGGTCCTCCTCGAGAATCAAGTCAACGAGGTCAACTGGATGCAAAGTCGATACGAACAGCTAGCCTTACTCGACGAGAAAAGGTTAAGAGCACTCGAACGCACAAGGGCGTATCAGCAAAGGATGGCAAGAGCTTTCAACAAAAAAGTGAAGCCTCGAAACATCAATGTGGGAGATTTGGTCTTAAGACAACATCCTCCTAATGCCATGAATCCCCTGGGGAAATGGGGACCTCGATGGATCGGTCCGTACGTGGTCAAAAAGATACTAAGCGGTGGTGCAGTCCGGCTCGTGGATTTAGATGGTGACCAGCTGCCAAAGGAGGTCAACCTCGACAAGCTCAAGAGGTTCTACGCTTA
This sequence comes from Campanula takesimana, assembly GCA_026119855.1. NCBI lineage: Eukaryota > Viridiplantae > Streptophyta > Magnoliopsida > Asterales > Campanulaceae > Campanula > Campanula takesimana. Next base: position 1,672,298 of record JAOWBW010000039.1, on the reverse strand, counting down.
ATAAACAAAGACCATTAAAAAAAAAAAATCGCTCGCTAGGTTGAAAACCCGCAAGGGCGGCCTAGGCAAAAATTAGAGCACGTGCAAAAAAGAAGCCCGCCAGATTGAAAACCCGAAAGGGCGGTCTAGGCAAAAAACAGGGTGCACAAAAAAAAAAAAAAGGTTTTTGTTTGTTTGAACTACGAAGACCTGAGCCTCCCAACTGGAGGAACGTACGCAACCTTCGGGTGCGGTCTAAAACATATCAAAGATACCCAATTCACTTCAAATAACAAAATGCAATTTTTATTCATTCAATAAATTATTCAAACCATTACAACGGATTTATTGAGCATCAAAATACATCAAAATACTAAATCCTAAAACAAAGTGGTCTAATTGCAATGTCTTGGGGTACAAAGAAAAATCTAATCTTTCTTAGGTTTGGGAACCCATTGCTTCTTGTTATGTCCTTTAGTCTTCTTGGATGGGGACGGAACATTCTTGGGACCGCCAAGACGGGAGAAAACGCTAGGACGGGACGGAGCTTCATCAACGGCTTTCCCTTTGCCCTTATCAAGCGGAGCCTTAGCGGGGACAACCATGGGACGCTTCCACACATAGGAGGAATTTCCTTTACCTTTCTTCTTCTTGGGAAAATGATGGGGTCTATAGTCCCGCACATGAACCACCGGTCTCACGGGGTCAACAACATCGTCATTGGGCCTTCCCAAACGATCAAAAACGCTCGGACGCTTCTCCACCATCGGGACGGACCCCACAGCTGGAACGGCATTCACCACTGGAACGGACTTCTCACCCTCGGGGGCGGAGACCTTAACTTCAAAGGAGAAAGTCATTGGGGCCATTATGACAAGAATTTCGTGGTTTAGGAGGAGAAAGTATTTGCAAAAGAATGCTGTGTGACCATTCTGGTCGAAAATGGTTCAAAATTTATAGCTGTTGGAACATTCTGATCAGAAAAAGAAAGGGGCTGTAATTCAGCAGGCCAGAAGCGCGCGCCTCCGACCAAGGCTGCATAACGTGCGCGCCTCCCACAAGCAAGGCCCGACACGCGCGCCTTTGACAGCAGTTCAGACAGAAACAGCCCTTGTCAGTTCAGAACAGAACCCGAGCACTTCAACATATCCAACCTGCAGCAAAATCAAATCCCAGCAACAAAAAGGAGTTCAAGCATTGACAACAAGCATCCTTTGGGCACACATTTGTTTGTAAAGAGTCGACATCTAAGATCGAGTCGCTAATAGAACATAAAATGAGTAGTAAAATAAATAGGATTGTAAATACATGTTAAATGTTATTACAGGCAAAAGTAAAAGTGTTTCAATCCCTCATCCTCTCAGCCACAACAGCTCGGGCACGTCATCACCAACACTGTGCTCACCCCCTGCTACCGCTCTCGGTCTCCTCATCGTCATCATCATCCTCATCATCATCATCGTCATCATCATCCTCAGACTCAGATGTCTTAATCACAACATCAGGACGGGTCTCTTGGCAGCTCTCCCTGATGAACTGGCGCCGCCCCGGCTCTGGCTACCCTCTCGGCTCAGGCTCCTACTATGGCTACCTCCGTGGCTCAGACTCCTGCTCAGCGACTGCCTCGCTGAAGAGACAGCCTCATCAATGTCCAATGCAGCATCCCTGCAGCCTCATCCCATGCCCCGAGCACCTCGGGCAGCTCCTCTCGCAGCACCAGAGACAGCACCGGCAGTATCTCTAGTCATGGCAGCAATATCACTGCACAGCTCCAGCACCCTCTCCTCCAGCTGGCGGAGCCTCCGCCTCATTCCTTTGTTCTGCCTACCCAAGTGCCTATAAGCAGCTACGGGCACCTGTTGCAACAAAGAACAGGGAAAGGAAATTACATCAATACAAATGACAGAAAAACAAGACTGGAACTGAGAAAATGCAAAGATGGTCAGAAAAACATACCACAGCAGCCTGAGCGGGAGGCTCTCTCTCCGGTGACATATCCTCGGGAACAATCTCCCTCTGCTCCTCAAAGACCCCAAAGTTGGAATAAGTGTAATAAGGAGGAGGCAAAGGAGGATCAAAACAATACCCGGCACCGGTAGTATAAAACCGAGCGGAGGTCGAAGGAGAAGCCTGTGATCTCCTCGGATCAGCAAACATAAAGCCCTGCATCAAGTTGTTCTCCCTGAAGAGGCCATAATCCTGATCCAAGTGAATATAAGGGACGGCATAAACCCCTACCATATATGCCGTGCGATCAGCCTCTGAAAGTGACCACCAGTTACGAGGGAAGAAAGGAGGAACGTCTGGAACTGCAGGACGAGGAGGGGTGTAAAATTCTGTCACCTGGGTACCATGCTGCCAAAATACCCTATCTCCCAAGTACAGAGCCATGCACTCACCCGAACTCATCAAAAGCCGAGAACGGGTAGGAATAAGAGTATGCTCAAACCAGTGCTGAACTGATCTCCATGAATACAAAGAAAAGGCAACAGACTCAGGCCTCAGGGTGTCCAAGTGCCGTCGGGCCGAAGTAAGACTAATTGGGTTCATGCCAGTCTTCACATTCCTCTCCTTATACGCCCACCGTGCGCAGTCCGGATACTGGAGCTGGCCTTCCTTGGCAATCTTGAAATCCCTCAGATTCAGGATAGCAAAAGCCCAAAGCTGTAGACAAGAGGCAGAAACAAAGTTAATGACAGTCAACGAAAAAGGCAGTTATGACTAAGGCAAGGAGAAGATAAAAGGGACAGTAAGTGGTATACCTCCCACAGCAAGCTGAAGCCCGTAACAGAGCTGGTGGTCGAGCGGCTGGTCAAATCCATGCTGTAGTAACAAGCAGCTAAGCCCGCTGCGCCCCAGTTATACTGGCCGATCTGGTCCAAGTCCACTAACAAGTCAAGCAGAGCCAAAGAGGCCGAAGATCCCCCGTTGGCAAACAGGGTGTGGGATAACAAGTACCAAATGAAGCAACGGGCCACGGCATCAACCCGATCAGCAGTAACACCTCGAGCCTCAGCCATCAAGATGCTGAAATAAGCCCGGATTCGCCCCCATGTCACTCGAGAATTCTTAACCTCGAACCGGCAGTCAACCAAGGCCAGTAACTCGTCCGGAGTCCGAACAGCCCCTCTCAAACCAAAAGGGACAGGCACCCCCATGAACGGCAAGCCCGTCAAAGCTGTGAAATCAGTAGGCGTCATAGTCACCTTGTCCATGGGTAAGTGGAAGGTATGGGTGGTATCCCACCATCTCTCCCTCAATGCCTGAACCAAATCAGGGTCATTCTTCAAAGCTGGGAGGCTAGTGACAAAAAGACCAAAATGAGTCCCTGTGACTCGGGCCCGAACATTCTCGGGCAACCTCTTCCATATAGAGATGGGCCCATGAGCCCCGCCGCGAATCTCTGTCAGACGGGTCCACTCCTGAAAGAAAAAAAGGAACATCAAAAATTTCATCAGCATGACTGCTAGAAAACGGATGAACTCAACACAGAGATTTCAATGGCAGAACAATGTACAAGCAAGTGTGTGAACATGAAAATGGACATCCCAACATGTTTCTTACAACAAATCAGCAACAACAAACAACATGCAAAGAATGATCAATAAAGCTGCTGCAGCAATATTTTGGGTAAAGAAAACAGAACTTCATGAAACCCGAAATCGACAAGAAAGGGGAGGCATTTTTACCAAACCCGAAGTCACGAAGTGAGAAATGTGGGTATGAGGCCGGAAAGTAAGCAAGCTCGGGTCTATAGCTTCAACCCCAATTTCGGGCTCCTCGCCCTGTGGCAACTCAAACGGAGGTGATTGCTGACGATCCGACATCGTTTCTTTGACGGAATTGATCCTAGAGCAGTAAAAAGTGTTTTGGGGTGATTTCTCTACGAAAATTGGGCTTGGAATTTGGAAGGCTCTTCAAATTTTTGAAAACTGGCCGAAAACAGCGAACAGCGTGTTTAAATATGCTGAACTTATGCGCCAGGCGCGCGCCTCCTGACATACTCATCTGAGGCGCGCGCGTCCCACAACGAGGCCCGAACGCGCGCTCTTCCCATCATCAGGCAGGTTCAGAAGCAGTCTCCCATGCAAGAAACCATGCACCGTATCGAGGTCCTCCCACGGATTCCAAACTCCCTAAGTTCTGTCACGGGTGCCATACCCCCCTCAAGAGTCAATCTCAACATTTCATCCCCAGCAGGAACATTTTTTTGGTCACGGTCAACTGTACCCGCACCCCACAATTCAAAAAGAAGTCAAGTGTGACTCCAAGTGGCACGAGACTCCAAAGCAATATTTCATCAACGAATTTCACTAACGGATTCGTCCTCAAAGGTTCACTAACGGCCTCTCCAAAGGTTTACTAACGGCCTCATCAACGAATTTCACTAACAGATTCGTCCTCAAAGGTTCACTAACGGCCTCATCAACGAATTTCACTAACAGATTCGTCCTCAAAGGTTCACTAACGGCCTCATCAACGAATTTCACTAACGGATTCGTCCTCAAAGGTTCACTAACGGCCTCATAAACGAATTTCACCAACGGATTCGTCCTCTCCAAATGTTCACTAACGGCCTCTCCAAAGGTTCACTAACGGCCTCTTCAACGGATTTCACTAACGGCTTCGTCTTCAAAGGTTCACTAACGGCCTCATCAACGGATTTCACTAACGGATTCGTCTTCAAAGGTTCACTAACGGCCTCATCAACGGATTTCACTAACGGATTCGTCCTCAAAAGGTTCACTAACGGCCTCTCCAAAGGTTCACTAACGGCCTCTTCAACAGATTTCACTAACGAATTCGTCTTCAAAGGTTCACTAACGGCCTCATCAACGGATTTCACTAACGGATTCGTCCTCAAAGGTTCACTAACGGCCTCGTTCAAAAGGTTCACTAACGGCCTCGTTCAAAAGGTTCACTAACGGCCTCATTCAAGATATTCAGCCGGCAGGTTCACCTAACGAATCATGCCACCCCCTCTATCAGCAAAATCCGCTCACACAGGGAGCGCACCACTCTGTCGCGACCCCGGACCCCGCGGGCCCGAGACCGCGATCTAGACGTCGACTCTAAAACCAAAACTGTGAAATACCGAAGTTAAAAATTTCATTTGATACCAAAAGGTAATGATCCAAAGTTACAAAACCAAGTTCGATAAAAACCAATAACAACTATCATAAACTTCCACAAGTTTATGCCCGACAAAATACAAATATAAAATTCTTAACGACGTCAATGTTTGGTACAACTAGCCCAAAATGGTTACACATTTACATAATGTAAACCAACCTATAATAACCTTCACCAAAAGAATGTATCCACACTCGACGTCCTCTTTTCTCGTGATCAGCGAGACTAATCCTTAGCACCTGGGGGGGGGGGTTAAGGAAAAACAAAGATGAAAGAAAAGGGGGTGAGATAAATCTCAATAAGTTACTAATGCAACTACATGACATGCTATGATGCAAGAAGCAATAAGCAATAATAAATATCACATAGCACGTAGCATTTATCACATAACAGATAGCAACGGAAATAAACACATGACAAAGGATATAGCCAAGGTTTTCCAAACCGGAACATCCAAATAAAGGATCGCTGCGCAGCTTCAATAATCAACAAATCATCATCTTCATAATAGCATGAAAGCCGAAGAGAAAACCCCCGGTACCGGAACCAATAACCAATGAAGTGTCACAAGGGACGGGAGACATGCCACAAAGTCATGCTCCAAGAAGCTAAAATGCACACAAAGGAGCTAGCTCTTCTCACATCCAAGGCCAATCTGGAGGAGGGTAATAATGGGGCAAAACAATGGTCAACATCACAATGGACTTGGCCGTGCCATCATAATGTTTCGCATCGCCCAAACACACACAAAATACCAGCTGGACTTTCACGTAAAGGCTAAGTAATAAAATACTAGCACGATAAACAACAAAGGATTCCAAAGTAGGGAATCATTCCAATTAAATTACCACAAGGGTAAACCAATCCAAACCGCACATCAAAGATGCCCAACATTACCAAAACGGTACTTAAATAAATTTCACATCATATTTATTCATGAAAGAATCAAATCCACACAATAAAGTGTTCCACGGTGTTATCTTAAGTTAATTAGAAGGATTAAACCTAGACTAGTTAAGCCATTTAGTTTAAACAAGCAAAAAGGTCAAATTCCTGGAACAGGGGGCGGGCGGGCGCCTGGGCATAGGCAGGCGCGCGCTTGAATGGACAGAAGGTTTGGGTCGCTGGAAAACAAGGGGCAGGCGGGCGCTCGGGTCAAGGCGGGCGGGCGCCTGGTCTGCGGGCTGGGAGGTAAACAGAGCTGGGTTTCACAAATTTCGAACCAAATTCTCCCAAAACACCAAATACTCAAAATCAACTCCTTCTACAAGTTCTAAAATGTACCAAAACCACTTATAACTAGAATGGGAATCCAAATACACCATTTATCCACCCAAAACCAAGAATCAAACCCAACATTCATCAATTCACCATTTTTTACCAAAAACTCAAATAAATTCAAAATAAATTCAAAACCCAACCAAACTTCAAATATAACACATCAAGCATTATATAAACATGATATGAACATTTTAGCATAAAAATGGGGGAAAAGTAACTTACTTGAATTTTCTCAAAGTTGACGGAATTCAATTCTTTTTTATTCTACGCGATCCTATCGACGATCTAAACAAGGTTCACGTTTTAATAAATGAGAGGTTATGAGAGGAAGAAGGTTTAAATGAAGAGAGAAAGAAAAACTTACCACACAATGAGAGAGAGAGAGAGATTTCTGGGAGGATGATGGGGGATGGAGTGTATGAGGGAGAAAGAGGTGTAGGGAGAGGGTAGGAGTAATTTAAAAACTTACACAAAGACCCCCTCCTCTAAAACTACCCAACTCAATACTCCCCACTAACTAAGACCCAAATAACTCGAATAAAATGCTAGGCATAATAATTATAACACATAAAATGCACCATAATTATTTAAATAAATAATAATTTAAATAAATAAATAAGCAAATAATTAAATAAAAATCATTTAATTACTAATAAAATAGAGCCTAGATTTCGGGTCGTGACATTCACTCCCCCTTAAAGAAAATTCGACCCGAATTTTAACGAGACTCACCTTAAACAAAAAGCCACGGAAATTTCCTCTCGATCTCATCACGAAGCTCCCACGTCGACTCCTCGATGTTATGATTCCTCCAAAGGACTCTAACCAACGCAATGCTTTTGTTTCTCAACTCTTGAACTTTAGAATCTAAAATCCGAACCGGTCGTTCCTCATAAGTCATATCGGGCTCAATATCCTCCGGTATCCTCGGTAACACGTGAGACGGATCATGAACGTACTTCCGAAGCATAGAAACGTGAAAGACGTTGTGCAACCGGTCTAAGGATGACGGTAACGCAAGACGATACGCTAGAAGTCCAACCTTTCCCAAAATCTCAAACGGACCAATAAACCTTGGAGCCAATTTGCCTTTCTTCCCAAACCTACGAATACCCACCTTTGGAGATACTTTCAAGAACACCAAATCACCAATCTGAAAACTAAGATCTCGCCTTCGGTTGTCTGCATAGCTCTTATGTCAACTCTGGGCTGTCTTCAATCTATCCCGGATAACTCTAACTTTCTCAACCGAATCCCGAAGCAAATCAATACCCAAAACTTTCGTTTCACCGACCTCGTCCCAACAAATAGGAGATCTACACTTCCTTCCATACAAGGCCTCAAACGGTGCCATCTCGATACTAGCCTGATAACTGTTGTTGTAAGAGAATTCCACTAACGGTAGGTGCGAATCCCAAGAATTAGAAAAGTCTATCGCACAAGCTCGCAACATATCCTCCAAAATCTGAATAGTCCTCTCGCATTGACCATCGGTCTGAGGATGAAAAGCTGTACTGAATCGCAAATCTGTACCCAAAGCTTCCTGAAACGCCTTCCAGAATCTAGAAGTAAACCTCGGGTCTCGATCTGACACAATGCTAACCGGAACCCCATGCAATATAACAATCTCATCAACGTAAAGGGTCGCAAGCTTCTCCATCGAATATCTGATGTCAATAGGCAAGAAATGGGCACTCTTGTCAATCTATCCACTATTACCCAAACACAGTCATACTTCCTACGGGTACGAGGTAGTCCCGTAACAAAATCCATAGTCACATGCTCCCATTTCCACTCGGGAATCTCTAACGGCTGAAGCAATCCCGCGGGTCTCTGATGCTCGGCTTTGACCTGCTGACAAGTTAGACACTTCGAAACATACTCTGCTATTTCCCTTTTCATATTAATCCACCGAAATTGTTGCTTCAAATCTTGATACATCTTCGTACTACCCGGATGAATAGTATACCTCGATTTGTGACCCTCATCAAGAACTCTCTGTTTAATTCCATCAACATCCGGAACACACAAACGACCACGAAAAGTCAACACTCCACTCGAGCTCAATGAAAAATCCTCGAAATTCTTTTCCTTCAATTTACCCATTATCTTCACCAACTCGGGATCTTCTTTCTGAGCCTCTTTTATCCTCTGAATTAGGGTCGGAGACACCCTAATATTCGCAAAAATAGCCCCATGTCTCGATTCACGAGGAGACCAATCTCGAACATCCTCAAGCATTTTCCACTCTCGAACCATCATCGAAGCTACATAAGATTTTCTACTAATCGCATCGGCTACCACATTCGCCTTTCCCGGGTGATAAGATATCGTACAATCGTAATCCTTCAATAATTCCATCCATCGGCGCTGTCGGTTGTTCAATTCCTTCTGAGAGAATAGGTACTTCAAACTCTTGTGATCGGTAAAAATCTCAAACTTCGCCCCATAAAGGTAGTGCTTCCACTTGTGCAACGCAAAGACAATAGCCGCTAACTCCATATCATGAGTCGGGTAATTCTGCTCACTAGGGGTCAACTTCCTCGAAGCATAAGCAATTACTTTCCCATTCTGCATCAACACACAACCCAAACCCTCTTTCGAAGCATCACTGTAAATCACTAGGCCATCTCTCCCATTAGGCAAAGTCAAGATCGGTGCGGTAGTCAACCTCTTCTTCAATTCCTCGAAACTCTTGTCACATTTCTCGGTCCACACAAACGGAATATTCTTCCGGGTCAACTGAGTCATCGGAGTAGCAATCTTCGAAAACCCTTCAATAAATCTTCGGTAATACCCGGCTAAACCAAGAAAGCTCCTAATCTCTGTCACTGATTCGGGCCTCTTCCAATCCACTATAGCTTCAATCTTTGAAGGATCCACCGAAATCCCATCTTTAGAAATCACATGACCCAGAAATGACACCTTCTCGAGCCAAAATTCGCATTTACTAAACTTCGCAAATAATTTCTCCCTCGCAAGAACGGATAAAACTGTCCTCAAGTGCTGTTCATGCTCCTCTCGAGATTTTGAATAAACAAGAATGTCGTCGATGAAGACTACCACGAACGAATCAAGATAGGGATGGAAAATCAAGTTCATCAAATCCATAAACACGGCCGGCGTGTTAGTCAACCCAAACGGCATAACCAAGAATTCGTAATGACCATAACGAGTGCGAAAAGCAGTCTTCGGAATATCCTCCGATCGAACCTTCAACTGATGGTACCCACTCCTCAAATCAAGCTTGGAAAACACAACGGACCCTTGAAGTTGATCAAATAAATCATCGATGTGCGGTAGAGGATACTTGTTCTTCACCGTAACCTGATTCAACTTTCGGTAATCTATACACAATCTCAACGAACCATCTTTCTTCCGCACAAATAAAACCGGTGCTCCCCACGGGGAAACACTAGGGCGGATGAACCCTCGATCAAGCAACTCTTGTAACTGAACCTTCAATTCCTTCAACTCTGCGGGAGCTAACCTATAAGGCGCTTTTGAAATTGGAGCCGAACCCGGCAAAAGATCTATACAAAACTCAATCTCACGATCGGGCGGCATATCATACTCAGTAGAGAAAACATCGGGAAATTCCCGAACTACCCGAACACTATCCAAACTAGGGGATTCTTTCCTAGTATAAAGAACACTAGCCAAATACCCCTCACAACCACTAAGAAATAATTTTCTCGCTTTCAAATAAGAAATTAAGCGAACCCTTCTACTCAGAGGACTAGCCTCAAACACAAATTTAGGCACATCGGGAATAGAAAAAGTAACAGTTTTCTTACGGCAATCAACGGAGGCATGAAACTTGCTCAACCAATCCATACCCAAAATGACATCAAAGTCTTGGATAGGAAGAACCACCAAATCCGCACAAAGTACACGACCACAAATAACCACATCACAATCACGAAAGACTCGATCAGAAATCAAGCATTCTCCTATAGGGGTCGACACCTCTAGCACGTACGGTAAAGACTCGAATGCAGCATTTAACATGGAAGCAAATTGCACAGAAATGTATGAATGAGATGATCCTGGATCTACTAACGCTCGTGCGCTCACATTAGACACAGAAACAATACCTCCAATAACGGATGGATCATCGGTAGCTTGTTGTTGATTCATTGCAAACACTTTCCCTTGGACCTTGGGCTTTCCCGTAGCGTCCCTTTTCTGACCTTGATTATTACCAACTCCTGACCCGGATGCTGGTCCTCTACCTCTCGGGCAATCTTTTACAAAGTGACCCATTTGACCACAATTGGTGCACCTTCCTTGCTTCTTCCAACAACGGTCTTCAGAATGACCTTCCTTTTGACAATACGAACAAAGCCTCCTAATTTGGCTCCCTTGGTTCCCGGAAGTGGTGCCCGGGTTCCTTGGGATCGGTTGCCCTCGGAACTGAGATTGTCCCCCAAAGTTACCTCGAGTGTCGGAACGGTGTTGTGGCTTGCCTTGAGCTCCTTGCTTACTCGGGTTAGCCACCTCGGTCTTCCTTTTATGCTCCCCAATATCTTGCTCTATCAAATAGGCTCGGTCCACCGCATCCTGGAAGGTCACAATCCATTGGGCAATAAGTTGAGTACGGATGGAGGTCTTCATTCCCCGAATGAATCTCATAGCCTTTTGTTCCTCGGTCCTCACCAAATAGTCGCAATACCAGGCTAATTCTATGAACTTCGTCGAGTATTGTGCTATAGACAACACACCTTGCTCCAGGTTGAGTAGCTCGATCTCCTTTCGGTTTTGATCAACAACCGGAATGAAATGCTCCTTGAATTTGCGTACAAACAACTCCCACGCATACACCGTGTGAGTATCATCCCAAGTAGCTTTAACACCTTTCCACCAATGCTTGGTGGATCCCACAAGCTTGTAAGCCGCGAACCGGACCTTGTCCTCATCCGAACACCCAAATACATCATAAATCTTCTCCATCGACTCAATCCACAACTCAGCTTTCCGAACATCGGGTTCCCCATTGAATTCAACCGGTTTCAACTTCAAAAATTGCTCCAATCCATAGCGGGGTGGTGCTTGTTCTACCCTCGGACCTTGATCATGTATGGCCTTCATGGCCGCCTCGAACATGCCTTGAAACATGGCACGTGCTTCTTCCCTTGTATCATTCTGATTCTGTGCCCCGCTAGTACCTCCTCTGTTTCTTCTTCCAGACATTGAGAACAATTACCTGCATAAAACATCAACCGTTAATCACTCCGCACACTACTACCCACCTAGGTCATACTAATCCACCTAGACTTATACTTAGAGCTAATGCCATAGCTCTGATACCAACTGTCGCGACCCCGGACCCCGCGGGCCCGAGACCGCGATCTAGACGTCGACTCTAAAACCAAAACTGTGAAATACTGAAGTTAAAAATTTCATTTGATACCAAAAGGTAATGATCCAAAGTTACAAAACCAAGTTCGATAAAAACCAATAACAACTATCATAAACTTTCACAAGTTTATGCCCGACAAAATACAAATATAAAATTCTTAACGACGTCATTGTTTGGTACAACTATCCCAAAATGGTTACACATTTACATAATGTAAACCAACCTATAATAACCTTCCCCAAAAGAATGTATCCACACTCGACGTCCTCTTTTCTCGTGATCAGCGAGACTAATCCTTAGCACCTGGGGGGGGTTAAGGAAAAACAAAGATGAAAGAAAAGGGGGTGAGATAAATCTCAATAAGTTACTAATGCAACTACATGACATGCTATGATGCAAGAAGCAATAAGCAATAATAAATATCACATAGCACGTAGCATTTATCACATAACAGATAGCAGCGGAAATAAACACATAACAAAGGATATAGCCAAGGTTTTCCAAACCGGAACATCCAAATAAAGGATCGCTGTGCAGCTTCAATAATCAACAAATCATCATCTTCATAATAGCATGAAAGCCGAAGAGAAAACCCCCGGTACCGGAACCAATAACCAATGAAGTGTCACAAGGGACGGGAGACATGCCACAAAGTCATGCTCCAAGAAGCTAAAATGCACACAAAGGAGCTAGCTCTTCTCACATCCAAGGCCAATCTGGAGGAGGGTAATAATGGGGCAAAACAATGGTCAACATCACAATGGACTTGGCCGTGCCATCATAATGTTTCGCATCGCCCAAACACACACAAAATACCAGCTGGACTTTCACGTAAAGGCTAAGTAATAAAATACTAGCACGATAAACAACAAAGGATTCCAAAGTAGGGAATCATTCCAATTAAATTACCACAAGGGTAAACCAATCCAAACCGCACATCAAAGATGCCCAACATTACCAAAACGGTACTTAAATAAATTTCACATCATATTTATTCACGAAAGAATCAAATCCACACAATAAAGTGTTCCACGGTGTTATCTTAAGTTAATTAGAAGGATTAAACCTAAACTAGTTAAGCCATTTAGTTTAAACAAGCAAAAAGGTCAAATTCCTGGAACAGGGGGCGGGCGGGTGCCTGGGCATAGGCAGGCGCGCGCTTGAATGGACAGAAGGTTTGGGTCACTGGAAAACAAGGGGCAGGCGGGCACTCGGGTCAAGGCGGGCGGGCGCCTGGTCTGCGGGCTGGGAGGTAAACAGAGCTGGGTTTCACAAATTTCGAACCAAATTCTCCCAAAACACCAAATACTCAAAATCAACTCCTTCTACAAGTTCTAAAATGTACCAAAACCACTTATAACTAGAATGGGAATCCAAATACACCATTTATCCACCCAAAACCAAGAATCAAACCCAACATTCATCAATTCACCATTTTTTACCAAAAACTCAAATAAATTCAAAATAAATTCAAAACCCAACCAAACTTCAAATATAACACATCAAGCATTATATAAACATGATATGAACATTTTAGCATAAAAATGGGGGAAAAGTAACTTACTTGAATTTTCTCAAAGTTGACGGAATTCAATTCTTTTTTATTCTACGCGATCCTATCGACGATCTAAACAAGGTTCACGTTTTAATAAATGAGAGGTTATGAGAGGAAGAAGGTTTAAATGAAGAGAGAAAGAAAAACTTACCAAACAATGAGAGAGAGAGAGAGAGAGATTTCTGGGAGGATGATGGGGGATGGAGTGTATGAGGGAGAAGGAGGTGTAGGGAGAGGGTAGGAGTAATTTAAAAACTTACACAAAGACCCCCTCCTCTAAAACTACCCAACTCAATACTCCCCACTAACTAAGACCCAAATAACTCGAATAAAATGCTAGGCATAATAATTATAACACATAAAATGCACCCATAATTATTTAAATAAATAATAATTTAAATAAATAAATAAGCAAATAATTAAATAAAAATCATTTAATTACTAATAAAATAGAGCCTAGATTTCGGGTCGTGACACCACTCTCTCTCGCAATTTCAAATTCTTGCTTTCATCGAGTCTTTGCTTTTTTCTTGGTGATGTCCTCGGCGGGTGTTTTTAACTTTCGTCGACGCGTTTTGCTTTGCAATCCACGTCGCCGAGGGGCTCTGTAGACACCCCGCCTTGGACCGCTCACCCCGATTGCACATTTGATCTTGTGTTTCTCCCCATTTTAAGTGTTTCTCGTTAGTTTCTGTCACTTCCGTTAAGTTGCTGACTGACTTCGTTAAGTCCAGGGACTAAACTGAATGATAGGGCTGACTTTCTAGTCCATTCTGTCAAAATTGCCTTCTCTGAGTCGCGCGCCTCCGACAGGAGGAGCCAGGCGCGCGCGCCTCCCGCCCCCAAAGCAGGAAGCGCGTGCCTCTGGGCGTCAGTTACAGATTTCTGGCCAGGATTCTCTCCCTTGCTCAATTTACAGGATTTTGCCCGGGAAGGATTTCTTGGTGACTGAGTTTTGGCACCAAAAACACCCCTCTTTCACCTATAAAAACCTCCCTTTACCTCTATTTTCAAGGACCGAAAATTAAACTTACAAAAACGATACCAAAATCACTTTCTAAAGGTCCTCCAAGGATTTCATCAAGCAATATTTGAAGGTCTTCAAATTGTAGGTAAAAGTCCATCTTTTCCTTTCTTTTCTACTTCATCTCCTCTCTCTCTTTTACTCTAATCAAATGTGCAATCACCCAAATCATTTTGGGACATACTCTAATGATCACCTCATCTCATTGAGGTTGGTTAAGGAGTTATCTCCTACATTCCAAATCCTATTTAAACCCCCCTTTTTATGACTTAAAGAAGAAGAAGAAGAACGTTATTATTCATGTAGATTTTGATCAAGCAAGACCAACTTTAGTTGGGCGAGATGGTGTTTCGGTACTTCCCATCTCGTAATCTAACCCCCGAACCTCAAAACAAAGAATCTCTGTTTTCGTAATCAAACTTAGGCTATAATCAATAGGTTTTTCTTATGTTCCTCAAAACATAGGTGGCGACTCTAAACAATCTAAAACAAGTTAGACATCCTAGGATCACTCACGCGCTCGAGCCTAAAGCCGTGGCTCCCCGGGGTATCTACATGTTGTTTTTGACTTTTTTAGAGGCGCACGAGTAGGAGGAATAGGCGCAGAGGGGGTAGGCGCGCGTACATCAACGCTGGATCCTGCGCCTCTTTGACTTTCTTTCTGAGCTAAGAAGGCAGCTTGCTTTATCTGATAATCTTTATCTCTCTTCTTTTGCGCTTCAGCTAGGCTAGCTTCCTGCGTGCGTTTAATAGCTTGCTAGTCCTCTTGTTCAGTTCTAGGGCGCTTTGGTGGTCTGCCCTCACGTTCAACAGTAGCAATCCCTTTGCCACGATCCTGACCTGCACTAGTTCCAGCACCAGGTGCAATCCCAGTATCAGTTGCGCCTTCAGCTGCGCCATCTGCATCTGCTTCATCTGACTCAGTAGCTTCATCAACCAACTGAGCACCTTTAACCCTAGGCGCACGCTTTTCTATGCGCTTTCTGTGCCTTTTTAAGACCATGTTATCTTTCCCAAACACTGGTACGTCGTCTACTTTATAAACGGGATTCTCATCGAGGAATTTTGCAAGGGCAGGGTAGGTTAGAAATATTTTAGTGAGAATTCTCCAGTGAGTCTTGAATTAGTCTTCCCCTCACTTTTGTTCTTGTTATACTTATCAATCTGGTTTATCAAAGTCTTGAACAGAACTTGAGGCCAATTGAGTTTGGCCTTTCCCATAATAGACGCGGTGTACTCCCACTGTTCCACCGTAAATCTGTTCACGTTTCCCGTCTTGAACACAATAGATGTATCAACAAGATGCGATATGTGTGCCAAGAGATCTCCACCATCCCTAATCTCAACAGACTTGATGTTATTCTGAAGAGTTGGGATATTCAAATAGGCGCGCGCAACAATGTTCTGCACGGCGACTGAATAAGTGTTGGCCTGACCAGCTATACTCTGAGGGCCAGTTGTGCTGAAATTTACTGCGTGCTTGATTGAGCCAGCAGAAATGGTGATATCAACACCATGTACGACGGTGCGTATTCTGTAGCGCACTAATCCTTCAACATCAGTTGGTAACTCAACGAACTCAACAGTGGAGAAGAACTCATCAACAAGGAGTTGGGAGTAGAAGGGCTGGTCCATGGTGTACAATGGAGTGATTCCAGCTGTGTTGATGGTATCGATGATGTCCAAACCAATTTTTTTTGCAGATAACTCAGCGAGATCAAAGGTCTCACCGGGCCTAAAATTTGCAATATTCATTTCGTCTTGATTATCCATTGATGCTTTCTTAGGACCCATAAAGATATTTATATATGAAGAAATGTAGAGAAAATGTAGAAGAAAAGAGAAATGTAGGGTAGAGAGAGAGAGTGAGGCGGTGAGGAGTGTCTGAGAGAGAGATAAGAGAAAAAGAAGATGATGGGTAATGATGAAAAAGGAAATGGAAGAGGTGTAAGGTCAATATATATAGGTTAGGTTTTCTAACGAGATGGGAAGTTGAAGAGATAGGTAATAAATGAAGGTGTCATTTGAAATGACAAGCATTAATGAGGGTTTGACATTGAAAGGACGGCTAATAAATGATGAATGACATAAAGTACAATGATGTGACATCTTGAGTGTAGAGAAATTGTCCCGCTTCCCTCATAAGTGTATGAACAATTATGACTAATTTTTGCACAAACACAAAAACATCTGTTTTAGTGTAAGTTTGGGGTGCAAGAAATAAATTGAAAAAAGAAAAACGAGGGAAAATTAATTGCACAAGTACCCTTGAAAAATTATGGAATTTTAAAAGACAGATTCGATAATAAATGATAATAAACATACCTGGTACTTGTGAAAATTAAATACGTTCAATCATAAGGATAATAAATGTGGAGCATTGATTGAGCCACAACATTAATTGGTTGCGCGCTAAGGGAGGCGCATAACTCAGGCGCACAGAATAACTAGGGAGCGTGAATCATGAAGCGCGCTATGAGCTGAGTTGGGCGCATGAAGTATGTTGCGCGCATATATGAGGCGCATAGTGCAAAGTTTCTTTAAAACTTTGAAATTTATTGAACTTTGATAAACCTAGGATATTCATAACTCAACTAGACATAAAATCATTAGTAATCACAAAACTATATGGACTAGTTAAGTTCAAGCATACCCATTTCACCTCTCAAAAATATGAAACGTTTCGCGTCAAGTACTTTCGTAAGAATGTCGACGATTTGAAAGTCGGTTCCCACGTGCTCCAAATGAATGTTGCCTTTTTCCACGTGGTCTTTGAGGAAGTGATATTTGATGTCGATGTGTTTTGTTTTGGAGTGCATGACAGGATTTTCACAAACCGGAATTGTTGATGTATTGTCGCAATAGATTGGACAATTTTCTTCAATGATGTCGTAGTCCACCAATTGCTGCTTCATCCATAATATCTGACAGCAACAACTTCCAGCAGCGATATATTCTACTTCCGTAGTTGAGACAGATACTGAAGCTTGTTTCTTACTCGCCCATGACACAAGTCGATATCCGAGGAAATGACAAGTGTCACTTGTGCTTTTCCTATCAATCGTGCACGCTGCATAATCCGCATCTGAATAACCTACAAGTTTAAAATTCGAATCTTTGGTGTACCAAATTCCAAGGTTAACAGTACCGGAGAGATATCGTATAATACGTTTCACAGCAATTAAGTGCGCTTCTCTAGGGTCAGATTGATAACGAGCGCAAACACAAACACTAAACATAATATCAGGCCTACTAGCAGTAAGATAAAGGAGTGAGCCAATCATACCTCGATAGAGCGTTTGATCAACCTTTTTACCTTTTAAATCTTTACCGAGTTTGTTGCCGGTAGCCATTGGTGTATCGTATGCCTTTGCATTTTCTAGTCCAAACATTCTGATTAGATCCCTTGTATAGTTGGCTTGGTTGATAAATATGCCTTCACTCATTTGCTTGATTTGAAGCCCGAGGAAGAATGTGAGTTCTCCCATCATGCTCATTTCAAACTTGCTCTTCATTAGTTTCTCAAAACGCTTGCACAACAATTCATTAGTAGAACCAAATATAATATCATCAACATAAATTTGAACAAGTAATTTATGACCATTATGTTTGGCAATGAAAAGAGTAGTATCGATTTTACCGCGAGTGAAGCCTTTCTCAGTGAGAAACTTGGATAGTGTATCATACCATGCTCTTGGTGCTTGCTTGAGCCCATACAAAGCTTTCTGGAGTTTCTACACATGATTTGGAAATTGTGAATCTTCAAACCCAGGTGGTTGAGCTACATAGACTTGTTCTTGGAGTTCACCATTTAGAAACGCGCTCTTCACATCCATTTGATATAACTTGAAGTTCTTGTGAGTGGCGTAAGCTAGAAAGGGTCTGATAGCTTCAAGTCTTGCTGTGGGCGCAAAAGTTTCGTCGTAGTCGATTGCTTCCACTTGCCTATAGCCTTGTGAAACTAATATTGCTTTGTTTCTCGTGATGGTTCCATTCTCGTTCATCTTGTTTCTGAACACCCATTTCGTACCAATCACTCCTTGATCATGAGGTCTTGGAATAAGAGTCCAAACATTACAACGTTCAAATTGACTGAGTTCTTCTTGCATTGCAACAACCCAATTTGGATCCTGGAGCGCTTCATCAGCCTTCTTTGGTTTAATTTGAGAGATAAATGCAGTATAAGCATCAAAGTTTGTAGCTCTCCTTGTACGAACACCAACATGTAGATCACCAATGATATTATTGATTGGGTGACCTCTAACTTCATGAATACTAGGAGGTAAGTTAGGTTGGGTTGTAGTAACTTGAAGGTCTTCAATTGGTACATCTTCACCAGCTTCAAAATCATCGAAGTTAAGGGGTTGAACTAGTTCAGTGTTGAAAATGGGAGTGACACCAGGCGCAACATTGGAATTTGGCACGTGAATGAAAGCATCAGGCGCATTATACGGTGCAACTGAATCTTCACTCGGCGCACTATTATTGAAGTTCGGTGCAACTGATGTAGATGGATTTCCTTGAGTTGATACATTCTGATCTTGTGTAGGCGCAACTGGAATAGGAGCACCTGTCTCAATAAACTCAACAGAATCATCAGAAACATTTGGAGCCAAATGTGCTCTCAAGGAGAGACTGTTCATCAAATGTAACATGTAAAGATTCAACTATCACTAATGTAGATCTATTAAAAACGCGAAAAGCTTTAGAGTGTTTGGCATACCCAACAAAAATACCTTCGTCGGCTTTGGCATCGAATTTACCTCTATGTTCATTTCCATTGTAGAGGATATAACATTTGCAACCAAAGATCTTGAAGAATGCAATGTTGGGAGTTCTACCACGCCAAAGTTCATACGGAGTCTTGTTGTGAAGTTTGTTGATGAGGGAACGATTTTGAGTAAAACATGCGGTGTTGACAGCTTCTTCCCAAAAGTACTTTGGCAATTTGGCTTCAGCTATCATCGTCTTTCCCGCTTTAAGCAACGTCCTATTCTTTCTTTCCATAACGACGTTTTGTTGAGGAACTCCAGCTGTTGAAAAGTTGTGATCTATCCCATGATCATCGCAGTATCGAGCAACACCATTATTCTTAAATTCTGTTCCATTGTCGGATCGAACACTAACGATGTCATCTTCCATTTGAGTTTGGAGCAGTCTGAATAAGGTGGTAAGAATGTCATAACAATTGTCTTTAGTAATCATCATTTCCACCCATGTATATCTTGAGTAATCATCCACCACAACTAGAGTATACTTGTTTCCTCTAACACTTGCAGTGGTAACTTATCCAAATAGATCAATGTGCAGCAGTTGCAAACATCTAGTAGTTGAGGGATTTGTCTTGCTGGAGAAAGACTGCTTCGGTTGTTTGCAAAGTTGACACGCGGCGCACTTCTTGTCATGATGATCAGTAACCTTGGGAAGTCCTTTAACAATATTATTCCTGCTGAGTTTAGATAGATACTTGAAGTTCAAGTGACTTAAGCGCTTGTGCCACAACCAATTATTTTCGCTCACACTTTTAGCTACAAAACAAAGATTAGTACTAGAGTTCAAATTTTGGAAATCAATAATATAAATATTTGTCTTACGATATCCCGTGAGTAATGTAGCTCCATATTTACCATCCTTGATAAGACATTTCTCTGAAGTAAAATGGCAATCTAATCCTTTGTCGCAGAATTGAGATATGGATAATAAGTTGTGTTTGAGCCCCTCAATGAGAGAGACTCTTTCAATGCACACTTTGTCTTTCTTGAGCTTTCCATATGCTACAACTTGACCTTTGTTATTATCACCAAATGTTACAGAGGGGCCTCTTTCTTTATGGACATCTTCAAGTAAGGATTCATCTCCAGTCATGTGTTATGAACACCCACTATCGAGAATCCATTCATACGTTCTAGCTTTAGAAGATCCAGCCATGAAGCAAAGAATCTGAAATAAAAACATCAAAACAGGTCCCCTTTATTCCTTTTTGGGTCCTAGAGTTAGCAACTTTTGACGACCCACTCTTGCTTGACCTTAGGATTTTTACGTCCTTTGGCATTGGGAGTGAATCTCAAAAGGCATTCCACGGCCTTATGTCCAGAACAATCACATATTGAACAATGATGAAATCCACCAATCACGTGAGTTTTCACAAACTCTTTACTTTTCTTAGGGATAGCATTCTTCTTTGGGTCAGATGAACTAGCCTTAACAAAATCCTTCTTTTGAAATTTTGGAGCGCTTTTTATAGGAGGGCGCATAGGCTAGGAGGTGCACGGCAATGAGGCGCGTGGCTCCTAGGCGCATGATGTTCACTCGTAGAAGGAGCGCGCCTTGTTTCAAGAATGATTTTGTTAGAAGATGATTCATCTGTAGCTACTTCCTTCCCTTTAGCTTTCCCAAATTGTTTCGTTCGGTAGACATAATGGAATGTTTGTCTCTTGACTTTTTCCTGTCCTTTACCCATTGAATTAGAATGTTTTTCCTTGGGAATTTCATGAATTTGTGGGGTTGTAAATTCATTATCTCTTTCAGCACAAACATCACACTTAAAGTTGTCAATAGTTGATGATTTGAATCCCAAGCCACTTTTATCACCACTGGATTTTTGGGACTCAAAGATACCATCCATAGTGACACGAGAATTGGACCATTCATTTGTAATCTTTTTAAGATCAGTAATTTGAGTAACCAATTCATCGTTTTGAACTTTAAGTAATGAGTTATGTTCCATTAGATAAGTGTTTTTAATAGTAAGAGAAGTCATACTCTTTATCTATTCCTTAAGGAGGGTGAGTTCAGATTTTAATAGATATTTCTCGGTCTTAAGCTGGGAAATTTCATCACATGATAGTGCTAAAGCTTCCTTCATATCACTAAAACGACTGATTACCTTTTCAGCCTCTCTGAATAACTTTTCTTGCTTTACAATGTCCTCATCATGATTGATTGTAGGAATAGATACAACTTGAGGTCTAATATATTCACTCTTTCTGAGTTTGCTTCTTGCACTCATATCACATCTGGAGAATAACAATCCACCATCGCTTTGAGCCGGAGTAATGCATCCTTGTTCAATGAGCTCATTGATGGTTGGTCCTTTCTTCTTTTTCACCTCTTGATAACCTGCAGATTTTTTAACAGGTTTATTCAAAGTTTTCATATGATGGACTCATATGCTTGGTGGCAAAATGTCCTGGTTTCCTGCAATTAAAACAAACAAGGTCTTCTTTCCTTTTTGAATCACTGCTCCTTGTAAACTTTGGAGGAGCTCTGCTGGTAGATCCTTGAGCTTTGTTGAATGAGCCGGGTTTTGAGAATTTTCTGAACTTCTGGAATCTCTTCACAAATAAAGTGAAGTCTTCATCATTCATGTCCAATAGCTCAGAAGTAGAAATTTTGGGATCAGTACTTTTCTCAACCGGCGCAGGCGCTTCTTCTCTATGCGCCACCATTGCAATAGATTTTGATTTTCCTTCAATTTCACTAATGCGCTGAAGTTTGAGCTCATACACTTTGAGATTTGCATAAAGGTTCCTTATAGTCCAATCATCCAAAGTTCAAGCGTCTTCAAGGGCGCTAGATTTATGGAGATATCTTGATCCAAAAGCAGCAAGAAAATTAACATTCAATTCCTTGTTTGAGAATTGCTTTCTTGGTGAAATACATAGATTGATAATTTCACAATATCGTTCATAAGTTTGTCTAAGAGTTTCACCGGGGAGTTTAGAGAAATTGTTGAATCTCTTTTGCACTTCATATCTCATATTCTCTTTGCAAACAGTGTCTCCTTCTATACACTCTTCAATAGCATCCCATAATTAATTGGCGGTAGCACAATGCATGACTTGTTGTTTCATAGCCGTGCTTAGAGTGCTGAGGATAATGTTTCTTTCTTTCCCATCATTTGCAACTCTTCTTATTTCTTCTTCAGACCATTCTTCCTTTGGTTTCTTCACTGTTGGTTGAGCAGCGTTGGTGCGCGGATTTGGATTCGCTTTCATTGGGATGTAAGGTCCATAAACCACGGTGTCATGAAGCCTTTCATCAATTGAGCTGAGATGGGCCAAGATGCTGAATTTCCATACGTCAAAATGATCTTCATCAAAGACTGGAACGTGAGTGTAGTTTGCAGTTGCCATAGGTTTTGAGTTTTCTATTTCGAATCGGCACCCAAGCTGTTAAGCTTGAAAAACAAAAAATTTTTTATAAAGGTGTTTGCTCTGATACCACTTGTTGGTCCTGTAAGGATCCCTGCGGGAAAAAACCATATTGGAAAAGGTTTTCCCCTCTCGAGAATGCCAAACACGGCACTTTATTCAAACAAAATGGAATCGCCACGTTAGTTTAATTTTAAACCCAAACTTAACGAAAAAGGTTAGAGAAAAAGGATTCGGAGGTCAGGTTACGCTTTGGGAAGAACTCAACCGATAGTTCACCCAAAGTGCCTTGGAAAAAACCGAGTCTCCCTAAGTTTGTTAACAAAATTGTGCAAGTGTGTGTGTGTGTGTGTGTGTTCTTGAAAATGGGAGAAACTGACTTTTAACAGAATCAGTTAGAAACTTAACAAAAAGGGTTGTTTTGTAAACAGTTTCATAGAAAAGGGGAAAGACTGAAAGTTCACCCCTCTGGCCAAACTAGCCGTAAGGCTAGGAAGGTCATCCCTGGGGGTTTTTACAGATTGTCAAGAAATCAGTCCAGTTTCAGGCAGAAACAGAGCATTCTGCTGAAACTGGACTATTTTACATCTTTCTAATTTATTTATTCACACAAAGCTTGGATTAAATCATCCCTATGCTCTTAATCACTAATTAAACACCAAAACACAAGGTTTTGGGTGTGATCAAGGCAATAATTGGGGAAAAATTAAGAAAGGTGATGAACATAGCATTTGAGCCAAAGTCATCATTTGGATGGTTAAAGATGGAAACTTTAACATCCAAATGGATTATTCTTCCAAGGAAATGCCTTAGGATATCAAAAATCAACCTTTGGATGGATAAAGATTGAGTCTTTACCATCCAAAGGGATATTATTGGAGTTAGATCAAGGTTTGAATGATAAAGATTGAAACTTTATCATCCAAACTTGATCATTTCACCATAAAATCAACTTAAAAGTAAAGGCATGAAATTTAACTTGCATAAATGTAAAGACATAATATAAATTGCATAAAAGTAAAGACATAATGTAAAGAGCATTAATGTAAGGACATAATGTAAAGTGCATTAATGTAAAGACAAATGTAAAGAGACATTAAATGATAACAAGCCTTGATCATCTTAGGTTTGAACCCTTGATCATGCATAGAACATGAGGGTACCATTGATTCATATCAAGAACTTGGTTCCAATTCATAATATGTACAAGAAAAGTAAAGACATTTACATAAATTAAACAAAAGAAAGATAGAATATGAGATGAAGAGAAGATGGGGAGAAGTAGGCCTCACCAATTTTGGTTCTAACCCTATCTTATTTCTCTCTTTTCACTCAAATGTGTGTTTATGTGTTTGACCTGCCCTCAATTCGACAGAGTTTACACTCACAAAATGATTCCTCCCCCCCCCCTAAAATGATCAGCCAAGGGTATAATTTATAGGGACTGAGGGTGTCCAAACCATCCGTACGGATTGGACCCTCTAGTACCCACATTATCCGTACGTCTCAGCCTGGCGAGCTTCTGGATTTTTCCAATTTTAATTCCACAATAGTCTTGGAATTTTAGGTTTATCTTAGTGAGGTCCCAGCCTATCAGTTTATCCCTGAATGGTGCTAAGAACTCTAAGGTTGGTTAATTTCAGATCGGGGTACTTACAGGTCCCAAAGGGCAACAACGGTATGAAAAATAGCTAGAGGGGGGTGAATAGCTGTTTTGAAATTCTTTTCGAACCCTTGATAAACTCAATTGCAAATGCGCACTTTATCAAATAAGCGTTATGAAATGCGCCTAAGTGAGTGAGTGAAATGCACAGCGGAATTTAGTTAAGTAAATAGGCGCAAGGAGTGATAAAGGGGGCACACACACACTCTAAGTATTTTGGCTTAAAGTAAGTGAAAGATGGAACTAAGGCAAATGATATAACAAACACAACACAATTCAATCCAATAAATCTACAATGAATGAACAAGCAAATAGTGAGATAAGATAATAACTTGAAAGTAAATGACAAGTAATTAATACGCGCTATTTGGAGAGATTCGATCGGGAAATGATCAACGTCCTCTACCAAGATGGTTAGTCTTAGATTTATAATGGAGATCTTATATTATGAGTGAGTGTTACAAATTACAACGTTTGAGCTTTACACTAACGCAAGATCTATTTTCTATGGAAGAACAAATCCTAGATAAAACCGGTGTATATCTTAAAGAAAGATCTAAGTGATCAAACTTAAAGAGTTGCGTGTGTGTTCTTAGTTTTAAGGCTCTTTAGATCTATGAGATTTAGAGCACAATAAAACTAAAGTGTTTTTACTAGAGGATCTGGGCTAAGTATGAAGGTATGAAGATGTTCTTGAGGAATCTGGGTTCAAAGGGAAATCTTCAAATCTTAAAAAAATGCTTGATAGATAAATTCGGAAATGCTTAGCAACTTCAAATGGTTGAAGTTATGGGGTATTTATAGTAGAACCCCAAAAACTAGCCGTTGGAAATCCTTTGTGGATAAGATCAAAGGACAGATGTGCTGGAGCTCATTGAGTGGAGCACGTGTCCTTTTATAGCCATTAGACACATAACACAAATATGACCGTTGTGGACAGGTGTCCTCAAATCTAGGTGCACACGTGTTATTTATCCACCGTTGGATTTTTGGCGTAGTTTGAATCTCTTCAAGTCTTCATGTCTTCAATAAATCATCAAGTGTTGAAACAACATCAATAGAGGCGCATAGAGCCTTTGGGGCGCATGAACAATGCTAGGCGCATAACCATATGCACGCGCTGAAAGGGCGCATGGCGCAAGCCTGAAGGGCGCATAGGCGCGTGGCTCAAACTCAACATTTGAATTTCTTGAATCTTGACATTCTTGGCCCTATTCCTAAGCCTAGTATTATCAAATGGCCTAAAAAATGAAGTATAAATACTTCTTACATATGGTTCTAAAGTCCATGAGAAAATTGGGGAAATCTTCTTTGCTGCGTAAATGAAGAGGATGAATGAAAGAGACGTCTTAAAGGAACGGATGTAGACGCTTCCAGAGTCCTAGCCCCACTCGAGATTCGTAGGCCCTATACTCATATTGAATTATCCCTAACCGTCCACGTTTCAACCACTTAAAATATTTTTCGACTTTTACGCTTCCCTTTTAAAATTCAAAAAATTGGGGGCAATTGTTTGGGGAGAAAATTTGCTCTGTTTCTCAGCATGTTGAGAGTTCCGAGTCATCTTGAATACTTCAACTTGTCCAGCAACTTGCAACCTGACGGTAACAACAATTTGATTATTTACACATGATTTCCTTGCAGGTAAGTTTATCCCTATTTTTCAGGTAACTATTGTGGAAATTATAGGGCATGATCAATAACAAATCGTGACCTAATTAAAGACTAGGTCAATGAAGGAGCCTTAGTGATCGACTTCAAATGTGGATAAGCCTCAACGCCTCAACCAACTTCCCGAAAAACAAGGCTCACTTACTTAGTTCTTGATTTATTATCTTAGTATAAATAGAAACACTGAAAAATGTAATGCACACACTCACGGCATAAAAATTCTCTCGTACTCTCCTTGTATTCTCTTGATCTCAAAATCAATACTAACGAAGTTTCTTCCCGAGGTTTTATGCCGGTGAACAAGTTGTTCAAGGGCTTTCCTCGTTAAATTCTTGTGTTCATTTCATTCTCTAGTTTCTTTACAATTACATTCCATTGTGCCCAATAATCTTACTTAAAGTTGAATTGAGAAATTTGACCAAAACAATTTGGCGCCGTCCGTGGGAAACTTTGGTCTTATAATTGTTAAAAGAACTTGAGATGTCGACAGCAATGTCCTCAGCCATGACTTCAGTTGGCGTGAGTTCGACAGTGGGGACAAACCTGGTTTCATCAACGGTGGTACCTTCAACTCAGCACATCGGTGGTGTATCATAGCCAATTCAAATCCAGGAAGGAGTTCCTGCTACGGCGACCCAGGAAGTGGCGATTGACATAGCCTCTAACTTGACCGCCATGATGCGTGAAGTGAGAAACCAGATCCTAGTTCAGAATGATACTTCCACCATGCTGATGAATCAAGTAGCCAGGTTGCAGAAGGAAGTATCTTCTCTTCAGGGATGAACACTAATGGCGCAACAGACCAGCTTTCCTAGCATCTTTCAGTCTGTTGCTCCTAGTGCGCCGTCCAACCTGTACTCTCCTTATCAACCTCGAAGACTTACTTTTGAGGGAGACACTGCTGGACCATCTGGGTTTAGTGGATTCACACCGGTAGCCAGCCTGACCAATAGTACCGTTGTTAATCCTGAAGCTATCGCCCCAACTTCAACAACATTGTTGGCCCCTTCAACAGCGGTGGCAGGCGGTTTTAACCCTCAACTTGATTTCAATCATTTAAATAATTATCAACTTGCTGTTGCTAACAATGATGCAGGTAGCTTGCTTAGCCGTCAAATGCAGGAGCTGAAAGAGTTGGTCATGAGCGTACCAGGGATGACCATGCCACACAACCAGGCATCTCCAACATGCTACAATGAATCTCGCTTTGCTCCATCCATAGCCAACGTGGTCATACCGAAGAAGTTCAGCCCGCCTCATATGAAGCAATACGACGGAACGACGGACCCAGCTGAACATGTTGGATTGTATCAGGAGAAGATGGATGTTGTCCATATTCCACCCCAATACAAGGAAGCATGCTTTTGCAGGGGTTTTGGCTCGACTCTT
Source organism: Campanula takesimana (assembly GCA_026119855.1). Lineage (NCBI taxonomy): Eukaryota > Viridiplantae > Streptophyta > Magnoliopsida > Asterales > Campanulaceae > Campanula > Campanula takesimana. The sequence continues at coordinate 1,645,088 of JAOWBW010000039.1, read as the reverse complement.
ACAGGGGCAGCTCTGAGATGGCTTATTAGCCAACCATTGGGTTCCATTGGATCATATGCTCAACTTATTAACCTGTTCACTAATCAGTTTTCATGCAACAGGGTGTTTGAAAAGCTGACAAGTGATCTTTACAGGGTGGTCCAACAACCTGATGAGCTACTAAAGGACTATTTGAGCAGGTTCAACAGGGAGGCAGTGAACATAACCAACCTGGACACCGTAACTGCAATTGAAGCCTTCAGGATGGGACTCAAGAAAGACTCTCCATATTATGATGACTTAGTGATGACACCATGCAGAAGGCTGGATGAGATCAGAACTAGAGCTTCTAAATTCATCAGGCTAGAGGAGGACAAGTTGCTCCAGGATAAAACAACCAAGAAGAATGCAACTCCAGAACATTCTAGTGGCAGAACTGATTCATCTCATTCTGGTGGCAAGATGGAAACATCTCACGCCAGATCTAATAGGGGCAAACCCTACTCTAAACCTGACTCTTCTAAAGTTCATGTTGTTGATGATAATGTTGAGGATGATGATTCTTCCTATCCGAGAATTGATGACTATTGTTTTTCTGTTGATATTGCAGGTTTAATCAATGCCTTAGACAACCTGGGGGAGAAAGCAAGGTGTCCCAAGAAAGCAGACAAGCCTTCGATTTGGAAAGACAAGTCCAAGTGGTGCGCCTATCATGAAGATTTTGGGCACACTACAGAAAATTGTATTGCGCTCAGGAAGGAGATCAGCCACTTGTTATCCAAGGGTCTCCTCAAACAATTACTTGGTAGAAGGCATGGGCGTACTGAGGATCGCGTAGTTGACCAAGAAAAGCAACCTGAGAATCCACCATCTCATCCACCTCCGACCAGAGTGGTCAACATGATCACTGGAGGCTCAGATATCTGTGGTACAACCTATTCAGCAGCCAAACGTCGTGCTGCAGAGGCAAAGGAAGACAGGTCCTATTTGCCCTCAAGATCAGTCAGAAAGGATAAGGCTCAGGAAATTTCTTTTGATGAAGATGATAGAGTCACCATCCAGGATCCACATCATGATGCTTTGGTGGTAAGCTTACAAGTTGCAAACTGTTTGGTGAGGCGCATCTTGATCGATAATGGAAGTTCAGTTAACATCGTAACAACGGGTGGCTTGAAAGGAATGGGGATCCTACTTGAGAATGTAACTAAGAGATCGTCAGTCTTGGTTGGATTCAGTGGGGAGACAAAGCATACATTTGGAGAAATTACTTTCCCAGTGTATGTTGAAGGGATTAACTCCATGGAGAAGTTCTGCGTGATAGAATGTCAGTCATCCTATAACATCATACTGGGTAGACCTTGGATTCACAATGTGGAGGCTGTACCTTCAACTTACCATCAGTGCCTCAAGTTGCCAACACCTTGGGGAGTGGTCAAGGTGTCAGGAGATTAGCAAGCAGCTAAAGAATGTTACAAGGTGTGCATGAAGGCAGCCAGTAGCCCAAGGCAAGCATAGCAATTACAGAGAAAGGCACGGGACGTACTTGAAACTACGGAATTCGATATTAAGGAGGTGCAACTTGATCTTTCAAATCCCGATGTCAAAGTTCTCATAGGTGCAGACTTACCACCTGATATAGAGGAAGAGATCGTTCAATTTCTGAGGAGCAGGATGAAGTGCTTTGCTTGGAAGCATGAAGATATGATCGGAATCAGCAAGGATGTCATCACCCACAAGTTGAACATTGACCCGAATGCCAAACCTGTCCACCAGAAAAGAAGGAAATTCGCTCATGAACGCAATCAGATCATTAGAGAAGAGGTAGAAAGGTTGCTGAAGTCCAACATGATCAGAGAAGTTGATTACCCAAGATGGTTGGCCAATGTGGTGGTTGTAGAAAAGAAGAATGGGAAGTGGCGAGTCTGTGTGGACTTCACGGACTTGAATAAGGCGTGCCCTAAAGATCCGTTTCCTTTGCCTCACATTGACGCCCTAGTTGATGCAACAGCCGGCCATGAGGTCTTAACTTTTATGGATGCTTATTCAGGATTTCAGCAGATTCAGATGGAAACCTCAGACCAGGAAGACACGGCATTCATCACTCCAGATGGTATATATTGCTTCATTGTCATGCCTTTTGGGTTAAGGAATGCAGGGGCAACCTACCAAAGACTGGTCAACATGATGTTCAAGAACCAACTTGGAAAAACTATGGAAGTATACATTGACGACATGGTGGTGAAGTCTAAGTGTATTGAAGATCATGCACGAGATCTGAAAGAAGCTTTTGACATCCTGGAAGCGTTCAACATGAAGCTGAACGCATCAAAATGCAACTTCGGAGTAAAAGCTGGGAAATTCTTGGGCTACATGGTAACTAAAAGAGGCATAGAAGCAAGTCTTGAACAGATAACAGCAATTATCAACTTGAAGTCTCCAAGGAATATTAAAGAAGTGCAAAAGCTCACAGGCAAGGTGGCGGCCCTGACCAGGTTCATCTCCAAATCATCTGATAAGTGCAGGTTGTTCTACGATGTGTTAAGGAAGAACAAATCATTCCAGTGGACAGAAGAACACGAAGCAGCCTTCAACCAGCTTAAAGATTATTTGGCAACTCCTCCTCTACTTTCCAAGCCAGAAACTGGTGAAGCTTTGCACCTGTACCTCTCAGTATCAGAAAATGCAATCAGCGCGGTCTTGGCAAGAGAACAAGGTGGTACACAACTTCCTGTCTATTATGTAAGTAAGTTCCTATTAGATGCTGAAACCAGGTATTCCCATCTCGAGAAACTTGTTCTTGCTTTAATAATTGCTTCAATTAAATTGCGCCATTATTTTGAAGTTCATCCTATTATTGTGAGGACTAACTATCCTATCAGGAACGTGATAAGAAAACCAGAGATGTCAGGCAGGATGGCAAAATGGTCTGTTCAACTTAGTACATATGATATCCACTATGAGGCAAGGACTGCAATCAAGTCACAAGCCTTGGCCGACTTCGTGGCAGACTTCAGCCCTGACCTTCAACCTGAGGTTGAACTCGAAGTCCAACAACTTGAAGGTTCAGACTCTCCTAGATTTTGGACGCTTTATACAGATGGAGCATCAAATGCAAGAGGCACAGGCTTGGGCATTGTCTTGAGATCCCCTCATGGGGAGTTGATCCCTCAAGCTGTAGCTTGTGAGTTCCAAGCTACAAATAATGAGGCTGAATATGAAGCCCTCATCATGGGTTTGGTTACTGCTTTAAGTTTAAATGTTAAATATCTCAATGTTTATAGTGATTCCTTGTTATTGGTTAACCATTTCAATGGGTCTTATACAGCGAAGCATAGCAGGATGTTGACTTATCTACAACATGTTAAGTCCTTGGCTGAACAATTTGCAAAATTTACTTTCCAACAAATTCCAAGGGATGAGAATGCTGAGGCTGACGCACTAGCCAATTTGGGATCAAGTTGCAAAAGCATGTTGAATAATGCCATACCTATAATTCACATCCTACATCCTGCGATTAACCAGACTGAGACGAACCAAGTTGATGATCAACCAGATGCATCGGTTAGCCCCTCGACAAAAGAGACATCTTGGACACTGCCCATAATAAAATATTTGCAGGAGGGAACAGTGCCACAAGATGTCAAAAATACGAAAGCTTTCAGGATGAAGGTATCAAGATTTGTATTAATTGATAATGTACTATTTTGTAAGTCATTTACAGGTTTGTACATGAGATGCTTAGATCCCCAACAAGCTGAACAAATTTTAAGAGAACTACATGAAGGCGAATGCGGCAATCATTCTGAGGGCAAGTCCCTATCTTCTAAAGCATTGAGAACTAGATACTATTGGCCAACTATGCGTCAGGATGCCATCAGTTATGCTCAGAAATGTGATGCTTGTCAGAGACATAGCAACATCTTGCACCAACCTGCCGAACCTCTTCACCCTATATTATCACCTTGGCCTTTCATGCAGTGGGGAATGGACATTGTTGGGAAATTTCCCAAGGCACCAGGGGGCAAAGTGTTCATGTTGGCCATGACTGATTACTTCTCAAAATGGATAGAAGCGAAAGCTTTTGTTCAAGTTAGAGATAAAGAAGTGATCTCATTCTTGAAGAGAAACATCATCAGCAGGTTTGGAGTCCCGTCCGAAATTGTTTGTGATAATGGTTCCCAGTTCATTAGCAAGAAGACGCAAGATTTCTGTACAAGATGGGGAATCAAGTTGATTACTTCCACACCAGTACATCCTCAAGCCAATGGTCAAGCAGAATCAAGCAACAAGTTGATCGTGAACAACCTGAAAAAACATCTTGATCAAAAGAAAAGAAGATGGGCTGAAGAATTTCCACTTGTATTATGGGCAGATAGGACAACCCCTAAGAATCAACTGGCCAGACCTCCTTCTCCTTGGTCTATGGAACTGAAGCTGTAATTCCGGCTGAATTCTCTATCCCAACAGCCAGATATGGCTTAATAACTCCAGAGGACAACCAGATTATACTTGCAGAAGATCTTGATACTATTGATGAACTAAGAGACTTAGCCAAGATCAGGATGGCGGCATATCAGCAGAGAATTGCTAAGTCCTACAACAAGAATGTCCGTGTTAGAAGATTCCAGGTTGGAGACATGGTGCTCAGAAAAGTTTTCCAAAACATAAGGGAGCTGAATGCTGGCAAACTTGCGGCCAAGTGGGAAGGTCCCTATCTAGTTGATGCAAAAGCTGGTAAGGGTGCATATTGGCTCTCTACCTTGGATGGTTCCAGAATATCAAGAAGCTGGAATGCAATCCATCTTAAAGCATATTATATGTAAGTTGTAGCTTGTCCATTCAATTCCATGAATCAGGTATGATTTAATTAAGCTTTATTTCAATATTGTCTTTTCCAATTTATTCATTTTTTTGAACACATACTGACTTAAGCATCGGAGGGGTGTTAGCTAAGCTAACACCCACCCCTAACATGTGTTTGTTTTGCAAGGCTACTCAAAATTCCAACTTAGATCAATATGATCAACATGTTCGAAAAATTTGCTAGGATTAACAACTTGAGTTGTTCAGAATGAAGGTGTCCAACTTGTTCACAAAATACTGGAGATAAGTTTAACTGTTCACATAAACAAGTAAGTACTTTGATGTTAAATCCTATGTATCCTTTCCTAGAAGTTTACACTCAGGTTTCAAAAGTTTTCACTTTTCAAAGGTTTAAAGATTGTACATCTTTCATAAGTTTAAGGTTCATACACCTTCGCCCGTGCGCACGTTTTTCACATTTGTGTAAGTTGTAAGGTGGCCAGTGTAATTTATTACATATTGATTACCATCTTACACTCAGACAACTTGTGAACTCAAGTCATTTACAGTTGGTTGTAGCATTAACATGTTACCAAAAACAAAAGTTTTAAAGATTTAAACATCTTTTCATTCATAACTGATAGCATAAACCTGTTATAAAAAAGCCAACTTGAACAAGTTGCATCCCTATTTCTACCTTACCTATCTTATCAAAAATCAACTATTTTTGCAACTAAGATAATCAAAGAAGGTTCGAACAAACCAAGCTATTCTTAAACATCCAAAAAGTCAAACTCATGCTAACAGCATGACATGAGTTGACTACATCAAAAACGTGAAACTTGTCCAAAAAACCAAATTACACCCTAATTTGTCTAAATTGTTTACGAGGACATCCCCCTCGTTGATAAAACCTTAAAACATAAAGAGAAAAAAAATTGTTCTTCACATCGTTCCCTGCAGGACAAAACAAGAAAAAAGTTACCTTTCAGGCGGCATCTCCAACCTTCCCCTCCTGGTTGTCATCAACTTGTTCCACCTTGTCAGCAACAGGGACCCTGGAAGTAACCTCTTCACCATCAACTGCTTCACCAGTAATCTTGTTCAAGGCTTCATATTCCTCATCTAAGTTCCATTCAGAATGCTTGCCTGCTTGATGCTCCTTGATCATTTGTATCCTCATTTCAAACATGGACTTGGCAGCTGTCATGACCCGAAAACCCGTCTCTATTTTATTGATAAATAATTAATTACTTATTTATTTATTTGATTTAAATATTTATGTGCGCATTTTATATCTCATAATATTAAATTGTGCCTAGCATTATTTGGTTGATATTGTGTTAAGTGGGTAGTAGGGAATTTGGTTTGGGTTATGTGTTAGTAGTGAGGGGGCCAAAGTGTAAGTTTTTAAATAATTTTAACTACTCCCTCCCTACTCTTCCTTCTCCCTCACTCTCTTCCTCACCCTACTCCCTCTCTCCCAACATTCTCTCTCTCTCTTCCTTAGCTCAAGAAAAGGGTAAGTTTTCCTCTCCCTTCTCTCTTCATTTTCATCCTCTTCCTCTCATATTTCCTTACCTCTCATTTTATGAAATGTGTTTAGAACGTCGATAGGATCGCGTAGAACCAAAAATATTTGAATTCCGTCATCTTTGAGAAAGTTCAAGTAAGTTGCTTTTCCCCCATTATATGCTAAAATTGTTCATCCTCATTTTGAATGATGATCTATGAAGCTTTGAAGTGGTTATTTGATGATTTGTGAAGGTTTAGAATTTATTTGAAATTTATTGTTGTTTTTGGTGATTTTTGTGTTGAATCAAATGTTGGGATTTAATCTTGATTTTGGTTGATAAATGGTGTTATTTAGGTCCCCTTTAAGTTAGATGTTGTTTGGGTACTTTGGGGATCAAGTTGGGAGTGTTGATTGGTGAGAAATTTGGTTTTGGTTCGAAAATGGCGAAACCCAGCTCTGTTTCCCGGCCTGAAGGCAGACCAGGCGCCCGCCCGGCTTGGACCAGGCGCCCGCCTACATACCTTTTTTCCCGTTGCCAACCTTCTGTTAGAATGAGCGCCCGCCTGACCCCTTCCAAGCGCCCGCCTGTTCCAGAAATCTGCCTTTTTGCTTGTTTAAGACTAAGTGGCTTCCTAGTTTAAGTTTAATTACTCTAATTAACTTAAGTTCACATCGTGGAACACCTTATTTATTTGGAATTGGTTCTTTTGTGAACAAAAATGTTATGGAATTTTATTAAGTGTCGTTTTGGGAACGTGGACCGTCTTTGACGTGTTGTTTGGATTAGTTTACCTTTGTGGTGATTTATTTGGAATGGTTCCCTACTTCGGAATCATGAGTTGTTTATTTAAGCTAGTGTTTATTACTTAGCTTTTATTTGAAAGTCCAACTGGTTATTTGTGTATCGAGTCAGGCAATGGATAATCTTATAATGGCACAAGCCAAGTCCAGTATAGCATCGTCCATTGGTCCTTCTTTCCTCATCCAGATTGGGCTTGGATGGGATGAGCTAGCTCCTTTTGTGAGTATTCTAGCTACACGTTTTGGAGCATGACTTTGTGGCATGGCTCCCGCCCTTTGTGGCACGTTACTTGTTATTGGTTCCGGTACCGGGGGTTTTCTCTTCAAGCTTTCATGCTACTATGAAGATGTTGATTGTTGATTATTGAAGCTGCGCAGCGACCTTTATTTGGTTTTATCAGTTGGGAAAACCTTGGCTAATATCCTTTGTTAATTGTTTATTTCTGCTGCTATCTGTTAATTGATAAATGCTATGTGCTAAGTGATATTTATTATTGTTTATTGCTTATTGCATCATAGCATGTCATGTAGTTGCATTAGTGACTTATTGAGATTTATCTCACCCCCTCTCTTTTATCTTTGTTTTTCCTTAACCCCCCCCCCCGGAGGAAAGGATTAGACTCGCTGATCACGAGGAGGACGTCGCGAGGGTAGAGCTTTTGGGGCGAGTTGTTATTGGTGGGTTTACATTACATAAATGTGTAACCTTTTTGGGAATAGTTGTACCAAACTTGACGTCATTAGAATTTGTATATTTTATTATTTTGAGTGTGAGCTTGTGGAGCTTACACTAGATTATATTTTGTTGTTCCAATTGGATTTCAAAACTTTGTGTTATCATCTTTTGGTATAAAAGGAAATTTTTATCTTCATTATTTTAGAGTTTATTGTTTAAGTCGACGTCCAGCTCGCGTACTCCGGGGTCGCGACAGTTGGTATTAGAGCTATGGTTTAGCTCTAAGTATAAGTCTAGGTGGACTAGTATGACCTAGGAGGGTAGTTGTGTTCGGAGTGAGTAACGGTTGATGTTTTATGCAGGTAATTGTTCTCAATGGCTAGAAGAAGAACAGGTGAAGGTTCTAGTGGGGCTCAGAATCAGAATGATCTTCGGGAAGAGAACCGTGCTATGTTCTAAGGCATGTTTGAGGCGGCCATGAAGGCAATTCATGACCAAGGACCGAGAGTAGAGCAAGCACCACCACCCCGATATGGTTTGGAGAAATTCTTGAAACTGAAACCGGCAGAGTTCGATGGTGAGCACGATGTGAAGAAGGCCGAACTATGGGTTGAGTCTATGGAGAAAATTTATGATGTGTTTGGGTGCACGGACGAGGATAGGGTCCGGTTTGCGGCTTATAAATTGGTTGGGGCCGCCGAGCATTGGTGGAAAGGAGTCAAGGCGAGTTGGGATGACACCCATACAGTGTATGCATGGGAATTGTTTGTGCGGAAGTTCAAAGAGCATTTCATTCCGGTAGTGGATCAAAACCGAAAGGAGATCGAGCTTCTCAACTTGGAGCAAGGTTTGTTGTCTATAGCTCAGTACTCGGCTAAGTTCACAGAATTAGCCCGGTATTGTGACTATCTTGTGAGGTCAGTGAAGCGAAGATCGTGGGTATTGATTTGCTTCAGGATTCAGTTGAGAAAGTTAGAGTTATCCGGGATCGATTGAAAACAGCCCAGAGTCGACAGAAGAGTTATGCAGATAACCGAAGGCGAGATCTTAGTTTTCAGACCGGTGATTTTTTGTTCTTGAAAGTATCTCCGAAAGTGGGAATTCGAAGGTTTGGGAAGAAGGGTAAATTGGCTCCGAGGTTTGTTGGACCATTTGAGATTTTGGGGAAAGTGGGACTTCTAGCATATCGGCTTGCGTTACCATCTTCTTTGGACCGGTTACATAATGTTTTTCACGTTTCTATGCTTCGGAAGTATGTTCATGATCCATCTCACGTTTTACCGAGGGTACCGGAGGATATAGAGCCCGACATGACTTACGAGGAACGACCGGTTCGGATTTTAGATACCAAAGTCCAAGAGTTGAGGAACAAGAGCATTGCGTTGGTTAGAGTCCTTTGGAAGAATCACAATGTTGAGGAATCGACTTGGGAGCTTCGTGATGAGATAGAGAGGAAATATCCGTGGCTTTTTAATTCGGGTAAGTCTCGTTAAAATTCGGGTCGAATTTTCTTTAAGGGGGAGTGAATGTCACGACCCGAAAACCCGTCTCTATTTTATTGATAAATAATTAATTACTTATTTATTTATTTGATTTAAATATTTATGTGCGCATTTTATATCTCATAATATTAAATTGTGCCTAGCATTATTTGGTTGATATTGTGTTAAGTGGGTAGTAGGGAATTTGGTTTGGGTTATGTGTTAGTAGTGAGGGGGCCTAAGTGTAAGTTTTTAAATAATTTTAACTACTCCCTCCCTACTCTTCCTTCTCCCTCACTCTCTTCCTCACCCTACTCCCTCTCTCCCAGCATTCTCTCTCTCTCTTCCTTAGCTCAAGAAAAGGGTAAGTTTTCCTCTCCCTTCTCTCTTCATTTTCATTCTCTTCCTCTCATCTTTCCTTACCTCTCATTTTATGAAATGTGTTTAGATCGTCGATAGGATCGCGTAGAACCAAAAATATTTGAATTCCGTCATCTTTGAGAAAGTTCAAGTAAGTTGCTTTTCCCCCATTATATGCTAAAATTGTTCATCCTCATTTTGAATGATGATCTATGAAGCTTTGAAGTGGTTATTTGATGATTTGTGAAGGTTTAGAATTTATTTGAAATTTATTATTGTTTTTGGTGATTTTTGTGTTGAATCAAATGTTGGGATTTAATCTTGATTTTGGTTGATAAATGGTGTTATTTAGGTCCCCTTTAAGTTAGATGTTGTTTGGGTACTTTGGGGATCAAGTTGGGAGTGTTGATTGGTGAGAAATTTGGTTTTGGTTCGAAAATGGCGAAACCCAGCTCTGTTTCCCGGCCTGAAGGCAGACCAGGCGCCCGCCCGACTTGGACCAGGCGCCCGCCTACATACCTTTTTTCCCGTTGCCAACCTTCTGTTGGAATGAGCGCCCGCCCGACCCCTTCCAGGCGCCCGCCCGCCCGCCTGTTCCAGAAATCTGCCTTTTTGTTTGTTTAAGACTAAGTGGCCTCCTAGTTTAAGTTTAATTACTCTAATTAAATTAAGTTCACATCGTGGAACACCTTATTTATTTGGAATTGGTTCTTTTGTGAACAAAAATGTTATGGAATTTGATTAAGTGTCGTTTTGGGAACGTGGACCGTCTTTGACGTGTTGTTTGGATTGGTTTACCTTTGTGGTGATTTATTTGGAATGGTTCCCTACTTCGGAATCATGAGTTGTTTATTTAAGCTAGTGTTTATTACTTAGCTTTTATTTGAAAGTCCAGCTGGTTATTTGTGTATCGAGTCAGGCAATGGATAATGCTATAATGGCACAAGCCAAGTCCAGTATAGCATCGTCCATTGGTCCTTCTTTCCTCATCCAGATTGGCCTTGGATGGGATGAGCTAGCTCCTTTTGTGAGTATTCTAGCTACACGTTTTGGAGCATGACTTTGTGGCATGGCTCCCGCCCTTTGTGGCACGTTACTTGTTATTGGTTCCGGTACCGGGGGTTTTCTCTTTAAGCTTTCATGCTACTATGAAGATGTTGATTGTTGATTATTGAAGCTGCGCAGCGACCTTTATTTGGTTTTATCAGTTGGGAAAACCTTGGCTAATATCCTTTGTTAATTGTTTATTTCCGCTGCTATCTGTTAATTGATAAATGCTATGTGCTAAGTGATATTTATTATTGTTTATTGCTTATTGCATCATAGCATGTCATATAGTTGCATTAGTGACTTATTGAGATTTATCTCACCCCCTCTCTTTTATCTTTGTTTTTCCTTAACCCCCCCCCCCAGGAGGAAAGGATTAGACTCGCTGATCACGAGGAGGACGTCGCGAGGGTAGAGCTTTTGGGGCGAGTTGTTATTGGTGGGTTTACATTACATAAATGTGTAACCTTTTTGGGAATAGTTGTACCAAACTTGACGTCATTAGAATTTGTATATTTTATTATTTTGAGTGTGAGCTTGTGGAGCTTACACTAGATTATATTTTGTTGTTCCAGTTGGATTTCAAAACTTTGTGTTATCATCTTTTGGTATAAAAGGAAATTTTTATCTTCATTATTTTAGAGTTTATTGTTTAAGTCGACGTCCAGCTCGCGTACTCCGGGCCCTCGGGGTCGGGGTCGCGACAGCATCATCTTTCATACACTGGCTATGCACAATCTCCATCTCCTTGCTATGATCCTGATTCACCTTCACCAACCTGAGAGTCATGTCCCTAACTTCTTTGTCCTTCTCTTCTAACTCCTTCTCAGCCGCTCTGGCCCTTTCCTCAGCTTCGTACATCTTCTTGAAGGAAGCCTCTGCTTTATCCTTCCAAACCTGAACCTCACCAACCAGGAGCCCAGCAGCCTTGACGACCTGAGAACAGACCCAAGAGATTCATTAAAGATACCTAATCCATATTAGAATGACTCTGAAATTACCTTTTTCTCATATCTTTTCTCAACCGGTACATCAGTCTCCACATCCACAATCTCTTTGGACTTTCTTTTCTTCCTCAATTTATCTTCATCTATGTCCATTTTGGGCACCAGAGGCTTATTTCTTTCAACTTTCACCTTGCCACGCACCATTGCCATCAAGTCCTTAGCACCAAAGCCAGATTGGGAACGAGTAACTGCAAAATTTATAAGAAATCAACATCTCAGAGCTTCAAAACCAAAAGACAAGCCAAACTGATGAATACCTGAAGACATCTTGTGAGCACAAACTGAATCCTCCTGCGTGTCTTCTGGGTTCTCTTCTTCACCACTAGAGCTTTCCAGAGGCTTAACAAACCTACGACTAGCAGATGGCAGAGCACAGATCTTCTCCACAATCGCCAATGTGTCTACCTTTTTAGGGAACAACCCTCCAACTTAGTAACTGCAAAGTAAGAAGAATAAACAGTTATGAACTCCAGGAATCCAGGCAAAATGCAGAAGAAAGAAACAGAGACGCAACTACCTTTACTAATCCATTTCGAAACCAAGCCTTCACCTCCCTCCAGAGTATTTTTTCTAACATAGAAAAACTTATTTTTCCAACCCCTATCTTTATCAACAGATTCGATTACCAAGCTATACGCCTTGTTCTTGACCCTAAAACCATACCTAGAATTTCCATGAGACCTTAAAACGTAGCAAAATGCTAACTCCTCTAAACCAACCGCTAAACCAGTTTCTTCGCTTAATCTTCCTAAAGCAATTAGTAGCCTCCAACCAACAGGCATCAATTGAGTGTAAGCCAAACTAGAGAGTTCAAAGAAACGAGTAATAACAGGAGGGAAGGGAAATTTAAGACCTAGTGCAAAAGGGTATTCAAAGAAGCCTACCCATTCGTCGGAAACAAAATCAGAAGAAAACAAAGGATTTGGATCCAAGAATTCAGCATTAGCAGGAAAGCTTTTCTTTAGGGTTTCGATATCAGAAGGAGTAAGCTGACATCTCTCTTCATTAGGGTGAGCGATTATGTTTAAACATCTAAAACCTTCAGGAACTTCAGCGGTTTTCTTAGCCCTAACCATTTGAACCCTAGAAACAAAGAAGAACAAGACGAAAGAAAACTCACCAGGAGAAAATTGGGGAAATCTTCTTTGCTGCGTAAATGAAGAGGATGAATGAAAAAGACGTCTTAAAGGAACGGATGTAGACGCTTCCAGAGTCCTAGCCCCACTCGAGATTTGTAGGCCCTAGACTCCTATTGAATTACCCCTAACCGTCCACGTTTCAACCACTTAAAATATTTTTCGACTTTTACGCTTCCCTTTTAAAATTCAAAAAATTGGGGGAAATTGTTTGGGGAGAAAATTTGCTCTGTTTCTCAGCATGTTGAGAGTTCCGAGTCATCTTGAATACTTCAACTTGTCCAGCAACTTGCAACCTGACGGTAACAACAATTTGATTATTTACACATGATTTCCTTGCAGGTAAGTTTATCCCTATTTTTCAGGTAACTATTGTGGAAATTATGGGGCATGATCAATAACAAATCGTGACCTAATTAAAGACTAGGTCAATGAATGAGCCTTAGTGATCGACTTCAAACGTGGATAAGCCTCAACGCCTCAACCAACTTCCCGAAAAACAAGGCTCACTTACTTAGTTCTTGATTTATTATCTTAGTATAAATAGAAACACTGAAAAATGTAATGCACACACTCACGGCATAAAAATTCTCTCGTACTCTCCTTGTATTCTCTTGATCTCAAAATCAATACTAACGAAGTTTCTTCCCGAGGTTTTATGCCGGCGAACAAGTTGTTCAAGGGCTTTCCTCGTTAAATTCTTGTGTTCATTTCATTCTCTAGTTTCTTTACAATTACATTCCATTGTGCCCAATAATCTTACTTAAAGTTGAATTGAGAAATTTGACCAAAACAATGGATCAATCAAATCTAATCAATCCTATACATTGAATACTGAGATATAAGTGGGCATACCCAACAAAAACCTTCATCTACATCCTCCTTTTTTCCGTTGGTCTTTGCCGTCAAAACCCCCATATCAGAGACCTAATTCAATAAAATCCTCTCCATTCTACACTCCTTTCGTGTTCTCTTGCGTCTCTATCTCGATCAACACCAAAAAAATGAAAATTGCCAAAAATTTTAATCTGATTCTTCAAATCCCTGTTGAAACTATTTTTTTTCTTTTTTCTTTTTATATCTGAATAGTCTTCGTCATACTCAAGATTTTGTATATCATTTTTTGCCGTCATCGCTCATGATTCAGTTTAGAGACTATGCATTTGTATTTTGGACGGAACCCATTTAACGATTATCCTTCATCACATCTCTAATTCTTCAATCTCATAATCTCTCCTGCTTGTTGCTTATACAATCATCAAAGCTTTGGATGCGGCGGTCAGGCTAATAATCATCCTTCATCTCTTTTTTTCACTAATTTAGTATCGATTCGATATTATTTTTTTAAACAATTCTAACTTGAATTCGGTTTTCAAATTTCAAGAAATCTTAAAACTGTGAGGTTTTTTTTTTTAATGCTTTTTGGTACTCCTTTGAAATACATATGCATCTTCAATGGACTTTCATAGTCCACATTGTTGTTACTCAGATAAATTTCCATGGTGGTGGTCCCTGAGAGATGACCTTAGAGAGAAACTTGGAGGGAAACCTAGAGAGAGATAAATAATGAATCAAATTTCTCTTAACCGACTTCTTTACCTCTTTCTGAAGTTATACACAATCTCCATCTCTCTAAATAAAACACGCGAAAACACAATCTCTCTCTCTGATTTCCTCTCTAATCAGGCGACCAACACCCTAAAAACCTTCTACCACGACGCCTCCAACAAATAAACCTCAATCTGCTTCTTCTACGCCCTCTTCCGATTCATTTCTCTATCTCTGTATCGTTGTTTGGGAAACTTCTCTCTATTTCTCTATTACTGCATAAGAGAAAACGGGAATCAGTTAGGTGACAGTTTTATGTCATTTGTCACTGCCGTATGTGTGTTCCGTGTTATCGTGTGTGTTTTCTCAGTAAAATGTGTTGAGGAAGTGGAATTGCGCGAGCTGCATAAGAAGACTGATTTCTTCAAAAATCTAGAAGCCACTATGAAAATCATTACCCAAAATAACCTTACTTTGTAACAAAAATACCGAGACTACCCTGGAGAATTGGGCGGGATCCTTATGATCCACGCGATTTTAGTATAGTAATAGATAATTTGTAAAGGTTTAGTTTGGACATTCTTTTAGATGAGATTTTTAAAAGAAATAAGACTATGACACATTCCCTCCGTCTCATAACAACTTTCACATATTTTCTTTTTAGTGTCTCATTGGCACCTAAATTTTCCAATTTTTTATACTTTTGTTTATGCTTGCACTACTCCACTTATCATACTCATAAACTTAAATTGTGGGCCCATTCCCAAATCATCATACTCACAACTTATTTTTCTCTCACTATACTTTTAAATTTATACAAGAAAAGTAAAGACATTTACATAAATTAATGTAAAGACATAATGTAAAGTGCATTTATGTAAAGACATAATGTAAAGAGACATTAAATGATAACAAGTCTTGATCATCTTAGGTTTGAACCCTTGATCATGCATATAACATGAGGGTACCATTGATTCATATCAAGAACTTGGTTCCAATTCATAATATGTACAAGAAAAGTAAAGACATTTACTTAAATTAAACAAAAGAAAGATAGAATATGAGATGAAGAGAAGATGGGGAGAAGGAGGCCTCACCAATTTTGGTTCTAACCCTATCTTCTTTCTCTCTTTTCACTCAAATGTGTGTTTATGTGTTTGACCTGCCCTCAATTCGACAGAGTTTACACTCACAAAATGATTTCTCCCCCCCTGAATTTATCAGCCAAGGGTCTAATTTATAGGGACTGAGGGTGTCCAAACCATCCGTACATATTGGCCCCTCTAGTACCCACATTATTCGTACGGCTCAGCGTGGCGAGCTTCTGGATTTTTCCAATTTTAATTCCAGAATAGTCCTGAAATTTTAGGTTTATCTTAATGAGGTCCCAGCCTATCAGTTTATCCCTGAATGGTGCTAAGAATTCCTCTAAGGTTGGTTAATTTTAGATTGGGGTACTTACAGAGCCCCTCGGCAACGTTGCTTTGGAAAAGCGGGGTTGTCGATAAAAATAAGCATCCCAATCTGATAGGAGGACGGTTTTGACCGATTTGGTTGCGTGGATGGACCTAGGGATATAGGATTCCTACGTATCCCGTTTGCGGGGAATCAAGCCTAATGTAGTTCGGAAAGGGTGAGAGACTTTAAGGCTACTAAAACCTAAGGGCTAGGTGGATATCTGTCATCCTCTCCTAAGGGAACGGGCATGACTCTTGGCGGGTCAGAGGTGGGACTTGGTCAACTTGGCTCTATGGAGAGGATTGACCTAAAGGAACGGGCATGACTCTTGGGGGTCAGATGCGAGGCACGGGCATGACTCTCAGGGGTCAGAGGCGAGATATGGTCAACTTGGCTCTATGGAGAGGGTTGACTAAAAGGCACGGGCATGACTCTCAGGGGTCAGAGGCGAGGCACGAGCATGAATCTCAGGGGTCAGAGGCGAGACTTGGGCTTCAACCTAAAATGACCACTCTGGGTCGAGGCTTGGGTCAACTCCACCTATGGGGAGCTCAATGGGAAAACTGGTCTTACGTCCCACTAAGGACGACCGGGGACAAAGGCTTTAACCTAAAATGACCACTCTGGGTCAAGGCTTAGTTTGGGTCAACTCCACCTTTGGGGACTTTTGACGAGAAAACTGGTCTTACGTCCTACTAAGGACGGCCGGGGACAAAAGCTTTAACCTAAAATGACCACTCTGGGTCAAGGCTTAGCTTGGGTCAACTCCACCTTTGGGGATTTTGACAGGAAAACTGGTCTTACTTCCCACTAAGGACGGCCGGGGATAAAGGCTTTAACCTAAAATGACCACTCTGGGTCAAGGCTTAGTTTGGGTCAACTCCACCTTTGGGGAGTTTGACGGGAAAACTGGTGTTACGTCCCATTAATGACGGCCGGGGACAAAGGCTTTAACCTAAAATGACCACTCTGGGTCAAGGCTTAGCTTGGGTCAAATCCACCTTTGGGGAGTTTAACGGGAAAACTGGTCTTACGTACCACTAAGGACGGCCGGGGATAAAGGCTTCAACCTAAAATGACCACTCTGGGTCAAGGCTTAGCTTGGGTTAACTCCAACTTTGGGGAGTTTTGACGGGAAAACTGGTCTTACGTCCCACTAAGGACGACCGGGACAAAGGCTTGAACCTAAAATAACCACTCAGGGTCTAGGCTTAGCTTGGGTCAACTCCACCTTTGGGGAGTTTGACGGGAAAACTGGTCTTACGTCCCATTAAGGACGGCCGGGGACAAAGGCTTTAACCTAAAATGACCACTCTGGGTCAAGGCTTAGCTTGGGTCAAATCCACCTTTGGGGAGTTTGACGGGAAAACTAGTCTTACGTCCCACTAAGGACGGTCGGGGATAAAGGCTTCAACCTAAAATGACCACTCTGGGTCAAGTCTTAGCTTGGGTTAACTCCAACTTTTGGGAGTTTTGACGGGAAAACTGGTCTTACGTCCCACTAAGGACGGCCGGGACAAAGGCTTGAACCTAAAATGACCACCAGGGTCTAGGCTTAGCTTGGGTCAACTCCACCTTTGGGGAGTTTGACGGGAAAACTGGTCTTACGTCCCATTAAGGACGGCCGGGGACAAAGGCTTCAACCTAAAATGACCACTCTGGGTCAAGGCTTAGCTTGGGTCAGCTCCACCTTTGGGGAGTTTGACGGGAAAACTGGTCTTACGTCCCACTAAGGACGGCCGGGACATTTTAACTTGACCACTTTTGGTCAAAGTTTGGACTTTGGTCAACTCAACTCTACGGGATGGTTGACACTCTTTCTTGACACCGGGAGAGAGCCTAGGGGCGACCTTTATGGACGAAAAAATCCAAGATTTTGGAAAATCATTCTTTGATCAAAAGCATTTTGCTTGAAACATTGTTTTTGACAAATGACACCAAATGGTCAAATTTGGAAATTCTCATTTCTAAAGGCAAATCTTTTAACGAAGCATGTTAGTCAAATTTTTTATTTTAACTTAACCATGAGGTTTGTCATGCATAAAGTCCTTCGGAGCTTTTTCCATTTCTTAGGAGTGATCGGGAATAGAGAACCCTTTTTCCGTTGATGTTGGGGTAGCCCCATGTCCTTGTTGTCATTGATGTCGGGGTAGCCCCATGTCTTTGTTGTCGTTGATGTCGGGGTAGCCCCATGTCTTTGTCGTTGTCGGGGTAGCCCCATGTCTTTGTCGGTGTCGGGGTAGCCCCAATATCATCTTTTGTCCTTTGAAGTAAGGTTAGGAACTCATCCCTTTTTCATGACGTACCCTTTCTTTTGCCTAGGCCGCCCTTTCGGGTTTTCAACCTAGCGGGCATCTCTTTTACGTCTTTTATGGCACATCATGTTTTTTGCCTAAGCCGCCCTTGCGTGTTTTTGACCTAGCGGGCTACTTTTTTGGTGCCTTTCATTTTTTTCTTTTTTTATGAGTGATCCAGCCAACTCGATAGAACAGAGACTTAAGGTATTTTTCTTGGAGGAAACATGCAAGGGCATTTTATTTGGGAGAGAGTCCCTTTATGTTGGTGAGCTCTTTGAGCAATGTATCATGAAATGGGAGGAAGCCCTTGCTTGACAGAATACAAATGTTTAGCTCTTTCCTAAGATGGAGAAAAGAAGACTTGTTGAGACATTTAAAATTTGCCTTAGTTAATATCATCAAATGATTACTTGAATGGACCATGTTTGTCATTAAGTCAGGATTATAGCAAGCAATTAGCCTTAACATGTATAAATTTTGTGATCGATTAAGATTAAGATTCGATCAATGGCAAGATCGGGAGGAGAATGTGCTTAGAAGGTGGAATTGGTCATTGTCTGGGAAATTGGTCATTGAAGAGACTAAGGGATGAGAACTTGGTTATTTTGAGAGGGCCACGGTTTGATGGTTTTGTTTCAAGCTATGACCGGACCTGAAGGTTGCCTACGTTCCCCTCAGTTTAAGGAGCTCAGGTTGCCGTAGTTCGGCCATGGATCATCTTTTGTTGAAGTGTTGGTAGTGGTTCCCTAGGCACGTTTAATAAACGTTGTAATTGTTATCATTTATTTCATATTAATAAAGAGATGTTTTGATTATTATTGTTGTTCATGTTTACTTATAATAATCTCCGTCCCTAGTACTTGTTAAGCACTAGTATAAAGGCTAAATGATCATGGGATGATCATGTTAGATTTATGGGTACTTGTTTGGAACAAGGTACTGGACATGACCCGCTGTATGATATTTATGTCATGGTCTATGTCGTACATATGTCTCATATTAGTTATGTCATTCGAATCCTTAGACATGAAGTTATTATAGTCTTCCACTTGATGAACATTGTGTTTGACATATTCAAACACTACCTTTAACCGGGTAGTTATAAAGGGTATGATTGGCATAATCGGATTCACGTAGGGAAGAGTAATAAGCTAAATGGATTTGTCCCTCTTTGGAGAGATGTCAAGCTTAGGTCTCTCGTAGGAATGATGTTGATGAAAATGTTCGGACGGACTCAAATGAATTGATTAGATTAATGTCATTTGTATTATCAACATATTCGGAATCGAGAAAGTATTGAACAAAACAAGTTGACTTGTTGACCATGACTTGTGTTCAATGACATCATGGATAAATGGATTGTGACATATTCTAAGGGAATGCGAACTTGTATCTAGTTATACTATTTGGGTAGGTATGACGGTTTGCTTGAACCTAATCATATCTTATGGTTTCATGTTTGAACCCATTGCCAACTTAGTGTAATCCTAGAGGGTCACACACAATAGAACGAATCTTAAATAAGGACTATATTGAAATTTTGGAAACTATGGGAATCTGGACAAGTGTGCGACCGCACAGGATGGCTTGGGCGGCCGCACAGTTTGGGTCAAATAGTACCAGAAACCTTCCAGATAGATGTGCGGCCGCACAGGTGGTTTTGGGCGGCCGCACACCATGTCGGGACTGGTTTCCTAATTTGATTTGGAAAAGAATTTTGGACGGGTTTAGACACAAGTTTCCTATTTGGAATAGGTCTAACTTGTATATAAACAGCCAAATTCGGGCCAGAACAAAATCATAACTTTTGTGCAAGTCTCCAAAGAGTTTGAGAGAGTTTTATTTTGTTCTAAGACATCCTAGATTGAAGAACAAAATAATACACAAACTAAAATTCCATATAGTTCATATTGATTGTGAAAACGTGTTTCACAATTTTGGTCTAGCAACCAAGATCAAGTGTTCTTTATATTCGTTCAAGGTGTGGATACCGCTGGAGGGTGAAGCTTATCATCTTCAAAGTTCGTGTTCTTACTAGTTCGTGATTAAAGCTTCAATTTCTCCACCAAGATCAAAGACCAAGTTCAAAGTCATCAAGGGTTAGTTTTCTAGTATTCATATTGTTGTATTTGATTTAATCATATGAATGGATCTATGGGCTTTGGGTTTCATAAAATTTTAAATGCTATTTTCCGCTGCGCATGTTACTACGAAACCTAACAGTGGTATCAGAGCCCCGTTCATGATGATTATTTCAATACTTAGATCATATTGTGTGTATATAAATTGTTTATGTGCCTAGCATGATATGAATATTGGATTATGATGTTTATGTGTTATATGATTTTATGTGGTTTATTGTTTTAAAAAAACTTTAATCGCACTATTCAATCGCAATAAAAATTATGGTGGATTTAAAATTGTTTGGATTATCAATTTTTGATTGGATCAAAGTTTTGATATTCTAGGGATTCAAGAATAAATTGTTTATTCAAGGTTTTGATGATCATGGTGATTAGATCACCAAGAACACCAAATCCTAATTGAATCGGGAAAATAATTTTGAGATAAATTTTGGAACTTTAAAAATTCTGTCTGATGCTACTGTGCGACCGCACAGAAAATATTGGGCGGCCGCACATGTTTGGGCGACTGCACAGATTTTCTTGGACAGCCCGCACAGTTGGTCAGAATCAGAATCAGATTCTGAAATTTTGATGGGGTCCAACCGAATCAGTGACAATACCGGCCAGACCTGCTGATCTGGAGCGGGTTTTGTGCAGTTGGTTTTGGTGTGGATCTTGGGGTTTGATTTTCCTATTTGTTTTGATCTTGTGATTCTAAGATTGGTTCAAGGTTTGGATGGCTAATCTACGTTCATCGAGATTGTGTTTCCCAAACTTGATCACAATCAAAGTTTCAAAGATAAAACGAAGTTAGAATTATGAAGAGTTCATAATTGCTAAAATTGAGAAACAAAGTTCTTGATTCAATGATTGGAGATCCATGTGGAATTGTGGATGCAATTAGCCTACGTTTATCGAGACCATCAATTGCTTAGTTTCGGCCACATGGACTACTTTCTTGGTTTCTTGAATTAGTGCGGAATTGTGGATGCCTTATGGCTTAGTTTCGGCCGCACTTCTTGTTGTCTTGATTTGGAAGAAGATAACCAAAGTTTAAAGAGTCTCATCCTCATAATTATAGAGAAACTAATGACACATAAATATTATGCTTAAATTAATGGAGATTAATTTAGTGGCTAAACTTGATGCGTAACATGTTTATATTATGTGCTCATAAATGTGTTGTATGCTATATGTGATGAACCTTCAAAAAAAAATTTATGTTCTTTTTGCCATAGCATGATTAAAACACTTGTTTATACATGGGTAATTTTGATGTGGGTTCGCCTCCGCGAGGGGCATTAATTTTATTAATGTATGAGCAAGATGAGGTTCATTAATTCAATGTGGGCTTGCCTCCGCAAGGTGCATTAAATTGAATGGTTCCTATACGTTTAAAATGGTTGGACTTAATTAGGCGTCAAAACAGTTTTGGGCCTAGGCACAAGATGAGATTAAACATGCTTTTTGAAATTGGATTTCTCAAAGAATCTCATAAAAGAATCTAAGAATCATGTGGGATATGATTGACATGATTGTCTACCTAATTAATTTAGTTTTGAGCGGTCCGCCTCCGTGGACTCAAAAGTTAAATTAAAGTTGGATCTTAGCCCAATTAAATTATATTATACATTGGATATATATGAAGGTTATATAATTTAGTGGGAGTATTTTTGTTTGAAAAATACATTATTTATTTCTTTAATGAAATCGGTACTTATTAAATTTTGGAAATTTTGCATATGTGTAGACAATGACTACTAGCACTCAATCAATTTCGTTGCGATCGATCCTTGAGAAAGATAAGCTTCAAGAGAATGGTACGAACTTTATGGATTGGATCCGTAGCCTAAGAATTGTTCTTAGGCAAGAAGATAAGTTATACATTCTCGATGGGCCTCTTCCTGCTGAACCAGAACCTACTGACCCTAGGGCAGAAAGAGACAGTTACAAGAAACATCGTAATGATTCTAGAGATGTAAGCTGTCTCATGCTTGCTACCATGTGCTCAAAACTCCAACAAAGTTTGGAACATTTGGAAGCCTATGAGATAGGCGTGGAGTTAAGAGCCATGTTTCAAGAGCAAGCTAGGCAAGAGAGGTACAAGACCATTGTTGCATTCACTTCTTGCAAAATGAGTGAAGGGCAACAAGTGAGTCCTCACATGCTAAAAATGAAAGGTTATGTAGAGCACCTTGAGAAACTTGGCTATCCAATCCCATTGGAGTTAGCCACGGATCTCATTCTTAATTCATTGCCTAAAAGTTATAATCAGTTTGTGATGAATTATAACATGCATGGAATGGATAAGAATCTCTCCGAGTTGCATGGAATGCTTAAAATTGCGGAGATGAAGATAGTGGAGAAAGGTTCTCCCGTGCTCTTGGTTCATGATGGGAAGAAGGCTAGTGCCAAAGGAAAGGGTAAGAAAGTTGTCAAACCCAAGATAAGCAAGGCAAAGGTTGCCAAGGCTTCTGAGGCAAAAACCGATTCACAAAAGGATGCAATTTGTTTCCATTGTCAAGAAATGGTCATTGGAAACGTAATTGCAAGGCTTTCTTGGAAGAGCAAAAGAAGAAGAAGGGCAGCAAGGCTGCGTCGACTTCAGGTATCTATATGATAGATATTCTCCTTTCTACCACTGATTCTTGGGTATTGGATACCGGATGTGGTTCTCACATTTGTTTAAATGTGCAGGGACTAAAGAATAGGAGACTACTTAAAGAGGGTGAAGTAGACCTACGCGTGGGGAATGGAGCAAGAGTTGCTGCATTAGCCGTAGGGACTTATGAAGTCACTTTACCTTCCGGATTAATTCTTGTTTTGAACAATTGTTATTATGTTCCGGATTTAAGTAGAAATATTATTTCAATTTCTTGTTTGGATAATGAAGGTTTTAAGTTTTTATTGAGAATAAGAAATTTTCTATTTATTTAAATGATGTGCTTTATGGTATTGCTAATTCATTTAATGTCCTTTATGTCTTGAATGTCAAGAATGAAAATAATGACAATGTCTATCATATAAATAAGAAATCTAAACCTAATGATGTAAATCATACTTATTTGTGGCATTGCCGTCTTGGTCATATTAATGAGAAGCGTATCTCAAAACTCCATGGGGACGGACTTTTGGGTTCATGTGACTTTGAGTCATATGATACTTGTGAGTCATGTCTTCTTGGAAAAATGACTAAGACACCTTTCACCAAGTTAGGTGAAAGGGCAAGCGACTTATTGGGGTTGATACATTCCGATGTATGCGGACCATTAAATAGCAATGCTAGGGGAGGATTTCAATACTTCATAACCTTCACTGATGATTATAGTAGATTTTGGTATGTTTACCTAATGAAACATAAAAGTGAAGCATTTGAGATATTTAGAATATTTCAAAATGAAGTAGAAAAACAACTTGGCAAAAGTATTAAGGCACTTCGATCAGATCGAGGTAGAGAATACTTGAGTCATGAATTTGATGATCATCTAAAGAATTGTGGAATTGTTTCACAATTGACTCCACCCGGAACACCACAATGGAATGGTGTGTCCGAGAGGAGAAATCGGACTTTGTTAGACATGGTTCGATCAATGATGAGTCAAGTTGATCTTCCAATATCTTTTTGGGGTTACGCTCTAGAAACCGCTGCATTCACACTAAATCGTGTTCCAACTAAATCGGTTCAAAAGACTTCATATGAGATGTGGAGCGGAAAGAAAACTTGTTTATCTTTCATAAAGATTTAGGGTTGCGAAGCCTTTGTCAAAAGACTTGTCTCTGACAAACTTGCACACAAATCTGACAAATGTATTTTCGTGGGATATCCAAAGGAAACTAGAGGATATTACTTTTACAACCGTGAGGACAACAAAGTTTTTGTTGCCCGAACTGGTGTCTTTCTAGAGAAAGAGTTTCTCTCCAAAGAAATCAGTGGGAGTAAAATAAATCTTGAAGAGATTCGAGACCCAGAAAATGACATCGAACCAATAGTGGAACAAGAACAAGAACCACAAGGAGTTTTGGAACCTGTTCAAAATACACAAGCAACTCGCAGATCTAGTAGGTTACGATCCGAGCCCGAGAGTTATGGATTTCTCGTAACGGATAGTAATGAGGTGGAAATCATTGAGAATGATGAGCCGACAACCTACCAAGAGGCGATGTCTTCTCCTGATTCGGATAAGTGGCTTGGAGCCATGAAATCTGAATTGCAATCCATGCAAGACAATCAAGTTTGGAACTTGATTGATGCGCCTGAAGGTGTAAAAACCATAGGATGCAAATGGGTCTTCAAGAAGAAGACTGACATGGATGGGAAGGTGCATACTTACAAAGCTAGGCTTGTAGCGAAAGGTTATAGGCAAGTTCATGGTATTGACTATGATGAAACCATTTCACCCGTAGCAATGATCAAGTCTATAAGAATTCTGCTTGCTATTGCAGCATATCATGACTATGAAATATGGAAAATGGATGTCAAAACCGCTTTCCTAAATGGAAAACTACAAGGGGATGTGTATATGATACAAACGGAAGGTTTTGAACAGAATTCTAAGGTATGCAAATTGCAGAGATCTATCTATGGATTGAAGCAAGCTTCAAGGAGTTGGAATCTCCGTTTTGATGAATCAGTCAAAGAGTTTGGTTTCATCAAGAACGAAGATGAACCTTGTGTATACAAGAAGATTAGTGGGATCATAGTGATATTCCTTATTTTATACGTGGATGACATATTACTCATTGGAAACGATATTCCTACACTTCAGTCCGTGAAGACTTGGTTAGGAAATGCTTCACAATGAAAGATATGGGTGAAGCCGCATATATACTTGGCATTAAGATCTATAGAGATAGATCAAGGAGGCTACTTGGTTTAAGCCAAAGTACATACATTGACAAGGTCATTAGAAGATTCCGTATGGAAAACTCTAAAAGAGGAACCTTACCAGTGTTACATGGAGTTTCTCTAAGCAAGACTCAATGTCCTAAGACAAAATATGAGCATGAGAAAATGAATGATGTTCCATATGCTTCGGCAATTGGGTCCATCATGTATGCCATGATTTGTACTAGGCCGGATGTGTCTTATGCTTTAAGCATGACAAGTAGATACCAATCCGACCCTGGTGAAAATCACTGGATGGCTGTAAAAGCGATTCTTAAATACTTGAGAAGAACTAAAGATTCGTTTTTGGTCTATGGAGGAATGGAAGATGATCTCGTGGTAAATGCTTACACGGATGCAAGCTTCCAGACCGACAAAGATGATAGTCGATCGCAATCGGGTTTTGTGTTTATGTTAAATGGTGGAGCTGTAAGCTGGAAGAGTTCCAAGCAAAGTACAACCGTTGATTCTACAACGGAAGCTGAGTATATTGCTGCATCAGATGCTGCAAAGGAAGCTGTTTGGATTAAGAAGTTCATCACTGAACTTGAAGTGGTTCCTAGCATTGCTAATCTAATAGACCTTTATTGCGATAATAATGGTACTATTGCTCAAGCAAAAGAACCAAGAGCACATCAGAAATCCAAACACATACTTAGGCGTTTTCATATCATTCGAGAAATCGTTGATAGGGGAGACGTAAATATATGCAGAGTACCTACTGATGACAATGTCGCGGACCCGCTAACAAAGGGACTTCCACAAGCTAAACATGAAGGTCATGTTAGGTCCATGGGTATTAGATACATGGGAGATTGGGCCTAGGGCAAGTGGGAGATTGTTGGTAGTGGTGCCCTAGGCACGTTTAATAAACGTTGTAATTGTTATCATTTATTTCATATTAATAAAGAGATGTTTTGATTATTATTGTTGTTCATGTTTACTTATAATAATCTCCGTCCCTAGTACTTGTTAAGCACTAGTATAAAGGCTAAATGATCATGGGATGATCATGTTAGATTTATGGGTACTTGTTTGGAACAAGGTACTGGACTGTATGAGATTTATGTCATGGTCTATGTCGTACATATGTCTCATATTAGTTATGTCATTCAAATCCTTAGACATGAAGTTATTTTAGTCTTCCACTTGATGAACATTATGTTTGACATATTCAAACACTACCTTTACCCGGGTAGTTATAAAGGGTATGATTGGAATAATCGGATTCACGAGTAATAAGCTAAATGAATTTGTCCCTCTTCGGAGAGATGTCAAGCTTAGGCCTCTCGTAGGAATGATGTTGATGAAAATGTTCGGCCGGACTCAAATGAATTGATTAGATCAATGTCATTTGTATTATCAACATATTCAGAATCGAGAAAGTATTGAACAAAACAAGTTGACTTGTTGACCATGACTTGTGTTCAATGACATCATGGATAAAGGGATTGTGACATATTCTAAGGGAATGCGAACTTATATCTAGTTATACTATTTGGGTAGGTATGACAGTTTGCTAGAACCTAATCATATCTTATGGTTTCATGTTTGAACCCATTGCCAACTTAGTGTAATCCTAGAGGGTCACACACAATAGAACGAATCTTAAATAAGACTATATTGGAATTTTGGAAACTATGGGAATCTGGACAAGTGTGCGACCGCACAGGATGGCTTGGGCGGCCGCACAGTTTGGGTCAAATAGTACCAGAAACCTTCCAGATAGATGTGCGGCCGCACAGGTGGTTTTGGGCGGCCGCACACCATGTCGGGACTGGTTTCCTAATTTGATTTGAAAAGAATTTTGGACGGGTTTAGACACAAGTTTCCTATTTGGAATAGGTCTAACTTGTATATAAACAGCCAAATTCGGGCCAGACAAAATCATAACTTTTGTGCAAGTCTCCAAAGAGTTTGAGAGAGTTTTATTTTGTTCTAAGACATCCTAGATTGAAGAAAAAAATAATACACAAACTAAAATTCCATATGTTCATATTGATTGTGAAAACGTGTTTCACAATTTTGGTCTAGCAACCAAGATCAAGTGTTCTTGATATTCGTTCAAGGTGTGGATACCGCTAGATGGTGAAGCTTATCATCTTCAAAGTTCGTGTTCTTACTAGTTCGTGATTAAAGCTTCAATTTCTCCACCAAGATCAAAGACCAAGTTCAAAGTCATCAAGGGTTAGTTTTCTAGTATTCATATTGTTATATTTGATTTAATCATATGAATGGATCTATGGGCTTTGGGTTTCATAAAATTTTAAATGCTATTTTCCGCTGCGCATGTTACTACGAAACCCAACATGAAGTTGGTGTCCTTTCGAAGGATGTTGTTGCTTTGCTGATGTAGATCACTTTGCCTTGTGGCGAACTCCTTGGGATGGACCTCTCGGGGTGAACCCTCTTTGGTGTGAACTTCTTTTGAGATGAACGGGCCCTTTGAGGTGAGTCCTTTCTTGGTTGTATTTTGAGATAGACTTCCTTTCTTGCAAACCCTTGGGGGTGGACTTTGCGGCGAACTTGGTGAGCGCAAACTTCCTCTTTGCGTATATTCATTTCCTTTCCTTCTTTCCATACATTCATTTCTTTTCTCTCTTTTCATCTTTCTTTTTTTTTTTTTTTTTGAGAGAGAGAGAGAGGGGAAACATTAGCCCCCAACTTGGACATTGGCTCATTTGTAACCCTTGGTGGAACGTCTGTCATTTCTCACTTTGACTTTGAAGATCCGGGAAGTCCTTTGCTTGGTTGCGCACGTGCGATCACGGTTGAATCTTGGTGGTTGAGCAACAACATCCTTGCCTTTTCATTGTCTTGGGATGCATTTGATGTGCATCAAGAATTTGTATAGTAAAGGTGTATCGGGAAATGTGTATCAGGGATATGTATAGAGGAAGGTTTGCCATTAATGGTTTCTTCATGCAAATTGATCACAACATTTATTCACATCAAGATTAATTGTTTGAATTTAGCATTTTTCATTTGTGTTAGGTCCATTCGTCCTTAATGAGTCGTCATTGACTAGTATGCTTAGAAGTCAATTCATTATTTTAGGGACGTAGCAATCAATTGATAATAACAAGCAAGGCAATTTCAAGAGTAAATGTATATTGCAAATAATGTCTCAAGTCTAGAGAGAAGAGAAGGAAAATGACTCTTTTATTTAGATAACTTTACACATACATGTCCCAAGTGTGGACCTTTGTAAAAACGAAAAGACACAGTCCGGGACGGACTTTGGTAAAAATCTAGAACCTACGAGGCTGGAAGACTTGTTCTTTATTTATTTTTAGGGATGGGCTCCCATGAAGCGCGATGATCCATTTTCTTCCTCAGTTGTTGGGGGGGTTGTCAGCGGCATATTCCATGTCTTCCACGGGGAACTCGGGTTCCGTGTCATCGGGAGAGATGTCGCGAGGTCTCCATTTGGCTTGGCGTTGTGATTGCCAGATTCGTCAACTCATGAGTTGGGAGTTTGCTCTGGCCATCTCCTTTTGGTGATTTCCTTTCAAGGTACGTAGCCTTTGTGCAAGGAACCCGGCGAAGGTACGGACCTCCATTTGATGTAGCCGCTTTTGGGATTTCAAAGCACGGGCCTCTCCTTGTAGACAGTGTCCCAACCTTTTGATCTTGTTGTTCATGTGGACGGTTGTCTCGGATGCCGATTCAGATGTGGGGTCCTTGGTCAATGTTTCCAATGGACAGAACCACGAAGGACTTTAGCATATTAAACCTCAAGGTGAAATTATAATCGAGATTTGAGAAGAACGCTTCATTAACGGATTGACCTTTTTAAGAAAAACATGGTCTTTTATTTTAAGAAAGCTTGATCTCCATTTTTTTCCTTTGGGAAAGTATTTTTATTTGAGTAAAAGACTCACACATTTTATTTTTTTTAAGGATTGACCAGGCCGAAGTTGCCTACGTTCCCCTCACCACGAGGGAGGGGGTCCCACGCGATGAGAGGCTCAAGTCATCGTAGTTCGAATGGATTTAGAATTCTAAGACAATCATGACCTCAGTTGACTCGGGCCTTTTTTAGGACGACGGGAAATGGCCTTGAGGTTCCTAACATAAAGGTTATGCGACAAGAAGCCTCCTTGGCTCGCCGGAACATAGTCGGGATGATATGGGACAAGGCATTACTGGTTTGAGACTAGATGGTACTCACACTAGTCCGAGTCACAAGGGCGATTGGGACAGTTGGAATGGTCACCACACGGCGGTGCAAATCGAGGAGGTTAATGATTGACCAAGGTGTATTACTATGTGGTGCCATGATGCCTAGACTCGCAGGGGGAATGGTCACGTAACGACACTAATCAGAACGAGATGCCACGAGGGGCGCAAAATTGGTCATCACATGACGGCTCCAGGAAGGGGAAAAGAGTCTCCCTAAGCACTTTTATTTCCTCTCTTATATATTTTGGAACTTAATTTTAACGGACACTTTGGAGGATAACGGGGATCCATCCAAGGGCTCGACTGACTTCTTGGAGGACAACGGGGATCCATCCAAGGACTTGATTGACTTCTTGGAGGATAACAGTGATCCATCCAAGGGCTTGACTGACTTCCTGGAGGATAACGGTGATCCATCCAAGGGCTTGACTGACTTCCTTGAGGATAACGGGGATCCATCCAAGGACTTGACTGACTTCCTGGAGGATAACAGGGATCCATCCAAGGGCTTGACTGACTTCCTGGAGGATAACGGGGATCCATCCAAGGGCTTGACTGACTTCCTGGAGGATAATGGGGATCCATCCAAGGACTTGACTGACTTCCTAGGGGACTAGTCCTAAGGATTTAACGGGAATCTTAACGGGAGCTTGAGGAACTAATCCTAAGGCTTAACGAGATCTTGGAGGATAACAGGGATCCATCCAAGGATTCGACTGGCTTCTTGGAGGATAACGGGGATCCATCCAAGGATTCAACTGGCTTCTTGGAGGATAACGGGGATCCATCCAAGGACTTGACTGACTTCTTGGAGGATAACGGGGATCCATCCAAGGACTTGACTGACTTCCTGGAGGATAACAGGGATCCATCCAAGGACTTGACTGACTTCCTAGGGGACTATTCCTAAGGATTTAACGGGAATCTTAACGGGAGATTGAGGAACTAATCCTAAGGCTTAACGAGATCTTGGAGGATAACAGGGATCCATCCAAGGATTCGACTGGCTTCTTGGAGGATAACGGGGATCCATCCAACGATTCGACTGGCTTCTTGGAGGATAACGGGGATCCATCCAAGGACTTGACTGACTTCTTGGAGGATAACCGGGATCCATCCAAGGACTTGACTGACTTCCTGGATGATAACGGGGATCCATCCAAGGACATGACTGACTTCCTAGGGGACTATTCTTAGGGATCTAATGGTGATCTTTACAGGGAACTAGGGGACAACGCCTAGGGTTTCAACGGGAATCTTAACGGGGACCTAGGGGACAACGCCTAGGGTTTCAACGGGAATCTTACGGGGACCTAGGGGACAACGCCTAGGGTTTCAACGGGAATCTTAACGGGGACCTAGGGGACAACGCCTAGGGTTTAACGGGAATCTTAACAGGGACCTAGGGGACAACGCCTAGGGTTTCAACGGGAATCTTAACAGGGACCAAGGTGACAATGCCTAGGGATTTAACGGGAATTTTGAAGGATAACGGGGATCCATCCAAAGATTGACGGGTGTCTCGGAGATCTTCCAAGGACTTAACGGGTTCCTAGGGGACGACGCCTAGGGATTTAACGGGAATTTTAGAGGATAACGGGTATCCATCCAAAGATTGACGGGTGTCTCGGAGACTTCCAAGGACTTAACGGGTTCCTAGGGGACGACGCCTAGGGATTTAACGGGAATTTTGGAGGATAACGAGGATCCATCCAAAGATTGACGGGTGTCTCGGAGATCTTCCAAGGACTTAACGGGTTCCTAGGGGACAACGCCTAGGGATTTAATGGGATTTTTGGAGGATAACGGGGATCCATCCAAAAATTGAGCGAAGTGACGCTTTTTAGCGAAAGAATGAAATGTGTCAAAGACAAGAAGCAAAAACGGAGCAAATTCATGCAAGGTGCAATTAATTATCCGTTCAAGTTTACTTAAAACGCCTTTTTATTCCTAAATGGTTGGAAAAGATTTCTCTTCTTTTTCGCAACTACTCTAAACCCTGGATCAGTGGAGGCCATCACTACGTCTATAGACCCCTCGTTTTTCACCTGTATTGCACACTCCCAAGGACGGATTGTCCCGGGCGAGGGTCTTATAGGGCACGTGGCTTCCACCGACCAAAATAACCAAACCTAAGGTCTAGTGCATCACAAAGTTCCAATGCGTGGGCCATTCTTATCATAATTAAGCCCCGGTTAAGGTTAAGATTGTCTTAACGCTTCATCGAAATTTTGGTATGACCTCATTTTAATGAGGGATCTTGGACCTTAACCTTGGGCTTAAGGATGATTAGGATGGGCCTATCATTAGGGCTTAATGACACGGTGTAACCCTATCCTTAATGCATGACTTTGGTTAATTATGGTTAACATTAACGCATAAGTCAAGGACCAGGTCAAAGATGACCTTGGTCACACTTGCTTTCACAAGGAGTCGTGACTCGGGCGTTAACTTGGACATAATTAACTTTGGACACGTATTAGGGACGTGATGACGTGAGCTAGACCAAAAACCAACCATGGTCACGGTATTTCTGTGTCACGAACATGTGTGGTTGACTCGGCTCGGAAGGGGCGTGGGATGGACCCGTGCACGCGAGAAGGGTACAAGAGCACCAATCAAGCTGCATCGTGGCATCCATCCTGGGTTTTAAGGGTTTTTGGAACGTGCACAAGGTCGAGTGCGCGTTGTGTGAAGTTTTCCATGTTCCCTTTTGAGTTAAAATAGGAATTTTCGGTTCATTTTAATGTCATGAACATGAAAGAGCAATATATGAACAAAATGATGAACATGTAATTTGCACAAGGAATGAAGCCAAGATACGAACGAGCAAGAATCAAAATTTTGTACATGGAAAGGTTGTGCACAACAAAAGGTTTATGGAACCAAAATTTTTACAACAAGAACAACAACCTTTTGAAAATCATTTGTGAAAAAAGGTTGTGCACAACAAAAAGGATTTGAAAAACCAAACTTTCACGAAAAGGGTTATGCACAATGAGGCTTTGAAAACCCAAAATTTTATGTCCAACAATTTGTGCATAATCAAGCTTTGAAAATCCATTTTTGGCTAAGAAAAAGAAGGCACGAGTGCACAAGTAGAGGCTGTAAATGGAACCTGGACAAGAAGAAACGCAAGGTGACCATCAGAATGCTTCTGCCCTGCACAAAATTGTTAGCTTGAAGCATTCTGTGGGCCCATCCAAACTAGCCGTACGGCTAGAGCAGTAGCTCCATTATTTTTGCAAATTTTTAGCTTCTGATCATCAAGCCCCAGTTTATTGCATTTCCAGAACAGTTTCACTCCCAGAAATCAAAATAGAAACATAAAACACACACAAAAATATGCACAAAGTCAACAAACGGGGACGAGAGTTTGACCCACACAAAAGTGTCCCCAAAGCTTCTAAAAAGAAGTTTACAAACATTTTATTCCCCAACGGAGTCGCCACTGTAAGGATCCCCGCGGGAAAAAACCATATTGGAAAAGGTTTTCCCCTCTCGAGAATGCCAAACATGACACCTTTATATTCAAACAAAATGGAGTCGCCACGTTAGTTTAATTTTAAACCCAAACTTAACGAAAAAGGTTAGAGAAAAAGGATTCGGAGGTCAGGTTACGCTTTGGGAAGAACTCAACCGGTAGTTCACCCAAAGTACCTCGGAAAAAACCGAGTCTCCCTAAGTTTGTTAACAAAATTGTGCAAGTGTGTGTGTGTGTGTGTTTGAAAATGGGAGAAACTGACTTTTAACAGAATCAGTTAGAAACTTAACAAAAAGGGTTGTTTTGTAAACAATTTGATAGAAAATGGGAAAGACTGAAAGTTCACCCCTCCGACCAAACTAGCCGCACGGTTGGGAAGGTCATCCCTGGGGTTTTTACAGATTGCTAAGAAATCAGTCCAGTTTCAGGCAGAAACAGAGCATTCTGCTGAAAACTGAACTGTTTTACATCTTTCCAGTTTATTTATTCACACAAAGCTTGGATTAAATCATCCCTATGCTCTTAATCACTAATTAAACACCAAAACACAAGGTTTTGGGTGTGATCAAGGCAATAATTGGGGAAAAATTAAGAAATGTGATGAACATAGCATTTGAGCCAAAGTCATCATTTGGATGGTTAAAGATGGAAACTTTAACATCCAAATGGACGATTCTTCCAAGGAAATGCCTTAGGATATCAAAAATCAACCTTTGGATGGATAAAGATTGAGTCTTTACCATCCAAAGGGATATTATTGGAGTTAGATCAAGGTTTGAATGATAAAGATTGAAACTTTATCATCCAAACTTGATCATTTCACCATAAAATCAACTTAAAAGTAAAGACATGAAATTTAACTTGCATAAATGTAAAGACATAATATAAACTGCATAAAAGTAAAGACATAATGTAAAGAGCATTAACGTAAGGACATAATGTAAAGTGCATTAATGTAAAGACAAATGTAAAGAGACATTAAATGATAACAAGCATTGATCATCTTAGGTTTGAACCCTTGATCATGCATAGAACATGAGGGTACCATTGATTCATATCAAGAACTTGGTTCCAATTCATAATATGTACAAGAAAAGTAAAGATATTTTCATAAATTAAACAAAAGAAAGATAGAATATGAGATGAAGAGAAGATGGGGAGAAGTAGGCCTCACCAATTTTGGTTCTAACCCTATCTTCTTTCTCTCTTTTCACTCAAATGTGTGTTTTTGTGTTTGACCTGCCCTCAATTCGACAGAGTTTACACTCACAAAATGATTCCTCCTCCCTGAAATGATCAGCCAAGGGTCTAATTTATAGGGACTGAGGGTGTCCAAACCATCCGTACGGATTGGCCCCTCTAGTACCCACATTATCCGTACGGCTCAGCCTGGCGAGCTTCTGGATTTTTCCAATTTTAATTCCAGAATAGTCTTGGAATTTTAGGTTTATCTTAGTGAGGTCACAGCCTTAGGGATGGCCAAAACCGGTTCCGGGCCCGGTTCCGGTTCGGAACCGCCGGTTCCGGTTCAGCATATGGGTAACCCTTAACCGGCCCGCACTTACCCCGGTTCCGGTTTGGCACAATCCGGTTCCGGTTCGGTCCGGTTCCGGTACGGTTCCGGTCCGGTTCCGGTCCTCCTCTTTAAAATTATTGAAAAACAAGGGATTTTCGGCCCGGTTCCGGTCCGGTTCGCCATTTATGTGAACCTGAACCGGCCCGGATAACTTACGGTTCCGGTTACTCCGGTTCCGGTTTACTCCCCGGTTTGCTCCGGTTCCGGGCTTTTCCGGTCCGGTTCCGGTCCGGTTTCCCGGTTCCGGTTTCCCGGTTCCGGTCCGGTTTGGCCATCCCTACCCAGCCTATCAGTTTATCCCTGAATGGTGCTAAGAATTCCTCTAAGGTTGGTTAATTTCAGATTGGGGTACTTACAGGTCCCAAAGGGCAACAACGGTATGAAAAATAGCTAGAGGGGGGTGAATAGCTGTTTTGAAATTCTTTTCGAACCCTTGATAAACTCAATTGCAAATGCCCACTTTATCAAATAAGCGTTATAAAATGCGCCTAAGTGAGTGAGTGAAATGCACAGCGGAATTTAGTTAAGTAAATAGGTGCAAGGAGTGATAAAGGGGGCACACACACACTCTAAGTATTTTGGCTCAAAGTAAGTGAAAGATGGAACTAAGGCAAATGATATAACAAACACAACACAATTCAATCCAATAAATCTACAATGAATGAACAAGCAAATAGTGAGATAAGATAATAACTTGAAAGTAAATGGCAAGTAATTAATACGCGCTATTTGGAGAGGTTCGATCGGGAAATGATCTACATCCTCTACCAAGATGGTTAGTCTTAGATTTTTAATGGAGATCTTATATTATGAGTGAGTGTTACAAATTACTACGTTTGAGCTTTACACTAACGCAAGATCTATTTTCTATAGAAGAACAAATCCTAGACAAAACCGGTGTGTATCTTAAAGAAAGATCTAAGTGATCAAACTTAAAGAGGTGCGTGTGTGTTCTTAGTTTTAAGGCTCTTTAGATCTATGAGATTTAGAGCACAATAACTAAAGTGTTTTTACTAGAGGATCTGGGCTAAGTATGAAGGTATGAAGATGTTCTTGAGGAATCTGGGAATTCAAAGGGCAGTTTTCAAATCTTCAAAAAATGCTTGAGAGATAAATTCTGAAATGCTTAGCAACTTCAAATGGTTGAAGTTATGGGGTATTTATAGTAGAACCCTAAAAACTAGCCGTTGGAAATCCTTTGTGGATAAGATCAAAGGACAGATGTGCTGGAGCTCATTGAGTGGAGCACGTGTCATTTTATAGTCGTTAGACACATAACACAAATATAACCGTTGTGGACAGGTGTCTTCAAATCTAGGTGCACACGTGTTATTTATCCACCGTTGGATTTTTGGCGTAGTTTGAATCTCTTCAAGTCTTCATGTCTTCAATAAATCATCAAGTGTTGAAACAACATCAATAGAGGCGCGTAGAGCCTTTGGGGCGCATGAACAATGCTAGGCGCATAACCATATGCGCGCGCTGAAAGGGCGCATGGCGCAAGCCTGAAGGGCGCATAGGCGCGTGGCTCAAACTCAACATTGTGAATTTCTTGAATCTTGACATTCTTGGCCCTATTCCTAAGCCTAGTATTATCAAATGGCCTAAAAAATGAAGTATAAATACTTCTTACATATGGTTCTAAAGTCCAGAAAATAAAACTTAGGTGATGGATCAATCAAATCTAATCAATCCTATACATTGAATACTGAGATATAAGTGGGCATACCCAACAAAAACCTTAATCTACATCCTCCTTTTTCCCGTTGGTCTTTGCCGTCAAAACCCCCATATCAGAGACCTAATTCGATAAAATCCTCTCCATTCTACACTCCTTTCGTGTGCTCTTGCGTCTCTATCTCGATCAACACCAAAAAAATGAAAATTGCCAAATTTTTGAATCTGATTCTTCAAATCCCTGTTGAAACTATTTTTTTTCTTTTTTCTTTTTATATCTGAATAGTCTTCGTCATACTCAAGATTTTGTATATCATTTTTTTCCGTCATCGCTCATGATTCAGTTTAGAGACTATGCATTTGTATTTTGGACAGAACCCGTTTAACGATTATCCTTCATCACATCTCTAATTCTTCAATCTCATAATCTCTCCTTCTTGTTGCTTATACAATCATCAAAGCTTTGGATGCGGCGGTCAGGATAATAATCATCCTTCATCTCTTTTTTTCACTAATTTAGTATCGATTCGATATTATTTTTTTTAAACAATTCTAACTTGAATTCGGTTTTCAAATTTCAAGAAATCTTAAAACTGTGAGTTTTTTTTTTTAATTTATTGTTTTTTGGTACTCCTTTGAAATACATATGCTTCTTCAATGGACTTTCATAGTCCACATTGTTGTTATTCAGATAAATTTCCATGGTGGTGGTCCCTGAGAGATGACCTTAGAGAGAAACTTGGAGGGAAACCTAGAGAGAGATAAATAACGAATCAAATTTCTCTTAACCGACTTCTTTACCTCTTTCTGAAGTTATACACAATCTCCATCTCTCTAAATAAAACACGCGAAAACACAAATCTCTCTCTCCGATTTCCTCTCTAATCAGGCGACCAACACCCTAAAAACCTTCTACCACGACGCCGCCAACAAATAAACCTCAATCTGCTTCTTCTACGCCCTCTCCCGATTCATTTCTCTATCTCTGTATCGTTGTTTGGGAAACTTCTCTCTATTTCTCTATTACTGCATAAGAGAAAACGGGAATCAGTTAGGTGACAGTTTTATGTCATTTGTCACTGCCGTATGTGTGTTCCGTGTTATCGTGTGTGTTTTCTCAGTAAAATGTGTTGAGGAAGTGGAATTGCGCGAGCTGCATAAGAAGACTGATTTCTTCAA
The DNA here is from genome assembly GCA_026119855.1 of Campanula takesimana. NCBI lineage: Eukaryota > Viridiplantae > Streptophyta > Magnoliopsida > Asterales > Campanulaceae > Campanula > Campanula takesimana. The sequence continues at coordinate 1,607,867 of JAOWBW010000039.1, read as the reverse complement.
AAATCTAGAAGCCACTATGAAAATTCATTGCCCAAAATAACCTTACTTTGTAACGAAAATACCGAGACTACCCTGGAGAATTGGGCGGGATCCTTATGATCCACGCGATTTTAGTATAGTAATAGATAATTTGTAAAGGTTTAGTTTGGACATTCTTTTAGATGAGATTTTTAAAAGAAATAAGACTATGACACATTCCCTCCGTCTCATAACAACTTTCACATATTTTCTTTTTAGTGTCTCATTGGCACCTAAAATTTCCAATTTTTTTATACTTTTGTTTATGTTTGCACTACTCCACTTATCATACTCACAAACTTAAATTGTGGGCCCATTCCCAAATCATCATACTCACAACTTATTTTTCTCCCACTATACTTTTAAATTTATACTCTCGCTTTAATTCTTTTTGTCCGAAATTAAAGAAAGCACTCCTTCTGTCTTAGTAAGTGTCCACCTTTCTATTTTAGTCTGTCTTAGAGTAAGTGTCATTTTCTCAAAATGACAAAAATCTTTATTATTCTTTCCACTCATTCTCTCTTTTATTTTACTTTTATACTCACAACACCAATCAATTTACTAGAGATGGAGATTATTATTTATTTATTACTGAAAATAAAGAAATTATGATAAGAAAATCGGGGTAACAAAATTTAGAAGGTGGAAATTTAATGGGTAGATAGATGAGAGAGTTAATGCTAGATGAGAGAGTTAATGCTACGGGTGTATTTAGTGAATAGATAAGTGAAATGTAGAGAAAAACTAATTCGAGTGTACTAATATAGGAGGGTTAGTAAGGACATTTTGTTTGATGATATTTTTGTAAAAATTAGTATTGCGGGTATATTCAACAATTTTGCGGATGTGAATATGACACCTGATTTTGTAAATCAAATTTTATAATATTTTTTTTTTGGGAAAAAATGACTACTTAAGGTAACGTACTTATACCTTCCGTATCAAATAAAGAAACCTACTACTTAGTGTCTAAAAAGTACTACGTACTTTTATAAGTAATATCAAATAATGCAATATTTAAAGTAAAAAGTAGACGACGTTAACAATAGTTAAATTATTGATGGCGGGATTAACACTCGTTAAATATTTAACAAGGTTAATATGTTCATCCCTCCCTAACCCTTTAATTGATCTCCCTCATAATAAAAACAAACTCATCTTCCCCAATATCCAATCCCTTATCCCCCTGCTCCGCCCCCACGTTCACCCCATTGCCGCCACCACTCTACCTTCTCCCTCAGCCTCACCACACCTTCCTCGCAACCTATCAAATCTGAACCTTTGCCCCTCCTCTTCGTACCTCCCTGAAATCGTATCTTCCTCTCCATCTCTCTAAAGTCCATCAACAATTTTCAAGGAATCTGAAAATGGAACTTTACATGGCAGATCTAGCAGGTCAACCCTTTTTCGCGCAAACCCTTGTAGTTTTCTCGCTTCAATTGTTGAATTTAATTTGTAGCTGGATTTGAAAACCTAGATTTTGGATTTGGGTTTTATTATTGTTCTAGTTGCATTTTGTTGATTTGGATTTTGGTGAAAACCTTGGAATTTGAGACTGATTGCTGGGTAGGCGAAGTAATCACCCATTTTTTCCGGTTGTAATAGTGTGTAATGGTGGTGTTGGAGGCGAACCTAAAATGGAAAAAGGCGGTGACCTAGTAGGGAGGGATGAGGTCGCTGGATGGAGTGGATGGAGGGAGGAGCGGTGTTAAGTGGGGGAGGCCAGGGGATCGTTTTCTGGTGGTGGTTGAATGGTGGCGGGTTAGTGGTGGTTGAATGATGGTGTTTAAATGGTGGTGTTTGTCGCGATGGAGAGATCTAGATGATGAAGTTGATGGAAAGTTAATTTTGACATCAACATTTGTTAGAATTTTAACACCTCGTTTGCCACATCATCATTTCGTTAAAAAATTAACACCGTTAATTAAAAAGGAAATTGGTTGTATAATTTAAAAACAACTTGAAAAGTACGTTGCATTTTTTAGACACTAAGGAGTACATTGTATTATTTGATGTAAATGGCTAAAATACGTTACCTTAATTAGTCGGATTGACAATTTTTTTGTAACTTAATATTTACCGAATCCTATGACAAGGTAGTACAAGTAATTACCGACCAGTGCGTAAATAACAACCCTCTTCGTTTTCACTACCAGAAAATTCCCGCGTTGCGTTACTATTTAGCAAAGAGTATATAAACCCTAGAAAGATTAGAAGAAAAAAAAATAAAAAAATCCCTCGCAAATTGAAAATCAAATCGACCAATTCAATCCAACAATCCAATCCGCCATAGATAAATTTGCTCCTTCCATAAACTACAACACTAAGAGATGGCGAAATCGGAGAGTATGAAGTCGCATCTCCCGCCGATTATCCCCCGCGATCATGAAACCTATCCTAATTCTTACTCCCTCGAGAAATTCAAGTTATATGAAACGAGAGCTAGGTTTTATCTGATCGGTAGTGATCGTAACAAGAGATTCTTCCGAGTGCTGAAGATTGATCGTATGGAGCCTTCTGATCTCAATATCAATGAAGATCCCGTCGTTTATCCGCCTCAGGAAGTCAAGAGCTTGCTTCAACGCATTGCTGAGGGCAACCGTGCCACCGGAGGCCTTACTTTCGTCGCCAAGGTTTATGGCATCGCTGGTCTGTTCCCCCCTCCCCCCTTTTTGTTTTATGCATTTGGACTTTTGAGTAACATTTACATTAAATTGATTTCAAATAGTACCTAATTGGAAAAATTGAATTCATGAACTTTGGAATAAAATATTGGTTTACAGTTGATATGTGGTTCATCGCTGTGGCCCTGACTACTGTTCGATACTATAGAACCAATAAATGTACTAGCCTAACTTTGATCACCGGTTAAATGTTGTATGCCCGACTAGTAAACGAGATCTTATGACCATTATGTCAAAATGTATACGCAAACATTGTAAATACTACCCCCTCCTTCCCAAAATGAATGTCCATTTCGGCAAAAAAAGGAATTGTCCCAAAATGAAGGACCTTTGTATGGTGAAGTTACTTAAAGCTCCTTGGTGATGATGATATTTTAGGTTTACTTTTGTACTTATAATATTATATGGTGAGATCGGTAAGGGTATATATTTATATATGGTGCCAAAAATGCCTAAATGTCAACTTCCTTGAGTTTCACTTAAACTTAAAAATGGACATTTAATTTCGGATGGAGGGAGTATTATCTTAGTTGACAATTGATGATTGGTTAAGTATTGTTGGTCATGCTAGTAAAAGAGGCTATAGAACCAATAAATGAAAATGGATACATGAATGTTGGAATATAAGCTTAATTGGAAATTTTGACTGGTTAGATTGTTGAAGGTCTCACAACTAAACGAGGCTATAGAACCAATAACCAGTTAACAAAGTTTGTCTATATAGTGTCTATGTTAGATTCTGAGCTTTTTCTTTTCTCGTGACTGTTTCAGGCTGCATTAGGTTCCTTGAATCTTATTATTTGATATTGGTGACGAAGCGCCGCCAAATTGGTTGTATATGTGGACATGCAATTTATAGTATTGATGAGAGCCAACTTATTACAATCCCACATGTATCAGTTCAAACAGATGTTGCTCATTCTAAAACTGAGCTACGGTAATTTTGCTTCTTCGTCTTTTCTTCTTTTCCTTTGAATTGTTCGATTCTTGCGGTGTTCATGGATTCATGAGTTTAAAATCATGATGTGTATATATGAGTTGGAGTGGCATTCCGTGAATGACAGTGGAAGGTGTCATAGTTTATTTATATATGTAGTAGTTTATTAATTATTGTGCATTAAAATGTTAGCGTTATTGTAATTTTAAGTGGTTGCCAAGGTTTGATTATTTATGAAACAATAAAGGAATTATGAAAATATGTTTACAGCTTCAACAGCCCAAAGAGGAAATAAAATAAACTTATTAAACTTGGAATGGTGAATTGAATCCACTGTCCAGCACTGCAGAAGGTGCCCAAATGAGGCACTTGTGCATCTTCTTATAATTTCTACTGCTGTTTAGGTTTTGAATTCAACATTATTTATCAATCAACTTGAGGAACTGAGACACATGAAGGGTAGATATAGTCTTCAACATCGAGAAGTAACAGCAAATTCACGATCCTCTCTATCTCAAAATGATATGTATGATTGATTTTTTGGTTGTGGAAAACTCTATTTTAGTGTCAAACACTGTATACTTTGATATGTGAAGAATGTCCCGCATTCATTCTGTCCATCGAGGAGCTAGTTTGACTGCATCCTCTCCATGTTTCTCTTTCATGGGTGCATTGGGGACTATACTAATTTTACTTGAATCAAGGGAATGAAACCGCTATTGTCAAGCAAATGCAGAAAGGGATATGTGATAGTATTAGCATTCCTTCTTTGTCGTTGCTTTCGCGGGTGCAATGGAGACTATCCTAAATTTACTTGATCACGTTCACAGCTATTGTCGAACTTCGGTAAATTCAGAAAAAGGTACATGAGAGCATTGGTTAGTCCTTCTTGGTCGTTGCTCTCATTCGTGTCTTTGAGAATCGAGACTATAGTTTACTTGAATTGTGGACATGAACAACCATTGTCAAAGTTCGGTAAGTGCAGAAATGGGTACATGAGAGCATTACTCTTTCCTCCTCTGTCATTGTTTCATGGGTGTGTAGGAGACTAATAATTTTACTTGAATCAAGGAAGTGAACAGCTGTTGACTGTTGTCAAACTACGTTACATGCAGAAAAGGGTAAATGAGAATGTTTTTATTGCTTCAGTATACTCTAGTAATTTTGCTAGGCCATTTGTGTCTCTTTATTGCTTTAGTATACTCTACTAATTTTGTTGCATTGAGTTAGTGAATGTTTTTCAGTTGTTGAGGGCTGCATTCTAGGTAGAGTAAGAAGGCACTGTGTGCTACTTAGTTTTGCCTTCATAGTGAGAGACAGGAAAGCAAATGAAGTTTCTGCAATGAGTGGAACCTCCTTTTCATCTGCTGAAGCGAGGCTATTCAGAATGTTTTCTGTTTCTGCACCGGTCCTTTGCAGTTTGATTGTTATGCATTCTGGATTGATGTTTAAGTGAATCGCTGTAAACTTGTGTCCCTACTGTTATCGAAACAAACTGAACTGTCCGTGTTTTATGGGATGTACTGACTTGTATAAACATCTGCAATCTACTATTTTCTGGTCTATCTTACACCTTGGTGTTATACATTATATACTGAAATAGAACTCATCTCAATCCTTTCTTTTTGATATTAATACATCTGCAGGTACAAGAAGCTTCTATCAAGTGTTGACTTGACAAAAGATTTTTTCTATAGTTATACGTATCCCATAATGCAAAGTTTGCAGAAAAATGTATCCTCAATAGGCGAGGAATGGATGCCATACGAGGATATTTTTGTGTGGAATGCTTTTCTAACACAGGCAATTCGATCAAGATGCAAGAACACGATCTGGACAATTCCTCTAGTTCATGGAAATTTTAAGCAGGTAATTGTCTTGTTTTCTTTCTCTCTCTAGAATTCTTTTCTGGTTTAGGGTTTAATCTCATTTTATAGGTTGGAGGTTGCATTTAACACTTAATCCACACATGCACTCTTTTTTTCCTGACTACTCGGCCTGGTATAGAGATAATCGTAGCACATGTTCTGGTCTAATGGCCTTATGTTATTTTTGTCGAGTATCATCTCAAATACTCGTAATGTAGGTATTAAGTTTATTATGGATTTTCAAATTGATTACTTTCTTAACCGTGTTTTCAAATTACATTATTGGCCAAATTACATTTATCCCCCCAAAGTATCCACTCAATCCCACTTTACACCCTAGTTTGAAAAGTCGGTCTGTTTGGTACCCAATGTTTAAATTATCCCACTTACCACCCTGGCTGTAACGGACGTTAAACGAAAAATGCCATGTGCAGTGCACATGATTATTTTTGTGTGCAATTACTTGCCTACCCTAACTGGTCCATACATAGAAAGAGAAAAATAAAATGAAAAGAAAAAGGAAAAGAGCAAGAAAAAGAAAAAGAAAAAGAAAAAAGCAAAAAAGAAAAAAAAAGAAAAAAGAAACTCTCACGTCTAATTCGCAACCCACGCACTACCCCATCCCAGACCGGCCTCCCTTCACTACCCAGCAACAAGCAATTTTGATTTCGATTTCAACTAGTTTTGAATTTTGCACAATGAAAATAAAATCTGGGTTTGACTTCGATTTTGATTTACTTTGGGGATGGAGGACTTCAATTCGTTCAGGAAAGCTAACCTGGGGTTGAATTTCATAAATTTGAAACCCAAATCTGGGTTTTGATCTTCGGTCTTTTGATTTCGAGTTTTTATCAATTTTCGATCTCTTATTTTCAAGATCCGGGTTTCGATTTTAATTTTAGGTCTTTGAATTTGAATGATTTTGGACTGGAAAGCAAAAGCATAAACGAATTGAAAACGAGATCTGGATTTCGATTTATGATTTTAGGTCTTTGTATGTGAAGGATTCGACTGAAACTTTGGGTTCGGGTATAAAGAATTTTCAATCAATAGCCTGAGGAAAATGGAATACAGTCTGGGGTTGTGTTTCGAATTTTATACTTTAGGTCTTTGCAATTGAAGGATTTTCGACTACAAATCTCGTAATTTTTTGAAGGATTTTCTGATTTTTGATCTTTGATTTTGCTTGAATATGAAGAATGTGATTTTCCATGGTTGTTTGGCGGTGGTTTAGGCGCAGCAATGGTGGCATGGGTGGTGGCAGAATGAAGAAGAAGATGTGAGATAAATTTAAAGCTGAATGACATTTAAGCCCTTATATCTTTTAGTTAAAGTACAAAATTACCCCCCACGTGACAAGCACATGACAAATCCTGTTAGTTTTTTTAACGCTTGTTTGACGGAGGGTGCAAAGTGGGATTATTTTAAATATTGGGTACCAAACAGACCGACTTTTCAAACTGGGGTGCAAAGTGGGATTGAGTGGATACTTTGGGGGGATAAACGTAATTTGGCCTACATTATTACTGAAATTTTTAATTTACACATCACACATTTCAACTTAATTCCCAAATGGTCACTGCTTTGGTCTCATCTCTAGAATAAACTGCTCTTTTTTGCCTTCTCGTTGGGATTTAGCTTAGGGGCTTTCAAGGAGTGCTCATTCTGAAGATTCAGTAGGATTCATATCATTGATTTGAATGGTTTTTTAGCTTTTTCGTCTCAGCATTTTGGCCTTATTTCTTGGATCTGTAAAATCTAATGTTCTTTCTTATAAAGAAAATAATATTTAAACAGACTGATGGAGTTATGATTTTATACACAATTCTTATTTGTCTGTAGATTGCCTTAGTAGTTATAGAATTTTTCAAACCAAACAAAACTTTCTCGATGCCTCTTCTGTTTGTATGCATCACAAAACTGCACTTAGTTGCCCACTATCCACAACAATAATATATGATCTGCATCACAATTCAAGCTTTATATTGCAGATTTGACAGTATGAATTCAGTTTATCCAACTCTTTAGTGACTGTAAACTCGTTTAAAGTTATACTATGTAATTATGAGTTTGTGATTGATTTTGATACTAGGCTGTTTTAGAAGAACAATGGTGTGCTAGGAGTAGATTGTGTAAAATGTAATAATAGATGAAATAATGAAGTTTAAGGATATTGTGCATTTATTTAATTTGACATGTTTCAACTGTAACCTGGAGTTAAAAGAGTTTTAGGATTAATTCTGTTATTACTTGATAATTACAGGTAAGACTATCTGTCTATGGAAGGGACTTCAGCGTTTCTCTTATTTCTAGGAGATCTCGACATTTTGCTGGGACACGGTATGCCCTACTACTGGTTATGCCAGTTAATTCGAATCTTAATATGTTGATGCTTTTTGATTGTTGACTGGTAGAAGTATGACACCCTTAAACTCGATCTGGCGGGTGCATTGGATTTAACGTAGCTTCTTTCCTTGCCCTGCTCTGTATCCGTTTTACGTGTTATGACATAACTACACATTGTTGAATGCCCTATTGTTTCAATCATCGTGTTTTTGAAGAGTTTTTTGTGCTGTATACAGTTGTATAAATAATGTAATTGGTAAAAATAAAATGCAGAGTTCCTTGTCATGCATAAATAATGTAAGTAATAGAAACTGCCTTGGGGGGTTCATTAACAAGACCAAATAAGTATCAAATGAGAGGCACCCTACCTATTGGAAGGGCCTTTGTCTTAAAGCCACCTATTTTGTGTTGTAGAGAATGGGAAATACGAAAATGAGTTAAGGAGTAGGAAGAATCCTCACAACTCTGAGAAAACCAAACACATTTAAAGCCTTCTAATTTATTGATATCTCCAAATTCCCTGAAAGTTTCCACAGCCAAGGGCCATAAACAAGCACGATAAAGCACTGACTCACTTAAAATGGAGAGACTATGTGTAACATTTTCACTATTGAGGGTTTACTTTATGCTGTCGTGCACCCCGCAAAGTGCATGTCACAGCACAATGTAATGTAAATTATACCCCCTCCATCCCATTTCAAACTAGACAAATTAAGGTTAGCACAAGAATTAAGGAAAAGTATACTCACTCCATCTCATTTGAAACTACACATATTTCCCCTTGGGTATCCCATTAGAAACTAGTAACTACACACTCCCAAAGTGGAAATTTTATAATACTTCTTTATTCAATGGGACCCACTTCTCATACTCGCAACACCTTCTCTACTACCAATGTTATAACACTTTTCCTTCATCCTCGTGCCCAACCTAAAGTGTGTAGTTTCATTTGTGACGGAAAGTATAATATTAAGGTGGTGTATGGAAAGTGTGGTACGGGTTGTTAGTGGGTAGGGAATAATAAGTGGGGTAGCTGTTGTGAGTACGACAAATGAGCCGCATTGATTAAAAGATACAAAAGACTTTCCTTTTGGGCTTGTCTAATTTTGAGTGGGATGCCTAAAATGAAAATTTGTCTACTTTGAAATGGAACGTAGGGAGTATAATCCATACCTTTATACATATGTGTGTGTGTGTGATAGAGAGAGCATGGTGTCCAAAGTGCTTTCTTACTGTTTTTTTTTCTTTTTTCAAAAACTCTACCCTGTATGTATTTTCCTGGATTACTTGAGAGCGGGAAAACCGAGGTTTCTGACAAAACACCATTACACCCATTCAGACTTTCCCCCCAAAAAAAAGAAAAGGAACATGCAGAAACAAGTGTCATGTTACTTGCAATTGATAGTCTACATATGTTGGATTTTTCAGTTTCACATGCGAGGGTGCAATTATTAAATGAAAGTTTTTTAATCAAGGGTAAAATAGTAAAATATTTAATCCCAAAAGAGAAGTTTAGAAGGCATACACTTATTTTGGAATGGCTCGAAATAGATTACTGGACACTTGTTTTGGAAAGTAGGGAGTGATATAATAGGCACCTTCTTACATGTGTGTTCCAACCCAAGTGTCTGCCATCCAATTTATTAACACCCGGTTTCTTTCTTTGTTTGGAAATTATAGCCTAGCTTAAGAAGGATCCCTGTTCCTACTAACCAAGTTTTCTTCTTATTTTTGTTATAACTTATTGTACTTTTACTTCTTGAAAGTTTGTTCCTCAAGTTTCTATCTATCGAGTCGGTCAGATGGAAATGAAGTTTTGATATACTTTTCTGTGGCAATTTTTCCTCAAAATTGGCTATCAATGTGGTTCTTAACTTTGTACGGAGCATGTCCCTGTTTGTATGGATGCAGTTACTTGAAAAGGGGTGTGAATGATCGGGGAAGGGTTGCAAATGATGTTGAGACGGAGCAAATTGTTCTGGATGAAGAAGTTGGTTCATGCAAAGGGAAAATGAGTTCTGTTGTTCAAATGAGAGGATCGATTCCTCTCTTCTGGTCTCAAGAAGCTTCCAGATTCAGTCCTAAACCTGATATTATATGTAAGACTGATTCAATCGTTCAGGTTGCTTCTTTTGTGTGAAGCGTGGGGGTAATTTCTTATTTTTTTAATATACTTTGTGTTGCTTTTTATGTGTTCTGCCTGTAGTGCAGAGATATGATCCTACATATGAAGCTACCAAACTTCACTTCGAGGACCTGGCGAAGAGATATGGCAATCCGATTATTGTGCTTAATCTGATTAAGGTGTGTTATTTGCTAGTCATGATTGCTTTCACGCAACATTCGGCATTAATTTTTCTGTTTGCTTTTCATTCGGCTAAATGTCTTAAGACTCTTTTTATTCTATGCATCTTCGTGTTGATAATTGAGATACTTCCTGAGTTATAGAAGCCACACTCAGAGTTCTGGCAATTTTATCGTAGTTGCCAGTACATTTAGATGTTTTGTGTTTATTTTTTCACTTGTTTCATGGGTAAAAATGGCCTCTAGCTTTTCACAGCCATCAATTTTCTTAATTGAGATAAGAGCAAGCTAAAGAAACTTTCTCTTGACATAAAACTAACAAAGCAGTTTCATTCTATTTGATGTCTTAAAGATTTTTTTATTTTTTATTTTATGCATCTCCGTGCTAATGATTGAGATACTTCTTGTGTTATCGAAGCAATTCAAAGTTCTGGCAATTTTATCTTTTAGTTGCCAGCACATTTAGACGTCTTTTGTTTAATTTCTTTTCACTAGCTGTTCACTTGTTTCGTGGTGAAAATGGCCTCTAGTTTTTCACATTAGTCATCAATTTTAGTTAAGAGATTTAAGAGGGTCAAGCTAAAGAAACGTTCTCTTGACAAAACCTTACAAATTAGTTCTTATTGAGCTATGCCTACTCAACTTTTAGTGGTATATACTGATGCAACTCCAATGCATGCTATCAAAATTTGGGTCTCCTTTGTCTTTTAGGCAGACTTACTTTGATTCAGCTGTGGCCATTTTAGTATTGCCTTATTTGGTTTTTGTCTCTTGACAAGCTCCCCGCTAGTGTAGCAAAGAAGTTATCAAGGGATACGAGAACACTTCCTTTTGTGTTACAAGAGTAAGGATCATCTTGTGGTTTGGGATTATGAAGAGCTGTTTAGGAATTTAAAACCGGTTCTTAAAAGAGGGGAAGCCTTGACACAACGGTGGAGTTGCTGTCATGTGACTTGGGGGTCACAGGTTTAAGCAGCGAAAACAGCTTCTTGCATTCATATGCAATGAAAGGCTGTCCACATTCAGCCCATGTGGGCCTGGCCCCTCCCTGGACCTCACACATAGTGGGAGCTCTTGTAGCACCAGGTTGCTCTTTGTTGATTATAGGGATAAAACGCTTTTTTGTTGTTCTTAAAAATTATTCCCTGCTTAGTAAATGGGGATAACATTATAACCTAAGGAAACTACAGTAAATCTAATTTCACCAATTTTCAGATTAATAATCAACATATTTCTGGAGAAAAAACATTCTGTATAATGCTTGAGGACTACATTGAGTGCTATGAATACACTAAATCTACTTTCGGATCAATATTTGACTTATGTTTTTGAGAACAAATATTATGTTAGTGGACTACCCTGGGTACTATGAATCTCATAGTTTATGACTTCTGAAAAAGAAAGTAATTCACATCTCTATCTTATTAGACAAAAAGTCCAGATGATCTTGAAAAGTAAAGTTGGATTCTGTTCTTGGTAGCAGTTCGGTAACAGGTGTTGTATGTCGTATGATAGCTCTTTTGTTTGAGGATGGTAGATTCTTGTTTTCGGAGGTCTGGGTTCAAGTCTCTCACCTTTAATGGGTTCTGTCAAGTATGATGTTACATTTTGCACTGTCGTTTACTCCCTCCTTCCCAAACTAATGGTTACTAAAATTGAATGTGCGGAGATTAAGAAAATATGTTGGAAAAGTAGGAGTTGTGAGTGGGTAGGAGAGAGAAAATGAGGTAGGGAATAATAAGTGGATAGTTGTTGTGAGTGGGTAGGAGAGAGAAAATTTGAACATTTTGGGTACGTAACCATTATTATGGGGTGCCCAAAACGGAAATAAGTAACCATTAGTTTGGGACGGAGGGAGTATATCATATTGATGCATCTTGGTCTGTCCCTCTCTTAATTGCATATGCAAGTGGCTCCAAGGGAGAATTAAGCTTGATGTTCATTGTGTTGGGATTATGGAGTCAAAACCGAGCGGACCCGGCAAGGCAGAAGGAGCGGGCGACCGCCCGAGAAAAAGAGGGCGACCGCCCACTTGAGCAGAGTTGCCGAAGCCTGGAATGGAGAAGAGAAGGCGATCGCACAGGAGCAAAGCGGGCGACCGCCCGCGTTGACGGGAAAAACGTGCGTGAGCTGGAAAATGGCGTGGAGAAGGAGAAAAGGAATTAAATTCCTTATTGCTTTTGGAACCTAGTTTCCTAATTGTAATTAGCTTCCAGAATTAATTAGACACCTCCACCAATTAGTTTTAGACTAGGTTTTGGACATAGTATCCCTATATAAATCAAGGACAATCATAAACACAATTGTAACATCAGAGAAAATATTAGTGAAATATTTTGGCTTGGTAGCGCCCCCGGACGTAGTCATTGTTGTGACGAACCGGGTAAACAATTCTTGCGTGTTCTTCTTGATTTTATTTTTCGCTCTTGTTGTTGTTATACTCTCCATTGCTTTGGGCCGTGACTCTTGATAGATTTCCCAACACATTGATGATACCTGATAATTTTTCAAGTAAGCTTCTGTATTTTATGCTAACAGAAGGTAAATTACAGACTGTTGAGAAAAGACCACGAGAAATGATGTTACGGCGGGAATTCACTAATGCCGTTGGGTATCTAAATCAGATATTTCCTGAAGAAAATCAGCTTAAATTTATTCATTGGGACTTTCACAAGTTCGCGAAAAGGTAGAGATGTTATGTTTCTCGACCAGTAGGCAAATCATTCTGCTGTGTTGACTGTTCTTTTTGTTTGATATCTTCAAGCAAGTCTGCCAATGTTTTGGGAGTTTTGGGTGGTGTGGCTAGTGAAGCCCTTGACATGACTGGGTTCTACTACAGTGGAAAGCCTGCCATCATCAACAAGAGAGCCACTCAACTCAGTCGAACAAGCACAGGGAGGTATGACAATTGCTTCATTTGGTAACATGTTGTTGTTGTTTGTTTTATATATATATATATATATATATATATATATATATATATATATATATATATATATATATATTTGTTTATTTATTTTGACTACAGAATGTTTTGACAAAATTATACTCCCTCCGTCTCAAAATGATCTTCTCATTTGACTATTCAAACTTTTTAAGAAAATGAACACCTGCTTCACTTGCCATGTTTTGTTTATGCACTTTTAAGCCCAAATTGCAAAAATGGGAAGAATTTTTTGGGACAATGAGAAATGGCAAATGAGAAGATCATTTTGGGACGGAGGGAGTAGCATTCTTCTTTTTCCCAGTCTATTTAAGCAAATCTTTCACAGTCTATTTAAGCAAATCTTTCAAAGACTTATCAGATTAGGAAGTAAATAATTCGCCCATTTTTCTAGCAATATATTGTCAGCAATTTCTCGGCTTTTTCATATACAAATACGAATTTGAGTTGTTATTCATTCCCTTGATGTTTTCTAGTATTTCACTAACCTCACCTATGTATATCATATAAGGTTATCCTTTTCCCATTTTGAAGTCCAATAGAAGGATTCCTCTACCAACGCAAAACAATCAATTCCATCTTTTAGAATAGCTTTCATGGAGCCTATTTATGAAGCTATTTAAATGTCATTTAATTAGTAAGAACTTATAAGAGCATTATTCGATTCATATATTGTCTCTTATAAATATAACTTTCTTTCGATCAAGGATATTTTTCTGGGGTCATGTGTTTCTCTTGTGATGGACCTAGCAGGTTCATATAGTTATTTTATCATAATTAATTTCTCACTGATACTCTTAAGTTTAGAGTTTAATATGTAAATGCTTTCAATTCTATTTTGAGAGGTTCAGATCTGAATAAGAATGTTCAGAAGCAATTGTGTTTTGTTTCTTCGATATTCTTTGAACCTCAAGAGCTATCATTGTGTAGTCTAGGTATGATTCCATATTTTGTTTTCCTTGTTCCTTCTTCAATGCTATCAGTGATTTGACTGGAATCCTTGTCTCCAAGCTATTAAAATCATGTCTGTACAGCCAGTAACCTCGTCACTAAATTACTTTTCTCGAATATTATTGACTATCTCAGCAGAATCCTGAATTCTTAAATTTATTTCATCATCTGTGTGAATGTCCATCGCCTTTCCTTCTAATAATTCAGTTCCTGTATCCCCAATTACCACTTAGGCTTCAGCCTCAAAATTCCTTCCTAAAAAAGCCTACTAAAGAGTTTACTACTGCCTTGGTGCCATCACATTAATGTTGGCCTTACTAATGGTAGACTGAGTGTACATACAGTCGTCCTACATCAGGTTTTCTCAAATTTGGTAATTCTGTCCAATGATGATGTATTTGGACTAGAATTTTGATAAATTTGGTTGCGAGAAATGTGTCAAATCTTAGTCTTAGGAGCGATATCTTTTGAGATAGCCTTATTTTCTTGTATGTTCTATCTCTGCCAGATGGTTTCCACACATGTACAGTTCGTTTTGATTACCAAAACTTCTCTTCTTTCCATCATTAACTTCTTTTTTTCTTTTTAGCTTAATCAGTATATTGGTCACTTCTTTTCTTTGTTTCTTCTTATTATTTTGGCAGGGATTCTTCTGTGATAGATTTAAGAACTACTTCTGGGGATCTGTCAAGGACTGGAAGCAGTAATGACGTACCTAATCTTTTGATGATCAAAGACAGAGAGCTTGATTACAGTCAACATAGAAAAGATAGTCAGCGTGATGCAACAGCACGGTTCCAGAGTGGAGTACTTCGCACCAATTGCATCGACTGCTTAGATCGAACAAATGTTGCACAATATGCTTATGGCCTGGCAGCTCTAGGGTGCCAACTCCATGCAATGGGTTTGACAGACAAGCCCAAACTGGATGCTGATAGCAGTATCGCTGCAGCTCTAATGGATATGTACCAGAGTATGGGTGATGCTCTTGCTCAGCAGTATGGCGGATCTGCGGCCCACAACACCGTAAGCAGTTACAGTCTAATCAATTGATAAATTACTATCAATCATATTGATTATAGATTGAAGTTAAAAAAAATGGTGCCAACGCATTTAAGTGAGTGCTTATATCATGAATATCAGGTATTTACTGAGAGACAAGGAAAGTGGAAAGCAACAACCCAATCCAGGGAATTTCTGAAATCTATCAAGCGATACTACAGCAATGCTTATACTGATGGTGAAAAGCAAGATGCCATTAACTTGTATTGGTCACCCCTATTCGTCTTTATTCTTTATATGTTGACTTGATAACAATGAACTACCCGCTCCATACTTTTATTGGACAGACTAATGATGCTTTGTTTTTCATTTGAATGGCCACTTCAAGATTTTTATTTCACATCTGTCATGCTTCTCAGTCCATCTGTTCATTATTCTCTCCAGATTTCTCGGATACTTTCAGCCACAGGAAGGTAAACCTGCACTTTGGGAACTGGATTCTGACTATTACCTTCACGTATCTGGGATTGGCGATGATCTCATTCCAGAGAGCTGGTAATGTTTCAATCCTATATATATTTCATATTTGTATTTCAAAAGTTGGATAGCAGTCGTTTTACTTATGACTAACTGCATCATGATATAAGCAAATAAAAGTGGCTAACATGTCTTGAAACTTGAAGTAATTACATCTGTTTGTACCAAGTCCTACGGGGTTATGAGGGTTTGTGACGCGGAGCTGATCTGAATTCCAACAGATTCATTTAATAAATCATGTCTGATTCAATTCCAGCAGATACATCATTATCCGATACATTTAATTTATAGTTCTTCATTTAATTTACTGTTTTGAGAGTTTAAGTAGGGATGGCAGTCTATTAGAGGGGATTAGATTTTGTATTCATTTGGCAATTACTTCTTTGAAATAACAGTCTTTGTGGCGTTAGTGTTCAGTTTACGTTTCCTTGCTGTGTCAGTTTGGGCAAATACTTGTCGTTACACAATAAATCACATAAGAGGAGTGAAACGGGAGCGAGAATAGGAACTAACTAGCTAAGGAGAAGACAAGAGTTGCTGGAATGATCAACTTGAAGTTACTGTGGGTCTCCACCATAAATGCCGTGAGCATTTATAGGTGTTGAGGATCGAGCTCTCGTGATAAAGCATGTGACATCGTTATGGTTAAGGTTTGAGAAGAGATTAAGGTTTTACTCATTTCAGATTACCAAGTCAGGCAGCACCATTTGGTTGTTTTAATGTTCTAGAATTTACGTCATGGTGATTGTATGGTTAAGGTTTCTATTATCTCATAAAGGATTAGGAATCCTGAATATTACTTTGGAGTAGATCACTGGGATTGAGACTTAGGCCACAGGCGGCCATTTGTAGGCATGCGCAGCTCTAATGGTCTGGGATGCAGTGCCTCGCAACAAAACCGTGCCCATCCAACAAAACTTTTGAGATGTAAAATCAAGAAGTTTCTGAAGAAAGCAACAACTCTTGCATTTCATTGTAAAGTACAGAGGTTATAGATAGAAACTAGTTAAGAAGAGTGGACGAAACTACCTTAATAAGGCAGCACCAGGACGAGGTCAAGCAAACATATCAAGTACCATTCACGGGCACTTCAGATTTTTAATAACAAAAATAAATGCGAACGTTGGAAGTGTTCCTGGGGTGTCATCGCCATGGGACCATGCTCCTCAAGGCTCGAAATAAAAACTAAACTACAGCGAAAAGTTATTACACTTTTAAGTCATGTGGCCATACTTACAATAATGCTTGTGCAACAGATTTCTTCGATGCAACATTAATGTCACGATCAGCATCTTGCAATACATCAACCATAGTAATTTAAGGCGATTGCCTCTCTCGCCTCACGATCAGCATCTTGCAATACATCAGCCATAGTAATTTAAGGTGATTGCCTCTCTCGCCTCAGGCAAGAGGCAGGGTCAGGCAAGGGTTCGCCCCCTCCCCAAGCCCATGCAAGGCGATGTGACAAAGGTGGGCTGAGGCAGTGGCCTCTTTTGCCTAAGTGAGATGCAAGAGGCAAACGAGGCGAGCCCCAAGGCATACACAAACTATGTCTCAACCCATGTAGTTTTGTGGTGGTTTGATTAGGAAAAATATGTTTGAGGAAACCCCAACCAGAAGAAACCTACAATTTTCAGTATTTTCCACCTAAAACGACCTGTTCAAAAGTCAGTTTCGCTTCAAACTTCCCTGTCTTCAACTTCTGGCGAAATTCCGACAACCAGGCGCTCGGTAGTGGCAATCTGACAAAGTGTGTATAAATTATTCTCATAACATGTTTGCACTTTTGAAGTTTGTTGCAATATATTTATATATATGTGTGTATATCAATTAATAAGTTATCCTAAATATTGTGTTGTTTGCCTTCTGCTCATCTGCCCGTCGCCTTGACATTTGCACGAAAAAGATACCACTCGACCGTCTCTTTCTTTCGCGTTTGGAACTATGGCAGCAACAATCGCCCGACCTCAGCACAACACTAGAACATCATGGCACAAGGTAGAAGCTCTAAGACTTCCATAAGAAATGTCCCTCAGCAGCAACTTGGCGGCTTCTATGCGCAGTGCACGTGTTGGTAGTGGCATATAGGTCTGCTGGCCTGTCATGGTCAGCCAGTAGGCAACTGATAACAATGCCCGTGCAAGGGAAAAAGCTATTATTTAGGTTCATATAGCCCTTATTTAACTTTTCGAACGTGTATTCTGACCAGAGTGGAGTAAGGAGAATAGTAATATTGTTCTATGCTTGAGATGATGTGTTTCTGTTCCTCTTTTTCGACACTGACACACTGGTAAACTGCGTTTGTGCTCTATTGTGTGTCCCCACGTTGAGTGAAGTTGCTGGAAGGCATTCATTTCCATTAAAGTAGGCTTTACTCCTATGACTGGATTTCATTAAAAACCACCATTTCAGTTGCTGGCCTACAAGCCATAGGTCAATCTGTTTCTCCCTGTTTTGGTTGGCTGGAAATTCCAGCGTATCTTTTTTCTTGCTCAAGTTTATTACTGCTGTATATATCATTAATTTCCTCTTGCAGTTCACCGACTGATGTTATGCCTGTCGCCGTCAGAAGTTCCCTGACCCCTATTCCAGCATGCAAAGAGGACTTCTCAAGGATGAAGTTGACGTCATTCGATAAAATGATAGAAAGAACCTGTACTTCGATAAAGGATGTGAGGCTGTTTAGTGAGCCCGATCAAAGATCTGGAAATTCTGGGATGGCACCTGATGCAGTGTAATTTTCTGACTCAACCTCTTTTTTTTTTTTTTTTTTTTCAGAAATACGTTTTCCTTTTCTACTCTCTTTGCCTTGCACATACATGTATATTCGAGTTTGGACTTGCCACCGGCAGTATTTATCTCATGCTGATCTTGTATATCCTAAACCCTGTATTTTTAAATCTTAAAAATTCTTTCTAAAAGCACTTGATGTGGTTTTTGAATTATTTAATAATAGTGCTCGCGGAGGTGATGGTGAGTGTGTGGAGTGGGGGGTCACATTATCGGAGTGGAGACGCATTTAACTGCAGGGCAATTGCCTTTTAAATTCTTGAAAACCTCCTTCCTTGTAGGGTTTCATATGATGAACTTATATCATTAATTATTGCGCCATGGGCGGTTAACAGGTTTTATCTTAGAAAGTTTTGCCCTGGAAATTTGTTGTAGCATTGAAATCTATATTTGGGACTTTTGATTGAAATTCCAGTGTCAAAATTGTTAGTGTTTAATTCTACTCAAACGGATGTGTCCAGGCAGTGGCGGAGCCAGAAATGTTTATTAATGGGGGCAAAAATATTTTGAATATGTAATAATCTAATATAATACTTAAATTTAGTTTCAAAGGGAGGCAAAAAATAAAATTAGTGCTATTTTTTCTTGGTACCAATCGGGGTAACTTATTATTTTTAAGGGTAGACTACAAAATTTTGTAGTACTAAAATGGTAATAATGGAAAAACCAAAGAGGGGCAGCTGCCCCCACAATACAAGGGGTAGCTCCGTTCCTGTGTCCAGGTTTATGGTTTGAAAAATATGGTGCAAGGGGTTCATCAGAAGTGTCCTCTTAGTTTCTCTCCCCTATTTCTTTTAGAGATTATTTTTGAGAAATTAAATCTATGTTCGGCAAATATAATAAAATCATTTTTCATCTATTATTGCAGCCATTATGTTAACTATCGTTGTATCACTTGAAATTTATTGCGTACTTTTTGCAGTGAGATACAACTCAAAAGCCCGAATTGGCTTTTCGGCCAGAGGAAGTTTGAGGATAATACTGCACCCAAAGGTGCATCGCAGGAGTTGGATGGAGGGTCTGAAAATGGCAATAGTGTTGATGACTTGTCTGTCCTAAACTGGATTTCTTCTATTGGTGATAGTAATCAAGAGGACATCTTCCTAAGGTACTTTTCAATTGAAAAAAATATTGAAGCAGGAGTATTCTGTAGTTGGAGATTGTTTAACTATTTAGTAGTCAAGTAGGTAGTTCCTATTTGCATACTTTGATTGTTTAGGTTGATTCTCTACCCTGACAAGTACTTCTGTGCTTATATAGGCTATAGTTGCAGTAGAAAAGTTAGACTTTGCTTAGTGCCTCTCTAAGTACTTCAGCTTTAAAGTTAGTAGGCAACCTAGTAACTAATTCCTATGCACCAATGGTTGTGCAAGTAATTCATCCAACTCTATTAGGTCTGCAACCCTCTGAGCAAACAATGATTCCTTATTTTGGTATTCTTTCTTCCTGAAGATAATTCAGAATCTGGGACCCATCCTTGTTAAATAGGTATATGTTTATCATTCAAGTCTGTTCTTGATGCTTGTTAAGTTGTTGTCGCACTGTGGCTTGTAGGTACAATACCACATGGCGGGCAGACCTTGTTCTTCTCTCTCTCTCTCTCTCTGCTGCCATTAGATAGATACATCTTCTATTTTTTGAATTCAGTTTTTTTAATTGATCTACATTATGTGGTTTGATGCTCTCGGTTTCTGCCTAAAAAGTTTTGCAGAGCGTCCCTTTATCATGAACACAAGCTTCTGCTCTTCTCTTTATGTCAAATAACTTGGAGCTATTACAAGTCCAAGTTCTTGCCAGGCTTAAGATCTATTGTGCCTGCACTTGAGCCAGTTTTACCTTTTTTGCATCGACCTTAACCCTTCTCAAGCACATAGTGCCTCAGTTAGGTGGGATGTGACCGACTTTCCTAAAGATGTGAGATTTCAGAGAAATTTAGCAAGTGAGTTAGCGAGAGAGGCGAATCTGCAATTTTATCTCCAGTTTTAAATCACTGAAGCTTTATATAAACCTGTTCTTAATCGTTTATTTCTTTAAAAAGCTTAGGGTACTTCAAAGTTGGTCTAATGTCACTAACTTTGAGATAGTGAAACCTGCTTGACTTGTTCTTATTTGTTGCAACTAGAACTAAACGAGGTGAGATCAATTTATTGTTGTCACATAACTGTCTTACTCAAAATTGTACTAAAGTAACATTATCCTGACATTGGTTTGACAACTGTGGTTATTGCACTTCCTCTGTAGATACCTAGCAATGACCTTAGTGGATGAAGCTAATGGATGGTGTGGTGGTACTTTACTTGGTGATCAAGATGAAAACAGTGAGATATACAAACATTATGCAGATCTTTGTCAGGTAAGAATGTATGACCTTTATGTTGTTTGCTTGATAAAATTTGCTTTTCCAGTGCTATTTTAGGCTGTCGATCTATACATCTCTCTTACTACTTGCCTAAGTTTTACATCTAGTCATGACAAATGGAGTATAGTGGCAATATTTTTCCATTTTAGCTTCACAGCTATTTTGAACAGGAGCAACAATTATTCATGAAGTAAAAGCTAATAGGTGAAGCAACTTTCCATCAGATTAGTTCAAATTGTTTAGGACGGTAACCAGCTCGTGACTTTAAGTTGATGCATTGGTGTTGTCTTATCATATTGGTAAACAAGGCGACTTTACGTAAAAAAGAAGCAGGTTTAAGGAAACAATTATGGATCAATAAAGTTTACAAGATTTCGGTTATGGACTAAAGTGTATTGCAATAGCTTTCTTGTTCATGGTGGTTTAACTTTGAAGCTGTCAAGTACCAAAACGCACTTATGTCGCGAACCGGGACCCCGCGGGCCCGAGACCGCGAGCTGGACGTCGACTTAAGACCAAAACTGAGAAATACTGAAGTTAAAAATTCCATTTGATACCAAAAGGTGATGATCCAAAGTTTTACAAATCCAAGTTTGACAAAAACCAAATACAACTATCATAAACTTCCACAAGTTTATGCCCAACAAAATACAAATATACAATTCTTAATGACGTCATTGATTGGTACAACTATCCCAAAAAGGTTACACATTTATATAATGTAAACCAACCTATAACAACCTTCCCCAAAAGAATGTATCCACACTCGACGTCCTCTTTCTCGTGATCAGCGAGACTAATCCTTAGCACCTGGGGGGGGGGGGTTAAGGAAAAACAAAGATAAAAGAAAGGGGGTGAGATAAATCTCAATAAGTTACTAATGCAACTACATGACATGCTATGATGCAATATACAATAATAAATCAGAGATAGCACATAGCAGTTATCACATAACAGATAGCAGCGGAAATAAACACATAACAAAGGATATAGCCAAGGTTTTCCAAACCGGTACATCCAAATAAAGGATCGCTGCGCAGCTTCAATAATCAACCATCAGTATCTTCATAATAGCATTAAAGCAGAAGAGAAATCCCCGGTACCGGAACCAATAACCAATGAAGTGTCACAAGGGACGGGAGACATGCCACAAAGTCATGCTCCAAGTAAAGCTAAAATGCACACAAAGGAGCTAGCTCTTCTCACATGCAAGGCCAATCTGGAGGAGGGTAATAATGGGGCAAAACAATGGTCAACATCACAATGGACTTGGCCGTGCCATCATAATGTTTCGCATCGCCCAAACACACACAAAATACCAGCTGGACTTTCACGTAAAGGCTAAGTAATAAAATACTAGCACGATAAACAACCATTGATTCCAAAGTAGGGAATCATACCAAGAAGTCACCAAGAAAGTGAAATGAACCAACAACACACAATTAAAGTGTTCCAATGATCTCAATTAACACTTAATCAATTTCCATCACAAACTTCATCACAAAGGACCCAATTCTATCACTAGAGTGTACTACAATGTTCACTAAGGTCAACTAGAAGGACACCCAAGACTTAGACCAAAACGCATTCTTCAATCACACAAACCAACAAATGAAAACTTTCAGATGTTCTGTGCGGCCGCCCAACATGGACTGTGCGATCGCCCAAACAAGCCCTCAAACAAGAACAAAAGCTTTCAGATAGATGTGCGGTCGCCCAGACATTTTTGGGCGGTCGCCCAATGTTCTGAATTGCTGGAAATCGGGGAGGAAGAAATGGGTTCTTCCATTTTCATACCAAAACACATTTCAACCAAAATCCAACCCTCTAACTAGCATACTAATGTACCAAAACAACTTATAAGTCCAAAAAGACTCATACAACAACATTTAACAACCAAAATCAAGAATCAAACTCAACATTCATAAATCACCATTTTTGACCAAAACTCAAATAAATTCCAAATAAATTGCAACCTCATCCAAACTTCAAATATAACAACAAAAGCATTATATGAACATGATATGAACATTTTAACATCAAAATGGGGGAAAAGTAACTTACTTGAAAATAATGAAAGTTGACGGAATTCAATTCTTTTTGGTTCTACGCGATCCTATCGACGATCTAAACACATTTCACGTTTTAAGAAATGAGAGATTATGAGAGGAAGATGAAGAAAATGAAGAGAGAAGGAAGAGAGAAAAAGCTTACCCCAAGTAGAGAGAGAGAGAGATTGAGCTGGGAGATGGAGTAGTGAGGGAGAAGGTGAGGGAGGAGAGGAGTAGGGAGGGAGTAGGGGAAATTATTCAAAATGTTACACTCGGGCCCCTTCCCCAACTACTAACACAATACTACACTAACCCAAATAACCCAAATAAAATGCTTAAGCATAAATATTATAACACATAAAATGCACACATAATTATTTAAATAAATAATAATTTAAATAAATAAACAAGCAAATAAATAAATAATAATTATTTAATACTAATAAAATAGAGCCTATATTTCGGGTCGTGACATTCACTCCCCCTTAAAGAAAATTCGACCCGAATTTTAACGAGACTCACCTTAAACAAAAAGCCACGAAAATTTCCTCTCGATCTCATCTCGGAGCTCCCACGTCGACTCCTCGATATTATGATTCCTCCAAAGAACTCTAACCAACGCAATGCTTTTGCTTCTCAACTCTTGGACTTTAGAATCTAAGATCCGAACCGGTCGTTCCTCATAAGTCATATCGGGCTCAATATCCTCCGGTATCCTCGGTAACACGTGAGATGGGTCATGAACATACTTCCGAAGCATAGAAACATGAAAGACATTATGCAACCGATCCAAAGATGGCGGTAACGCAAGACGATACGCTAGAAGTCCAACCTTTCCCAAAATCTCAAACGGGCCAATAAACCTAGGAGCCAATTTACCCTTCTTCCCGAACCTACGAATACCCACCTTTGGAGATACTTTCAAGAACACCAAATCACCGGTCTGAAAACTAAGATCTCGCCTTCGGTTATCTGCATAGCTCTTATGTCGACTCTGGGCTGTCTTCAATCTATCCCGGATAACTCTGACTTTCTCAACCGAATCCCGAAGCAAATCAATACCCAAAACTTTCGCTTCACCAACCTCATCCCAACAAATAGGCGATCTACACTTTCTTCCATACAAGGCCTCAAACGGTGCCATCTCGATACTAGCCTGATAACTGTTGTTGTAAGAGAATTCCACTAACGGTAAATGTGAATCCCAAGAATCAGAAAAGTCTATCGAACACGCTCGCAACATATCCTCCAAAATCTGAATAGTCCTCTCGGATTGACCGTCGGTCTGAGGATGAAAAGCCGTACTGAATCGCAAATCTGTACCCAAAGCTTCCTGAAACGCCTTCCAGAATCTAGAAGTAAACCTCGGGTCTCGATCTGACACAATGCTAACCGGAACCCCATGCAATCTAACAATCTCATCAATGTAAAGGGTCGCAAGCTTCTCCATCGAATATCTGATGTCAATAGGCAAGAAATGGGCACTCTTGGTCAATCTATCCACTATTACCCAAACACTGTCATACTTCCTACGGGTACGAGGTAGTCCCGTAACGAAATCCATAGTCACATGCTCCCATTTCCACTCGGGAATCTCTAACGGCTGAAGTAGTCCCGCGGGTCTCTGATGCTCGGCTTTGACCTGCTGACAAGTTAAACACTTCGAAACGTACTCCGCTATTTCCCTTTTCATATTAATCCACAAAAATTGTTGCTTCAAATCCTGATACATCTTCGTACTGCCCGGATGAATAGTATACCTCGATTTGTGACCCTCATCTAAAACTTGCCTCTTTATTCCACCAACATCGGGTACGCACAAACGACCACGGAAAGTCAACACTCCAATCGGGCTAACAGAAAAATCCTCGAAGTTCTTTTCCTTCAATTTACCCATTATCTTCACCAACTCGGGATCTTCTTTCTGAGCTTCCTTTATTCTCTGAATTAGGGTCGGAGACACCCTAATATTCGCAAAAATAGCCCCATGTCTCGATTCACGAGGAGACCAATCTCGAACATCCTCGAGCATTTTCCATTCACGGACCATCATCGAAGCCACATAAGATTTTCTACTAATCGCATCGGCTACCACATTCGCCTTTCCCGGGTGATAAGAAATCGTACAATCAAAATCCTTCAACAATTCCATCCATCGGCGCTGTCTATTATTCAACTCTTTCTGGGAGAAAAGGTACTTCAAACTCTTGTGATCGGTAAAAATCTCAAACTTCGCCCCATAAAGGTAGTGCTTCCATTTGTGCAACGCAAATACTATCGCGGCCAACTCCATATCATGAGTCGGGTAATTCTGTTCACTCGGGCTCAACTTCCTCGAAGCATACGCAATCACTTTCCCATTCTGCATCAACACACAACCCAAACCCTCTTTCGAAGCATCACTGTAAATCACTAGGCCATCGCTCCCATTAGGCAAAGTCAAGATCGGTGCGGTAGTCAACCTCTTCTTCAATTCCTCGAAACTTCACATTTCTCGGTCCACACAAACGGGACATTCTTCCGGGTCAACTGAGTCATCGGAGTAGCAATCCTCGAAAACCCCTCAATAAATCTTCGGTAATACCCGGCTAAACCAAGAAAGCTTCTAATCTCTGTCACTGATTCGGGTCTCTTCCAATCCACTATTGCCTCTATCTTCGAAGGATCCACAGAAATTCCATCTTTCGAAATAACATGCCCCAGAAATGACACCTTCTCGAGCCAAAATTCGCATTTACTAAACTTCGCAAACAATTTCTCCCTCGCAAGAACGGATAAAACTGTCCTCAAGTGCTGCTCGTGCTCCTCTCGAGACTTAGAATAGACGAGAATATCATCAATAAAGACCACCACGAACGAATCAAGATAAGGATGGAAAATCCGGTTCATCAAATCCATAAACACGGCCGGCGCTTTAGTCAACCCAAACGGCATAACCAAGAACTCTTAATGACCATAGCGAGTGCGAAAAGCAGTCTTCGGAATATCCTCCAATCGAACCTTCAACTGATGGTACCCACTCCTCAAATCAAGTTTAGAGAAAACCACGGACCCTTGAAACTGATCAAATAAATCATCAATGTGAGGTAGAGGATACTTATTCTTCACCGTAACCTGATTCAACTTCCGGTAATCTATACACAATCTCAAGGAACCGTCTTTCTTCCGCACAAATAAAACCGGTGCTCCCCACGGGGAAACACTAGGGCGGATAAACCCTCGATCAAGCAACTCTTGCAATTGAACCTTTAACTCCTTCAACTCTGCGGGAGCCAATCTATAAGGTGCTTTCGAAATTGGAGCCGTACCCGGCAAAAGATCTATACAAAGTTCTATCTCACGATCGGGAGGTATATCATACTCGGTAGAGAAAACATCGGGAAATTCCCGAACTACCCGAACACTATCAAAACTAGGGGATTCCTTCCTAGTATCAAGAACACTAGCCAAATACCCCTCACAACCACTATGCAATAATTTTGTCGCTTTCATAAAAGAAATTAAGCGAACCTTTCTACTCAGAGGACTAGCCTCAAACACAAATTTAGGCACATCGGGAATAGAAAAAGTAACAGTTTTCTTACGGCAATCAACGGAAGCATGAAACTTGCTCAACCAATCCATACCCAAAATGACATCAAAGTCTTGGATAGGAAGAACTACCAAATCCGCACAAAGGACACGACCACAAATAACCACATCACAAGCACGAAAGACTCGATCAGAAATCAAGCATTCTCCTATAGGGGTCGACACCTCTAGCACGTACGGTAAAGACTCGAATGCAGCATTTAACATGGAAGTAAATTGCACAGAAATGTATGAATGAGATGATCCTCGATCTACTAACGCTCGTGCGCTCACATTAGACACAGAAACAATACCTCCAATAACGGATGGATCATCGGTAGCTTGTTGTTGATTCATGGCAAATACCCTTCCTTGAACTTTGGGCTTCCCAGCGGCATCCCTTTTCTGACCTTGATTATTACCAACTCCTGACCCGGATGCTTGTCCTCTACCTCTTGGGCAATCTTTTACAAAGTGACCCATTTGACCACAATTTGTGCACCTTCCTTGCTTCTTCCAACACCGGTCCTCAGAATGACCTTCCTTTTGACAATACGAACAAAGCCTCCTAATTTGGCTCCCTTGGTTCCCGGAAGTGGTACCCGGGTTCCTTGGGATCGGTTGCCCTCGGGACTGAGATTGTCCCCCAAAGTTACCTCGATTATCAATCCTTGGTTGTGACTTGCTCTGCGCTCCTTGCTTACTCGGGTTGGCCACCTCGGTCTTCCTCTTATGTTCCCCAATATCTTGCTCTATAAGATAGGCACGGTCTACCGCATCTTGGAATGTCACTATCCGTTGGGCAATCAGTTGAGTTCGGATGGAGGTCTTCAATCCCCGAATGAACCTCATAGCTTTTGTTCCTCGGTCCTCACCAAATAGTCACAATACCGGGCTAATTCTATGAACTTAGCCGAGTATTGTGCTATAGACAACAAACCTTGCTCTAGGATGAGTAGCTCGATCTCCTTTCGGTTTTGATCAACAACCGGAATGAAATGCTCCTTGAATTTGCGCACGAACAACTCCCACGCATACACCGTGTGAGTATCATCCCAACTAGCTTTAACACCCTTCCACCAATGCTCGGCGGCTCCCACAAGTTTGTAAGCCGCGAACCGGACCTTGTCCTCATCCGTGCACCCAAACACATCATAAATCTTCTCCATCGACTCAATCCACAACTCAGCTTTCCGAACATCGGGTTCCCCATTGAATTCAACCGGTTTCAACTTCAGAAATTGCTCCAATCCATAGCGGGGTGGTGCTTGTTCTACCCTCGGACCTTTATCATGTATGGCCTTCATGGCCGCCTCGAACATGCCTTGAAACATAGCACGTGCTTCTTCCCTTGTGTCATTCTGATTCTGTGCCCCACTAGTACCTCCTCTGTTTCTTCTTCCAGACATTGTGAGTAATTACTTGCATAAGACATCAACCGTTACTCACTCCGAACACAACTACCCACCTAGGTCATACTAGTCCACCTAGACTTATACTTAGAGCCAAACCATAGCTCTGATACCAACTGTCGCGAACCGGGACCCCGCGGGCCCGAGACCGCGAGCTGGACGTCGACTTAAGACCAAAACTGAGAAATACTGAAGTTAAAAATTCCATTTGATACCAAAAGGTGATGATCCAAAGTTTTACAAATCCAAGTTTGACAAAAACCAAATACAACTATCATAAACTTCCACAAGTTTATGCCCAACAAAATACAAATATACAATTCTTAATGACGTCATTGATTGGTACAACTATCCCAAAAAGGTTACACATTTATATAATGTAAACCAACCTATAACAACCTTCCCCAAAAGAATGTATCCACACTCGACGTCCTCTTTCTCGTGATCAGCGAGACTAATCCTTAGCACCTGGGGGGGGGTTAAGGAAAAACAAAGATAAAAGAAAGGGGGTGAGATAAATCTCAATAAGTTACTAATGCAACTACATGACATGCTATGATGCAATATACAATAATAAATCAGAGATAGCACATAGCAGTTATCACATAACAGATAGCAGCGGAAATAAACACATAACAAAGGATATAGCCAAGGTTTTCCAAACCGGTACATCCAAATAAAGGATCGCTGCGCAGCTTCAATAATCAACCATCAATATCTTCATAATAGCATTAAAGCAGAAGAGAAATCCCCGGTACCGGAACCAATAACCAATGAAGTGTCACAAGGGACGGGAGATATGCCACAAAGTCATGCTCCAAGTAAAGCTAAAATGCACACAAAGGAGCTAGCTCTTCTCACATCCAAGGCCAATCTGGAGGAGGGTAATAATGGGGCAAAACAATGGTCAACATCACAATGGACTTGGTCGTGCCATCATAATGTTTCGCATCGCCCAAACACACACAAAATACCAGCTGGACTTTCACGTAAAGGCTAAGTAATAAAATACTAGCATGATAAACAACCATTGATTCCAAAGTAGGGAATCATACCAAGAAGTCACCAAGAAAGTGAAATGAACCAACAACACACAATTAAAGTGTTCCAATGATCTCAATTAACACTTAATCAATTTCCATCACAAACTTCATCACAAAGGACCCAATTCTATCACTAGAGTGTACTACAATGTTCACTAAGGTCAACTAGAAGGACACCCAAGACTTAGACCAAAACGCATTCTTCAATCACACAAACCAACAAATGAAAACTTTCAGATGTTCTGTGCGGCCGCCCAACATGGACTGTGCGGTCGCCCAAACAAGCCCTCAAACAAGAACAAAAGCTTTCAGATAGATGTGCGGTCGCCCAGACATTTTTGGGCGGTCGCCCAATGTTCTGAATTGCTGGAAATCGGGGAGGAAGAAATGGGTTCTTCCATTTTCATACCAAAACACATTTCAACCAAAATCCAACCCTCTAACTAGCATACTAATGTACCAAAACAACTTATAAGTCCAAAAAGACTCATACAACAACATTTAACAACCAAAATCAAGAATCAAACTCAACATTCATAAATCACCATTTTTGACCAAAACTCAAATAAATTCCAAATAAATTGCAACCTCATCCAAATTTCAAATATAACAACAAAAGCATTATATGAACATGATATGAACATTTTAACATCAAAATGAGGGAAAAGTAACTTACTTGAAAATAATGAAAGTTGACGGAATTCAATTCTTTTTGGTTCTACGCGATCCTATCGACGATCTAAACACATTTCACGTTTTAAGAAATGAGAGACTATGAGAGGAAAATGAAGAAAATGAAGAGAGAAGGAAGAGAGAAAAAGCTTACCCCAAGTAGAGAGAGAGAGAGATTGAGCTGGGAGATGGAGTAGTGAGGGAGAAGGTGAGGGAGGAGAGAAGGAGTAGGGAGGGAGTAGGGGAAATTATTCAAAATGTTACACTCGGGCCCCTTCCCCAACTACTAACACAATACTACACTAACCCAAATAGCCCAAATAAAATGCTTAAGCATAAATATTATAACACATAAAATGCACACATAATTATTTAAATAAATAATAATTTAAATAAATAAACAAGCAAATAAATAAATAATAATTATTTATTACTAATAAAATAGAGCCTATATTTCGGGTCGTGACACTTAAGTGTCTTGTAAATGAACATAATAAATTCATTCTATTGGTGGTCAATCAAGTAGGTTTGAGTAGGATTCAATAGTAAATAATTAGGTGCACAGAGAGGCAAATATAACTTGTTGAGAATCTGCATGGTTGGGTGGGATGTCGTTTGTAGGCCTAATCTGGAAGGTGTGGTTCTAGTTTTTATTCTGGTTCTTTAGAGTATTTCCCTTGTTGGTAAATGGCTATAGCGTTATGCCGTTATATGTAGTCTCATTTCTTTGCTGTACGGTCATACAAGCAAATTTGGAAGTCATAGGAATAGATGAGATGCTGGAATTGAATATTCTGCAACTCGGACAAGTCATTTAAAGTTTGCTCACGTCACCAGCTGTTTTATCCCTTTCTTTCTGGCGAAAAACGGGTTTGTTTTGAGGAATATCGTTGGGTGGGGGCTGCTCCATTTTTTCCTCACCATCCCTCAGCTCTTTAGTCGTTCTTTTCTCCATGATGCTCCACTTTCTAGTTCATTACTAGAGAGTTTTCCTTTAATTTTATTCTCTGACATAAAATCTGAGTATTTGATATTTTTTGTCTCTATCTGTGCTGATTAGAAGTCTTAGGGTTCTTGACCTTTTTTTCTTTTTGTAATTCTCCTTTAGGTGTTTTATGGCCCCATTGGTTCGATTTTGTGCTCCTATTTTTCCCTTGGCCTCTTCTGTATGGACGGACATCTAGGGCACACACAAGGTTTTATGTAGGCATTGTGCTTAACTGTTTACATGATTGGCATGGAGGAGCAGGAGCCACAAGCACCTCCTTTCACAATGCTATCTAATTGTGCAACCCTGAAACATGCTATTTGGCACATTGGATTTACACCGGGCATATTTATCGGTCGAGGTAGTTCTTGCCAACTTCAAAGGCGTTACACAAGATAGTATGAGGTCTATTATGGATGTATGCGATTCTAGCCATTTTATGACTGACACATCCTTTCTCCCTTTTCCTATTGGAGGGATGTGGTGAACCCATGCTTCTTTTAAGGGGCTCGGTTTCAGGAGGTTTTCGAGAAGTTCCTGAATAGGAACTTTGTGGGGACTGGAGATCTCTGTTACATTAGTATATTTGTTTGTGGTCTTTAATGTTCTCTCGAAGTTCTTGTATTCTGTATATCAGCTTCTGTTAAGGTGAACCTCCTGTCCTCTTTTATACTTCATCTTCATCCTCTCGTCCAATCAATAAAATTTCTTTTTTCTTTTGTAAGTAGTAGCCATGTGTTTCTTTGCATGAGGTGGTTGGCATGCCATTCTGGTCTACTCCCTCCGTTTCATGTCACTTGAGACTTATTTCCTTTTTTGTCCGTTCCACATTACTTGAGACTGCCCAAAATGGTAAAGAATCTTTACTATTCTTCCTACTCATTCTCTCTCCTACTTTACTTTTACACTCACAACACCAATCAACTTACTATTCCTCCCACTCATTCTCTCTCCTATTTAATTTTTCATACTCACAAACACCTCCTTCCAATATTTCTCTCTTACTTTTCCTTAATTTGTGTGCCAAAATTTTTGGTCTCAAGTCACATGAAACGGAGGGAGTATGCATCTAGGAAAAACACATAAAAGGAAAAGGGTTAGGGCCCTTCACTACCAAATACTCCTATAATCTTCATAGATGTCTCATGATCTTCAACCATTTCTGCCACACCAAGTGTATGGTTGCCGTTTATAGTTGTTGGGCCATTTGTCAACGTCATCTCCAAATCTTTATTTCCTTGAGAGAATCTTCTCTATATATACAGCCTAGTCTTTGAGCATATGGCTTGCACCTAATTCTTTGGCATGCACTATATTGGTCAAGGACAAACAAGGAGAATTCATTCGTGATAGAAATTCAGGTCTTGTTGGGGCCGATTCTTCATCAATACTGTACTCTTCAGGGTCTTAGCTGGCTGTGGATCAATTGGATATTCTTGAATGCTTCCTGGAATTAGATCTGGGCATGGTTTTAAACAATCAAGATGACAAGTGAGTGGGCTCGTGGCCTATAATGAAGGTTTTTCCTCCGTGAAATAAGTGGTCAATGCCAATCTACTTCGTAGTTCTGTGATAATAAGAGGAGATGAGAATGATGAAGAGGTTTGACTAGCTAGAAATCATTATCAATTCATGCTCAGTGTTCACATGCTTAAAGTAGTAGAATTAGCTCCATAGTGAGTCTAATGACATCAGTCTATTAAGATTTAAGATGATGAAGATAGCCGATGAGAGATGGACTTATCCAGTTTTCAGTGGCGTCATTCAGAGCGAGTTATATGCTGTAAAATGATAGAGTTGGTTTTGGGGGAAACTAGTTCCTCCATAAGTTATAAAAAGTCTATTTTTTAACCCTTTAACCCTAAGCCTTAAACCCTAAAGGGCCTAAACCCTAGACCTTAAACCCTAAACCCTAAACTTTAACCCCTATAAAAACAAGACTTTTTATAACTTATGGAGAAACTAGTTTCCCCCAAAAAATTCTCAAATGATAAGTTTTCATGGTCTCTTTTTGCATTCTTGACATATCTTGAAGAAGATGGTTAACAACAAGATATTGAACGCCATGATTACAAAAATTATGTCAATGTGTTGAAGAGGTAGGATTTACTAGAGTGATAAACTGGAAGGAACAATAGCATATATTCCCTTACTTACTGCTTGGCTGTAGTAACCTGCTGTATAATGAAGAGGAACATTTAAGGTAGTCAAGCGTCAATGGGTGGCAATGGTTTATCTATCTGTTATCCATTAAGACTTTACAATCCTTTTGACTTTTCTACAATGTTATTCCTACATTAGTCCAAATCATGCAAATTAAAGTCGTAATTGGGTAACCTGTGGACAAAGCCATTACCACCCCAATCTAAACAAAGATAATACTCCCTCATGTAAAGAGTCCACGATTGAATGTTTGACTTATTAATTTTATACTTTCACGCCTTTATATTTCTACTAAAGTTAATCCCCCCCCCCCTACAATTTGCAACAAAACTATCATGTTCTGAACATGAAAGAAAAAATTGAGAAAATAAATTGAGAAAATAATATATTTAAAACTCAAATTTGAAATTTAGACTCTTGAAATGGAACGTCCAAAAGAAGGAACAATGGAGAACTAAACCTAGGCATAGGAGAATACCATATGTGCTTGGATTGCTGGGTTTATCTGGCGTCTATTTTTAACTAGCGAGCAAATGGAAAGATTCAAGAGAGGAGCTAGTGATGAACTATGAGGATCACCACAAGTATGTCACCTGTTAGCTTACACTATCAAAATGTTTTCTACATATATCACTGAAAGTTATCTCTATCTCCTCGAGTGGGAACCATAGGTTCTTCCATTTTCTACGAACCTCCTCAAATATAAATGTCATCATGTATTGTTATCCTCCTACTAATTGTTTATTTTGAATCAAACAGTGCCCTGCTATGGAGCCCTTCCAAGATGACACGGAGAAAGAAGAGTATTATGCTCAACTTCTGAGTATGGGTATGGTTGATTGCAAGGATGATACGGATGTTGAAGCAGAGATGGAAGCAGCTCTCGAAGAGAACAAGCAAAAAGGTGCTGATCTTGGGATTTTCCCCAAGACGTGTAAAGCTTTTGGTGACCCAAGCCAGTTGACGAGATGGATGATTGGTGAAGATCGGATTCACTGATTTGCATTGTTCATACTCCAAAGACTTTTTTTTTTTTTTTAATTGGGTTGTATATTATACTAGCATATACATATTATGTTTTTCTCCCCTTCACCCAAATTGATCATTGAGTGGTGGTCCTTACTAACCTTACAAAGATGTGGATGTCTACATAATTGAGAATTTGATTGATTCTGGGATTTTTCACCTTGTATACGTCAATACACATATTATGCAATTAGTTTTAATGAGATTATGATGTGTAAATAATTTTTTATTGATCCACATTAATCAATGATACTAAAAATAGGGAGTTTTTTTTTTTTTTTTTTTTTTTTTTTTTTTTTTTTCTATATACATTCACAGCAGAAGTCGAAATTGAGGGGTATATTTAGCCAAAAAAGAAGCACAAATTACAAAAACAAGCAGAATAATACTCCCTCCGTCCCAAAATGATCTTCTCATTTGCCATTTCTCATTGTCCCAAAAAGTTCTACACATTTCTACAATTTAGGTTTAAAATAACATAAACAAAACATGACTAGTGAAGCAAGGGTGTTATCCTTAAAAATTTTGAATATGGAAGATCATTTTGGGACGGAGGGAGTATTATGTACAGACTGTGGAGACTGCCATTATCCAAAAACTAATAAAAAGGAGAAAAACAGAAAATGAAAAAAAGAAGGGACCCATATTATAGGGTGTGTTGATGCAATCAATCAGAAGAGTGGTTACCTACTCACTTGTGAGCCAGAACAGAAGAAGTGCTTGTTGCAGTTGCATCCATAATCCATAGCTAAGAAGTAGAAGGAAAAATGGTTAGGCTAACTTCCTCTGTAGGCAGTTCCAACTGGATGAGTTTGGCTCCTCCACCACCACCACCACCGTCGAGGGGGACAACAAATCATGTTCATCATCCTAAAATAATGACCAGAAATGGAGTTGAACAACAACAACAAAAGCAAAGTCCTCGAACGAGTTTGACAGTGTGTGCCGCCTCTAAATCTACTGGATTTGGATTCTCCCTCAACTCTGTACGCATACATACTCGCTCCTTTCTTAATATTTTCAGTAGCTTTCTATATGAAATAATTATAATCTCCATCTTAAAATATGTTTTACACCTTCACTTCTAAGATTGACTAGATTGATTTTTGATTTTTTTTTAAAAAAAGGTTATGTATATTAGTCATCCTCATACAATTTTAGAAGTTATTATTCATGTACATTTGGAAATACTATCAATAATTATTCTTAAAACTTGATAAATATAAATCATCTTTCATCAGATGTTGGTTAATATTCAAATAAGTTGCCCTTAAAAGTCAAAATATATACTTATTATTATCATGGGACGGAATTATGAGACGGAAGTGCCTCGAATCATCATGAGCTTTCCTTCTTTGCCTCCCACATGAAATAGTTTTCAAGAAATGTTATGATTATAAGATTTTGATGATCTAAAGGTTGGTCATACTAAATGTCTTATATATTATTATTATTTTTTTTTTTTAATCTGAAATGCTCATTTTACTTGTTGTGGAATTACGTTATGTTCAGATATTTAGAAAGTGTGAAACATGTGGAGGGCAAGGTGCCATAGAGTGTCCTGGTTGCAAGGTAACCTTTTGTCATTTTAACTACATTCTTTTTCTAGAGAAACAAGAATTGTTCTGTTTTCTTAAATGTTTGCAACTGATGAGAAAATTCTTTATATCCAATAGATAATAGTTCTCCATTTGTTTCTCAAGGGTTCTTTGACCTTTCAAATACCATATGTGTACGGACCCATTTTGATTTTTTATGGTCAATATATATTACTTTGATTAAACATTAGTGTTAATTTAATGATCACAATGAAATTCTAAAAATTGTTATTGAAAACCACTTAATGATTTGTCAATTATAATTTTTAGAATTTCACTAAAAGGATTAAATCGACATCAATGTTTGATCAAAGCTCATTTATGTTAATAATAAAAAGTCAAATGAGACAAATTTTCCGAGATAAAATGAGTATTTTAGATTGAGGAAGTCTTGCGTAAGACGGTCGCACACGTGAGACGGATCCGAGAGAAGAAACGGGCTTTCCCGCCCCGCCCATAAGGGAAGCAAACCATTTACTCTCTCAACGAAATCCGTCTCACATGTGAGACCGTCTCACTTTAACTTTTTGTCTTTTATATTTTAGAGTGCTCTATAATACCTAGAATGCAGCACTATGGGAGCCAGTTTGAATTTTGCTACCTTCCTTTTTGAGATTTACTGGCCGACAAAATTGTCGATGAGTTTTATCTACTAAATCTTAACTTTTTAATACTCCCTCCGTCCTCCGTCCCAAAAAGATTTTTCGTTGTTACTATAAGGAAACTTTTAGCAGTTATAAATGCTACTTATAATTATGTTAATGTGAATCTAAAAATTGATATTAATAGTATTTATAATGGTGTATCAAGAACAATTTCAAAATTTCATTAGAATAAATAAAAGTAGCCTTAATTATTACTCAAAGTTCCTTCGTCAAACCCATGAAAATAGGGGACTATCATTCTGGGACAGAGGGAGTATTAAATTGAAAATCTAGAGAAAAATTTATTTTACACTCGTTTTAGTGTAAAACTTGTTTTCACCCCTTAATGTAAAATATAATATCTTAATCTAAAAGAGGTTTTACGCATCTCTTATAGTAAACCAAGTTTTTCATAAAATGGACTCTTAATTAATTAATGAGTGAGATGTGACAAAATCCAAACTCTGCAAGTACATTAATTGTACATCTAAATGTCCATGATTTAGCTGCCCTTTCTTTCATCACTTTTGGAACATTCAATGCTAGTTTGGTACTCTTTCCAATCACAAATATAAGAATAAAAACACACATATTAATTAAGAAGGTAGTTAAAATTATTTTAATCAAAACATGTTGAAATTATTAATATATCCTCATATTAAATGTATAATAATTGTACAGTTATATATTTAACAATGAATAATTGATTAAGGGTATATTTGGTAAAAGAGTATTAAATGCATTTATATCGTAACGTGATGAAATTTGCTTATATTAAGGCAACATTTTTGTTGTTGCTTATATTTGTGGTCAGACATAATACATAACAATCTCTTTGTTCCATGCTATTTTACTAATTTTATTCCTTGGCACGTATATTATTGAAAGTCACCCATATTAATTTTGCACAAAAGCGCACTTAGGCTCTGTTTGTTTGGAAGAAAATATTTTTCGAAAATGTTTTCTCCATTTTCTGAAAAGTGTTTTTCTGTATTTTTTGGTACTTGTTAAGCACCGGAAAATGAGAAATATTTTCTGAAAAATGGGGTTTCCACTTTTCTAAGTAAAACAACAACTTACGGATTTCTCTTTCGTAAGTTATTTTTCCGAAAAATATTAACTCCCAAACTCTCACACCCAACTCCCCATAAAACCCTACGCTACCCACTCCACCTCAACCTCCACTTCTAACCCCACCTCCTCCATCCATCCATCCCATCCCTTCCCCCACCCTCCAACCTTACTTCCCCCCCTCCCCCCCCCTCACCCACCACCCACATACCCACCCTCCGTCCTAAAATAAATAAATAAAATTCTTCACTCATATTAAATTATCTTTTAACACCTCTTCCACCCATGCCTTACCCTCCCCAAACCACCCGCCCCCAATTGTTTTTTCTCTTACTAAAATATTTTTTAACAACTCCCTACCTCACCACCCACCCTCCCCAAAAAAAAAAAAAAAATAAAAAAAATAAAACTTTTTTCACTCGTATTAAATTATTTTAAACACTTTTCCAACCCCCCATCCCTACCCTCTCCCCCGGGTCCCCATTTAATTTATTTCTCATATGAAAATATTTTTCGGAAAACATTTTCCTTACATTTACCAAACATCTGAAAACATGTTTGTGTTAGTTTCCGAAAAATATTTTCATTTTCTAGAAAATATTTTCTAGAAAATCATTTTTCGGAAGTCGCTTATGCGAAACAAACGGAGTCTTAGTTGATAAAACCTAAACAAAAAAAAGGGTATTGCAGTATATCATATGAACACAAGCTTTCCGGATTTTCATCTAGCATAGGAGGATTGACAATAGTTTTTACACTCTTACTCAGGGTTCCGGGAAAAATAAGAAGAATGGAAATATCTTCGAGCGCTGGAAGTACGTTTTTGTCCCTTTTATTCTAACCCATTCTGATCTTTTTTTTTTTCTTTTTCCTAAGGTGAAATTCTCGTGAAAAACTTGTTTTACATGCTTTAGTGTAAAACATGTTTTTTTTTTATCTCTTATGAAAAATCTGTTTTTTCATATCTTAGTGTAAAACAGGTTTTCAGAAGACTGACTCTTCTCTAAGGGTCTTAAGTTCTAACCCATCTTTATCTGCAGATGCTATGATTGTCAAGGTTTTGGGTTAAAAGGGTGCCCAACTTGTGGAAAGGGAGCATTGACGCCTGAACAAAGAGGAGAAAGATGATTTATGTTCATGTGTTGTGTGAAGTAAATATGACACTCTTGCAACATAATCTTTCTTCATACTTTAACCCCCAAGATACTGGTGGAAAATAGACAAAAACTGTTGTACTTATTCTCATCTCCATTATATACTAGGGGTGTAAATGGTTCGGTTTGGTTCGGTCTCGGCCGTTTTAGAGACCAAACCGCTAGT
Source organism: Campanula takesimana (assembly GCA_026119855.1). NCBI lineage: Eukaryota > Viridiplantae > Streptophyta > Magnoliopsida > Asterales > Campanulaceae > Campanula > Campanula takesimana. Next base: position 1,569,569 of record JAOWBW010000039.1, on the reverse strand, counting down.
CATCGGTTTGGGAAAATTCCAAACCGAACCGAACCGAACCACGAAAAATTTCAAACCGAACCAAACCTCGGTTTGGTTCAGACCACGGTTCAGTAATGTGGTCCAGACTGCGGTTTAGACCGTGGTTCAGACCGTGGTCTAGAATATGGTTTAGATCGTGGTTTAAACCACTATTCACACCGAGGTTCATATCACGATTCAAATTATGGTTTACACTCTGTTTAAATGAGAAAATTCGGAAGAATGAAAATATCAAACGAATAAAGAAGTCGAAGGAAGTGAATACACTACAGAACTTTGTTAACTATGTGCCTCAATGAATATAACATTCGATGAAATGGATATTGAATAAGATGCAAAACGAGAGTTAAGAATGATGCAATATAATGTAAATTATTTTAATAATTTAAAGGTGAATGTTACTTAACATACAAATATATGACCAATATATGTGGTCTGGCGGTTTGGTCTGGTGGTTCGGTCTGATGGTTCGGTCTGGCGGTTCAGTCTGACGGTTTGGTTTGGTTTGGTTCGGTCTGGTTTGGTCTGGAGGGGTGAGACCACAAACCAAACCGAACCACGCGGTTTACCAATTTTTGAGACCGAACCAAACTACTTGTGCTTAAAAACCGAACCAAACTGTATTTAGTTCGGTTCGGTCCCAAACCGCGGTTTGGACCGAACCACTGACACCCCTATTATATACTGCTATAATTTTGAAACTTTGATTGATAGATGTTACTAAATCCGCCCATTTTGGGTGGATGTAACCCATTTGAATTGGGTCAATCAACCAATTTGAAGTAATATTTATTAGGGATAAACTCTTATCTGTTAGTTTGTAGATTCGGATATAAAACCAAATCCTTATTTCCAGTTAAAATATGTTATAAGATACATTTTAGCGGATTCATTCAATCAACGCCAAAACGAAATATACTAGAATCTTTTTTCCATCTCTCTCTATAGACTTTCTCCCTCAAAAACAATCAGAGTTCTTGGATTTAGATCTTAAATACTTGTGTATTACTCAACTAGCCACGCATTATATCTGTGTGGGATAGACATGTTCCGCATATGTACCGTACGCGTGCTTTGGACGTGTCACCTTTTTCCCGCGTCCGGTCAGTCCCGCGAACGTTGTACCTTTCTTTACCGCGTGACACTCCTGTTCTGCGGCTGTACACCTTTCTCTCCCGCAGACGCATCTCTGCTCCGCAAATTCATCTATCTCTCCCGTGGGTACATTTTTGTCCCGCGGATGCACCTTCTCTCCCGCGATATGCGAGTTAATATCCTCTAAATACTTCCCACGACTAGACAAGGCCGGGGAAGTTTTCTATCCATTGGGATCACCGGGGAGTTGTGGATTGGAGGCTATAATAGGAAGATCGCCATGTGGCCTAATCGTAGGTTTACATGTGGCCTAGTTGGGTTGAAACGGGAGAACTGCGGGATGGTCAGCACACCTTGGAGTGCATGTTCTTGCACATGGCCTTACTTCCCATTCACTATAAATACCCCATAAGGGACTCATTTGTGATAACAAGGAGCTGATCATACCATACCACATAATTTCTCTCTCTACGAGACCAAGTTCCGCAGTACTTGTCTCTCCCCGGAACCCTTCTAGTTCCTATTCTCGCTCCTCCTCTCTATTACTCTCCGGTGATCCGTGTAACACCTCCATACCTAGAATACTCTTCTACCACATCATAAAACTCTAATACAACCCCGTAGGACTACCTTCCTACAATATCCAAGAAGTATTGTACGAGGAATTATGAAGGATCAAAGCTAGTAAAAGTCATACTAAAATTAGTTCAAGATTAAATTGAAGTATTTATCAATAGTAATCTGCAAACCTGAATACAGTTAGGTATTCACAATAAACATTGTACAATACTCCACCATTTCAAAAAAAGAACTTCATCTTCTAAAAAAATCTCAAAAAATAAGTCTTACTTTAATTTTGTAACTCAACCTAACTGGATTTGACCAAACATTTATTAAAAAAATAATTTCAACTAACCCTTGCATAAATCAATAGTCCCCTTAATATTCTAAATTAATATTTTCTTCAAATTACACAAATTACTAGGGCAATTTAGTAAAATGAAATTCTATTGATGATTGTTTTTTGTTAAAACTCAAATCTAATTGGAGCTCACCAATAACTTTTGTGATTTTATTCAATAGTTGTTGTGTTGTGTTCTCAAATTTCACCAGAAGTTGAGAAGCCTTTTGGAAAACTTGGGAGAAATGGTGAAAAAAAAATATTAACTTATATTCACTCCGTCATATTTTAAATTTCAACTTTTTTTTTCATTTATGTGTCTCATTTTGTACTTCAAAAACTCCAAAAGCAAGTTTATTAATTATACTTCTTTATTTTATGGGCATCACATGTCATACTCACAACATCTATCCAGAAAGTATTTCATATATACCCTCACTTTCTTTCTCCTACTTACTTTCTGTACTCACAACACTCTACCCCACTTTTCATATTTTCGTAATAGAAACATTCTTTCCTTTCTCTATTTAACTTCAAGTCGTCAATGATGTTGATTAAAGGAAAACACAAAGTTATTTTATGGAATTAGAAAGTCATGTAGCACTCATTTCACTTAATCAAGAGCTTGGTCTTGATTAATTGTTATTTAGGTGCAAAATAGATAGATATGTTTTGCAGTTTGGAATGTCGAATTTGCAACGTAAATACTATTTCTTATGATCAGTTCATGATTATTCATTTAACCCACACTAATCTTCTAACATGATTGACTAGGGATGCTAATTATTATAATAAAAATATAACTTATATAATAATATAATAATAATAATAATAATAATAATAATAATAATATAATAATAATAATAATAATAATAATAATAATAATAATAATAATAATAATAATAATTGTTTTGGTAAAAAAAACAACAAGAACTAAATTGGTCAAAAAAGGCGTTTAGTCTTGAAATTGAAAGGAGGGTGCAATGGAATAAAATTGTTTGAAGGTAGATGACAAATATCAATGGAACAATGGTTTATACGAGGAAAGCCCTTGAGAAAATATACTCGCCGGCACAAAACCTCGGGAGGTGTTTTTGAGCACCTACGACCCCTAAACGGTTGTATTGATAGCTTGAGGTTACAAAAAAATGCTAATGGCGGAGTACAATTGAGAGTTGTGAATGTGTGTGTTTGTGAGCCGCCCCTTGCTTTTAAATACAAGAGTAAATAAGATAACCCTAGCTAGTCTAACTAACTTTCCTAAAAACTCGGATGATTTTCTTCATATGACCAAGTCCTTGTGAAGTCTTCTTCGATCATCGAATTGGCACGTGCTGGATAATTGTTATCTGCATAAAAGATTTATTAACATAATCATTAATAAATAAAATAAATACTTACAGGGCTGTAAGTTATCAGGACGTCGCTATCCTTGAAGATATCGTCGTGTGAATTTTTACCCACAACAATTGCCCCCAAACTTACTTTTTACGATAAGTTAAAAGATAAGTTTCCACAGACTTCTAGCGGATTCACGAATCTCCGACGGTTGATTGGACGTGGCGTACAGGGGTAGAGTTCTAGGGCAATGAATGTTGCTAGGTTCTAGGAACTTTGGGTGGTTAGGGTAAATAAAAAGACTTTTCTTCTTTTTCTTTTTCACAGCCTTCTACTCTCTATCTCTTTGCGGTGAAGAACGCGAGGTAATAATTCTTCTTTCTTTTCTTTCCTGCTTTTGATTCTTCATCATGGGAAAGACGAAGTGGTCCAAACCCAAGGTTTTGGTTCCTAGTCCTTTGAGTAAAGGCAAGAATGCAGAATCTGACGACTTCATTTGTGAGGTTATGCTAGCCAATCCTGATAGTGAAGTTTGTGTTTTTAATGATTCCCAACTTGATCTCTTCAAAAATCACCAATATCTTCCTGAATCCTCTGTTTTTCACCCATTCGATGTTTCCTTAAAAGTTGATTTCGTATCCCCTTCATGGATTGCTTTCTATGAGTATCCTTTTACTTTAGGGTTTACTTACCCTTTTCCTCCACTCGTGTCTGAATTCTTCAAAAGGACCCAATTAGCATATGCCCAGTTAATGCCCATGGTATGGCGAGTCTTTTCTTGCGTCTTGAGAGTAAATCAGCAGCATAATTTAGACAAAGGCTTAAATGAACTGGCTCTAGTGTACGATTTGCAATCCTTTGGTTCCAAGCGTTATCTGTTAAAAATGAAGGCTGGGGTTGATACAGCGTTTTTGAAGGTTTCTGTAAATGACCGAGGTTGGAAGGGTCGTTATTTTTTTGTTGATAGAAAATCTTTAGGTTGTGATGATAGTATCCCATGGAGATGGAATAGGGGAGGTATATATCTTTATCTTTGAACTTCCCTTTGCTTCTTAACTGAACTTGTAATTTTCTCTTTTCTTGCTTGCAGATATCAAGTGGGCGGAGCTATTTCCACCAACGGAGTTTTCTAAAAAAAATTTGGATGCTTTGAGAGAGCTCTCTGTGGAGGATAGATCTCTCAAGGTTCCAGAAATTGGAGCTTTTCGCCTTTCTAACCAGGAGTTGTCTTCTTACAAGATGTCAACGGGTAAGATTTTTGCTTGAGACTCTGTTTCTTTCTTCATTATTTGTAAAACAATGAGTTTTCCTTCTTTTGAACAATTTCTAAGTCTACCCAAGGATTCTCATTAAAAGACTTGGAAACGTTTGTTGGGATGAGCTCTGTCAATAAGCCACCGGTCAAGCCGAAGATTGAAGCCGCGGCATCTGTTGGATCCAGATTAAAGAAGAGAAAAAGTGAAGAGAAGGAGATTGTGGAAGTTGGAGTTTTTGAAGATATGGAGGTCGAAGATATCAGGAAGAGGTTCTTTGCTGTTGCCTCAGATGTAAGTCCTGCAAGAATTTATACATTTGTTTTGCAATAAATAACTTTAAGATTACTAACCAATTTTGCTTTTGCAGGCTTTTGGAGCTATGGAGTCCAAAGTAATTACTTTGGATGAGTTTAACAACAAGCTATTGATGGAATCCCTGCAATTAAAGAAGCAGATAACTTTGGAAAGAGAGGAATCACAAAAGAAGATTCAAAGTCTGAATGATGAGGTCGCGAGCTTCATGAAAGGAATGTCATCTATCCAAGACGTCCATCTGCAAGAAATTGAGGATTTGAAGGGTGCTTTAATGAAGTCTGCAGCTGTCAGTATGGTAGAAATCAAGATCCAAATGATGGAGGACTTTTTGAATGGTAAGCATACGGAATGGGACATCGAGCAGCAGCGCATTATGTTGAAGGGTTTGACTGGAGAAGGCATAGAGACAGGCGAGGTGTCGTCGGCTACTAAGGGTGATGACAAGAAGGAAGAAGGGGAACCACCAGCGGCGAAAGTCAATTAGGGTAGTTTTTAAGTTTTATCGGGCTGCGTCCCAGGAAGGTTGTAAAGACAATTTCATGGTTTTTGTTTGGTTTGTAATGGTCCATAAGGGCTAACAATTTATTTTCTCAAAGTGTGGGGTTGGTTCCATATTTTGTAGGTTTTCTTAGTGGTTTTGATGGACAAAGATAGGCTAAGTAAATGGTAGATTTTCAATGAATGGAAGCGTTGCCTTCGTGCGTAGGATGTTTAAATCCTTTGCATAATTTATGATTGACACGTTATCCCAAGTACCCTTTGTTCTTAGATAACATGTAAATGTTATAACCAATTGATCATAGCTTAAGATTAATATTCGACTAAGTAGGACTGGGGGTGCGTACATATAAACATACGTGCCCAGTCCACACCTTAATCAATATTAATATCGTGCGCTCCAGGCGAAGGTGTATAAACCTTAATAGAGACGAAAGAAAGCAATTTCTTTAAAACCTTTGAAGGGATTTGAATACCTTGAACTTAAGATGAGATGGCCAATCTCAAAACTTATTTGTTTAATCTGAAAAATCTAAGTTTATAATAAAATATTGAAAATTCTTTAAGTGGTACGGTCCATTTTGAAAAACTTTATGCAATCCTAAAATCATTCAAAAAGTAAAGATAGGTCCATACCTGATTTATCTTGATAAGAAGTCGACTTGTATGAAGATGTCCACACCTTGATTGTGCTATTGTTTTGTTCATGCACATTTGGTTGTCTTCACCTAAATAAACTTCTGATTTGTTGATTTAAATGAATGCATTTCAACTTACATAAAGTATAGTTTGAGGTGAATAGCGTTCCAACTTCTTGGGATCCTGACGCCATCTGGAATAGAAAGCCAATAAGATCCTTTCCCTGCTTCTGCATCTATCAAGTATGGACCTTCCCATTTCGGAGCCAATTTACCAGAGTTGAGTTCTCTTGTGTTCTGGAAAACTTTGCGTAATACAAAGTCACCAACTTGAAACCTTTTAATCCTGACATTTTTGTTATATGATCGTGCAATATTCTGTTGATAGGCTGCCATCCTGATCCTTGCAAGGTCCCTTAGTTCTTCAATGGTATCCAGATCGTGAGATAGGTTTACGTCGTTCTTTTCAGATGTCAACAACCCATATCTTGCTGTTGGGACGACGACTTCTGCAGGGATGACGGCTTCTGCTCCAAATACCAAGGAATATGGTGTCTGTCCAGTTGCATTCTTTGGTGTGGTCCTGTCTGCCCATAAAACGAATGGAAGTTCCTCAGCCCAGAGTCCTTTTTTCTTATCTAGCCTCTTCTTTAAGTTGTTTATTATAATTTTGTTTCTCGACTCTGCTTGTCCATTGGCTTGAGGGTGTACAGGCGAAGATGTCACCATCTTGAGTCCCCAACTAGCCAAGAAGTCTGTTGTTCTCTTGCTGATGAACTGGGAGCCATTATCACAGATTATCTCTGAAGGAATACCAAATCTACTAAAGATGTTTCTTTTGATGAAGGAGATGACTTCTTTGTCACGGACTTGGACGTATGCTTCCGCTTCTACCCATTTAGAAAAATAACCAGTCATAGCTAGCATGAATACTTTCCCTCTTGGTGCTTTAGGAAATTTCCCCATGATGTCCATTCCCCATGTCATAAATGGCCAAGGTGAAAGAATAGGATGAAGCATTTCTGCTGGTTGGTGCAAGATATCGCCATGCTTCTGACACGAATCACATTTTCTGGCATATTCAGCAGCATCTTGACGCATTGTAGGCCAAAAGTAACCCATCCTTAAAGCCTTGGTGTACAAACTTCTACCCCCAGAATGGTTGCCACAAATTCCTTCATGTAGTTCTTTAAGAACCTCTTTGGCTTTGTCTGATTCCAAACATCTCAAATATGGACCTGCAAAAGATTTCTTAAACAGCACATTGTCTATTAAAAGATATCTAGAGTTTCTTACTCTGAATGCCCTAGCATTCTTTTCATCTGCCGGAATGGTACCGTCTTGTAGATACTTAATGATGGGAGCAGTCCAGGAAATGTGTGTCTAGTCAGCGTGATCCTTCTGGATGTCGTCATCTATGCTGAAGAGTTCTAACTTATCCACGGCAGGGATATTGACATGTATGATAGGAATGTTGGTTTGAGAAGCGCTTCTGAAGGCTGATCCCAAGTTAGCAAGGGCGTCTGCTTGGGTGTTTTCTTCTCTAGCTACTTGCTCTAAGGAGAAGCTTTGGAATTTGCTTGCTAAATTTTTCACGATCCCCAGATATGATGTCATCTTGGCATTCTTAGCTGTATAAGAACCATTGAAATGATTAACCAATAATAATGAGTCACAATATACCTGAATTGCCTTGATGTTGAGGTCTAGAGCAATAGTCAATCCTGCAATCAAGGCTTCGTATTCCGGTTCGTTGTTGGTGGCTTTAAAATCACAACTTATGGCCTGAGGTATAATGTCCCCTTGTGGTGATTTTAGGACAATACCCAAACTTGTTCCTCTCATGTTAGATGCGCCATCTGTGAATAGTGTCCACTTCAGGATGTCGTCACCTCGAAGTTGTTGTACTTCCAATTCTACTTCTGGCTGCATACTTGGACTAGAATCTGCCACAAAATCTGCAAGTGCTTGTGATTTTATAGCTGTTCTTGGTTCATATCTGATGTCATATGTACTCAGCTGTATGGACCACTTTGCCATTCTTCCGGACATCTCTGGCTTTCTCATGACATTCTTAATAGGATAATTAGTACGAATATAGATAACATGAGTTTCAAAATAATGCCGTAATTTAATTGAAGCTGTAATTAAAGCTAGAATTAACTTCTCTAGATGGGAGTACCTTGTTTCCGCATCCAAAAGAGTTTTACTTACATAGTATATCGGAAGTTGGTTACCATCTTGATCTCGTACAAGGACCGCACTAACAGCTAGTTCTGAGACGGCCAAATAAGCATATAGGGGTTCACCTTCTTGTGGTCTGACCAGCAATGGAGATGTTGACAGGTACAGCTTGAGCTCCTGAAAGGCTTTTTCATGCAATTCTGTCCATTCGAATCTGCTATTCTTCTTCAAGATGTCATAGAATGGCTTGCAACTTTCTGAGGATTTTGAAATGAATCTGTTGAGGGCTGCTACTTTTCCTGTCAATCTCTGAACATCTTTGACAGTCCGGGGAGACGTCAGGTTAAGGATCACTGTGATCTGTTCTGGGCTTGCCTCTATTCCTCTCTGTGTCACCATGTAACCTAAAAATTTTCCAGACTTCATGCCGAAGTTGCAATTTGTTGGATTTAGCTTCATGTTGAACGCGTCCAGGATATCGAAAGCATGGGTAAGATCTCGTACATAGTTCTCAGCTTTCTTTGACTTGACCACCATATCATCGATATAGACCTCCATGGTTTTCCCAATTTGGTCTTTAAACATCATGTTGACAAGCTTTTGATATGTTGCACCTGCATTTCTTAGTCCAAATGGCATAGCAATATAACAATAAATACCTGTAGGAGTAATAAAGGCGGTGTCTTCTTGGTCAGAAGGCTCCATCTGAATCTGCTGGAATCCTGAAGATGCATCCATGAAAGTCAAGATCTCATGTCCTGATGTTGCGTCTACTAAGGTGTCGATATGTGGAAGAGGAAAAGGGTCCTTCGGACATGCTTTGTTTAGGTCTGTGAAGTCGACACAAACTCTCCATTTTCCGTTCCTCTTTTCCACCACTACAACATTAGCCAACCACTTCGGATATTCCGCTTCTCTGATCATCTTCGCTTTTAGTAGCCTGTCAACTTCCTCATGGATAATCTGGTTCCTTTCTTGAGCAAACTTTCTTCTTTTCTGTCGCACCGGCTTAAAGGAAGGGTTAATATTGAGCTTATGGGTAATGACGTCCTTGCTGATCCCCGTTATGTCTTCATGTGTCCATGCAAAGCTTTTAACCCTTTCTTTTAAAAGATTAATCAATTCTTCTTCAAATTCTGCTGGTACATCATGGCCAACTAGCACCTTCAAATCTGGATTGGAGGGATCCAATAGTATTTCTTTTACATCATGTTCCCTTTCTTCCAAGACTTGACGTGCTTTTTTCTTTAATTGCTATGCTTGCCGGGAGGATGACGTCGCTTTCATAGATGTCATGTAGCAATCCTTCGCCGTTTGCTTGTCACTGTAAATCTTGACAACTCCCCAGGGTGTCGGCATCTTCACGCATTGATGGTAAGTAGACGGTACTGCGTTCATGGAGTGAATCCAAGGTCTGCCCAATATCACGTTGTAACTTGTTGCACAGTCTATTACACAAAATCTTTCCATGGAGTTGACACCTTCCACATATACTGGCAACCTGATTTCTCCCGCTGTATCCTTTGTTTCACCACTGAAGCCTACTAGTGTACATACCCCGGGGAACCACGGCTTGGCTAGAGCGGTGAATTATCCTAGGATGTCTAACTTGTTTTAGATTGTTTAGAGTCGCCACCTATGTTTTTAAAGGAACATAAGAAAAACCTAGAAATAGCCTAATTTATGTACAAAACCAGAGATTCGGGAGAGAAGGGTTCGGGGGTTAGGTGACGGAGTAGGAAGTACTTAAACACCCACTCCGCCCCGCTTACGCGGGTCTTGCTACTATTGGTGTTCTAATATTTACATGTCATTCAATTAATTAAATAGAAATGTGCTAACAATTGTGATGAGAAGAAAAGGGGAAATAAAGGGGAAATAAAATAGAATTGTTTTATTTATTTAATGATAAAGATTACATGTGCCAAGTAATGTTAAAGAATTACATTAAGAGATGAAGAGAAATTAACATGGTGAATTAAAGTTTAGATTAAAATGTAGGGAGATAACCTTAACTAACTTCAATATGTGAAGTAGTCATGTTGGTCATGTCCCATTAATGGGGATTGCATACATTGACTAGAACATGAATAGAATAAAAAAAAGAAGACTTGTACCTTTAGAAAGAAGACTTCAAACTTGGACTTGAAAATGATGTTGTTGTGTAGAGATTTGTGTAGAGTTTCGTTGCGTAAAACTCTTGTTGGGAGAATTTGTGTAGGGAAAAATGATATAGAATTTGTGTAGAGAGAAAGTTCCAAGTCTCAAAAAATTGGGTCCTTTTCTAAGGTAGAAGATGGTGGTTTTTATAGGTAAAAAAGAGAGGGAAATGATGGAGGGAAATTGGTCATCCATGTGAAATGGAATGAGCCAATCACAAATAAGATAAATGAATAAAAGAGAAATAAAAGAAATAAAAGAAATCAAATAATAAATGAAAGAAATATTAATTTTTGGGAAAAGGCTTAGAATTTGGGATTGGGAGTTAATGTGAAAAGGGGGGATGAATGTGGATGTAAAAAGATGGTTTTGTGATCAAGAAAAGATGTTTGTAAATAAGAAAAGGGAGGGAAATAAGGTGCAATCCGTTACTGCCAAAGTGGGAAGCGCGCGGGTCCGGCTTTTGGGGCGGGACGCGCGCGCGGCTCACTGGCAGTGCCGGAAGCGCCCGCGGGTGAAAAATGACAGAATGACAGAATGACCCTAAAAGTTAACTCTGTTATGCAGTTTAGTCCAAAACTAACGGAATCAGTTAGGAACTTAACCGGAGTAACAGAAATCGACAAAAATAAGTTAAATAAAAATACTTTGTATGCAATCGGGGTGAGAGGTCCAAGGCGGGGTGTCTACAGAGCCCCTCGGCGACGTGGATTGCGAAGCAAAACGCGTCGACGAAAGAAAGACAACCGCCGAGGACATCGACAAGGGAAAACAAAGACTCGATAAAGCAGGAATTTGAAATTACAAAGGATAGAAATGCGCTCCCTGTGTGAGCGACTTTTGCTGATGGAAGAGGTATGGTGATTTGAGCGGTCCACCATGGACCAAAATTGGTGCGCGGTGCGGCATATTCTGATGCGCTGTGCGGCGGTATGGTGATTTGAGCGGTCCACCATGGGCCAAAATTGGTGCGCGGTGCGGCATATTCTGATGCGCTGTGCGGCACTTGTTGAATCTGGTGCTTTGTGCGGCACCTGGTGCTCTGTCCGGCACCTGTTATGTGTATGCTTTGCCGATATACGTGCTTGTGTGAGATGTGAAATAGGAATTGCGAGAGAAAATTGTGATTGTGGTGTGATGTGTGATTTGAAAGCACCTTTGTAATGAGAGAGAAGTAAGAATGTAGAAAGTGATCTTGTGTGCGGTGTGATTTTGAGGAAAGCATTGGATGTATTCATACCTTCACTTACCATTGCCGCTTGAGTGGAGATGGATTCTTGATGTCCGCGGAGGATGCTTTGATGGAGAATGTCCATTCTTTAGATGTTGATGAGAGAATGCCCTTGATGTTGGGTTGGCGAGATGGTACTCTGAATGATGGGTTGGTCGTGCCAAAAGGCTGCCTATGTATCCCTTTAAGAGAATCAGACCAGCGTAGTTCAAGGATGATGGAGAACGCTGGAGGAGAGGCTAGGAGCAAAGCAAAGTAAATCACATAATTTTGCACATAGAAGGAGAAAAAGAAAGAAAAAATCTTTTTTTTTTTTTTTTTTTTTAAAGATTAGAAAGGAAAGAATATGCACACATGTGAGGAAAAGAGATTTTTTTTTTTTTTTTTTTTTTTTTAGGTTCGTGGGTGAACCATTTTAGCCATTGTGTGTTTGTAAAGCCAACCCAAGATCAAGTCATGCTCAGTCGAAGTCTGGATTGCCTCGCTTGAATTCTGTTGTCGCTGGTGTGCCCAACGAAGATTGATGTCTAGCCCCAAGAGATTTGTCGGTTATGGGGCTTCAAAAAGGCTTTTGATGCCGAGATGAGGGGTTGCTGATTGTAAAGCCCCTAGAATGCCTTTGATGCCAAATTTTGAGGGACTTGCATAGCTCCAAGATAAATCAGCTCTTGGCCCATTCGAGTAAATCGCCCTTTGTTGTTGTAGTGAGCAAGCCCCAAGAGGAGATCGTTGATGCCAAGCTTCGAGAGATTGCAAAGCCCCAAGTGTCGTGGGCTTGTAGATGGTGAGATGTGAAGACCTTTCATTGTAAAGCCCCAAATTACCTCACGATTGGCTCGGCATTGAGAGCGGGTGTACGGTTTGGTAGAATTCTTGATAGAGATCTCCTTCTTTCTCTTACTGGGGAGATGAATGGCCTCATTGTGGTCGATACCCAAATGGCTGGGGGCTTATGTCAAAGGATGCAGTAATGTCTTGCGGTGCCGTCGAGGTCGCGGAGGATAAGGTCTTGGCGTGATAAAGTCTCAAATGAGTATGCTTGCTTGACTCTTCTTGAGTTGAACTAATGACGGATCTTCGGATGCAACTAGTGCTGTGGCCCAACTTTATCTGAGCTGCACCTTGTGCTTTTGATCTTGGAGAAGGGGGTGCTGAATTGCAGAAACATTGAGATTGGCCGTGGCATTTCCCGCTATAACCCTGTTTTGATTAGAGTTTAGCATATTGAATCTTTTTCCTTTTCTCTAAGACTTCCTTCAAAATCTCGCTTGAAAGTTCTAACAAAAATCATCAACTTCATTCATAACATCGGAGTCTTCATTTAAAACCAAGAGGCCTTTGACTTGAAGTGTTGAGAGACCTTTGAAGCTTGATCTCTTTCATGGAGCTATAAGACTACTCCACATTGCACTTGCTCGAGTATTGTTGCCCAAAAGACTGTCGGTCGCGAAGCCCTAATACTGCCCTTTGCTTGAATTATTGTAATGCCGTAGCCCAAAAGATTGTAGATTGCGAAGCCCGTTGAAACCTTCGGTGCCGAATTGAGGAAGCTTCCAATGTTGCACATGACTTGGCTGGGGGTACTGCTGGGGAGTTAATTGCTCTTTGCCGAGGGAGCCTTTAAGACTTGACCATAGCCCCTAGAGTACCATCATTGATTACGAGAAAGGTCCACCCTTGATTGGGGAAACGAGCATGGGCACACATGACAAGAGGGCTTTTTGACATCCCTTTTGAGGGACTTTGAGGATAGTCTCACACATCTTTCTTGAGCATAGCCCCTAGGGCTTGTTGATTGTCAAAAGAAGCAAAAGAAGCCCTTTTTCTTGAGTCACATAGCCCATAGGGCGTCACCATTTGTTGAGCAAACCAAGAGTGACTCGTCCTCGTGTGAGGGAATAAACATGAGAGGATATGGCAAGAGCTACTCCATTTCTCGGGAGCCTTTCGGCGTACTTTAGAAGCACATACTTGAAGAAGCCTTGAAAACTGAGACACATGTTGCTGCTATTTGTTGCCCAAGCCAATTGACTAGCTAGGGATTATTTGTGCAACCTCGTGCCCTTTTATGATGGGCTCGTTCTCGGATGGGTCTTGGCTACCACGGGCCTTCTTTTCATGAACCAAAAAATGCACACTGCTGGAGAATGATGCCGATAACCCAAGACAACCTTTGATGGTGCTATATCTAGTCGAGCCTTTTGCAATCCCAAAGTTGACTCGGTGGGGAATTGACTTGCTGAGGAGATTCAATGTAGAACTTGTCTTCTTTAGAGGCCGGGGATCTCCATTTCTCTTTCCCTTCTCTCTCTTACTCTCTAATTTTTTTTTTATGACGCACCCTGTTTTTTGCCTAGATCGCCCTTTCGGGTTTTTCAATCTAGCGGGCATCTCTTTTGCGTCTTCATTTTTTTTTTTGACTCAATTGATGAGGAAGTGTGCATTGACTCTAGCTGAGGAGATAAGACATGTGATTTTGCGGTGGAGACCTTTTGTCACTAATGATGAGTGACATTGACTTGACTAGGGAAGTGTCCCTAGTATTGACATGTATTTTTTATTGAATTGAATGACTCGCGAAGGCAAGTAAGTCATTAAGAGAGAAGAGAAGGAAAGCCCCAATTTGATTGCAAGAAATTGGGAATATGCAGAAAGAATAGAAGTCCCTAGACTCGACAAGGAGCGCGAAATGATTCCAAATCTAAGAAAGTTGTTTAATCCTTTTGGTGATTAATTCATTGGCAAATGAATCGTACAAAGATGTCTTGACAAGTTCGAGATGAAGGCCAATCACCATAACGCGCTAGGGCTAAACATTTCTTCTTTCTTGCATGAGACCGGACCCGCAGGTTGCCTACGTTCCTCCAGTGTAGAGGCTCAGGTCACCGTAGTTCTTGTGGATTCTCCATTCTTCGGGATGGAATTGTTGCTTCGTCCTTCGTTGGTGGATGATGATGATGATCTTGATCTGAACTTCTTTGATTGAGGGGGATTTTTTTTTTTTTTTTTTTTTGTGCTCTAACTTTTGCCTAGGTTGATTTGATGGTTTCAATCTAGCGAGCTCTTTTTTTTTTTTTTTTTTTTTTTTTTTTTTTTTTTTTTTTTTTTTTATTCCTACTACTAGGTAGAGAAAGAGAAACGGAGATTGTTGTCGTCGTCCTCTTTGTTGAAGCCCCATTTCAAAACCAAGCCACTTCTTTGATGAGTTGCTCTTCACCCACGGTAAATTCGCCGTTGTCGATCAAATCTTGGATGATGTTTCGGAGAAGGAAGCACCCTTCGGTAGTGTGGCCACTATGCTTGTGGTAGCCACACCATTCACCATGAGCATGATTTTTCAATATCGCCTTCGGCTTGTACCCCTCCAAAGGTTTGATCTTCCCTCTTGCCACCAAAATTTCAAATGCCTCGGCTTGGGTTACTCCTTGGAGAGGAGTGAAAACTCGGTTGTTGGTGGTACCTTTGTAGCTTTTGAGGGTCGGGCCACTTGAGCATGCTTTATCATTGAACTTTGCTTTGCTGTCGGTGAGCTCTTGCAAACGGGCTTTGAGTTCGGAAACCTCTTCTTTGTGAGTCCTCTTGTCGATATCGAAACGGGCTTGCCACAAATTGTCTTTACGGCGGGCCTCCTCGACAATCCTATCCATTTGTTCCCCCATTGATTTCATTATGTTGAGTAACCCTTCGTTGGACACGAAATCATTTCCACCGTTGTTGTTGTTGCCGTTGGAAGCCATTGGACCTATTGAAAGAGCACGGTTGATCTTAGATTGGCCCCACAAACATCTTTTGGATAAAATGAATTAACCCACAAACAAAGAAAAAGACTCAACCACATAAGGAAAAACGACTCTTTTTTTTTTTATTTTTTATTTACAAAGTCGGAAGGACGTGGTCCTTTTTGGGGTTTCTAGGAAAATAGTGGAATCGTCACACTAGTATATAGATCATCTCGCGGTCCCATATACTCATCGGATTCCACCACGCTTGTGAATCCTACATGTAACGGGATTAAACTAAATTAATGTAGTAAAGCATACATGCGGGGACGGATTTTTATTTTCGTCCAAAATAACCACTTTTGGGGACGGATTTTTATTTCGTCCATTGCAACAAATTGGCATGTATGATTTGAAGACATTAGTTTAGGGAAATCTCGGTACATGAAAACCGACTTGAGTCACGGAGTGTTAGACCCTAACTAGAATTGTGTGGTTTGTGCTCGGCTTGAATATGAGGCTTAAAGGTCACCCCCGGCATGTAGTCTTGAACTACGCCACGGGCTGAGGTTGACCGCTTCGGAAGAGTCAAGGTCGGGTGGAGCTTGAAACTTCATAGGACGGGCCTCGACGGGTTTGGGGTTGGACTTGTGCGACTCGATAGTGAGCAGTTGATAAGAATATGTGCATGTAGTGTGAGGTCTAACATGTGACAAAACATTTTTTTTTTTTTAAAGGAAATAAATTAAAAAAAAAAAAAAATAAGCACGTAATTTACAACTTTCGAATCACCCGTGTGACCGATAAAAATAAACAGAAAGTAAAAGAAATTGTATGCAGGCCCGGTGCCCACACACTGTCATTCTGTTCTGTTTCTGTGCACTGTTCTGTTCCGGGAATGCGCCCAGAAGCGCGCGCATTGGGTTGCCTATGAGAAAGGCGCGCGCGTGAGAGGAAGAAGGGCAGAGGCGCCCGCTTTTGGGTGAGAACCTGCAAATCAGTGGGTTCAAGGGATTGCCTTGACCCTTAATTAAGAAAACTTTCCCCTGCAGAATTTGTTAGCACAGAAACATGGAATTGAAGGACAAGAAAGGAGGCGGGCGATTCTGGTAATAAGGGTCGGACGCGCGCGCTTTAGGCCAAGAAGGCCGGAGGCGCGCGCTTCCTACCCTTTTTACCAGAATGCCCAGAAAACAGAAATTAGAACACCAAAAGTAAGAAACGCAAGTTTAACCCTCTATCGTCCCCAGCGGAGTCGCCACTGTAGATACCCCGGGGAACCACGGCTTGGCTAGAGCGGTGAATTATCCTAGGATGTCTAACTTGTTTTAGATTGTTTAGAGTCGCCACCTATGTTTTTAAAGGAACATAAGAAAAACCTAGAAATAGCCTAATTTATGTACAAAACCAGAGATTCGGGAGAGAAGGGTTCGGGGGTTAGGTGACGGAGTGGGAAGTACTTAAACACCCACTCCGCCCCGCTTACGCGGGTCTTGCTACTATTGGTGTTCTAATATTTACATGTCCTTCAATTAATTAAATAGAAATGTGCTAACAATTGTGATGAGAAGAAAAGGGGAAATAAAGGGGAAATAAAATAGAATTGTTTTATTTATTTAATGATAAAGATTACATGTGCCAAGTAATGTTAAAGAATTACATTAAGAGATGAAGAGAAATTAACATGGTGAATTAAAGTTGAGATTAAAATGTAGGGAGATAACCTTAACTAACTTCAATATGTGAAGTAGTCATGTTGGTCATGTCCCATTAATGGGGATTGCATACATTGACTAGAACATGAATAGAATAAAAAAAGAAGACTTGTACCTTTAGAAAGAAGACTTCAAACTTGGACTTGAAAATGATGTTGTTGTGTAGAGATTTGTGTAGAGTTTCGTTGCGTAAAACTCTTGTTGGGAGAATTTGTGTAGGGAAAAATGATATAGAATTTGTGTAGAGAGAAAGTTCCAAGTCTCAAAAAATTGGGTCCTTTTCTAAGGTAGAAGATGGTGGTTTTTATAGGTAAAAAAGAGAGGGAAATGATGGAGGGAAATTGGTCATCCATGTGAAATGGAATGAGCCAATCACAAATAAGATAAATGAATAAAAGAGAAATAAAAGAAATAAAATAATAAATGAAAGAAATATTAGTTTTTGGGAAAAGGCTTAGAATTTGGGATTGGGAGTTAATGTGAAAAGGGGGGATGAATGTGGATGTAAAAAGATGGTTTTGTGATCAAGAAAAGATGTTTGTAAATAAGAAAAGGGAGGGAAATAAGGTGCAATCCGTTACTGTCAAAGTGGGAAGCGCGCGGGTCCGGATTTTGGGGCGGGACGCGCGCGCGGCTCACTGGCAGTGCCGGAAGCGCCCGCGGGTGAAAAATGACAGAATGACCCTAAAAGTTAACTCTGTTATGCAGTTTAGTCCAAAACTAACGGAATCAGTTAGGAACTTAACCGAAGTAACAGAAATCGACAAAAATAAGTTAAATAAAAATACTTTGTATGCAATCGGGGTGAGAGGTCCAAGGCGGGGTGTCTACAGAGCCCCTCGGCGACGTGGATTGCGAAGCAAAACGCGTCGACGAAAGAAAGACAACCGCCGAGGACATCGACAAGGGAAAACAAAGACTCGATAAAGCAGGAATTTGAAATTACAAAGGATAGAAATGCGCTCCCTGTGTGAGCGACTTTTGCTGATGGAAGAGGTATGGTGATTTGAGCGGTCCACCATGGACCAAAATTGGTGCGCGGTTCGTCATATTCTGATGCGCTGTGCGGCGGTGTGGTGATTTGAGCGGTCCACCATGGACCACAATTGGTGCGCGGTGCGGCGGTATGGTGATTTGAGCGGTCCACCATGGACCAAAATTGGTGCGCGGTGCGGCATATTCTGATGCGCTGTGCGGCGGTATGGTGATTTGAGCGGTCCACCATGGGCCAAAATTGGTGCGCGGTGCGGCATATTCTGATGCGCTGTGCGGCACTTGTTGAATCTGGTGCTTTGTGCGGCACCTGGTGCTCTGTCCGGCACCTGTTATGTGTATGCTTTGCCGATATACGTGCTTGTGTGAGATGTGAAATAGGAATTGCGAGAGAAAATTGTGATTGTGGTGTGATGTGTGATTTGAAAGCACCTTTGTAATGAGAGAGAAGTAAGAATGTAGAAAGTGATCTTGTGTGCGGTGTGATTTTGAGGAAAGCATTGGATGTATTCATACCTTCACTTACCATTGCCGCTTGAGTGGAGATGGATTCTTGATGTCCGCGGAGGATGCTTTGATGGAGAATGTCCATTCTTTAGATGTTGATGAGAGAATGCCCTTGATGTTGGGTTGGCGAGATGGTACTCTGAATGATGGGTTGGTCGTGCCAAAAGGCTGCCTACGTATCCCTTTAAGAGAATCAGACCAGCGTAGTTCAAGGATGATGGAGAACGCTGGAGGAGAGGCTAGGAGCAAAGCAAAGTAAAGCACATAATTTTGCACATAGAAGG
This sequence comes from Campanula takesimana, assembly GCA_026119855.1. Classification (NCBI taxonomy): domain Eukaryota; kingdom Viridiplantae; phylum Streptophyta; class Magnoliopsida; order Asterales; family Campanulaceae; genus Campanula; species Campanula takesimana. Next base: position 1,550,714 of record JAOWBW010000039.1, on the reverse strand, counting down.
AGAAAAAGAAAGAAAAAATCTTTTTTTTTTTTTTTTTTTTTTAAAGATTAGAAAGGAAAGAATATGCACACATGTGAGGAAAAGAGATATTTTTTTTTTTTTTTTTTTTTTTAGGTTCGTGGGTGAACCATTTTAGCCATTGTGTGTTTGTAAAGCCAACCCAAGATCAAGTCATGCTCAGTCGAAGTCTGGATTGCCTCGCTTGAATTCTGTTGTCGCTGGTGTGCCCAACGAAGATTGATGTCTAGCCCCAAGAGATTTGTCGGTTATGGGGCTTCAAAAAGGCTTTTGATGCCGAGATGAGGGGTTGCTGATTGTAAAGCCCCTAGAATGCCTTTGATGCCAAATTTTGAGGGACTTGCATAGCTCCAAGATAAATCAGCTCTTGGCCCATTCGAGTAAATCGCCCTTTGTTGTTGTAGTGAGCAAGCCCCAAGAGGAGATCGTTGATGCCAAGCTTCGAGAGATTGCAAAGCCCCAAGTGTCGTGGGCTTGTAGATGGTGAGATGTGAAGACCTTTCATTGTAAAGCCCCAAATTACCTCGCGATTGGCTCGGCATTGAGAGCGGGTGTACGGTTTGGTAGAATTCTTGATAGAGATCTCCTTCTTGCTCTTACTGGGGAGATGAATGGCCTCATTGTGGTCGATACCCAAATGGCTGGGGGCTTATGTCAAAGGATGCAGTAATGTCTTGCGGTGCCGTCGAGGTCGCGGAGGATAAGGTCTTGGCGTGATAAAGTCTCAAATGAGTATGCTTGCTTGACTCTTCTTGAGTTGAACTAATGACGGATCTTCGGATGCAACTAGTGCTGTGGCCCAACTTTATCTGAGCTACACCTTGTGCTTTTGATCTTGGAGAAGGGGGTGCTGAATTGCAGAAACATTGGGATTGGCCGTGGCATTTCCCGCTATAACCCTGTTTTGATTAGAGTTTAGCATATTGAATCTTTTTCCTTTTCTCTAAGACTTCCTTCAAAATCTCGCTTGAAAGTTCTAACAAAAATCATCAACTTCATTCATAACATCGGAGTCTTCATTTAAAACCAAGAGGCCTTTGACTTGAAGTGTTGAGAGACCTTTGAAGCTTGATCTCTTTCATGGAGCTATAAGACTACTCCACATTGCACTTGCTCGAGTATTGTTGCCCAAAAGACTGTCGGTCGCGAAGCCCTAATACTGCCCTTTGCTTGAATTATTGTAATGCCGTAGCCCAAAAGATTGTAGATTGCGAAGCCCGTTGAAACCTTCGGTGCCGAATTGAGGAAGCTTCCAATGTTGCACATGACTTGACTGGGGGTACTGCTGGGGAGTTAATTGCTCTTTGCCGAGGGAGCCTTTAAGACTTGACCATAGCCCCTAGAGTACCATCATTGATTACGAGAAAGGTCCACCCTTGATTGGGGAAACGAGCACGGGCACACATGACAAGAGGGCTTTTTGACATCCCTTTTGAGGGACTTTGAGGATAGTCTCACACATCTTTCTTGAGCATAGCCCCTAGGGCTTGTTGATTGTCAAAAGAAGCAAAAGAAGCCCTTTTTCTTGAGTCACATAGCCCATAGGGCGTCACCATTTGTTGAGCAAAGCAAGAGTGACTCGTTCTCGTGTGAGGGAATAAACATGAGAGGATATGGCAAGAGCTACTCCATTTCTCAGGAGCCTTTCGGCGTACTTTAGAAGCACATACTTGAAGAAGCCTTGAAAACTGAGACACATGTTGCTGCTATTTGTTGCCCAAGCCAATTGACTAGCTAGGGATTATTTGTGCAACCTCGTGCCCTTTTATGATGGGCTCGTTCTCGGATGGGTCTTGGCTAGCTAGGGATTATTTGTGCAACCTCGTGCCCTTTTAGGACAGTCAACATCCTCTTGGTCCTCATCTTCCACAGAATGAATCTTGTTAGAATCGTTTCTATGGTATGGCCTGGATCTGTGGTTCTGCTTTTGGTGAGACGTCTCTGTTCTTCTGTCAGGGTTGTCATATGTCGACGTCTTTCCAGAATCCTTTGTTTGCTGTACTTTATCTTCCTCCAGGCGGATGAACCTTGTAGCTCTGTTGCGCACATCTTCCATTCTCTTGCATGGATTCAGCACCAAATCTTCATAGAATGGTGAATCTTTCTTCAACCCCATCTTGAAAGCTTCTGTTACTGTAGCCATGTCAAGATTAGGGATATCTAGGACTTCTTTATTGAATCTATTGACATAGTCCTTCAATGCTTCGGACGGCTGCTGGACAATTCGGTAGAGGTCACTGGTCAACTTCTCAAACTGTCGGCTGCACGAGAACTGGTTGTTGAACATGTTGATGAGCTGGGCGTACGACCCGATCGATCCTGGCGGTTGATGAATTAGCCACTTCAGGGCTGGTCCAATCAAGGTTGATCCAAAGCCTTTACACAAACAGGCTTCTCTGTACTGAAGCGGTATGCGAACGATCTCCATCTTTTCCTGGTAGTGGGCGACGTGCTCTTCAGGATCTGTACTTCCGTCATAGAACTTCATGGAAGGAATGTTGAATCCTTGGGGATGTCGGCATGTGCAATAGCTGGTACGAAGCGAGACTGACTGTAGCATGTTGGAGAGACCTGCTGAATGGGAGGTGTGACTCCTGGTACGTTCATGACCATATTCCTTAACTCTTGAAGTTGATTTGCAAGATAAGTACCTGCAAAAGGATTAGAAGTACGAGTTGTATTATCAAATGCAAAACTTGAATTGATGTTACCGAAGGGGTTGACATCCGCTGAAGATGTCACAATGGTGCTGTTGGTATAGGATGGCCCTGTAGATGTTCCTGAGATGTTGAAAGTAGAAGGTGGAACTGAAGTATTTCTAAGCGGAGAAAACTGGAAGGAACCGGGATCCAAGGGAGACGACATCATTGCAGAGGTCGTCATCAAGGTAGATGATGGTGTTCCACCTTCAGCTCCGCTGTCCATTGGGATGAATTCGTTGAATACAGAATGATTGCCCCCAGTGTCAAAGTCGAGAACCCTAGGACGAATTGGTGATATTGAATCCACCCTTTCGCTTAAGGCCTTTTGCTCTTTCTGCGTATTCACCAGGGTGTCGCATATCAAAGAGGTGCTGTTTTGCTGCTTGTCTAGCTGACTCCTCATCTGAATTAGTATATTTTTGAGCTCAGGATCAGAGGATAAAGCTGACTGCTTCTTGGTAGCTCCACCAGGTGGCGGCGGCAGCACTCCAGAATGGCTTCCTGTCGTCTTGTTGGGACTGTTGCCCCCGATCGGCGAGTTCAAACCAATGGTTGCGCTGGGAGCCTTACTGATGCCAGAGATCATGGGTTGAGTAGACATAGTGATTCGAAGAAATTTCAAACAATTAAAAAACCAAAGGCCCCTCGGTGGGCGCCAAACTGTTTTGGTAAAAAAAACAACAAGAACTAAATTGGTCAAAAAAGGCGTTTAGTCTTGAAATTGAAAGGAGGGTGCAATGGAATAAAATTGTTTGAAGGTAGATGACAAATATCAATGGAACAATGGTTTATACGAGGAAAGCCCTTGAGAAAATATACTCACCGGCACAAAACCTCGGGAGGTGTTTTTTAGCACCTACCACCCCTAAACGGTTGTATTGATAGCTTGAGGTTACAAAAAATGCTAATGACGGAGTATAATTGAGAGTTGTGAATGTGTGTGTTTGTGAGCCGCCCCTTGCTTTTAAATACAAGAGTAAATAAGATAACCCTAGCTAGTCTAACTAACTTTCCTAAAAACTCGGATGATTATCTTCATATGACCAAGTCCCTGTGAAGTCTTCTTCGATCATCGAATTGGCACGTGGTGGATAATTTTTATCTGCATAAAAGATTTATTAACATAATCATTAATAAATAAAATAAATACTTACAGGGCTGTAAGTTATCAGGACGTCGCTATCCTTGAAGATGTCGTCGTATAAATTTTTACCCACAACAATAATAATAATAATAAACTTGAAAATCATTATAAACTGAAATAATGACATAACATAAAGTTCCTATAAAAAGATTAGAACATAATCACTAACAATCTCTCACTTGCACTAGGCTTTATCAAACATGTATCTAATACCCATTGACCTAGTATTTCATGTTTAGCGTGTAGCCTTTGTGAGCGGATCAACAATGTTGTCATTTGTTGGTACTCTGCATATCTTAACGTCTCTTCTCTCTATGATTTATCAAATGAGATGTCAATGTCTGAGTATGTGTTTAGATTTTTGATGAGATCTGGGCTCTTTCGCCTGTGCAATAGCACCATTATTGTCACAATAAAGATTCACAAGTTTAGTGATACTAGTTACTACTTTGAGTTTAACAGTAAGCTTCTTGATCCAAACAACTCCTTTAGTTGTATCAGATGTTGCTAGGTATTCAGCTTCTATTGTAGAACCAACGACAATGCTTTGTTTATAACTCTTCCAGCTTATGTCACCTTCATTTAACATAAACATGTATCTGGACTGCATCTGAAATCATCTTTATCAATTTGGAAGCTTCCATTTGTGTAACCTTTTACAACAAGATTGTATTCTATTCATCCATATATCAAGAATATATTTTTAGTTTTTTCTTAAATTTGTAATGGTGTTCTTATATGTTGTCTAGTGACTTTCACTGGGGATTGACCGGTATCTGCTCATCATGATTAAGCCATGTAAGACATCTGGCCTAGTACACATCATGGCAAACATGATAGGTCCAATAACCGAATTATATATTATTTTTCTCATGCGTTATTTCTCATCAGGTGTCTTAGGACACTGAGTTTTGCTGAGAGAAATGCTATGGGATAAATGCAAGAAATCTCTATTTGAATCTTGCATACTGAATCTGCTTAGTACCTTGTCTATATATGTACTCTGAATTAGATCATTTATTCTTTTATATCTATCATTATAAATCTTAAACCCAAGGATACAAGCGGTTTCGCACAAGTCTTTCATCGAAAACATTTTCCTAACCAAGACTTGATAGTCAGTAGGGCATGGATATCATTTCCTATGAGTAATATGTCATCTACATATAACTCTAGAAACAAGACTTTACTCCCACTACTTTCTTGTAAATACAAGGTTCATCTCTATTTTGATGAATCCAAACTCTTTAATTGCTTCATCAAAATGATGATTCCAACTCTAAGAAGCTTGCTTCATTTCATAAATGGATTTTTGAATCTTGCCTACTTTATCAAAATTCTCAGGTTAAACAAAACATTCACATTATGTCATATACACATACTCAAGTATGTTCCTATTGGGGAATGTTGTTTTGAAATCCATGTGAAATTATTCATAGTAACAATATGCAGCAATGGTAATGAGAATCATGAGAGACTTAGTTACATGTGAAAAGGTTTCATATGAGTCTATACTATGAATTTGTATGCAACTTTTGCAACTAGCCTTTCTTTATAAGTATGCACCTTGTCAGTTTTCTTCTTGAGAGCCGTCAGTTTTCTTCTTGAAAGCCCAATTGCACCTAATGGTTTTCACATCTTCGGATGGGTCAATCAACGTCCAAACTTGAGTATAATACATGGATGCATTTCAAATTTCATGGCATCTAGCCATTTATCGTAAACTGGAGTTGACACAACTTCTTGATTAGGTGGTAGGTTCGTTATGGTCAATGATTTCTACCTCATTAATCTCTGTTAGGTGAAATTCATATCTCTCGGGCTTAGAACATATCCTATTATATTTGTAAGGAACTTGTGCAATTTGAACGAGTTCCACAAAATTTCTTTGAGATGTACTTGTTCAGATTCCATCATAGAATCTATGTATTTTGTGGTCCTCGAAATTCTTTTAGATGTACATTATTGTCACTGATATAGAAATAAATTTCTTTTCTAAAAAGATACTTATTTGAGCAACAAACACTTTGTTCTCAGAAGGAATACCCTGTAGTATTTATTAGGGTTTTCCACGAAAATACAATTATCAAATTTATGTGCAAGTTTTTCTGAGACAAGTCTTTTGACAAAAACCTCACATCTCTAAATCTTCATAAAAGAAAAACTAAATTTTCTCCAAGTTCATATCTCATATGATGTCTTCTGAACCGCTATAAATAGAACTCGGTTTAGTGTGAACGCAGTTGTTTCCAATACATATCCTCATAAAAGAAAAAGGAATATCTACTTGGTTCATCATCGAATCATATCTAATAAGGTTACGTTTCTCCTTTCAGAACCACCTTTCCATTGTGGTGTTCTAATGGAGTCAATTGTGAAATATTTCCATAACTCTTAAAATGATCATCAGATTATTGGCTCAAGTATTCATCACATCGTTATATCAAACTGCTTTAATATTCTTATCAAATTGGTTTTGTACTTCATTTTGAAATAATTTGAATATTTTGACCAATTCAATTTCGTGTTTCACTAGATAGATATAGTTATGTATACTAAAATTATCTGTGAAGGTAATGACTCACTAGAACCTTCCCTTAGCATTGCTACTTAATGGACTATATACATCAGTTTGTATTAGGCATACATAGCCCTTTCACTATGTCCAGTAAAAGGTGTCTTAGTCATTTTTCAAAGCAAACAAGATTTGCCTATATCAAATGATTCACAATCAAGTGAGTCTAAAATTCCATCTTTATGAAACTTACAGATACATTCTCATTTATATGACCAAGGCGACAATGTCATATGTATTTGGTTTATACCATTGTTAGTACCTGGTCTGAAAAATGAGTTGTTAGACATTCCAGAACTCACAGGGACCTAACAGGTATTTACAAGCTGCGCAGGACTTATCCGGAATTTCCCGAAAAGACCAGATAAGATGATATTCACGACTGATCGGTGTAGACACCCCGCCTTAGACCGCTCACCCCGATTGCACATTTGATTTTGTGTTTCTTTTTGTTTTAAGTGTTTTTCGTTAGTTTCTGTTACTTCTATTAAGTTCCCGACTAACTCCGTTAAGTTCAGGGACTAAAATGAATAATAGTTCTGACTTTCCAGTCCATTCTGTCAAAAAAAACCTTTTTAAAGTCGCGCGCCTCCGCCTCCATAGGTCAGACGCGCGCGCCTTCCACCTCCATAGGCCGGAAGGGCTCGCATCTGGGCGTCAGTTACAGATTCTGCCCAAGAATCCCTCCCTTGCTCAATTTACATGATTTTGCCCGGGAATTTTATCTTTGTGACTTTGTTTTGGCACAAAAAACAACTGATTTTCACCTATAAAAACCCCTCTTCTTCACCATTCAAAGGGACTCTTTTTGGCACAAGAAAACTCTACCAAAGAAGAGAACTTTTGATAACTATACCAAAACTCTTAAGACATTTTCAAGCATTTTCTCCAAAGAAGCCCTTGAAGACTCTTCAAGTTTAGGTATTTCTACTTCTCTCTTTTTTCTCCCTTTCTCTCATCTCAAACTCTTCTTTCATCTTTCATCAAAGTGTGCAATCACCCAAACCATTTTGGGACATGACACCAAAGGCTACTTCATTCCATTGAAGTTGGTCAAGGAGTTATCTCCCCATATTCAATCCTTCTTTTAACTCCTTTCATCTCATTTTCAAAGAATAGGAAGAACACGTCTTTTTTTATGTAGATTATGAACAAGCAAGACCAACATTAGTTGGGAGAAATGGGTGTTTAAGTACTTCCCATTTCGTAACCTAACCCCCGAACCTCAATACACAAATCTCTAGTTTTTGTAACAAAACATAGGCTAATCTTTAGGTTTTTCTTATGTTCCTCTAAAACATAGGTGGCGACTCTAACAATTAAAACCAATTAGACATCCTAGGATCCTTCCACCGCTCTAGCCAAGCCGTGGACTCCTCCCGGGGTATCTACAGTGGCGACTCCGCTGGGGACATTCGAGGGTTAAACTTGCATTTTGTTCATAATCTACAGTTTCTGGGCATTCTGGTTCCTGATGGTGGGAAGCGTGCGCCTCTGGCCTTCTTGGCCTAAAGGGCGCGCGTCTCACGTCAGTTACTAGAATCGCCCACCTCCCATGTATTCTTCCTATTCTTCCTTTTCTGTGCTAATCATTTCTGCAAGGGTTCGAAAGTATGTTCAGGACTAGGGAAATCCCCTGATCCAAGTGTCTGACAGGTTTACCTAGAAGCGGGTGCCTCTCAGTTACTAGGCACAAAGCGCGTGGATCCCACATCACAGGCCAGAGGCGCGCACTTCTGGGCAATTTTCCAGAACATGAACAGGTTCCCAGAATAGAACAGAGTGATGGGGTGTGGGCCCAGTTGCCTACATCAGGACTGATTTGGACCAATAAACTGTTTTCTTTTGTGTTCTTTCTTTTTTATCGGTCACATGGGTGATTTGAAAGTTGTAATTACGTGCTTATTTGTTTTTCTTTTGTTTAATAATAATAATAATAATAATAATAATAATATATTTGTCACTTGTTGGACCTCACACTGCGTGCACAAAATTTCTATTAACTGCCCATTATCGAGTCGCACAAGTTCATAACCCCAAACCCGTTGAGGCCCTTCCTAGAGAGTTTCAAGCTCCACCAGACCTTGACTCTCTCAAAGCGGTAAACCTCAGCCCGTGGCGTAGTTCATGACTACATTCCGGGGGTGGCCTTTAAGCCTCTCTTTAGCCGACCACAAGCCAACACATTCTAGTTAGGGTTTAACACTCCGTGACCAAGTCGGTTTTCATGTGCCGAGATTTCCCTAAACTAATGTTTTAAAATCATACATGCCGTTTCCAAGAGAAACAAGTGGTTATTATGGACAAAATAAAATCCGCCCCCGCATGTATGCTTTACTACATTAATTTGGTTTAATCCCGTCACATGTAGGATTCACAAGCGTGGTGGAATCCGATGAGTATATGGGACCGCGAGAAGGTCTATATACTAGTGTGACGATTCCACTATTTTCTTAGAAAACCCCAAAAGGGACCCCATCCCTCCGACTTATATAAAAATAAAAGAGTTGTTTTTTCTTTATGTGGTTTGAGTCGTGTGCCCACTGTGTGTTCAAGCCTCTTCATGGACCGAAAGTGTTACTCAAGACTGACAAGGGCCTCTTCTTCAATTTAGGTCCAATTGGTACTTACCGCATCTAACGAGATTCAGCAAATTGGCTAGTTCGTGAATTGATCACTCCGAGAACTCCAACAGCATCAATGGCCGGTCCTTCTGCAAATGACTCCAACACCAACAACACCATGTCCCTCGAGCAACTCTTAGCATTGGTCCAAAATCTCCAAGAATAAGTCTCCACTCTCAACAAGGAGGCTAAAAAAAAAGATGATTTCTGGCAAGCCCACCTTGACAATCAAAAGGAGGCTCATGAAGCCGAAATGGACCAAATGAAGGCTAAGATCATTAAGCTTTCCAAAGGCAAAGACAAAGATGACTTCGAGGAATCCAAGTGGACTAAGGGTTTGTTTGAAAGCCCTTATGTTAGTGCCCGCAATAAGAAAATGGGGGAACCAAGCACCGAAAGCAAGGATCACAAGATGGTCGACTCAATCATGGCCTACATCGACTAACGCTTCAATGGTCTCAACTTGGGAAAAGGCTCCGACACAAGCCTTTATCAGTCATCAATTCTCATGAGCACGATGGCCGCTCTCCCCGACAAGTTCAAAATGCCCGACATTAGCAAGTTCAAGGGCAACTCTTGCCTGATGGCCCGCATCGAGACTTACATATGGGCCATGGTTCCGAAAAAGGTATATCCAAAGGTGATGGCACAATGTTTCCCTCTTACTCTCGAGGGGGCCGCAAAAGATTGGTATGAAACTCTCCCACTCACCATCCGTTTTGATTGGGATGTCGCCATGCTTGCCTTCAAAAGTCAATATCAAGGAAACACCACTCATCACCCGACAAAGAAAGAGCTCGAGAACACCACCCAAAGGGACAATGAATCCTTTATTGACTTCATAAGGAGGTGGAATGATAAACTCACTGAAATAGTGGAGAGTCCCAACACAAAAGAGCAAATGGACATCTTCCTCAAGTGTCTCAAGATTGATCTCCACAACCACTTAAGTGGGGCTTGCTACTCAGATTTTGCCCAAATGTATGAGGCGGGGGTCCGTATGGATGATTTGCTCAAGGAGATCAAGAAAACCACTCCTAGCTTCTGCTACAAGGCCGCTTCTAACTCAACAAAAGAGGCCTCTATCAATGCCGTCACTACCGACAAGGGGAACTACAAGAAAGTCCCACCGCCCCAAGGCAAGAGGTTCCAAAGTGACCGTGTCTGCACTCCTCTTCAAGGCATGACTCTAACCGAAGCTTTTGAGGCCCTCAAGGCCAAAGGGAAAATTACCCCTCTGCAAGGGTACAAGCCCAAGATGATTACCGCTAACCATGCTCATCACAAGTGGTGTGATTATTATCAACATAGTGGCCATGTTACCGAAGAATGCTTCAGCCTCCGCAACATTGTTCAAGACCTCATCGACAAAAAGGAATTTATAGTTCCTAGTGAGGGTGAGGTTCATGTAATAGAATTAGGTGAGAGTGAGGAAACCACTCATTCAATTCCCATTGTGAATGAGGGCTCCAATGATATGAATGAAATTGATATTTCTTGCTACGTTGTGACTTATGATCAAATAATGAGGGAAGTCTTAGAGAATAGGAAAAAGAAGCAAAACGGGAGCGTCAACATGCTAACTCGATCCGGTAGGGTCATAGCAAGCAATCCCATCACTTCTGTGGCAAGCACCTCTTCTCCAAGATCGCAAACTCGCGACATTTCCGAAGATCCTTTATTAGTTCAACTCAAGAAGACTCAAGAAAACATATCCATTTGGGACGTCATCGCATCTTCAAAGAAGCACCGATACCTCATCATCAGCAACCTCGATGACACATCAGTCTCTCCTGACACAACTACCGAAGACCTTACTGCTATGATAAGCTACATACATTTTGGCAATGTCATCACATTTGCCGACATGGACCTTCCACCACTGGGGTCCGATCACAATGAGGCCATCTATCTCAAAGTAAGGGCAAGAGGGAGACCTATTTCAAGAGTTTTGGTTGACGGTGGTTCCGCACTCAACTTAATGCCTAGCCGAATCATGGGCATACTGGGGCTTAAAAATTCAGATTTGCAGCCCTCCAGTCAAGTGATCCGAGGATATGACAGCACTGCTCGAACAGTCATGGGCATGATAGAAGTGGACATTGAATTTGGGAGCATGATCATATCCGTCCCATTTCAAGTGCTCGATGTCCCCTCTTCATTCAATTTGCTCTTGAGCCGACCATGGATACATAGCTCCAATACCGTCCTTTCTGTTGGTAGTGGTGCCCTAGGCACGTTTAATAAACGTTGTAATTGTTATCATTTATTTCATATCAATAAAGAGATGTTTTGATTATTATTGTTGTTCATGTTTACTTATAATAATCTCCGTCCCTAGTACTTGTTAAGCACTAGTATAAAGGCTAAATGATCATGGGATGATCATGTTAGATTTATGGGTACTTGTTTGGAACAAGGTACTGGACATGACCCGCTGTATGAGATTTATGTCATGGTCTATGTCATACATATATCTCATATTAGTTATGTCATTTGAATCCTTAGACATGAAGTTATTATAGTCTTCCACTTGATGAACATTGTGTTTGACATATTCAAACGCTACCTTAACACGGTAGTTATAAAGGGTATGATTGGCATATTCGGATTCCCGTTGGGAAGAATAATAAGCTAAATGGATTTGTCCCTCCACGGAGAGATGTCAAGCTTGGGCCTCTCGTAGGAATGATGTTGATGAAATGTTCGGCCGGACTCAAATGAATTGATTGGATCAATGTCATTTGGATTATCAACATATTCGGAATCGAGAAAGTATTGAACAAAACAAGTTGACTCTTTGACCATGACTTGTGTTCAATGATATCGTGGACAAAAGGATTATGACATATTCTAAAGGAATGCGAACTTGTATCTAGTTATGCTATTTGGGTAGGTATGACGGTTTGCTAGAACCTAATCATATCTTATGGGATCATGTTTGAGCCCATTGCCAACTTAGTATAATCCTAGAGGGTCACACACAATAGAACGAATCTTAAATAAAAGGATTGTATTGGAATTTAAGGTCGGAGGACTTCCAAGGAATTTCTAGAAAGTTCTGGGCCTCCTGGACAACCAAGCGGGCGCTTGGGTTGCACCAGGCGGGCGCCTGAATAAGCCGGAAAGGAATTGGACTTTCTGTCCAAACAAGCTGGCGCCTGGGTAGGACCAGGCGGGCGCCCGGTATGCCGATTGGAAATTTCCTAATTTGATTAGGAAAGGTTTTTGGCACAAGATTCCTATTTGGAATAGGTCTTAATTGTGTATAAAAACCCCAATTCGGCCAGACCATATTAACAAGTGCTTTTTGTGAGTCTCAAAGAGTTTGAGAGAGAATTTATTTTGTTCTAAGATATCATTGATTGAGGAACAAAATAATTCACAAATAAATTCCATATAGTTCTTTATTAAATTGTGAAAGCGTGTTTTACAATTATTGGTCTAGCAACCAAGATCGAAGAAGTTCCTTTGATATTCGTTCGAAGTGTGGATACCGCTAGAGGGTGAATTTTATCATCTTACAAAGTTCGTGATTTGTTCGTGATAAAGCTTCAAGATCTCCACCAAGACCAAAGAGAAAAAAAAAATTCATAGCCATCAAGGGTTAGTTATTCCTCTATTCATCTTGTTGTATTTGATTTAATCATATGAACGGATCTATGGCTTTGGGTTTCTTAAAAATTTTAAATGCTAAATTCCGCTGCGCATGTTTGATGGAAACCCAACAGTGGTATCAGAGCCCCGTTCATGTTGATTAATTCAATACTTGGATCATGTTATGTGTATATAAATTGTTTATCTGCCAAGCATGATATGAATATTGGATTATATGATGTTTATGTGTTTTGTGATCTTATGTGGTTTATTGTTTTGCAAACTTTAATCGCACGATTCAATCGCAATAAAAATTATGGTGGATTCTGAATTATTTCGATTATTGATTTTGATTGGATCAAAGTTTTAATAATCAAGGAAAAATAATTTTGAGACAAATTTTTCGAACTTTAAAATTCTATACTATTTTGGCCATTCAAGCGGGCGCCTGGTCCTTTGCAGGCGGGCGCTCGGTGGTCAAAATTTGTTCTGATTTTGGTTAAAATCTGAATATGGAATTTTCGATAAATTCGACAAAACCAGTAACAGAACCAGTCCAGACTTGTTGATCTGGAATGGGTTTTGGGTAGTTAGTTTGTGTGTGGATTTTGGGGTTTGATTTTCCTATTTGATTTAGTCTTGTGATTCCTAGATTGGTTCAAGTTTTGGATGGCTAATCTGCGTTCATCGAGATTGTGTTTCCCAAAATTGATCGCAATCAAAGTTTCAAAGATAAAACGAAGTTATAATTATGAAGAGTTCATAATTGCTAAAATTGAGAAACAAAGTTCTTGATTCAATGATTGGAGATCCATGTGGAATTGTGAATGCAATTGGCCTACGTTCATCGAGACCATCTATTGCTTAGTTTCGGCCACATGGACTACTTTCTTGGTTTCTTGAATTAGTGCGGGATTGTGGTTGCCTAATGGCTTAGTTCGACCGCACTTCTTGTTGTCTTGATTTGGAAATAATAACCGAAGTTGAAATAGTCTCATCCTCATAATTATAGAGAAACTAATGACACATAAATACCATGCTTAAATTAATGGAGATTAATTTAGTGGCTAAACTTGATGTGTAACATGTTTATATTATGTGCTCATAAATGTGTTATATGCTATATGTGATGAACCTTCAAAGAAAGTTTTAAGTCCTTTTGCCATGCCATGATTAAAACACTTGTTTATACATGAGTAATTTTATGTGGGCTCGCCAAAGCGAGGTGCATTGATTTTATTCATGTTTGAGCAAGATGAGTGAATAAGAGTTTCCTATGCGTTTAAAATGGTTGGACTTAATTAAGCGTCAAAACAGTTTTGGGCTTAAGGCAAAGATGAGATTTAACATGCTTTTTGAAATTGGATTTCTTAAAGAATCTCCTGAAAAGAACTGAGAGTCATATGAGATATGATTGACAAGAGTTGTCTACCTAATTGATTTAATTTTGAGCGGTGCGCCAAAGCGTACTCAAAATTAGATTAAAGCGGGATCTCAACCCATTTAAATTATACTATACATTGGATGTATAAAGAAGGTTGTATAATTTAGTGGGAGTATTTTGTTTTAAAATACATTAATTATCTCTTTAATGAAAATCGGTACTTATTAAATTTTGGAAATGTTGCATATTTGTAGATAATGACTAATAACACTCAATCAATGTCGTTGCGATCGATCCTTGAGAAGGATAAGCTCGAAGAGAATGGTACAAACTTTATGGATTGGATCCGTAGCATAAGAATCGTTCTTAGGCAAGAAGATAAGTTGTACATTCTCGATGGGCCTCTCCCTGCTGAACCACCGCCTACTGCCCCTAGGGTAGAAAGAGACAGTTACAAGAAACATCGTAATGATTCTAGAGATGTAAGTTGTCTCATGCTTGCTGCTATGTGTTCAAAACTCCAACAAAGTTTGAAACATTTGGAAGCCTATGAGATAGGCGTGGAGTTGAGAACCATGTTTCAAGAGCAAGCTAGGCAGGAGAGGTACAAGACCATTGTTGCATTCACTACTAGTAAAATGAATGAAGGGCAACAAGTGAGTCCTCACTTTCTTAAAATGAAAGGTTATGTAGAGCACCTTGAGAAACTTGGCTATCCAATCCCATTGGAGCTAGCCACGGATCTCATTCTTAATTCATTGCCTAAAAGTTATAATCAGTTTGTGATGAATTATAACATGCATGGAATGGATAAGAATCTCTCTGAGTTGCATCGGATGCTCAAAACTGCAGAGATGAAAATTGTGGAGAAAGGTTCTCCCGTGCTCTTGGTTCATGATGGGAAGAAGGCTAGTGCCAAAGGAAAGGGTAAGAAAGTTGTCAAACCCAAAATAAGCAAGGCAAAGGTTGCCAAGGCTTATGAGGCAAAACCCGATACACAAAAGGATGCAATTTGTTTCCATTGTCAAGAAATTGGTCATTGGAAACGTAATTGCAAGGCTTTATTGGAAGAGCAAAAGAAGAAGAAGGGCAGCAAGGCTGCGTCGACTTCAGGTATCTATATGATAGATATTCTCCTTTCTACCACTGATTCTTGGGTATTGGATACCGGATGTGGTTCTCACATTTGTCTAAATGTGCAGGGACTAAAGAATAGGAGACTGCTTAAAGAAGGTGAAGTAGATCTACGTGTGGGAAATGGAGCAAGAGTTGCTGCATTAGCCGTAGGGACTTATGAAGTCACTTTACCTTCCGGATTAATTCTTGTTTTGAACAATTGTTATTATGTTCCGGATTTAAGCAGAAATATCATTTCAATTTCTTGTTTGGATAATGAAGGTTTTAAGTTTCTTATTGAGAATAAGAAGTTTTCTATTTATTTAAATGATGTGCTTTATGGTATTGCTAATTCATTTAATGGCCTTTATATCTTGGATGTCAAGAATGAAAATAATGACAATGTCTATCTGTGAATACGTGTGTTTGAATTTGGGAATATTCATAGTAACATTAAAATTATGAGAGTCGCCACGCCGTTTTAATTATAGCCAAAACATTGAGAAAAAGCATGTTAATGGGTTCGGGGGTCAAATTACAACAAGAGAAGAATATTGAACGTTATCACTCCTATTGCCCGAATTGATCGGTCTTTCTATCATGATGCGGTGTATGTAGTGTGTTAGTGATTGAGACCGGATCTGAAGATTGCCTACGTTCCTCTCAATGTGAGAAGCTCAGGTCAGCGTAGTTCGAGAAGAATTTAGAATAGGCAGAAGAATCGGGATCATGCATAATGAGGGGGGAATTACCTAAAGATTAGGGTTTAGAAGTAGTTCCTAGATCATCCTCGGGTTGATGAACCCTCGATCATCATCGGCTATGAAATAACATGCAAACATGAAGATCGCAACCCTAAATATAGCATAAATAAGGTTTTAATCTATGAACACGATGAACATATGAAGAACATATATGAACATATGAATAAACATGCGAAGCATATGAAGAAACTATGAATAAACGTGTACGAACATGAATATAAAAGATCTACATTAAAAATAATGCAAGAACACGAAGAAAAAATTAGAAAACTTACCTATGTTGGCAAGAAATAAACCTTGGATCTTCTCGAGTGTTTGAATGCTTAATTAGGGAGAAAATTGTGTTTAAGAACTCCAAAACTCGTACTTTAGAGCTCTCAAACTCGGATCCTTAAACCAATAGCCTGGAGTGGTTTATATAGTAAACTGATGGGAGGATCTGATGGTCCAGATCATCCGGCGCAAGGTTGGCCGCCTGGCGATTGTTGATGCCGGTGACAATAGTGGCCGCGTGGCCAAGATCAACGCGGAGCAATGTTGGCCGCGTGGCCAAGGTTGCCGGCTGACTTGATTTTCAAGCTAGGGTTTCACTGTTGCTTTATGGTAACCCTAAGTTGCCTATTTTGATGGATTTTGTCATAAATGAGATATTTGGGAATCCAGGACAAGTCTTTGCAAGGTTTCTAATTCCTATAAAGTCCTTGTATATTTGGGAAAGTCCTAATAAACTCATTTTCAGATCGGGTACTAACAGTAGCCCCTCGGCGACGCTTCTTGCAAGGCAATGTGGGGTCGACGATAAAAGAAGGATCCGTCTGAAACATGAGTTTCAAAACAGATGAAAGGTAAGGGAACGGCTGAACCTTGACAGGCGACCTACGTATCCACGGGGGAATCAAGCCAAACGTAGTTCAAATCTGATGGGAAATTGGGAATAACTGTCCTCTAGTGGGGAGCAACATCTTCTACTGGGGAAAATGCACCTGCTGGGGATGAGAGATAACCGTGTCGGTCGGGTGGCTGGACCTTTTCAGGTTTCCTACGTATCCTCTGAGGAATCAAGCCGGTCGTAGTTCAGAGATCTACTGGGGATAAAACGAGATATCGGACTCCTGCTAGGGATAATAAACCTACGGGCACTATCCTGTACGAAGCACGAATCATTCGTAAGCAATGAAGTTATTTGGGAAAATTAAAGACTACGTTGTCTAAATAATCCCAAGATGGAATGGTAAACGCAATCAGGATCGCCGGGGTTCCTGCCGATCGCGCTAAAGTAATAGATGATGGATCTCTCGCGAACAGAAACGCCGAGGCTTCTGTCAACCACGATTGATCAAGGATGCATATGTCATAGAGGCGCCGAAGTCTCTACAATCATACGAATCCTAAAATAGATGATGGATCGCTCGCAAACAGAAACGCCGAGGCTTCTGCCCATCGTGATCGATCTAGGATGCGTATGTCATAGAGGCGCCAAAGTCTCTACAATCATACGAATCCTAAAATAGATGCTGGATCGCTCGCAAACAGAAACGCCGAGGCTTCTGCCCATCACGATCGATCTAGGATGCGTATGTCATAGAGGCGCCGAAGTCTCTACAATCATACGAATCCTAAAATAGATGCTGGATCGCTCGCAAACAGAAACGCCGAGGCTTCTGCCCATCGCGATCGATCTAGGATGCGTATGTCATAGAGGCACCGAAGTCTCTACAACCATACGAATCCTAAGCAAATATTAGGAAGTGCTAAAATAATAGATGCTGGATCTCTCGCAAACAGAAACGCCGAGGCTTCTGCCCATCGCGATCGATCTAGGATGCGTATGTCATAGAGGCGCCGAAGTCTCTACAACCATACGAATCCTAAGCAAATATTAGGAAGAATGGAAATTTTAAGAGGCTTCCCGTACCCAAAGGTAATGAATATTAGTCAAAATAGTGCTAAGGGCACCTGAAATGAACAAAGGGGAATGTACTAGGGGTAAAACTGAAATTTTGCATGTGTAGGCAAAGATGATGGATTGTTATGAAGTCGCAAACGGGATGAACTCTCGGGGAGTCACAAAGGTGATAGACTCTCGGGGAGTCACAAGGGTGACGGACTCTCGGGGAGTCACAAAGGTGATAGACTCTCGGGGAGTCACAAATGACTCTTTGGTGAGTCACAAGGGCAAAGGACCTTTAGGGAGACGCAAAGGAGATGGACTCTCGGGGAGTTGCTAATATGGGAAACATGATCTGGGTTCGCTTATCCTAATTTAGGGGGAATGAGGCTACGAGCCATGGAGACCAAGGTGTTAGGTAAGGGACACTTTTTGGTTGCCTAGAGGTAGGACCTAAGGCTTTTTAAGGAAAGGGAATAAGGAAGATGGTGATCTCCTAATCTTGAGATAGGGATGCCAAAGATGTCACGGCTTCTTTGGCTTTATATTATGTCTTGGAGATAATATGGGTTTCCTAGGCTTACGGGCTAGGGATTGAAGAGTTCATTTAAGCATGAGGAGAGTATTCTATCCTAGGCTTAGTGCTAGGGCTTGGAAAGGTTGAGGTTTGGGAACTTCCTAGATGTTAGGGTTTCGAATAAGGGTTTGGAAACTGGTGTTAAGGACCATGACTCTCCTAGGTTTGGGACTAGGGTTTAGGAATTTCCTAGGTCTAGGAGGCTAGGGCTTGGAGTTATGGTAGGCTCAGAGGTTGCAAAGGCATTTGACTTTTAGACATAAGGCTGGGGAGTTGGAAAGGTTGTGACTTCCTAGGCTTGAGACCATGGACCATGGGAAGAGGGATTGCTTTTGTGGAAGGTCCACTAAGCTTGATGTTAGGGTTCACCATTTTCGGGATTGGTGACTATGGCTTGGAAATGTTCGTGGTAACCTAGGCTTTAGGCTAGGTTTTAAGGCTAAGGACTGTAAAATTCCTATATTTTGAGACTAAGGTGAAGGAATTTCCTAGGTCTAGGACTAGGGTTTAAAGGGAATGTTGTGTTTCCTAGGCTTAAGGCTAGGGTTTAGAGAGGATATGTGACTACCTAGGATCAAGGTTAGGGTTTAGGAAGGGTGTAGCTACCTAGGATCAAGGCTAGGGTTTAAAGAAGGATGTAACTTCCTAGGCTTTAGGCTGGGGTTTGAAAGGAATGTTGAATCCTAGGCTTGATGATAGAGTTTAAAGAGGATAATTTCCACCTAGGCTTGAGGATAGGGTTTTAGAAAGAGTGCGACTACCTAGGCTTGAGGCTAGGTTTAGAGCGAATGCGACTACCTAGGCTCGAGGCTAGGGTTTAGAGCGAATGCGACTACCTAGGCTCGAGGCTAGGGTTTAGAAAGAGTGCGACTACCGAGGCTCGAGGCTAGGGTTTAGAGCGAATGCGGCTTCCTAGACTTGAGGCTAGGGTTGATTGAGTTTTGGACAGGGCATTACATCCTAGGTTTTGGACTAGGGTTCAATAAAATGGAGAATTGAGATTATAAATTTCCTAGGTTTCGAGACTAGGGTTTCGGGAATTTGGAAATGATGTTGCATACGGGGCTTTGGAAATTCCTTAGAATTTGGGCTAGGGTTAAAGGGGATGTTGTGGTTTCCTAGGCTTAAGGCTAGGGTTTAGAGAGGATATGTGACTACCTAGGCTTAAGGCTAGGGTTTGGAGACCGAAAGCATTTGAAGGTTTGTCTTGGTTTAGACCGGGCAAGTTTGAGGTCTAAGAGTGTTGCGGTTTGGGGCAGGTGAGCTTGATACCTCATGGCTGGATAGGCTCGATAGGTTAGACCTAGGCTAGAGTGCTAGGGTTTAGCTAGGGTAAGACTCAGACATGTGTTAAGGAGACCGGGGCTAATGGAATAGTAGGCGTGAGATCTAGGAGATCGAAGGCTAGGTAGGGTAGCGTTGGGACATAAGGCTTTCAAGCGGGTAAGTCTTTTGTCCTAGAGAAACCGCGTTATGGGTTAGGACCAAGCAGGCTTGAGGTCGGCCAAGGAGCAATGGATTGGGATTGGATGATCCTAGTACCTAATACGCATGTCGGGTTTGGGCTCTAAGGTGTGCTAGGTGTGAGCCATAGGTGCGGGAAATGGTTTTGGATATATGACCATGTTGGCGCTTTAGGTAAAGGGATTGAGTGTCCAAGACTTTGCTTGAGTACAATAGGTACCTAAGTTGGATTGGGTATGCTTTGGTCTTGCGTGACCAAGCTCGTTCGGCGATCGCGAAGGTGGGTTTGTATGGGACCAAAGGTGTTAAGCGCACGATTTTTGACTGGACGGGTTTTGATATCTTTATGGCATATCATGGTACGCGGGAAGTCCTATGCGTTCGAGCACGTTGAGGTTTGGACTTGTGGGGAAGAAAGGTTGAGATCCATGGAGTTCAAGGGTGGACCTTGTAAGTGGTGAGGTTTGGACTCGGCTCGGATTAAGTAGGTTAGAGACCTAAGTGGTTGAAGGTCAGACTAGGAAGTCTTTTGAGGCTAATGGGTGACACTAGGTTGGTACTTGGTGGGTTAAGAGTGGTAGGGTCATGGCTTGGACATGACGGGAGTCGGGAGACGTAGATGTGTCGCTTTTAGTCGGACCAAGTGGGCTTGGGAATTAAAGAGTCCAAAGGGTGGAGATGTAAGGTGAGAGACCTAAAGGGTATAAAGTCTTGTGTCCTAAAGGTTAAGGGTTGAGGCCTAAGGTATGAATCAGATATTCTAGAGACCTAAAAGGTAGGTGTTTGGTAGACTCGAATGGTCTTGGGATCTCAGGGATCGCTCAAACAGGTTAGACTGAGTAGACCTAAAAGGTTGGAACGAGGAGGATAAGGGAGCCATTGCTTAGACAAGGTAAGGATGAGTATGTGTTGGTAGGTTTGAGATCTAGGAGATCGGGTAGGCTCGGGACCGGTAGATTCGGGACCTAATGGGTCACCCTAAGGATTTGGCTTTGGTTAACTGGTTTAAGGTCTGAAGTTTTGGGTAGAACCGGTTTGAGGCCGAAGGGGTCATGCTACGAACTTGCGGAAGGTCGAGCTAAGAGGTTATGATGTAACGTAGGTAAGACTCACCGGGTAGGTTTGGGACCTAGGTAAGACCGATCGGGTAGGCTCGGGACCTAGAGAGTATGGTGTAACTTAGGCAAGACTGACGGGTAGGCTTGGGACCTAAGGTTTTGAACCAGGTAGGTTGGGACCTAAGGGTATCCTATTGTGTAGGAAATAGGGTGAAGGACCGAGTCAACTCAAGAATCACGGAGATGGGTCTCAGATGGATCGAGGATGTTTTTACAATTTTGTGGAGACCGAGCGTGCGGGTTTATAAACAAAGTGTCGGGGAGGAGAAAACTTTATGAAAGTGTTATGATCTTATACAGATGCCTTATAATTAATTATGATTCTAATCAATCCAAATAGGTCGTCGCGTGCCGAGTTTGACGATGAGGGGTGCCCTTCTTCTAAGTGTATCCTTGTTAACGCCTCGGTATTCTCTGGGAAACCACATAGTCGACCCATTCCGTTGGGGATTATCTAATTTGGTGAGCGGGTACCCTCCCTCATTTGAGAAACTCTACGTCAAGCTTGATGATGAGGGATGCCCTTCTTCTAAGTATGTGCTTGATGAAGGCCCGGCATTCTTTGAGAAATCTTATGGTCGGTCCCTTATTGTTAGGGAAGCCCCAGTTGCGTAGAGCGGGGTATCCTACCTCTTTTAAGACGCACCCTTTTTTCTGCCTAGACCGCCCTTGCGGGTTTTCAATCTAGCGGGCATCTCTTTTGCGTCAATTTTTTTTTTTTTTTTTTTTTTGAAATCATTCAGTCGACTCAAAAAAGGAAAAAAGAATTGTTTGAAAACATGCGGGGGCATTTTGGGGAGAGTAAGAGAGAGAGAGATAGTACTCACATTTTGACTCTTTGAGCAACTGAGGGTATATATGTACAAAAGGGAGGAAGCCCCTGCTTTGACAGAAAGTAAGTGTTTAGCTCTTTCCTAGATTGTAGAACGGAAGACTTGTCGAGACATTTGAAAATTGTTTTATTCAAGATTCTCATTTGATTGCTCGAGAATGGACCTCGTTGATTAGTTAATGAGTTATGGTTAATTGGTAAACAAGTAGCCTCAAATTAATAAATGTTTTGATCAATTGTGAGTGAAGAAGTCAGGAGTAGAAATATGGGGAAGAGAGAAGAGAAGGAAAATTGGCTACGAGGTGGGTTGTGTATATTTTGGACCGGACCCTAAGGTTGCCTACGTTCTCCTCAATGTGAGAAGCTCAGGTCCGCGTAGTTCGGGGAGGCCCGGATGATGAAGTTGGGGTTTGAGTATGAGGTTCATTTGTCGCGATAGGTTACTCCGTTGTAGCTTGTTGCTTTGGATTGCTTCATTGCAGCTCATTGCGGTGGATTGCTCCATTGTAGTTGTCATGGCTGCTGCTACCGCGTTAATATTCTTTGCAGGGAAAGAAAGAAAAATAGAACATTTGAAGTAAAAATAAAATGGGACTCTTACTTTTCTATGGTGATAGCCCCTTCTATTTTTCTTTATTTTTTTATTTTATCTCTTTGTGCACACCCTTTTTTTTTGCCTAGGCCGCCCTTTCGGGTTTTCAACCTAGCGGGCTTCTTTTTGTGCAATGCTCTAACTTTTGCCTAGGTCGCCCTTTTGGGTTTCAACCTAGCGAGCCATATATTTTTTTTTTTTTTTATATTTGTACATGAAACATTGGGCAAGACAAGCCCCTAGTTTGCTTTCTCCTCTCTCGATTGCGAGGTAGCTTCCTTATAGTTCAAGCGGCCTTTTGCTGCGGCGGGCATCCTAGCCCCTTGATTTTCACCGGTAGAGCTCCATTGGATTATCACGTGCACCAATGAATGACTTCGTGCATTTGTCTTATATTTGCGATGGAATACGGACAGCCCCAGTGTAACGGCATGTAGTACTCATGATGGGAACAAACCAACCCTTTAAATTGTGGCAGCATGGATGTCTATTGATGATGAGCAACCGCAGTCCATTCCTTTGTCACGACCTTATAAAAAAGGGTCTAATGGTGGGATGAGAGGCGTATGAGGATAGTGTATGGGAGAAGGTGTATATAGAGAGTGTACATGAAGTGTGTACAAAGGGTGAGTGTATAGAGAGAGTGTATGGGGGTAGAATGTAGAGAGAAGGGAAAGTGATTCGTTCATCCCAATTGATCGAAGCATTTGTTATTTTGAGATTAATCGTTTACTTAGTTATGTGAATGGTTTGTGGGCCCATTTACCTTTTAATGAGTCGTCATTAATGAGTAAGATTAAGATTAATTCATCATATAAAGATATAGCAATCAAGCGAAAATGGTGAATAAGACAATTTTCATGAAATTGATATATGCAAGCTTATGTCTCAAGTCTAGAGAGAAAAGAAAAGAAATAAAGACTTTTTTATTGGAACTAAAAGATTTAAACTGACTAGTCCGGGGTGGACTTTTACTTAAAGAAACAAAATCGTCCAAGGTGGACTTTTGACTAAGGACACTCTAGAACCTACGAAGACTGAATGACCCTTTTCTTTTCTTTTATTTAAAGGAGGTAGCCCCAATTTCCACTTTTGCCCATGCCCATGTATTCCGTCGGCGGGTGATGGCTCCGCTGTCAATGAGGCTTTGCATCTTTCTCCTTAATTGGAGGCAATCTTCGGTGTCATGCCCAATGTACTGGTGGTATTGGCAGTGTTTGGAGGGATCTAAGCCTTGCTTCTCCCTACTTGGTTCATAGTTGAACAAATGAGACAACTTGCCGGCTTGAACTAGACTTTTGAAGAGTTTGGCTAACGGCATACCCAAGTCATTGTACTCGCATTCGTCCTTCCGAACTGTCTTTGAGGGTGGTTTAGGTACCGGTACCTGTCGTTGATGAGTAGTCTTAGGAGGCATCCCAACAGGGGAAATCTGTGATAGCCCATACATTTGAGGAGCGTACGGGTGTTGAAATTGAGCAAGAGGGAGAACTCGGCCGAGGTAATCATAAATGGAATAAATATCAGAGTGAAGGCGCTTCTCGGTGTCCTTTAGAGCCTTGCACATCTCTTTTTGAAAGTGGTCGACTTGCTTGAGGAGGACAGTCTCAAAGTAGGCTTCTTGTTCGTCGAGAACGGTCCGGAAGAGGGTTGCTTGCTCGTTGAGGATGGTCTCGAAATGGAGCGCTTGCTCATTGAGATCAGTATTGGTGTGGAGAGTTGTCTCGAGCCCTTGGGTAATAGCTTTATTTGCAACTTCGATGTTCCTTTCAACAGACATGATGCAGGATCTACAATAGTTGTGGGGGAATTATGTCTTTGAATTGAGCTTAGATTTATAATTAATGAAAAGGCATCGTTATAAAATCACTTTTGGAAAAGAGTCGGTCTCCACACTTTGAAATGCATTTTTGACAAGAATTTGAAAGTTTGACCGGGCCGAAGTTGCCTACGTTCCCCTTACCATGAGGGAGAGGTCCCACACAATAAGAGGCTCAGGTCGCCGTAGTTCGAGTCAAGTTAGACTTTTAAAAAGAGGCGAGAGATGACTATAGGGGTCAAAAAGAGGGAGGTGACTCGGTCTTTAGTCAAGCATGGGTGAGGAAGACCTATAGGAATCGGGTAAGGTTTGACTTAAGGTTTGACCTAAATTTGACCTAAGGTTTGAGACAAGAAATGGTTCAAGCTAGGATGCGACGATAATGGTGGGTTGACCTAGATGGGTAAAGGATAGGTCGACCTAAATGAGAAGGGTTGGATTGACCTATATGGTGAATGAATCAAGATAGCGGGTTGTAGCGGTTTGCCTATGGGATGATCTAAGCGGGATAGACATGGTTTGACCTAAGCGGATCTAAGGTTGACCTATTCGGGTTGGTGGATTAAGGAAGGTTGGAGATTGACCTAGATGGATCCAAGATAGGTAAGTCGACCTAAGTGGGTCACGGGGTGACCTTGACGGGTCGAAGGTGAAGGGATAGTTTTAACCTAAGACGGACGAGTTGACCTAGATGGGTCGAGGATGGTGTGTGGACCTAAACGGGTCGAGACGGGTTGACCTAGGTTGGTATGGACAACGGTGGGTCAAATAATGACCTAGGTGGGTCAGGATGACGGTTTGACCTAAGCGGGTTAAGGTCAAAGGTAATTGGGTTCACCTATGGGACCAAAGATTGACCTAAGAGGTCAATAGCGGATAAGGTTGACCTAAGGGTCAAAGGTTGACTTAAGAAGTCGAAAGGTGATTGGGTTGACTTAGGGAGTCAAAGGTTGACCTCAGAGGTCAAAGGCGGATAAGGTTGACCTAAGTGGTCAAAGGTTGACCTAAGAGATCGAGGGGTGATAAAGTTGACCTAAGGGTCCAAGGTTTGACCTATGGGGTCAAAGGCAGATGAGAATGACCTATGGGGTCAAAGGTTGACCTAAGAGGTCAAAGGCGGATGAGGTTGACCTAAGGGGTCAAAGGTTGACCTAAGAGGTCGAGGGGTGACCTAAGAGGTCGAAGGTGATAAGGTTGACCTAGGAGGTCAAGGGTTGACCTAAGAGGTCGGAGGTTGATAAAGTTGACCTAGGGGGTCAAAGGTTGACCTAAGAGGTCGAAGGTGGATGAGGTTGACCTAGGGGGTCAAGGGTAGACCTAAGAGGTCAAAGATGATAGAGTTGACCTAGGGGTTAAGGGTATACCTAAGAGGTCAAAGGCGGATAAATTTGACCTATGGGGTCAAAGGTTGACCTAGGAGGTCGAAGGTGATAGGGTTGACCAAGGAGGTCAAAGGGTGATAATGTTGACTGAGGGGGTCAAAGGTTGACCTAAGAGGTCAAAGGTGATAAGGTTGACCTAGGAGGTCAAGGGTTGACCTAGGAGGATGAGGTTGATCTAGGCAGTCAAGGGTTGACCTAAGAGGTCAAAGGCGGATGAGGTTGACCTAGGCAGTCAAGGGTTGACCTAAGAGGTCAAAGGTGGATGAGGTTGACCTAGGCGGTCAAGGGTTAACCTAAGAGGTCAAAGGTGGATGAGGTTGACCTATGGGGTCAAAGGTTGACCTAAGAGGTCGAGGGGTGACCTAAGAGGTCGAAGGTGATAGGGTTGACCTAGGAGGTCAAGGGTAGACCTAAGAGGTCAAAGGCGGATAAAGTTGACCTAAGCGGTCAAGGGTTGACCTAAGAGGTCAAAGGTAGATAAGGTTGACCTAGGCGATCAAGGGTTAACCTAAGAGGTCAAAGGTGATAAGGTTGACCTAGGAGGTCAAGGGTTGAGAATGTTGACCTAGGCGGTCAAAGGTTGACCTAGGAGGTCAAAGGTTGACCTAGGCGGTCAAAGGTTGATAAGGTTGACCTAGGGGGTCAAAGGTTGAGAAGGTTGACCTAGGCGGTCAAAGGTTGATAAGGTTGACCTAGGGGGTCAAAGGTTGAGAAGGTTGACCTAGGTGATCAAAGGTTGAGAAGGTTGACCTAGGCGGTCAAAGGTGAAGGGTAGACCCAAATGGATCGCAATGATGGCCCAACGGATGAGCGATGGACCTTAGAGGTCGCCTAGATGCAATGCACATTTTATTTTGCGAAAAGTTTTTGCATTTTTTTACATCCTAAATGGGTGGTCCGAGGAGTGTCCTAATCTCTATGTGTGGGTTGACACGGGTTAGGTTAAAGGTTCCCACCGCTCGCGGAACGTACACGGTGAGTGGAGTAGACGAGTGACTCGAAAAGAGGGCGGCAGTAGCGCACAAATTCCTGCACATCGAATACTCCGGTAGTAGGGACCTGTGCAGTGCTGACACGGACTAGTGGTAGTGTGTGGCGAGAAACTAATTCTTTTAAGGATTAAAGAGAGAAGTTTTGAATGTTTGAATGATGCTATGCAATGTAGGAGAAGGAAAATAACGTACAAGGGAGCATAGCAGAGTTTTGTTTGACCCTAATACTAAGGCGAAAATAACAAAGGTACAAGGATACAATGTATATACAAAGTACAAGTATCAACAAAGTACAAGTATTAACATTGCGGGGTGCACGGGTGCATGTGTAAACTTGGCAAGTATGTGAGGTGCATGTATAAACATGGCAAGTGTGTGCATGTGTAAACATGGCAAGTGTGTGTAGGGTGCATGTGTAAACATGGCAGGTGTGTGAGGTGCATGTGTAAACATGGCAAGTGTGTGTGAGGTGCATGTGTAAACATGGCAGGTGTGTGTAGGGTGCATGTGTATACATGGCAGGTGTGTGTAGGGTGCATGTGTAAACATGGCAAGTGCGTGCATGTGTAAACATGGCAGGTGTGTGCATGTGTTAACATGGCAGGTGTGTGCATGTGTAAACATGGCAGGTGTGTCCATGTATAAACATGGCAAGTGTTTGTATGTGTAAACATGGCAAGCATCATGATGTGACGAAAGTTAGACCCACTAAGTTTGAAAAAGTTTCAAAGCAGTCCCCAGCAGAGTCGCCACTGTGAATACGTGTGTTTGAATTTGGGAATATTCATAGTAACATTAAAATTATGAGAGTCGCCACGCCGTTTTAATTATAGCCAAAACATTGAGAAAAAGCATGTTAATGGGTTCGGGGGTCAAATTACAACAAGAGAAGAATATTGAACGTTATCACTCCTATTGCCCGAATTGATCGGTCTTTCTATCATGATGCGGTGTATGTAGTGTGTTAGTGATTGAGACCGGATCCGAAGATTGCCTACGTTCCTCTCAATGTGAGAAGCTCAGGTCAGCGTAGTTCGAGAAGAATTTAGAATAGGCAGAAGAATCGGGATCATGCATAATGAGGGGGGAATTACCTAAAGATTAGGGTTTAGAAGTAGTTCCTAGATCATCCTCGGGTTGATGAACCCTCGATCATCATCGGCTATGAAATAACATGCAAACATGAAGATCGCAACCCTAAATATAGCATAAATAAGGTTTTAATCTATGAACACGATGAACATATGAAGAACATATATGAACATATGAATAAACATGCGAAGCATATGAAGAAACTATGAATAAACGTGTACGAACATGAATATAAAAGATCTACATTAAAAATAATGCAAGAACACGAAGAAAAAATTAGAAAACTTACCTATGTTGGCAAGAAATAAACCTTGGATCTTCTCGAGTGTTTGAATGCTTAATTAGGGAGAAAATTGTGTTTAAGAACTCCAAAACTCGTACTTTAGAGCTCTCAAACTCGGATCCTTAAACCAATAGCCTGGAGTGGTTTATATAGTAAACTGATGGGAGGATCTGATGGTCCAGATCATCCGGCGCAAGGTTGGCCGCCTGGCCATTGTTGATGCCGGTGACAATAGTGGCCGCGTGGCCAAGATCAACGCGGAGCAATGTTGGCCGCGTGGCCAAGGTTGCCGGCTGACTTGATTTTCAAGCTAGGGTTTCACTGTTGCTTTATGGTAACCCTAAGTTGCCTATTTTGATGGATTTTGTCATAAATGAGATATTTTGGGAATCCAGGACAAGTCTTTGCAAGGTTTCTAATTCCTATAAAGTCCTTGTATATTTGGGAAAGTCCTAATAAACTCATTTTCAGATCGGGTACTAACACTATCATGTAAATAAGAAATCTAAACCTAATGATGTAAATCATACTTATTTGTGGCATTGCCGTCTCGGTCATATTAATGAGAAGCGTATCTTAAAACTCCATGGGGACGGACTTTTAGGTTCATGTGACCTCGAGTCATATGATACTTGTGAGTCGTGTCTTCTTGGAAAAATGACTAAGACACCTTTTACCAAGTTGGGTGAAAGGGCAAGCGACTTATTGGGGTTGATACATTCCGATGTATGCGGACCATTAAGTAGCAATGCTAGGGGAGGATTTCAATACTTCATAACCTTCACTGATGATTATAGTAGATTTGGGTATGTTTACCTAATGAAACATAAAAGTGAAGCATTCGAGATATTTAGAATATTTAAAAATGAAGTAGGAAAACAACTTGGCAAAAGTATAAAGGCACTTCGATCAGATCGAGGTGGAGAATACTTGAGTCAAGAATTTGATGATCATCTAAAGAATTGTGGAATAGTTTCACAATTGACTCCACCCGGAACACCACAATGGAATGGTGTGTCCGAGAGGAAGAATCGGACTTTGTTAGACATGGTTCGATCAATGATGAGTCAAGTTGATCTTCCAATATCCTTTTGGGGTTATGCCCTAGAAACCGCTGCTTTCACACTAAATCGTGTTCCAACTAAATCGGTTCAAAAGACTCCATATGAGATGTGGAGCGGAAAGAAGCCTTGTCTGTCTTTCATGAAGATTTGGGGTTGCGAAGCTTTTGTCAAAAGACTTGTCTCAGACAAACTTGCACACAAATCTGATAAATGTATTTTCGTGGGATATCCTAAGGAAACTAAAGGATATTACTTTTACAACCGAGAGGACAACAAAGTGTTTGTTGCCCGAACTGGTGTCTTTCTAGAGAAAGAGTTTCTCTCCAAAGAAATCAGTGGGAGTAAAATAAATCTTGAAGAAATTCGAGACCCAGAAAATAACATTGAACCAATAGTGGAACAAGAACAAGAACCACAAGGAGTTGTGGAACCTGTTCAAAATACACAAGCAACTTGCAGATCTAGTAGGTTACGATCCGAGCCCGAGAGATATGGATTTCTCGTAACGGATAGTAATGAGGTAGAAATCATTGAGAATGATGAACCATCAACCTACCAAGAGGCGATGTCTTCTCCTGATTCGGACAAGTGGCTTGGAGCCATGGAATCTGAATTGCAATCCATGCAAGACAATCAAGTTTGGAATTTGATTGATGCACCCGAAGGTGTAAAAACCATAGGATGCAAATGGGTCTTCAAGAAGAAGACTGACATGGATGGGAAGGTGCATACTTACAAAGCTAGACTTGTAGCGAAAGGTTATAGGAAAGTTCATGGTATTGACTATGATGAGACCTTTTCACCCGTAGCAATGATCAAGTCTATAAGAATTTTGCTTGCCATTGCCGCATATCATGACTATGAAATATGGCAGATGGACGTCAAAACCGCTTTCCTGAATGGAAAACTCCAAGAGGATGTGTATATGACACAACCAGAAGGTTTTGAACAAGATTCTAAGGTATGCAAATTGCAAAGATCCATCTATGGATTGAAGCAAGCTTCTAGGAGTTGGAATCTCCGTTTTGATGAATCGGTCAAAGAGTTTGGTTTCATCAAGAACGAAGATGAGCCTTGTGTATACAAGAAGATTAGTGGGAGCATAGTGCTATTCCTTATTTTATACGTGGATGACATATTGCTCATTGGAAACGACATTCCTACACTTCAGTCTGTGAAGACTTGGTTAGGAAAGTGCTTCGCAATGAAAGATATGGGTGAAGCCGCATATATACTTGGCATTAAGATCTATAGAGATAGATCAAGGAGGCTACTTGGTTTAAGCCAAAGTACATACATTGACAAGGTCATTAGAAGGTTCCGTATGGAAAATTCTAAGAGAGGCACCTTGCCCGTGTTACATGGAGTTTCTCTAAGCAAGACTCAATGTCCTAAGACAAAAGATGAGCGTGAGAAAATGAATGATGTTCCATATGCTTCGGCAATTGGGTCCATCATGTATGCCATGATTTGTACTAGGCCGGATGTGTCTTATGCTTTGAGCATGACAAGTAGATACCAATCCGACCCTGGCGAAAATCACTGGATAGCTGTAAAAGCGATTCTTAAGTACTTGAGAAGAACAAAAGACTCGTTTTTGGTCTATGGAGGAATGGAAGATGATCTCGTTGTAAATGCTTACACGGATGCAAGCTTCCAAACCGACAAAGATGATAGCCGATCACAATCGGGTTTTGTGTTTATGTTAAATGGTGGAGCTGTAAGCTGGAAGAGTTCCAAGCAAAGTACAACCGCTGATTCTACAACAGAAGCTGAGTATATTGCTGCATCGGATGCTGCAAAAGAAGCTGTTTGGATTAAGAAGTTCATAACTGAACTTGAAGTGGTTCCTAGTATTGCTAATCCAATAGACCTTTATTGTGATAATAATGGTGCTATTGCTCAAGCAAAGGAACCAAGAGCACATCAGAAATCCAAACACATACTTAGGCGTTTTCATATCATTCGAGAGATCGTTGATAGGGGAGACGTAAATATATGCAGAGTACCTACTGATGACAATGTTGCGGACCCGCTAACAAAGGGACTTCCACAAGCTAAACATGATGGTCATGTTAGGTCCATGGGTATTAGATACATGGGAGATTGGGCCTAGGGCAAGTGGGAGATTGTTGGTACTGGTGCCCTAGGCACGTTTAATAAACGTTGTAATTGTTATCATTTATTTCATATCAATAAAGAGATGTTTTGATTATTATTGTTGTTCATGTTTACTTATAATAATCTCCATCCCTAGTACTTGTTAAGAACTAGTATAAAGGCTAAATGATCATGGGATGATCATGTTAGATTTATGGGTACTTGTTTGGAACAAGGTACTGGACATGACCCGCTGTATGAGATTTATGTCATGGTCTATGTCATACATATATCTCATATTAGTTATGTCATTTGAATCCTTAGACATGAAGTTATTATAGTCTTCCACTTGATGAACATTGTGTTTGACATATTCAAACGCTACCTTAACACGGTAGTTATAAAGGGTATGATTGGCATAATCGGATTCCCGTTGGGATCCGATTAATACCACAAACACTTATCTAACACCTATAAATACCTCTTCATTCCACCATGGAAAAGGAGGAAGGATTCTTGACTCAAAAACTCTCTAAAACTCAAAACTCCATTTTCAAAGAGTGGTTACTATAGACAAATTGGTTCTCCCCCATTCAAGCACAAGGTACAACTCCGACTTTCTCCTTCTAAACTCTTTGACTTCTCTTTATCAAAACTCTTTATTTGTTTTCTTCATCTTTCAACTCTTCTAAATGTGTATGCAATCTCCATAAAAAGGAATACAACCAAAAGGCCACTTCACTATTAAAGTTTGGCCAAGGTTACATTCCAACGTTCTAAACTCCATTTTAATTTACCATTTATTTCTTAATCTAATTGTTTGATATGTAATCTCTAGTATAAATTTATAAATAAAATAATTTTCTTTTATTTCCTTTTGTAATTCCCTTTTTCTTTACATTATAATTGTTAGCACTTTTCTCATATTAAAATAAGGACATTTAGCATTAGAACACCAATAGTAGCAAGACCCGCGTAAGCGGGGCGGAGTGGGTGTTTAAGTACTTCCCACTCCATCATCTAACCCCCGAACCCTTCTCTTCCCGAATCTCTGGTTTTGTATAAAAAAAAATAGGCTATTTCTTTAGTTTTTTTTATGTTTCCTTAATAACATAGGTGGCGACTCTACAAATTAAAATCAAGTTAGACATCCTAGGATCCTTCCACCGCTCTAGCCAAGTAGTGGGTTTTTTCCGGGGTATCTACAGTGGCGACTCTGCTGGGGACTAATTTAGAGGGTTAAACTTGCGTTTCTTACTTTTGGTGTTCTTTTGACTGTTTTTTGGGCATTCTGGTGAAAAGGGTGGGAAGCGCGAGCCTCTGGCCTTCTTGGCCTAAAGCGCGTGCGTCCGACCCATTGAACCAGAATCGCTCGCCTTTCCACTTGTCATTCCATTCCATGTTTCTGTGCTAACAAGTTTCTGCAGGGGAAAGAATTTTTATTTAGGGTCAAGGCAATCCCTTGAACCCACTGATTTACAGGTACTGCCCAGAATCGGGCGCCTCCTCCTCTCTCGCTCGGAGGCGCGCGCCTCCCACTCTTACTGCCCAACGCGCGCGCTTCTGGGCAATTTTCCCAGAAACAGAATAGTGCACAGAACAGAATGATTGATAGTGTGTGGGCGCCGGGTCTGCACAGAACAATTCTTATTTTCTATTTATTTTTATCGGTCACACGGGTGATTCGAAAGTTGTAAATATGTGTTTATTTGCTTTTTCTTTCTTTGAAAAAAAAAATATTTTGTCGCTTGGCTTGACCTCACACTACATGCACATATTCCTATCAATTGCTCACAATCGAGTCGCATAAGTTTATAACCCCAAACACGTCGAGGCCCGTCCTAGAGATTTTCAAGCTCCACCCGACCTTGACTCTTTCAAAGCGGTAAACCTCAACCCGTGGTGTAGTTCATGACTACATTCCGGGGGGTGACCTTTAAGCCTCTTTTTAACCGAGCACAAGCCAACACATTCTTAGTCTAGGTTCTAACACTCCGTGACTAAGTCGGTTTTTCATGTGTCGAGATTTCCCTAAACTAATGTCATCAAATCATACATGCCGTTTCCAAGACAAACAAGTTATTATGGACGAAATAAAACTCCGTCCCCAAGTGGTTATTATGGACAAAATAAAACTCTGTCCCCGCATGTATGCTTTATGCCATTAATTTAGTTTAATCCCATAACATGTAGGTATCACAAGCGTGGTGGAATCCGATGAGTATATGGTACCGCAAGAAGGTCTATATACTAGTGTGACTATTCCACTATTTTTCTAGAAACCCTAAAAAGGACTCCGTCCTTCTGACTTTTGTAAATAATAAAAAAAAGAGTCTTTTTCATTATGTGGTTGAGTCCTTTCCTTGTTTGTGTGTGAAATTATTTTACTCAAAAGGTGTTTGTGGGCCAATCTAAGATCAATCGTGCTCTTTCAATAGGTCCAATGGCTTCGAATGGCAACAACAACAATGGTGGAAGTGATTTCGTGTCCAACGAAGGGTTACTTAACATAATAAAATCAATGGGGGAACAAATGGATAGAATTGTCGAGGATGCCCGCCGTAAAGACAATTTGTGGCAAGCCCGTTTCGATATCGACAAGAGGATTCACAAAGAAGAGGTTTCCGAACTCAAGGCCCGTCTTGATTACGAAAGAAGAATTCACGAGGAAGAAGTGTCCAAACTCAAGGCCCCTTTGCATGAATTCACCGACAACAAGACAAAGGTCAACAGTAAAACATGCTCAAGTTGTTCGTCCCTCAAAAGTCAAAAAGGTACCGCCAACAACCGAATTTTCACTCCTCTCCTAGGAGTAACCCGAGCCGAAGCATTTGAAGCCTTGGTAGCAAAGGTAAAGGTTAAGCCTTTAGAAGGGTACAAGCCGAAGATGATACGTAAAAATCATGCATATGATGAATGGTGCAACTACCACCAACATAGTGGCCATCTTACCGAGGAATGCTTTATCCACCGTAACATCATTCAATATTTGATCGACAATGGTGAATTTACTGTGGGTGAAGAGCAACCGTTAGAGAGTGACAACATGCAAGAACTCATCAAAGAAGCGGCGTGGTTTTGAAATGGGGCTTCAACAAGAGATCATGCCACAAGGAGAACCACAACGACAAAGACGACGACAGCAATCTCCGTTTCTCTTTCTCTACCTAGAAATAGGATATAAAAAAAATGTCTAAGTTTTCTTCATTCTCATAAATGTTTGAGTCAGTCTTATCAAATAAAAGTCGTTCTTATCCTCATAAACTCTTCCAAGTTGTTAATTTAATTCTTGGCAAAATGATGAAAAGATGTCTAAGCAAGTTTGGGAACGAAGGCCATCACTTGAATGCCTAGGGGCTAAATATCGTGACGAAGGCAACAACATCAACGACAAATCCAAGACATCAAGTGCCAAAGAAAGATGGAGCAACAACCATGGAGAAATCAAGCAAAGTTTTCAAAGGGGGATACAAAAACAAAAAAAAAAAAAAAAAAAAAAAAAAAAACAAGCTCGCTAGGTTGACTCTTCAAAACAACCTAGGCAAAAGTTAGAGCACAAAAAAATAAAAAAAATAAAAAAAATAAAAAAAAAAATCCCCTCATTCAAAGAAGTGCACAAGATCAATATCATTTTCCAAGGACGAAGCAACACCAACAAAAATCACAACGAAGCAACAATTCCTCGAATGGAGCATCCACAAGAACTACGGTGACCTAAGCCTCTACACTAGAGGAACGTAGGCAACCTTCGGATTCGGTCTCATGCAAGAAAGAAGATATGTTTAGCCCTAGCGCGTTATGGTGATTGGCCTTCATCTCAAACTTGTCAAGACATCTTTGTACGAGTCATTTACCAATGAATTAATCACCTCAAGATTGAACAACTTTCCTAGATTTGAAATCATCTCACATTCCATGTCGAGTCTAGGGGCTTCTTATCTTTCAGCAACGCACCCAGTTTCTTGCAATCAAATTGAGGCTTTCCTTCTCTTCTCTCTAAATGACTTACTTGCCTTCGTGAGTCATTCAATAAATATAAATACATGAAGTCAATACTAGGGACCACTTCCCTAGTCGAGTCAAGGTCACTCATCATTAGTGACAAAAGGTCTCCATCGCAAAATCACATGTCTTATCTCCTCAGCTAGAGTCAATGCACACTTCCTCATTAATCGAGTCAAAATGAAGACGCAAAAGAGATGCCCGCTAGATTGAAAACCTGAAAGGGCGGTCTAGGCAAAAAACAGGGTGCGTCATAAAAAAATGAGAGAGTGAGAGAGAGAAGGGAAAGAGAAATGGAGATCCCCGGCCTCTAAAGAAGACAATTACACAAGTTCTATGTTGAATCTCCTCAGCAAGTCAATTCCCCACCGAGTCAACTTCAGAATTGCAAAAGGCTCGACAAGATACAGCACAATCAAAGGTTGTCTTGGGTTATTGGCACAAAAGAGATTGTTCTTCCAATGTGTATTATTGGGTTCATGAGAAAGAAGGCCCGTGGTAACCAAGATCCATCCGAGAATGAGCCCATCATTGAGGGGTGCGAGGTTGCACAAATGGTCCCCAGTAAGTCAATTAGTTTAGGCAGTAAATGGCAACAACGTGTGACTCAGTTTTTAAGCTTCTCCAAGCATGTGCCCCTACAGTATGTCAAAAGGCTTCCCGAGAATAGAGTAGCTCTTGCCATGTCCTCTTATGTTTGTTCCCCCATACGAGGACGAGTCTCTGGCTTTGCTCGACAAATGAGGACGCCCTAGGGGCTATGTGACTCAAGAACGAGAGCTTCTCTGCTTCATTTGACAGTTAATGATCCCTAGGGGCTATGCTCAAGAAAGATGTGTGAGACTACCCTCAAAGTCTCTCAAGAGGAATGTCGAAAATCCTTCATGTCATGTGTGCACGTGTCTATTCCTCCAATCAAGGATATGTTTTTCTTGCACCACTTGCAATCAATGGTGGCACTCTAGGGACTACACTTGAGTTTGAAAGGCTCCCTCAGCAAGAAGTAATTTGCGGCACCTCCCAACAATGGCCCTAGCAAAGTCATATGCAACATTGGAAGTTTCCTCAATTAGTTTGGCACCGAAGGTCTCAAGGGGCTTCACAATCTATTATCTTTTGGGCTACGTAATTATAGTAATCCGAGCAAAGGGCAATTTGCCATGAATCAACAACAAGCTACCGATGATCCATCCGTTATTGGAGGTATTGTTTCTGTGTCTATTGTGAGCGGACGAGCGTTAGTAGATCCAGGATCATCTCATTCATACATTTCTGTGCAATTGTCTTCCATGTTAAATGCTGCATTCGAGTCTTTACCGTACGTGCTAGAGGTGTCGACCCCTATAGGAGAATGCTTGATTTCTGATCGAGTCTTTCGTGCTTGTGATGTGGGTATTTGTGGTCGAGTCCTTTGTGCGGATTTGGTAGTTCTTCCTATCCAAGACTTTGATGTCATTTTGGGTATGGATTGGTTGAGCAAGTTTCATGCTTCCGTTGATTGCCGTAAGAAAACTGTTACTTTTTCTATTCCCGATGTGCCTAAATTTGTGTTTGAGGCTAGTCCTCTGAGTAGAAAGGTTCGCTTAATTTCTTTTATGAAAGCGAGAAAATTATTGCATAGTGGTTGTGAGGGGTATTTGGCTTGTGTTCTTGATACTAGGAAGGAATCCCCTAGTTTTGATAGTGTTCGGGTAGTCCGGGAATTTCCCGATGTTTTCTCTACCGAGTATGATATGCCGCCCGATCGTGAGATTGAGTTTTGTATAGATCTTTTGACGGGTACGGCTCCGATTTTGAAAGCGCCTTATAGGTTAGCTCCCGCAGAGTTGAAGGAATTGAAGGTTCAGTTGCAAGAGTTACTGGATCGAGGGTTTATCCGCCCTAGTGTTTCCCCGTGGGGAGCACCGGTTTTGTTTGTGCGGAAGAAAGATGGTTCGTAGAGATTGTGCATAGATTACCAGAAGTTGAATCAAGTTACAGTGAAGAATAAGTATCCTCTACCGCACATCGATGATTTATTTGATCAGCTTCAAGGGTCCGTGGTTTTCTCTAAACTTGATTTGAGGAGTGGGTACCATCAGTTGAAGGTTCGATCGGAGGATATTCCGAAGACTGCTTTTCGCACTCGTTATGGTCATTATGAGTTCTTGGTTATGCCGTTTGGGTTGACTAACGCGCCTACAGTATTTATGGATTTGATGAACCGAGTTTTCCATCCTTATCTTGATTCGTTCGTGGTGGTCTTTATTGATGATATTCTCGTCTATTCTAAGTCTCGAGAGGAGCACAAGCAGCACTTGAGGACAGTTTTATCCGTTCTTGCGAGGGAGAAATTATTTGCGAAGTTTAGCAAATGAGAATTTTGGCTCGAGAAGGTGTCATTTCTGGGTCATGTGATTTCGAAAGACGGGATTTCTGTGGATCCTTCGAAGATAGAGGCAATAGTGGATTGGAAGAGACCCGAATCAGTGACAGAGATTAGAAGCTTTCTTGGTTTAGCCGGGTATTACCGAAGATTTATTGAGGGGTTTTCGAGGATCGCTACTCCGATGACTCAGTTGACCCGGAAGAATGTTCCGTTTGTGTGGACCGAGAAATGTGACAAGAGTTTCGAGGAACTGAAGAAGAGGTTGACTACCGCACCGATCTTGACTTTGCCTAATGGGAGCGATGGCCTAGTGATTTACAGTGATGCTTCGAAAGAGGGTTTGGGTTATGTGTTGATGCAGAATGGGAAAGTGATTGCTTATGCTTCGAGGAAGTTGACCCCTAGTGAACAGAATTACCCGACTCATGATATGGAGTTAGCGGCTATTGTATTTGCGTTGCACAAATGGAAGCACTATCTTTATGGAGCGAAGTTTGAGATTTTTACCGATCACAAGAGTTTGAAGTACCTTTTCTCCCAGAAAGAGTTGAATAATAGACAGCGCCGATGGATGGAATTGTTGAAGGATTATGATTGTACGATTTCTTATCACCCGGGAAAGGCGAATGTGGTAGCCGATGCGATTAGTAGAAAATCTTATGTGGCTTCGATGATGGTCCGTGAATGGAAAATGCTTGAGGATGTTCGAGATTGGTCTCCTCGTGAATCGAGACATGGGGCTATTTTTGCGAATATTAGGGTGTCTCCGACCCTAATTCGGAGGATAAAGGAAGCTCAGAAAGAAGATCCCGAGTTGGTGAAGATAATGGGTAAATTGAAAGAAAAGAACTTCGAGGATTTTTCATTGAGCTCGAGTGGAGTTTTGACTTTCCGTGGTCGTTTGTGCGTGCCCAATGTTGATGGAATTAAACAGAGAGTTCTTGATGAGGGTCACAAATCGAGATATACTATTCATCTGGGTAGTACGAAGATGTATCAGGATGTGAAGCAACAATTTTGGTGGATTAACATGAAGAGGGAAATAGCCGAGTATGTTTCGAGGTGTTTAACGTGTCAGCAGGTCAAAGCCGAGCATCAGAGACCCACGGGATTGCTTCAGCCGTTAGAGATTCCCGAGTGGAAATGGGAGCATGTGACTATGGACTTCGTTACGGGACTGCCTCGTACCCGTAGGAAGTATGACAGTGTTTGGGTAATAGTGGATAGATTGACCAAGAGTGCCCATTTCTTGCCTATTGACATCAGATATTCGATGGAGAGGCTTGCGACCCTTTATATCGATGAGATCGTGAGATTGCATGGAGTTCCGGTTAGCATTGTGTCAGATCGAGATCCGAGGTTTACTTCTAGATTCTGGAAAGCGTTTCAGGAAGCTTTGGGTACAGATTTGCGATTCAGTACAGCTTTTCATCCTCAGACCGACGGTCAATCCGAGAGGACCATTCAGATTTTGGAGGATATGTTGCGAGCTTGTTCGATAGACTTTTCCGATTCTTGGGATTCGCACCTACCGTTAGTGGAATTCTCTTACAACAACAGTTATCAGGCTAGTATCGAGATGGCACCGTATGAGGCTTTGTATGGAAGGAAGTGTAGATCGCCTATTTGTTGGGATGAGGTTGGTGAAGCGAAGATCGTGGGTATTGATTTGCTTCGGGATTCAGTTGAAAAGGTTAGAGTTATCCGGGATAGATTGAAGACAGCCCAGAGTCGACATAAGAGCTACGCAGATAACCGAAGGCGAGATCTTAGTTTTCAGATTGGTGATTTGGTATTCTTGAAAGTGTCTCCGAAGGTGGGTATTCGTAGATTTGGGAAGAAAGGCAAATTGGCTCCGAGGTTTATTGGCCCGTTTGAGATTTTGGGAAAGGTTGGACTTCTAGCGTATCGTTTCGCGTTACCGTCATCCTTAGACCGGTTGCACAACGTCTTTCACGTTTCTATGCTTCGGAAGTATGTTCATGACCCATCTCACGTGTTACCGAGGATACCGGAGGATATTGAGCCCGATATGTCTTATGAGGAACGACCGGTTCGGATCTTAGATTCCAAAGTCCAAGAGTTGAGGAGCAAGAGCATCGCGTTGGTTCGAGTTCTTTGGAGGAATCATAACATCTAGGAGTCGACGTGGGAGCTTCGTGATGAGATCGAGAGGAAATTTCCGTGGCTTTTTGTTTGAGGTGAGTCTCGTTAAAATTCGGGTCGAATTTTCTTTAAGGGGGAGTGAATGTCACGACCCGAAATCTAGGCTCTATTTTATTAGTAATTAAATGATTTTTATTTAATTATTTGCTTAGTTATTTATTTAAATTATTATTTATTTAAATAATTAATTGTGCAATTTATGTGTTATAATAATTATGCCTAGCATTTTATTTGGGTCATTTGTACCAGTGTAGAAATATTGGGTCTTAATTGTTAGTGGGGAGTAATTGTGTTAGTAGATGGGGAGGGGGTCTAGTTGTAACATTTTGAAATAATTTTCCCCTACTCCCCTCTTCTCCCTCACCTCTCCCTCACTCCTCTCCACCCTCTCCCAGCAATCTCTCTCTCTCTCCTCCATTGTGGTAAGCTTTTTCTTCTCCTTCCTTCTCTCTTAATTTCCTTCATCTTCTCCTTGTAATCTCTCATTTCTCAAAACATGAACCTTGTTTAGATCGTCGATAGGATCGCGTAGAACCAAAAAGAATTGAATTCCGTCAACTTTGAGATTTATCAAGTAAGTTACTTTTTCCCCATTTTGATGCTAAAATGTTCATATCATGTTTAGATAATGCTTGATGTGTTATATTTGAAGTTTGGTTGAGTTTAGAATTTATTTTGAATTTATTTGAGTTTTTGGTTAAAAATGGTGAATTGATGAATGTTGGGTTTGATTCTTGGTTTTGGGTTGATAAATGGTGTATTTGGATTCCCATTCTAGTTATAAATGGTTTTGGTACATTTTAGAACTTGTAGAAGGAGTTGATTTTGAGTATTTGGTGTTTTGGGAGAGTTTGGGTCGAAATTTGTAAAACCCAGCTCTGTTTCCCGACCTTGAACGCAGACCAGGCGCCCGCCCGCCTTGACCCGAGCGCCCGCCTGCACCCCCTTTTTCAACGACCCAAACCTTCTGGCCAAACAGGCGCCCGCCTGCCTATGCCCAGGCGCCCGCCCGCCCGCCTGCTTGGAAAATTGCCTTTTTTGCTTGTTTAAACTAAATGGCTTAACTAGTTTAGGTTTAATCCTTCTAATTAACATAAGATAACACCGTGGAACACCTTATTAGTTGGATTTGATTCTTTTGTGAATAAATATGTTCGGGAATTTGATTAAGTACCGTTTTGGGAATGTTGGTTCATCCTTGATGTGTTGTTTGGATTGGTTTACCTTTGTGGTAATTTATTTGGATTGGTTCCCTACTTTGGAACCTTAAGTTGTTCATTCATGCTAAATTATTATTACTTAGCATTTATTTGGAAGCCCAGCTGGCATATTTGTTGCATCGGGCGATGGGAAAGATTATAATGGCAAAGCCAAGTCCATTATAATGTTGACCATTGTTTTGCCCCCTTCTTTTACCCCTTTTCCAGATTGGCCTTGGAAAGGATAAGTTAGCGTTCCTCTGTGAATGTATCTAGCTACCGGGCATGACTTTGTGTCATGGTCCTTGTCCTTTGTGACACTTTTATGGTTATTGGTTCTGGTACCGGGGTTTTCTCTTCGGCTTTCATGCTATTATGAAGATGATGATTTGTTGATTATTGAAGCTGCGCAGCGATCCTTTATTTGGATGTTCCGGTTTGGAAAACCTTGGCTATATCCTTTGTTATGTGTTTATTTCCGCTGCTATCTGATATATGATAATTGCTAATGTGCTATGTGATAATTATTATTGTTTATTGCTTATTGCATCATAGCATGTCATGTAGTTGCATTAGTAACTTATTGAGATTTATCTCACCCCCTTTTCTTTTATCTTTGTTTTTCCTTAACCCCCCCCCCCAGGTGCTAAGGATTAGTCTCGCTGATCACGAGAAAAGAGGACGTCGAGTGTGGATACATTCTTTTGGGGAAGGTTGTTATAGGTTGGTTTACATTATGTAAATGTGTAACCATTTTGGGATAGTTGTACCAAACAATGACGTCGTTAAGAATTTTATATTTGTATTTTGTTGGGCATAAACTTGTGGAAGTTTATGATAGTTGTTATTGGTTTTTATCGAAATTGGTTTTGTAAAACTTTGGATCATTACCTTTTGGTATCAAATGGAATTTTTAACTTCGGTATTTCACAGTTTGGTTTTAGAGTCGACGTCCAGATCGCGGTCTCGGGCTCGCGGGGTCCGGGGTCGCGACATTGATCCTCCAAGTTTACGGGCTGCTGTGGATTACCATGGATGTACTGTTGGTAATTTAGTGGTACCCCGTTGCAATCCAAACAAAGAGCACAAACCCACAAGCACAAATATGAGAGAATCACACACACAAGAACACAAGAATTGTTTACCCGGTTCGTTCAACACATGAACTACGTTCGAGGGCAATCGCCAAGTCAATATGCTATTAAACACCTGTTAATATGTTGCTGCAATGTGTTCTAGGTTATATCTATGCTTATATAGCAGTACAAGGAAGCCCTAGGTCGATTTGGTAGAGATTACATCAAAATAGGAAACAAATAAATTCTGGCCGACAGATCGAGTGCCCGCTCGGCCCCCCACCAGGTGCCCGCTTGAATTAACTTTTCCAGGTGAGCCAACGCACTGCCTGCTTGAGCGCCCGCTTGGCCATGGGCAGGCGCCCGCCTGCTACCCCGCCCAGAAATCCTCCTCCGTTTTGAACTCCTTCTTGATCTCACCAACTCCCACGACTTAGACTCCTTTGCTTCCTCGTAGTTTAGGATCCAATCCCAACAATCTCCCACCTGGAGACTAAACTCATAAGTATAGAAACACCCATCAACTCCCACCATGGAATGAACACCTTCGAACACATTTTACTCCCATATTGACTTGACATTACCGAGCCTCCCGCTCAAGTACTAAGGCAAGTTGAAACCAAGCGACGTTTCAACCCCTCCGTGTTAGACAGTTCTTGCCTCCCCAAATCAGCTTCTACCTTGATTTCTCCCCACAAGTCTAACTTCGCCTTCTCCCTCCAGACCCACCTCCCTCGCAATGCTTCCCCTTGAAACATAGACATACCTTGTTTCTTGCATCGTCTTTTCTCGGTCTGAACACGCTCTCTGTTAGGGCACTTAGACTTCCACACCGCATTGATCAACTTTGTGTCCTTCTCCCCCCTAACATACCGTTTCTTGATATCACTCCTTTCTACACCAATAGGCCAGTTCTTTCGCCTCTTACTCCCACCCGAGCGAACATCTACATTATATGTAGAGTACAACATCTTCTCCTTGACCCCATGAACTATCACCTTAGCTTCTTGTGATTTCCCAAGACCCGCCAATGAAGGTTACACCATACCTTTCATTATCAAGTTGTCCAACGAAAATCACCCTCCTCCTCAAATCCGGAACATGCATCACATCATGCAATTGTAAAACAGTCCCATTAGGTGTCTTCATCATCACATCCCCCTTACCTTTGATCTTCAATGGTTGATCATCACCAAGATAAACAACCCCAAAATCTCCAGTTTTATACCGCTCCATTGATTCTGCATCCCCACTAGCATGACAAGAAGCTCCAGAATCCAACACCCAATTTTCACCCGACTGCTCCTCTCCTAGGATTAATACATCCTCATCCACCATGTGTGCATCACCATCCTTATCCAGACAGTCATAACTAATATGACCTAGCAAGCCATAATTGTAGCACTTGACCGATTTATTTTTCACCTTTTTCGGTCCTCCCCTTCCCCTATTTCTCTCCACCCTAAGTGCAGCCCCATCTGCGGAAGA
This sequence comes from Campanula takesimana, assembly GCA_026119855.1. Taxonomy (NCBI): domain Eukaryota; kingdom Viridiplantae; phylum Streptophyta; class Magnoliopsida; order Asterales; family Campanulaceae; genus Campanula; species Campanula takesimana. The sequence goes on along the minus strand of JAOWBW010000039.1, from coordinate 1,507,288 downwards.
TTCTCCCCTTTTCTCTTTCCTTCTTAACTCCTCTTAAAGGATGAGATCTCTAACTTCCGTATACACCAATGGTGCCTTCGACGTACTAATCGTTGTGACAGTAACCTCCCAACTATCTGGCAACGATTTTAGAAGAAAGCATGCTAACACTTCATCAGAGAAAGTAATATCAACACTTTTCAATTCGTCCACCATACCTTTGAAACTGCCGATATGACTTGCTGTTGTCTGCCCCTCCGACATCTTCGCATTCGCAAACCTCTTTATCAAATGCACCTTATTGATATTAGACGGCTTCTCATACATGTCTGACAGCATCTGTAGCAACCCCACTGTTGTCTTGGCCTCCATCGCGTCCATGCAACATCGTCGGTTAGAGCGCTCCTCACCGCTCCTAATGCCTTACGATCCAACGTCTCCCAATCCCCTTGTGCCATATCTTCGGGTTTCTCACCAAAGGGTTTATGAATATCCTTACAATAAAGGTAATCTTCAACCCTTGTCCTCCAAAACGTGAAATTCACACCATTGAATTTCTCGATTGAGTTCTTCATCTTGATTGCTTCACAAAGTCCCCAAGAACGTGATTCAAAATAATCAACGAATGAAACTTTGAATCCTCCTAACCAAAGCTCTTGATTCCAGTTGTTAAGAATTTAGTGGTACCCCGTTGCAATCTAGATAAAGAACACAAACCCACAAGCAAAAATATGAGAGAATCACACACACAAGAACACAAGAATTGTTTACCCGGTTCGTTCAACACATGAACTACGTCCGGGGGCAATCACCAAGTCAATATATTATTAAACACCTTTTAATATGTTCCTTCAATGTGTTCTAGGTCGTATCTATGCTTATATAGCAGTACAAGGAAGCCCTAGGTCGATTTGGTAGAGATTACATCAAAATAGGAAACAAATAATTTCTGGCCGACAGATCGAGCGCCCGCTCGCCCCCTTGAATTAACTTTTCCAGGCGAGCCAATGCACTGCCTGCTTGAGCGCCCGCTTGGCCATGGGCAGGCGCCCGCCTGCTTCCCCGCCCAGAAATCCTCCTCCATTTTGAACTCCTTCTTGATCTCACCAACTCCCACGACTTAGACTCCTTTGCTTCCTCACAGTTTAGGATCCAATCCCAACATGTACCTGTGAAATACCTATCCAAAAATAGATCTAAAGCTTGAGGTTAACTCCTAAGGTGTTAGATCACATGTATGAATTTTTATTGTATTTATGGATTGATATTTCATGCTTAGATCATGCCAAGAACATTCATATAAATTCAGCCCAGCACAGCAAAATATAGCATATCAGACTTTGATGACCAATTTACACTATCATAACCTATGAATCTGAGAAAAATCAAAACATTAAAGTTGAATATCATGTATAAACATGATGTATGACAAGTTTCAAAGTCATAAAACAAGGTTTGATTCTTAAAAAGTGCTCTGACATTTATATGTCAGAATCTGGAAATAACATATCTGGAAGCAAACACTTGATTTGGAAAATGGAAAGAAGCCTTTCCTTAGGTCATAAACTTGTTTCAAAAGCATGAACATCTTTATTTATTTGTTAATAACAAATTTCATATTTTGTATTTGAATTGAAAATCTAGTTTTGATAGGCTTTTGGACTTTAAGACCCAGGTTAGTCAAAAGTTATTAAATATGTAATTAATAACTTTGATGTTTTGAGTTAGATCTAGAAACTAATTTATGATAGAGAAAATAGCACATCAAAAGCCTTGGTTTAAACAGCTCATACTAGACAGATTATACATATCATGAAGATAGGTATCATAACATGGCATAAGCTCAGAGAAAATACATGATACTTGGGTAAATTGTTTATTAACATGTTATTAACATTATGGAGTATCTATTTATGGACAAACATGGACAAAAATGAGAATAAACAAGAAAGAACAAGATAAGGGCAGATTCTGCACATGCTGAGTAAATAGGTTATATCTTGCTGAGATTTGAGATTCAAAGCATGATACTAACACCAAAATAAACTTAACACATATATATACATTCTAGGACTGGATTTTGAACATTTATAATATATTAAGCATGTTTATTTACAAAGCTAAACAAAGGTTACATAGATAATAAGGGAGATCTAGTCACTAGTTGACTAGATTCCCAACAAATCATACAAAACTTACATATTTAAATCTAATAACTTACAAGAAGGAAACTTATGGTGGTTTAGTGGTGGTATTATGGTGGTTTAGTGGTGGGCTTATGGTGGCCGAATGGTGGGGATATGAAGGTGGGAGAGAGGGAGATTGGTACTGAGAGAGTTTGGGAGAGAATGGGTTTGGAGTTGTGGTAAGAATTGGTATGAAGTTAGGATGAGTTGGGAGTGTTAGAAGTGAAGAATGAGGAGGCCATTTGGGAGGTCATAGGAGGGAGGAGGGAGGTGAAAAACACCCCTATAGTAGGGGTAGAGGAGGGAGGAAGGAGGTTGTGGTTAGGGAGGAAGAGTGAAGGAGAAGAGGAAGAAAAAAATGGGGCAAACATGATGATTTTGGTTGAAAATAGGAAAAAAACTGAAAAAGCTGTGAATAGTGTTTGCACGACCGTGCACTTTTCAACGCGCGGCCGTGCAACCAAACTTGGTGCCCAATTTTGAATTTTAAGTCTTTTTTCTCTTGACCAATCATGAAGTGCCAAGTGGCACCTTGGGGCTGGTCAGGCGGTTTTGGTGCACGTTTGTTCCAGCTCCGGCTTTCCACCCCGCAACTGCTCCGTTGTGCGCGCTCCGGTGTCCCGGTTGCCCGCGGGCCCAACAGGAAAGTTGCCCGGTAGATTTTTCTGGTCACGCCGGTGTACCTACAAAATGTTAGAAAGAAAGGAAAAACATAGATAATATTTTAAATGTATAAGATGACCGGTAAAAGGCTTTTTAACAGTGCGGGATCCGGCGAGGGGTCCCGGCACGCGAATTTTCGAGGATAGACCTTTTTACTCGGTTTTGAACCCTGATTATGAATCTGGGCTCGGTTTATTCATCAGTTGCACCGATAAGGCCCTCGGTAGTCCCGAACAACCAAATCTGGGGGTTTAGGTCAATTATCGCTATTTAGACCAATTAAAGGGTAGGTTTTAGGGGGTGCGAGATCGGGGTGTCTACAGAGCCCCTCGTCGAATTCACTTACATAGTAAATAGGATTCGACGATCACAATATAGACAACCGATCTTGTCTCGGGTTAACGGCTAGCCCGAAGTGGGGCTTCCTACGTATCCCTCGCGGGAATCAAACCTCCGTAGTTCTACTCAAGCAAAGCGAGTAAACCAACAAACAAAAGGGGTATGGTCGAACTCGGAGTCCCAAGTTTCCTATGTATCTATTACGAGAATCAGATCAATCGTAGTTCGACTGGGGAGTGAAGATTGAGAAGTAAACTTCTCGGTGGGGCAATGGACTGAAGGAACGGCTTCCTGAGTGAGATCAAATATCTCTGAGCTGGGGATTAGGATGGAGTAGTTCTTATGGGGCAACAGGGCGGAGGAACGGATTTTGGGTGAGATCACAATATCTCTGAGCCAGGAATTGGGGCAGAGGAATTTGTATGAGGCAATAGAGCGGAGGAACGGCTTGGTGAGTGAGATCTCTATATCTTTGAGTCGGGGGGCATTGAGAATACAAATTCTCTCTGCTGGGGATTAAAAAAAAACATGATATGAAGAAATCGGTGACTGAGCTCCTATTCAAGCTGCTTACGTATCCCTCTCGGGAATCAAGTCGAGGCGTAGTTCTGAGGGAGGTCCAACCCGAGCGCTCGAGTGGACCAGGAAAGTAACCAAACTAAGTCGAGGGTCAGATTCGGTTAAGCCGAAAAAGACCAGGGGGTAACCAAACTAAGTCGAGGGCCAGATTCGGTTAAGCCAAAAAAGACCGCGGTAACCAATACTTGAGCCATCCAAATCTGGCGCCAGAGTGGACCGAAAGAGTAACCAAACTAGTCGAGTTTCAGATTCGGTTTGGCCGAAAAAGACCGAGGGGAATCCAAATAGTCGAGGGGGGCTAATTCGGGGTTGCCGAACATACAGAGGGTAACTAAACTTTTGATACATCCAACTCTGGCTTCAGAGCGGACCAGCGACTAACTAAAATTCGAGGGGAGAGACTTTTGAAAAGGCGTCTCGAGCCTAAAATGATTTTGCGGGTACCATGACTCCTAGGGGGTTCGTCGGCCTATAAGTCAGATGGATTTGAAAGACTGCTAGGGGGTTAGTCGGACTATCAGTTAAATAGATTTGAAGGACTTCTAGGGGGTTTGTCGGCCTATCAGTCAAATTGATTTTGAGGGTGACTTCTAAGGGGTTTGTCGGCCTATAAGTTAAATAGATTTGAAGGACTTCTAGGGGGTTTGTCGACCTATCAGTCAAATTGATTTTGAGGGTGACTTCTAGGGGGTTTGTCAGCCTATAAGTCAAAGAGATTTGAAGGACTGCTAGGGGGTTTGTCGTCCTATCAGTAAAATAGATTCGAAGGACTTCTAGGGGGTTTGTCGGCCTATCAGTCGAAGAGATTTGAAGGTGACATTTTTTTGAGGAGTCTCGATCCTAAAATGATGATTTGTTTGAAGGTGAGAACTAATCGGCGTCTCGAGCCTAAAATGATTATTTGAAAATGAGGCAATGTTCTTGCCATCGAGGTTTTTGTGAAAGTATTTTTTGAGAACGAGGCGATTTTATTACCATCGAGGTTTTAGAAAAAAAACATTTTAGGAAATGAGGCAATGTTCTAGCCATCGAGGTTTTTGAGAAAGCATTTTTTGAGGATTAGCAATATTCTTGCCATCGAGGTTTTGCGAAAATGATTTTAGAGGAAGGAGAGACCTAGATTTTCTCAAGCCTAAGGGTTGTCTAAAATTTATGAGGGAGGCGAGACTTAAATTTTCTCAAGCCTAGCAGTTTAATTGCAAATAAAAGCAACAAAAGATAGCATGATAAGCATAGGGGCGTGAAAAATGACATGCTCGGGGAATGGGGGCTATAACATCATAGATGGCATGATATGATATGATGGCATGGCAAGCATAAGATAATTAAAAAATTCAGTCACACATATATATTTGATGGATAAAGGATACGCTGCAAGCTGCTGCTATGGTCGGATCCATGGGATTTGTTGTTGTTGTGTGATGAGATTTTTTATTCTTCTTATGCAAGACGCTGTCGGATGTGCGGGACCATCTTGAGTTCCTCCCGAATGTGGATCTTTCATAGTGGGGGCTGCCTTTTAGGGTATCTTTAGGTATGTGTAGTCGGGCTCATGGTGACAAGCTCTCCTTTGCAATGTTTCGATGAGTGTGTGGTCACGCTTATGATGGAAATCTCTCCTTTACAACGTCTCTATGCATGTATGGTCGCGCCTGAGGTGACAGGCTCTCCCTTTTTCAATATTTTGATGAGTGTGTGGTCGCACCTGAGGTGACAGGCTCTCATTTGCATCGTTTCGATGAGTGTGTGCGCCTGAGGTGACAGGCTCTCCCTTTTCAACAATTCGATGAGTGTGTGGTCGCACCTGAGGTGACACACTCTCCCTTTACAACATTTCGATAAGTGTGCGGTCGCACCTGAGGTGACAGGCTACCTATGTATCCCTTTTGGGAATCAGACCTTCGTAGTTTGAGTTTTTGTGAAAAACTCGAAAAAACTCAGTCTGATTCTAGAAAGTGTTTGTTGGAGAGGATCTGATTTGGATGTAGCGCGACTTTGGATTTGTGTACCTGCATAAGACTTTCACAAGCATATGGATGTATCATGACATTTATGTGCTTGAGAGTGTCATACACATGTGTAGATACCCTGGGAGGGCACGACTTTGGCTAGAGCGCGTGTGTTGTTCCTAGGATGTCTATTCGTGTTTTATTTGTTTAGAGTCGCCACCTATGTTTTAGAGGAACATAAGAAAAACCTAATATTTAGCCTAAGTTGGATACGAAAACAGAGATTCTTGTTATGAGGTTCGGAGGTTAGGTTACAAGATGGGAAGTACTTAAACACCCATCTCGCCCGACTAATGTCGGTCTTGCTTGATAAAAGTCTACATAAAATAAATGTTCTTCTTGTTCTTGATGATAAAAAAAAGGGGTTTTAAAAAAGGTGTTTGGAATGTAGGGAGTTGACTCCTTGACCAACTTCAATGGAATGGAACGATCATTGGTGTCATGTCCCAAAATGATTTGGGTGATTGCACGATTGATTAAAATAAAAGGAAGAGATGAAGTAGAGAAGAAGGAGGAAGATGAACTTTTACCTATGCTTTAAAGATCTTCAAACACTTCTTGGTGACTTCCTTGAAAAATCCTTGGAAATGATTTTGGTATAGTTTGTGTAGAGAGAATTCTTTTGTCCAAAAGAGTGCTAAAAGAGGGTCCAAAAGAGTGCTAAAAAAAGGGTCCTTTGAAAGGGTGGAAAAGGGATGTTTTTATAGGTGAAAACAAATGTTTTTGGTGCCAAAACTCAGTCACCAAGAAATCTTTCCCGGGCAAAATCATGTAAAATGCGCAAGGGAGGGATTCTTGGACAGAAATCTGTAACTGACGCCCAGAGGCGCGCGATTCCCACCTTGGGGGCGGAAAGCGCGCGCTTCTAGCTTCTATGGTCGGAGGCGCGCGACTCAGAGAAGGAAATTTTGATAGAATGGACTAGAAAGTTAGTCCTGTTATTCAGTTTAGTCCTTGGACTTAACGAAGTCAGTCAGAAACTTAACGGAAGTAACAAAAACTAATGAGAAACACTTAAAAGAGGGAGAAACACAAGATCAACCGTGCAACCAGGGTGAGCGATCCAAGGCGGGGTGTCTACAGAGCCCCTCAGCGACGTGGATTGCAAGGCAAAACGCGTCGACGAAAGAAAGTACACCCACCGAGGACATCACCAAGAAAAAAGCAAAGACTCGATGAAAGCATGAATTTGAAATTGCGAGAGATAGGGGTGCGCTCCCTGTGTGAGCGGATTTTGTTGATAGAGGAGGTGGCATGATTCGTTTGTCAATCCGCCGGTTGAATCCATTAGTGAATCCGTTTGATGAATCCGTTAGTGAATCCCTTGAATGAGTCCGTTAGTGAACCCTTATTGACGAATCCGTTTGATGAATCCGTTAGTGAATCCCTTGAATGAGTCCGTTAGTAAACTCTGTTGATGAATCCGTTAGTGAATCCGCTTGATTTCTTGAGAAGTGGTGATTTTTGTGGTTCACCATGGGACGAGTTGCCGTTTGTAGCTGTCTCTGAAGTGTGCCGTTCGGAGCTGCTCTTAATGTTGACTTTATGACTTTTGTGGGGTGCGGGCACAGTTATCTGCGGACCAAAGAGATGAGTTTTCCCTTTAGAGAGGAAAATGTCGAGATTGACCTTGACTCGAAAAGAAAGACACAACCTATTTTTAGTGGAAGTTTCTATCTAATTTTAATTTAGACGTGCCTTAGGGGCAGACTTTATTAATGTGTGCCCAACTGTGTCACCAAGGGTGGAGAATGTTGATTCCTGCTGATTTCGGGAGCGCTTGGTCTTTGTTTCTGCATGATTTGTTCTTCTGACACGGTCCAGTTGAGGCGTTTCTGGAATGTGAGGCGGGCGCCTCGGCTAGTGCCCGTGGGATGCGCGCGCTGTTCATGTGGGTGACGGGAGGCGCGCGCTTCTTGGAAGCGAAATCTGGGGCTTGACATTTGCTGGCCAAAAGATCCCTAACAGCTATAATATCAGCCTCTGTTCGAACACATTCTTCCAACAACTCTTTTCTGTCATCTTTGAACACCTTCTCTCTGCCCAATCTTTCTTGTAATCCACATTTTGCATGGCTTCCAATTCTTTTGTTCTTGATGCCAAGGCTTTTGGTGAGTACGAGAAGGATTTATCGACCTTTGTATACTCTTTCAAGACCCATCCCAAGAAGGTTTTTGTCAAGGATTTTGGGTTCCGAATTCTCTTCACACTTCGGACCTTGAAGCCGGATTGGGACTTGTTAAAGGCTGCTGCAGCCTTTTGGGATTATGGCAGTCACACTTTTAACTTCTCGGCGAATGAAATGGTGCCGACTGTCGATGACTTTGGTGCCATTCTTGGCATGCCACTGGTGGGTCAAATTTCCGTCCCCAAATATCATCGTGGAGTGATTGATTCTTGGTCCGATTTGTTGAACCTCCCTGTTGAGGATGTGAGGAAGATGCTGCATGGTACCGTGGTAGATATAACCGAGTTGCTGATGTTTTTCAGCTTGCATTCGGAGGACATGTCGGTTCAGTCCTTCAAGAGGAATGCCATGGCAACTTGTCTCTTTAGTAAGGATCTTTTCGTTACACCATTCAGGACAGCGGATACGCAGTTGGCTGAGATTATCTTGCAGGCCAAAGAACAACAATTCAGTATAATCCCTCTTGTAGTGGGGGAGACCTTGCATGGCTTAGATGAGTTGCACCGCACGGGTGAGATGAGACGAGGAAGCCCCTTGCTTTTGACTATATGGCTCGAAGAAAACTTCAGGATTTATTCTCCGGAGGGTGATCTGTCTCCTTTTGCTGTTCACAGGAGAAAACTGCTGACTTGGGATTTATCTGAAAATGGTTGGAAGACATTCCTTGCGTCTTGGTTATCGGCTGACATTGAGTGGTGTCCTCCTTCTCGGGTCTTCGTCCTTTTATGGAATGGACCTCGGGTTTTGAGCATGTGGTCTTACCCAGCTTGAGAGACTTTTCATTTTACCATCCAGAGCGGGTTTTGAGGCAGTTCGGTCGCCTACAGATTATTCTTTTCCTGAGGAGTGGGGTGCTCCGTCCAGTTTCATATATGGGTTCGGACTTTTCAAGAGAGCTTTAATCAGCTTGGGGAGATGATCTCCATTGGTGGGCTTCTGCCCCTATTCACCGGGGTAGTATCTTTCTTCCCGAGAGTTATCTGGATTATCTGTTTGGTATCCTTTATCGCGGCATCACTTGGGTTGACGTGCTTCGTGCTGAGCTGCTAGGAAAGGACTTTGAGACCAGCAGTGCTTTGAGATATAGGGAGGCTACTGCTGATTCTTACAACATTTTGGCTGACCCTTTTGGCAGTCTTTTGGATAACTTTTACGCTTGGAGGCGTGTTGCTGCTCAGAAGATTTCAGACCTCCTTAGTGTTCCTAGACCTCCCAAGAAGAGTAGGATTGAGAGCCGTTCGGGTGGCCCTTCGAAAGCTAAGAGAAAATTAGATTTTTCCTAGTACCCCAAGATTGCAATTAAGTAGACCACTTGTTTAGGGTTTAATCTTTTATGTCTTTTATTGCTCAACATCATCCGTTGTAATGATCAAAATAATTCAAGAGATTGAATAAAATTGCATTTTGTTATGACATGATTGGGTAAAAATTATTGTTTTAAACCGCACCCGAAGGTTGCCTACGTTCCTCTCGTAGAGAGGCTCAGGTCTCCGTAGTTCAAACAAATGAAGACCATTTTTTTTGTGTGCAGCCTGTTTTTTGCTTAGACCGCCCTTTCGGGTTTTCTATCTAGCGGGCTTATTTTTTGCACGTGCTCTAATTTTTGCCTAGGCTGCCCTTGCGGGTTTTCAACCTAGCGAGCGTTTTTTTTTTTTTTTTTATTTGTTAAGCGTAGAACTTCTTGAGCTTATCGAGGTTGACTTCCTTCGGCAATTGATCACCATCCAAGTCTACGAGTCGAACCGCACCGCCGCTTAGTGTCTTCTTGACCACGTAAGGACCAATCCATCGAGGTCCCCATTTCCCAAGGGGATTCATGGCATTGGGGGGATGTTGTCTTAGGACCAATTCTCCGACTTTGATATTTCGAGGCTTCACCTTCTTGTTGAAAGCCCTTGCCATTCTTTGTTGATAAGCCCTTGTGCGTTCAAGCGCTCTTAACCTCTTTTCGTCGAGTAGGGCTAGTTGCTCATATCGACTTTGCATCCAGTCAACCTCGTTGACTTGGTTCTCGAGTAAGACCCGTAGAGAAGGAACCTCGAGTTCGACTGGGAGTACGGCCTCAGAACCATAAACTAATAAGTACGGAGTTTCTCCCGTTGCTGACCATATTGATGTGCGGTAGCCCCACAATGCTAGTGGTAATTTCTCAGGCCAATCCCTTCCCGTTGAAGCCATTTTTCATATGATGACCTCGATTGTCTTATTTTCTACTTCGACCGCTCCATTGGCTTGGGGACGGTACAGGGATGACTTGTGCTTGGTAATTTTGTAGTTAACCAAAAGTGCATCCATTTCTTTCTCAAAGTGAGAGCCATTGTCGGAGATGATCTCATGAGGAATACCATATCGGCACATGATGTTGTTCTTCATGAATTCGGCCACTTTCTTGACGTTGAGAACTCAGTAAGCTTGTGCTTCGACCCAGTTTATGAAGTAATCCATGGCCACTAGAATGAATGACTGTCCGTTGCTTCCCGTAGGATGGCCTTTGCCGATGATATCTATACCCCAACAAGAGAATGGCCATGGTGTGGTCATGTTGTACAGTTGTGATGGCGGAGCATGTTGTATATTAGCGTGGAATTGGCACTTGGCACATTTCTTGACTTTCTCGATGCAGTCTCTTTCCATTGTGGTCCAATAGTAACTAATACGGAGTATCTTCTTGGCTAACATTATCCCATTCATATGGGGCCCACATTCTCCTTCGTGGACTTCGTGCATGATTTCTTGAGCTTCGGACTCATTTGCACACAAAATATTGATCCCTTGATGATGCCTCTTGTAGACTCGGTTCCCAATCAATACATATCTGGCGGCTAGCTTTTGTAGTGCTATTCGAGTTTTCCCATTGCTGTTCTCGGGAAAGGTGCCGCTGTTGAGAAAATTCAGGATGTCCTTGTACCATGGGGGTTATCTTGGACTTCATTGATTTCAATACTCATGAAGTATACCGGACTAGTCCTTCTTGAAATTTTGAAGGGTTTCACCAGTTTTCCTTTGGGTATTTCAACCAATGAGGCTATGGTGGCTAACGCATCGGCAAAGCGGTTCTTGTCTCTCGGCAAATAATTGAACGTTATGTCTTGGAACTGTTCAACTAGTTCTTTGAGGTGTTGACCATACTGTTAGAGGGTCGGGTCTTGGATTCGCCATTTACCCGATGTCTGATTGATAAGGAGGAGGGAGTCACCAAATACTTCTAGATCTATGACATTTCTTTCTAGGGCCGCTTCTAACCCCGCTATGCATGCCTCATATTCAGCAGTGTTATTGGTAGCTTCGAATTCAAGACGGATTGCAATTGGAGTGTAGATGTCCTTTGGATCGACAAGAAACATTCCTATCCCATAACCATGTTTATTGGCGGCGCCATCGAAAAAGAGTTGCCACTTATTTTCCTCGGCTGTAGTGCAAACCAAGTGCTCGTCGGGAAACTGTAAGTCCTCCCCCTTCACTTCGTCACATGGAAATTTAGCAAGCTGATCACTGAACACTTTCCCCCTGATGGATTTGAGTGTGACGTAAGTGATATCATAGCCGGCGAGCATGAAGTACCACTTGGCTATCCTTGTCGACATGAAAGGTTTCTCGAAGATGTAGCGGAGTGGGTCTACTTTTGCTACTAGCTTGATTGGAAAGGCTTCCATGTAATGTTTGAGCTTTTGAGTAACCCAAACTAGTGCTGCACATGACTTCTCCAAGATGGAGTAGTTCTTTTCGCCTCCTTGAAATCGGCGACTGACAAAATAAATGGCATTCTCCTTTATGGAGTCTCGTTGTTCTTGTGCTAGCATAGCCCCTAGGGCTTCATCATTCACTGTGAGGTAAAGCAAGAGAGGCATCTCCTTGTGAGGTGGAACCAAAACTGGAGGGCATGTCAAGTAATGCTTCACTTGGTCGAAAGCTTCTTGGCAAGCGTCGGTCCATTCTAGAGCCACATTCTTCTTGAGTAGCTTGAAGATTGGCTCACACATGGAAGTAAGCTGGTTCACAAACCGACTGATGTACTGAAGTCTGCCCATAAAACCTTTGATTTCTTTCTGTGTCTTGGGAGGAGGCATGTCAATGATTGCCTTGATTTTTGAGGGATCCGCTTCAATTCCCCTTTCCGTGACCATGTAACCCAGAACCTTGCCTCGAATAACCCCAAAAGTGCACTTTGTGGGATTGAGCCTCATCTTGTGTTGTCGAAGCCTTTCAAAGAACTTGCGGAGGTCGATCAAATGTTGACCGTTGGTCCCCTTAGAGTGGATGATCATGTCGTCCATGTAGACCTCGATCTCTTTGTGAATCATGTCATGGAACAAGTCTGTCACGGCCCTTTGGTAAGTAGCCCCAGCGTTCCTTAACCCAAACGGCATAACTATGTAGCAAAAGGTGCCCCACGGTGTTGTGAAAGCAGTTTTGTGTTGATCCTCTTCAACCATGAGAATCTGATTGTACCCCGCAAAACCATCAACAAATAAGCGGACCTCGTAGGCAGCAGTGGAGTCGACTAGCATGTCGATGTTAGGTAGTGTAAAGTCATCCTTTGGAGAAGCTTTATTCAAATCCCGGAAGTCCACACAAACATGAACCTTGCCATTAGCCTTTCGGACTGTGACCACATTAGCTAGCTATGTTGGATACTCAATAACTTTGATGAAGCCTATACTGAGAAGCTTCTCTATCTCTTATTTTACTTGTAGAGACCATTCTGGCTTGATCTTTCTGAGTTTCTGCTTTGTCGGCATAGCATCGTCTCTGATCGGAATTCTGTGCTCCGCGACCTTTCTGTCTAAACCCGGCATGTCTTTGTATGACCATGCAAATACATCCACGAACTATCTGAGCAGTGCAGTCAATCTGTCTTTCTCTTCCCCCTTGAAGAAGCTTCCGATCTTGGTTTCTTTCGGCTCTTCGTCGGTACCCAGATTAACAACATGCAATTCTTCGTCAGCCCCTGGATCATTTTCACCACGACTACGGACCTATTGAGCAAGTTCATTTAAGTATGTTGTGTTTTCGTGGTCTATTTCATCATTATTTAAATCGTTATTAACTAGTTCATTAGATATGTTATTAGTTAATTCATCATTCATGATGTTTGGAATCTCTGGGTACTCAGAAAGATCAAAATTTTCATTAACAAAGAAAGGGAACACACGCTCGGCTATGCCCTCCATATCCTCTTGGGTGAGAATGTCGGAAACACTCTCGGACTCGAAAGTGAAAGTGAATAAGTCTTCCTTTGTAAACTTGCGCGGAATGCAACCCATCTTCTTGACCAAGAATTCCTCGGATACCACGGGCCCCTTTGTAGAATACCAGTTGTTGATCGGCTCGAAGCTTGGCTGGATCTCGCTGATAGTTTCCCTTCTCGTGTCGGTGTCGTAGATGGCATTTACTTGTCACTTATCCATGATGGCGAGTTCTTCGAACATGGAGACTAGATCCGTCGATTCCTCCCCCACGGTAATCTCTGCTTCGGACTCTATGGTCACTTTCTTCCCCCACCATTCTCGGGGAGACATGGGAGTTGGTTCCCCTTTGGATTTCTGGATCTCACAATCGGCAAAGATTTCAAGACCGGGCTTTCTGATGCCTTTACCATTAACCCATGGCTCGGGAAAGATCATGTACGGAACGTCTTCCCCCTGATGGATAAAGTATTCAGTGTCTTGCGATAAGGTCTCAAATTGGGAATCTCATAATGACGGCCTTCCCTCCGAGCTCGGGCCTTTTCATTCTTGATGGCTTGCTCGTATTTCAAGTCATCTTTGGAAGGCTCATATCCCAAACCAAACTTGTTCTTGACGAATGGGACCTCCACGGGTTGCATTCTACCCTGTTGGTATTTCCCTAGGCCTAAACCTGGGAAGTAGTCCATATTCCTAATCATACGGAGGACCTTGCGGTTGCCGAGGGTCCAAGATCTGTTTCCCCCTTCTTTGTTAATGGCGTTGATTGAGACGCCGGAGAGAGTAGAGTCTGCTAAACCATGCTGAATTTGGTGAATGGGTTCCCCCTTTATGTGGATAGTGACGTTTTCTGCCATAACGGTCACTATTTCATCCCCATTTCTGAACTTCACACACTGATGGAGAGTCTAAGGAACGGCATTAGAACTGTGTATCCATGGGCGGCCCAAGAGTAAGTTAAATGAAGAAGGCACATCGAGCACTTGAAATGGGATGGACATAACCATGCTCCCAAATTCAATGTCTATTTCCACCATACCCATGACTGTACGGGCAGTGCTATCGTAACCTCGGATTACTTGGGTAGAAGGCTTCAAATCTGAATTCTTAAGCCCTAGTATGCCCATGATGCGGCCGGGCATTATGTTGAGTGCGGAACCACCGTCAACCAAGACTCTTGAAATAGGTCTCCCCCTTGCTCTCACTTTGAGATAGATGGCCTCATTGTGATCGGACCCAAATGGTGGGAGGTCCATGTCGGCAAAGGTAATGACATTGCCAAAATGAATGTGGCCTATCATTGCAGTAAGGTCCTTGGGAGTAGTATCAGGAGAGATTGATGTGTCGTCAAGATTACTGATGACAAGATCTCTGTGCTTCTTTAAGGATGCAATGAGGTCCCAAATGGAGATGTTGGCTTGAGTTTTCTTGAGTTGAACCAATAAAGGGTCTTCGGGAGTCTCGCGAGCTTGCGATCTTTGAGAAGAGGTGCTTCGTGCAGAAGTAGTAGGGTTGCTTTCTATGACTCATCCGGATCGAGTTAGCATGTTGACGTTCCCATCTTGCCTCTTTTTCTTATTCTCTAGTACTTCCCTCATCACCTCATCGTAAGTCACAACGTAACAAGAATTGTCAAATTTATTCATCACATTGGAGTCCTCATTCACAATTGGGATTGAATGAGTGGTGTCCTCAAATTCTCCTAGCTCTATTACATTGACATCGTCACCACTAGGCACTATGAACTCTTTCTTGTCTATGAGATCTTGGATGACGTTGCGGAGGACAAAGCATTCCTCAGTGGTGTGGCCACTATGTTGGTGGTAGCCATAATATTTGTGATGAGCATGATTGGCATTGATCGACTTGGGTTGATACCCTTGTATAGGTGTGACTTGGCCTTTTGCTTTGAGAACTTCGAAGGCCTCGGTTTGAGTCATTCCTTGGAGAGGAGTGTAGACACGGTCATTTTGAGATTTCTTCCCTTGAGGTGGAGGAACCCTTTTGTAATTCCCTTTGTCGGTAGTGACGGCATTGACCGAAGCCTCTTTTGTAGAGTTAGAGGCGGCCTTGTGTTTACGCGCGAGGTTTTGCTTCGAGGCACGTTTTCGTCCTTCGATTTACCTTCTTGTTGATTCGAGAGTCACCACCATGTTATTGTCGGAACACGGACCGAGATGTCTGGATTCGGGGATTAAGTTATGAATTGGGAAGGTCAAGGAGCACCCACTTCACCCAATCTAGGATTGGTCTTGCTAAGAAATCATCATCATCGTTTCAAAATCATGCATTCATGTACCAAAAGAGAAAAACAAACAAATAAATAATTGCTTATTTATTTGGGATGTCGGATCATGTGCTTCGAGACCATCTCCATGGATTGGAGAGGCTCTAGGCTGATCCTTTGATGGAATCACACTACTTCAAAGCAAAGAAGGAGATGAGAAGATAGAAAGCAAAGATTTTACCTAAGCGTTTTCTTCAAGAATCCTATGGATGGCCTTGACTAAAGGCCTTTGATCTTCCAAATTTCGTGGGTATGGGAGAGAGACTGATTATGAGAGCTTTTTGGTGGTTTAACGGCCTTGGGGCTGTCTAGAAATTCTACTCCTTCTCTTAGAGTGAAAGAAACCCTTTATTTATAGGTTTTTGGTGACCTAGGGTTTTAGTTGGAGAGTTGTTTATGGTTGGGAATCAAAGACTTAATTCTCAAGAGGTTATTTTAGGACTCTAGGATCGGTCATGGGATTTTCCCCGGATTGCATGAGTGTTTGCCAAGAAAAGGGGTTAAGATCAACAAGGAAACTGACCAAAAACCCGACTGTCGAGGGGGATACCTCGTACGAGACATCAATGTCTCGTACGAGGCATCTAATTGCTGGAATCACTTTTTTGCCCTCTACGATAGTTTTAGTGTTCAGTTTGGCCCCTAACTAACGGAGTCAGTCAGAAACTTAACAAAACATGTCCAACTTAACGGGTTTTGACCCAAATCAAAGGCGAGACACAGAAGTAGTGTGATTATAAATGAACGTCCAAAATGGGGTGTCTATAGAGCCCCTCGGCGATGATACTTATGGATGAAGTACCGTCGTCGATAGAAAAGACGCCATTTTGAACTTGGGGTATGGTCGTGCTAAAAAGCTGCCTACGCATTCCTCGGAAGGAAATCAGACCAAACGTAGTTCGACTTTGAAAATACGCAAAAACTGAGGTTTAAGGTATTTTGAAAATCATTTTCGAAAACAATACTTGCGATAAGTAAAGCTTAGAGTTTGGAGAGTACCCATACTGAGGAATCAATCTCTTTGACCCAATTCTGAATATACTCCTTTTTGCTGATGACGAATCGTCTCCAGTTGCAATCCATACTGAGGAATCAATCTCTTTGACCCAATTTTGAACATGCCCTGTTGTTGATGATGAACCGCCTTCGATTTTGGAGACGCTAGTTACCCGGACCTTGCTTCTCCTTCCAACGAGTTTGTCCCTTACGTTGGAAAATGTGAATCCTATGCCATTAACTTACGTCTTGATGACAATTATGGGGCTCTGGTTTTAGAGACGCCAATTACTCGGACCTCACTTCTCCTTCTGACGGGACTGCCTTTCCGCCAGAAAAGTGAATCCTATGCCATTAACTTACGTCTTGATAACAATTATGGGACTCTAAATGGTGGGATCCTATGTTGTTAACTTACGTCTTGACAACAGTTGTGGGATACCCAGTTTTGGAGACACTAATTACTGGAAAAGTGAATCCTATGCCATTAACATACGTCTCGATGGAAATTATGGGATTCTAAATGGTGGGATCCTGTGTTATTAACTTACGTCTTGATAACAGTCGTGGGATACCCGGTCGTAAATCCTGGGCCATTAACTTACGTCTTGATGACAGTTGTGGGATTTAAAGTTTGCTGATGCAGATTTCGTTGCTCACCCATGATCTTGGATGCGCGGTGAGGATAAATTCGTACTGAGAAAAAACTTTGCTTGTTCCAATTATGAAAATATCCATTTGTTGACGACTTAATGTTCCATCTTGAACCGGGTTCAGATTCGAACTCTTGGTCTAAAGCAGGGTTTTTTCTGACCTTTCTGTTAAAAAGCAGGGCTTTTCTGGAATTTCCTGAGAAAACATGGTTTTCTGGAGATTTTCTGGGGATGCCTCGTACAAGGGATGGATACCTCGTACGAGCTATTCCTGTTTTTTTTCTCGCAATATCAGGCGCTAAAAGTGAATTTTGAATCACTTTTCTCATTATGTTTTCGGGAGCTTTCAACCCTAGGCCATTATCTCACTCAAAAATCTTTGTTTTCACCAAGTTCTAGTGATCCCTAACCCTTTCAAATGGACGGTGTGCATCGTTCCCACAAAGAGCACCTCTTTGGTAGGCATATGAAGGGTAAAGTGTGGGCGACGGATGAGTTGTGCCCGTTCCCGGAGGACCACGTTTCTCACGCCGTTCGGACTAGGCGGGTAAGGATCTCTTCCTCTGATTCATTTTCCATGTCAATTTCGTTGCTGCATGTCTCAATTTAGTGTTCTAGCAATTTGACTTTCGCCAATTTTCACCTAGAATTATCCCTGCTAGGGTTTATCATGCATGGCTAATCTTTCGACACTATTTCACCTTTGTTGATGCTGAAAATCATTGTAGTATGGTAGTACATGATTTTGACTGTCGCTTTAGGAAATTCCGCGACTTTTCGGGTAAAATGCTTGAATGAGGATTTTACCGATTTTCTGACATCTGTCTCTTTTGTCTCTGTTGTTTGCAGTCATTCAGGGTGATCAATAACTGTAGGGGCAGCGTACGAGCGGTCGCTGAGAGGTGGGCAACTCTCAATGGCAAGATGAAGGAAGAGATTGAGAATCTCGGATTGAAACCCTTCTTTGACGGCCTTGTCGGTGAGAGGAGGAACGTGCACTTACTCCAGGCCATCCGGGAGCGTTGGTGGGATAGTACTCACACCATGCATATGCGATGGGGGGAGGTTACCATGACCCCTACTGACTTTCATGCCATTACTGGGCTTGCCATCGTCGGTGAGCCGCTTGAGGTGGATGCGGACTTTACTCCTAGCAGGGACGATATGATACATTTTCTGGGATTCTCTCTGCGTACCCTAGGCAAGGGTGTCCCTCTGAATACCTTGAGGGATAAGGTCGATGCCTACGTGACTGTTAATGCTGGTCAGATGCATTTGACCGGTACCCGTATTGCAGCTGTCCGCGGCTTTCTATGGTGGGCTTTTTCTGAGACGCTATTTGCCAATCATGCGTCGACTACCTTGTTTACTCTTCTGAGTGTCTTGAGAGTTTGCAGGATAGGGCGAACGCTGGCTTGGGCGGCTACAGTCATGCTTGGGAGGTATAATACTCATCTTCTTCTGTATTCCTCCTTTGTTTCAGCCCCAGTTTATTTTGATAGCATTTTTATCTTAGCTACTGTGTATTGACCTCTTTTATGTTTCTCCCATTTTGTAGGCCTGGGGTTACACCATGTTTGGTCTTTTTACTTTCAACCTTCGAGACAATACCGTCATGTTCCCAGATACTCTGAGATGGCGCCGGGATAACAGGGATACCCATGATGAGCAGGCCGAGGGGGCTGAGATGACGGTGGAGCGCATAAGGCTGTATTTTGACAGATGGGAGGCCGTCCCTGAGTCCGCTATCGCCTTCTTTCCTTGGCGGGGTTTGGGCATTGATCACGCCTACGAGTTTGCTGGTATGAGGCTACTGATGATTGGCCTTGGCGGGGGATGCTTTTACTTAGGAGAGAGAGTATCTCGCCAGCAGGGTGGTGGTAGACTCGACGTCATTGTCCCTTTGGACCCGCCGACTCATATGCTTAATTCTTATGCCATCGCGGAGGAGGAGAGAGGGGACCTCATTATTGGTCAGGATGCCTTTGACCATATGTCCTTGGAGGCTGATTACCAGGACTTCCTTGCTCGTCTCATGCCCCGACTAATTATAGAGGGTGATCAGGCTCAGGCCCAGGGAGTTGTCCATAACCCTTTTTCGTCCACAGCTTGGACCAGCTTCTTTTACCTACAGCGTGGCTGAGGGAGTAGAGAATACCGAGGATCTTCCCGCACAGTATGACATGCCTGAGGAACTCGTACCTCCTGCCGACGCGACCATGGTATGATTTATGACCCTTCTTCCGTCATTTCCATCATTTTACCATTTCATCTTTCTGTTTATCATTTATCTGAAGATTTTGATATCTCCATTTGTTTCTTCTCAACAGGTGCCCATTGCTGAGTATAGAGAGGTCGCGGGACGGCTCGCCCAGTTCATGGCCTATGCCAAAAGGATGAGGAGAGAGACAGCGGGGCTTCTCAGACGGTTGGCTCAGCAGACGGCGGAGCTAGCTTCTTGCGGGAAGAGGCCTCGGACTGACGGATGATAGTGTGGCAGTGGCAACACATCCTAGATATGATTCCCCCATTCTCCCCTTTTATTGATGATGTATTTGTTGCCTCGGCGTAGGCGAAGACAATTTTTCCTTTCTTTGGTTTGTACCTATGCAACAATTATTTCCTAACTCTAGCACACAATACATTAGTTAATTTTAGTTTTATTTCTGACTGTGTAAATGTATTGACTCACGTCCGGTTGGTCAACCGAGGGTTAATTTTATGAGATGGATTTGCATTGGGCTATTTGTATGTGATGTATGAACTATTTCGGGTGAATTTCTGAGGTGATTGAGACATGTTTTGACTTGTCGAGCAACCTGAAATCTGTGCAGAGTTTCTGTTGTTCTGACTTGGGAGATGCCTCGTACGAGCCATCCTTTCATTCTGCGGCTGTTTCTCCTTTTTCCTCGAGGATTTGGTGTCCAAACTTGTATATAAATACCTCTAGTCCATCCTAGAATACATGCAGCCTTAAATCAGTTCTGGGAACCTTTCTTTTGGAGTAGAATTCTCAACCTTTTGCTCCCAATGGACCTAAGTAAGTCCGTCCCTTCATCAATAATTGTTGATGAGTTCTCCTTGGACTTAGAGTTAGTGGAACGCTACAAGGGTGATTTAGCAATGTTCTTTCGTTCATTCAATAAACCTCGCCAAGAGAGATTCGTGGAGATGTTCGGGTTTAAGATTCTTTTCACCTTTAAGAATCTAAAGCCGGAATGGGACCTTCTAAGGGGAGTTGCACGCTTCTGGGATCCATCGGCTCATCTTTTCAACTTTTCACTTAATGAGATGGTCCCTACCGTAGAGGAGATGGCGGCTATCTTGGATATGCCATTGACCGGGGTGATTGCGGTTCCTAATTGTGACAAGGTACCGGCGGAGTCTCTTAGGGACTTATTGAGTATTGGCTTTCCCGAGGCGCAGAGTTACATTCATAACCGCTATGTAGATCTCCACACTTTGCCTAGGAGATTTAAAGGTCGGGTGACTCGCGGTCACGGTGTGGATTCCCAGTGTTGCCTCTTGGCATTGTGCTTATTTCGAAGCGTGATTTTCATGAGAAAGTGTGGCATGGCGGACACGGAGCTCGTGGATATCGTTCTGCAAGCTAGAGGACGGGCCTTGAACATAATCCCTCTCATCTTGGGGGAGACTCTTCATGGTCTTGATGAGTTACACCAAACCGGATCTATGACTCGGGGAAGTCCATTATTGTTGACCATTTGGCTTAGAGAACTTCAAATTGTTGGACTCTCCGATCAAGTATTCACCTTATACTTTCTATAGGCAGAGACTGTTAGTGAAGGGTCTCGGCATTGAGGAGTGGGATCATATTTTTGCTAAAGCGGAGACCAATGATATCGCTTGGTGCCCATCCTTTTGGAAGGTGAGGAGGTTCGTAGCTAATACCCTTGGGTACGACAGGGTCGTCCTTCCGGGTTTGAGGGACTCCTCTTTCTATTTTGCTCGGAGGGTAATGCGACAATTCGGTCAATAGCAGGACACTTTCTTGTCAGGGGGACGGCCTCGAGACATTTCTTTCATGGACTCGGAGTTCTCTACGAGCTTGGATCACGCTTGGGGGCAAGGCACCACTATGGATCGTTGGACCAATCTTCGTCATGATGGAGGGAGCATCTATTTGTCGGATAAATACTTGAATTGGTTTCTCTCGGAACTCCGTCCCAATGTCGAGGGTATTGATGAGATCCGTCGCTCTCTGTTGGGGGACCAATTCGAGCCTAGCTTGAATTTGAGGAAGAAGGAAGCTAAGGAGGATCCTTCTAATGTCAGAGCAGATGCCATTCAAGACTTCTTGGATAGTGACTTTTACGATAAGAGGGCAAACAGAATTTCCAGCAAATTCCAAGCTCTGGATAGGCCTCATGTGTTTGCGAGACTTTCTCCCTCGGTGTTCAGTCGTCTTGATGTTCCTCCCGGTTTCGAGATACCTTGGTTCAAGAGGAAGAGGGATGACAAGGTGGATCGTGGTCAAGCCCCTACTAAGTTAAGGAAGAAATAGATATTTAGGAGTATCGAGAGATTACCATAGATAGACCAATGTTTATATTTTTAGTATTTTATTTATTTTCTTTTGCAAGTTGGTATTCATGTTAGAAATTTTCTTATTGCTTTCTTGAAATGCATTCAATTAATAAGAAGACAAGATTTTGATTTTATTTATTGAATAGACCGGACCAAAAGGCTGCCTACGTTCTCCTTTTACATCAATTAAATAAGGAGCTCAGGTCATCGTAGTTCTTGTTTAAGAAAGAGAAAAATATGTTTGCTGACTGACATGTCTCGTACGGGACATAGGTGTCTCGTACGAGACTGTCCCCTATATATATATATATATATATATATTTATATATATATATATATATTTATTTTTTTATTTTTTTATGCACACCCTGATTTTTGCCTAGACCGCCCTTTCAGGTTTTCAATCTAGCGGGCTTCTTTTCTCGTGCTCTCTGCCCTAACTTTTGCCTAGGCCGCCCTTACGGGTTTTCAACCTAGCGAGCTTTCCTCTTTTTTTTTTTTGAAATAGGGGACGGACTTATGAATAGTACTTCTTCAGCTTGTCCATGTTGATGGGCTTCGGCAGTTGATCTCCATCTAGGTCTGCAAGTTGTACCGCTCCTCTGGAGAATACCTTCTTGACTATGTAGGGGCCTATCCATCTTGGTCCCCACTATACCATAGGGTTGAATGGTTCAGGACGATGTTCACATAAGACAAGGTCCCCTTCTTTGATGTTTCTGGACTTGACTTTCTTATTAAATGCTCGGGCCATTCTTCGTTGATACGCTTGGATATGCTCGGCGGCTCAAAGTCGTCGTTCATCTAGCAGGGCTAGTTGTTCATAACGGCTGTCTAACCATGCGAATTCATTCACTTGGTTTTCTAGGAGAACCCTTAGTGATGGTACTTCTAATTCGATTGGTAATACTGCTTCCATCCCATAGGCTAGGGCGTATGGAGTTTCACCGGTGGCGGTACGGATTGAAGTATGGTAGCCCCAGAGTGCAAAGGGTAGCTTATCGGGCCAGTCTTTGCCAGTCTTAGCCATTTTCCTAATGATGGTCTCAATGGTCTTGTTAGCAGCTTCGACTGCTCCATTGGTTTGTGGTCAGTACGGTGATGACTGATGTCTCTCTATTTTGTACTCTGCGAGTAGTTGGTCACATTCTTTCTCAAAGTGCATGCCATTGTCAGATATCATCTCATGAGGTACCCCATATCGGCATATGATGTTGGTCTTAATGAACTCAGCCACCTTTCTGGCATTCAAGACTTTGTAGGATTGAGCCTCGATCCATTTAGTGAAGTAATCAACGGCGACTAATACGAATGAGTGCCCGTTATGAACTGTCGGTGAGACTTTGCCAATAACGTCTATTCCCCATGTAGAAAATGGCCAAGGGGATGTCATGTGGTATAACACGGACAGTGGTACGTGTTGTAAGTTGGAATGTATCTGGCTCTTGTGGCATTTGTTAACCATGTTGGTGCAGTCCGCTTCCATTGTAGCCCAATAGTACCCCAGTCGGATGATTTTCTTTGCTAGCATATTGCCATTTATGTGGGTTCCACAGACTCCTTGATGGACTTGGTCCATGATTTCTATGGC
Source organism: Campanula takesimana (assembly GCA_026119855.1). NCBI lineage: Eukaryota > Viridiplantae > Streptophyta > Magnoliopsida > Asterales > Campanulaceae > Campanula > Campanula takesimana. The sequence continues at coordinate 1,484,084 of JAOWBW010000039.1, read as the reverse complement.
TTCGTGCTCATCGGCACAGAGTAGACACTGCTCGTGGTGTTTCTTGTAGAGGCGTTCACCTATAATAATGAATTGAGCGGCAAACCGTTTGAGGGCTATCTTCGCTTTAGGTGATGCGTCTGATGGGAATGTTCCGTCTAGGAGGAAACGCCATACATCATAATACCAAGGTTTATCATCCAAGGTATTCACCGAGTTACACTCTTCTTTGTAGTCGTTCAGGTCTATGATTGAATAATAAGCAGGATTCGTTCGCCTCGCGACTTTGAAGGTTTTAACCTCAGTCCATTCGGGAATTTCAACAAGTGATGCTAGCATGGCTAGCGAGTCTTCTATGTGGTTTTTATCTCTAGGAAGATAGTAGAAAGTGACCTCTTTGAATTGTTTGACCAAGTCTTGGAGATGGTCGTTATATTTCTGGAGTGTAGGATTTTGTACCTTCCATTTCTTGAGTGACTGATAGATTATAAGTTGTGAATCTCCGTACACTTCTAGTTCGGTCACATTTCTTTCTAAGGCTGCTTCAAGTCCCGCTATGCAATCTTCGTACTCGGCTATATTGTTAGTGGCCTCAAAGTCAAGGCGGATTGCGAGTGGAGTGTAGAAATCTGAGGGATCTACTAGTAACATGCCAATGCCATACCCTCTTTTATTGGATGCGCCATCGAAAAATAATTGCCACTTATTTTCTGCTATTGCCATGATGTCCTCATCAGGGAATCGCGGGTCTTCCCCCTTCGCTTCATCACATGGAAATTCGATTAAATGATCCGCGAAAACTCTTCATCTCACGGATTTTTGTGTGATGTAAGTGATATCATACCCCGCGAGCATGAAGTACCATTTGGCTATCCTAGATGAGACATGCGACTTCTCGAAGATATATTTCACTGGGTCCATTCGGGCAATCAGTTGTACAGGAAACGCCTCCATGTACGGCTTTAGCCTCTCAGCTACCCATACCAGTGCATCACACGAATTTTCTAATGCAGAGTAATTCAATTCAACCCCTTGGAAGCGACGGTTGGCAAAGTACACGGCATTCTCTTTCCTTGAATCGGGTTGCTCTTGTGCTAGCATAGCCCCTAATGCAGTGTCATTGACTATGAGGTATAAGGTCAACGGCTTCGCTTTATGCGGTGGAAGCAACACTGGTGGATTTACTAAGTATTCCTTGACCTTTTCGAAGGCTTCTTGGCACTCTTCTGTCCATTCTAGGGATGCATTCTTCTTGAGGAGTTTGAAGATGGGCTCGCACATCGTCGTGATTTGATTAATGAAACGACTAATGTATTGAAGGCGACCCATGAATCCTTTGACCTCTTTTTGCGTCTTAGGTGGAGGCACATCAATGATGGCTTTGATTTTAGCGGGGTCTGCTTCTATAACACGCTCAGTGACCATGTACCCAAGGACCTTTCCTTTCACTACCCCAAATGTGCACTTGGCCGGATTAAGTCTCATTTTGTAGTGCCTCAACCTTTCAAAGAACTCCCTAAGGTCGACAAAGTGTTGTCCTTCGGAGCCTTTGGAGTGTATGATCATATCGTCAACGTACACCTCCATTTCTTTATGTATCATGTCATGGAACAACGCAGTTACAGCTCTCTGATAGGTGGCTCTGGCATTCTTGAGTCCGAATGGCATGACTGTATAACAGAACGTCCCCCAAGGTGTGGTGAACGCTATTTTGTGTTGGTCCTCCTCAGCCATGAGGATCTGGTTATAACCGGCGAATCCATCTACGAATGAACGAACTTCGTATTTCGCAGTATTGTCAATGAGCATGTCTATGTTGGGAAGAGGAAAATCATCTTTCGGAGATGCTCTGTTGAGATCACGGAAATCAACATAGACTCGGACTTTTCCATTTGCCTTGGAAACTTGCACAGTATTAGCCAACCAGGTTGGATACTCTATCACCTTGATGAAACCAACACTCAGGAGTTTCTCTATCTCTTGTTTGACTTGTACCGACTACTCTGGCTTAATTCTGCGGAGTTTCTTCTTGACTGGCCTTGAATCAGGAAGCAGTGGTATCTTGTGCTCAAAAATTAAATTGGCTAGCCCCGGCATATCTTTGTAGGACCAAGCGAACAAATCTACGAATTCTCGGAGAAGCGCTATGAGAGCTTGTCGTTCTTCCCCCTTGAAGAAACTGCCAATCTTGGTCTCTTTCGGATCATCGTCCGTCCCCAGATTAACTGTTTGCATTTCTTCGGCATCAATAGGACCATTTCCGCCATGAAGACCTACTTGCTTATTAATTTCTTTTAAGATTTGTTCGTTTTCTTGATCTATCTCGTCGTATGACTCATTATTATCTAATTCATTAGAGTTATTAGTTAATTCATCATTTAGGACGCTAGCAATCTCGGGATACTCAGAAAGATCTATTTTTTCATTAAGAAAGTAGGGGAATACATGTTCTGCGATGGCATCCAAGTCCTCTTGGGTGAGCTCATCAGTAGCGGTATCTGACTCTAAGGTAAGAGTTACAAATTTTCTTTCTCTATGGGGATGGGGAGTACATGCTAATTCCTTGATCAGGAAGTCTACACTTGCTATGGGTCCCCCAGTTGTGTACCAATTCTGGATAGGCTCGTCACTCTTCTTGACGAGCTCGGTGTAGTCTCAGTTCGGAGTGTCCCCCTTGTCTATTGAATTGATCCGAGTGTCCTCTATCTTGCAAAGGTTGAGAAATTGGCGCAGTAGGTCTTCTCCCAACACAAAGTCCCACTCACTGAATGCTTCGGCCTTGGTCCCCCCTTAATTCTCGAGGTAGCCACGAGAACTGCATCGGTTCTGTTTCTAGTGAGTACGGATCACAGTCACTGAATATTTCAAAGCCCGGTTGGCGCTTCCCCTTATGATCAATCCATGGTTCAGGGAACATGAAGTATGGCAAGTTTTCCCCCTCGCGTACAAAGTACCCGTTTAGAGTTTTTCGATAGGGCGGTGCCATTGGCACGATGTATGAAGTCCAATCCCTTTCATCTTTAGGGATGTCCTTGAGTGGTGACACATACCCTAGACTATATTCTGGGGGGTATAGAACGACAGGTGGTGGTTCTCTTATCCCTTGTAAATACTTGCCAAGTCCAAGACCGGGGAAGAACCTTTCCTTTAGAATCATGTTAAGTACTGGACGCGTTCCGGAGAATGGAATCGCCTTAGAATAGTCATTTTCATTGTGCACCTCTACCATCTCCACACTGCTTTCTTTTTGGATTTCGAATCCGTTGAAGAGGTGGTCGGCTGCCTCATGTTGAATCTCTAGGATCGGACTAGCAGTGACTAGTTCTCCAAGTACGGTGACTATCGTGTCATTGTGCTTAAATTTGACAAATTGATGGAGAGTTGATGGTACTCCTCCCGTTTGATGTAGCCATGGGCATCCTAGGAGAAGGTTGAAAGAGGAGGGGATGTCAATGACTTGGAATTCCGCCTTTGTAGCTATCTCTCCTACTACAATTGTTAGGGTGATTTCCCCTATAGGTGAGCGTGCAGTGCAGTCAAATCCTCGTACAGTAACAGTTGACGGTTTTAGCTCTCTTGAGGTAAGGTCAAGCATTACCATGACTTTCTTTGGTAGGACATTTATGGCAGACCCATTGTCTACTAGGATTCTGGGGATTCGATGCCCATTGACCCTCGCAGGAGCTTTGGTGTGCCCTCCACCATATTGTGGTAGATCTAAGTCAGTGGATTTGACTGATTGACCCTCGCACATTGCCAAATTGGATTTGGCCTACCATTTGCGTTAACTCTTCGGGAGTTATTTCTTTAGGCACTTCGACTTGGGATAATACTTTTGAGATCATCATTCGATGTTTATGAGATGAGCCTAAGAGATCCCATATGTAAATGTTGGCTTGAGTTTTCTTTAATTGTTTGAGAAGTGGATCGTCAAGCTCAGCGGGTTCGGGCTCTTTTGAGGGAGATGGCTCTTCTAGTCTTGGATCTTTGTTGATTATGACTCGACCGGAGCGGGTGAGTAAGTTAACATCTTCTTTTTCTTTATTATTCTTTCTATCTAGTACTTGATCCCAAGACAACATGTAACAGAAAGAAATTTCATTATCAAACTTGGGAGTGCTCTCGCCCACATTCGGGACTAGGCGAGTAGTCTCCCCTTTCTTACTAGCTATTTCTATTACATTGATAGCTCCTCCCGTATTTGGGAAAGGGTTTGTCACTACATAAGGGGCCCCTAATTTCTTAGAATCTATGAGATCTTGGATCACATCTTTGAGGTGGTGGCAAGAGTCGGTGTCGTGACCACGGGCCCTGTAAAATTCGTAGAAGAGATGATGAGCATGATTAGGAGGGAATTCCTTTGGAGTAGTAGGTTTCCTTGCTGCCACCTTTCCGGCTTTCATAAGTATGTTAAACATTTGGCTTTGGGTGACACCTTCTAGCTTGCTATAGGTCCTCTGCCTTGTTTTAGTCTTGGACTCAACTTCCATCTTGTAGCATTCTCTCTGAGCTTGTAGACATGCTTGGAGCGTGTCGATATTTTTCTCATAGTAATCTTCTTGCATGAGTAAGCCCTTTCGAAGTGCATTGACCTCCTCCTCTCGGGCTAGCAAATGATTTTGGAGAAATTTGATTTCTCTGTCGAAGAATTCCTTTTGTGTTCGCAGTCGAGTCATGAACTGTTCCTCTATCTCTCTCTTGAAGCGTGCGTATAAGACTGTAGCATACACCTCAGAGAGTTGACTCACTTCCCCTTCTAGTCGATCTTTGAGGTCGTTGAGTTCTTGAGTAAACTTGGTGCTTGACATTGTGTTGGGAGTATGGAGCTACTTTGCTGATCGGACGGACCTAGAGTGCAGAAACTGTGTCAAATCCAGGCTGGGGTCCCAACAAGTCGGCTTTTATGAAACAGGGGGTTGACCAACACGGCAGATTCAAATAAAAAGGAGGATGTCTCATACGAGACAATGGATGTCTCGTACGAGGCATCCAGCCTAACAGTCAGATTGCAGTTTTTAATCCTAATGGTTGGATGGAATTTAATCCATTTAAAAAAGGTTACTACTCTAGTTCATCCTGGAACAGTGGATTCTGTCACCCTAGAATATGAGCCCCTTGTTTTTCACCTGTATTGCACTCTCCCAAATGGACAATTCGGGCAAAGGTCCCATATTCTCATCGGAATCTACCATTCAATTAACCAAACCTATGTGATTCCGTAGTTGTTTTGCACTTTGTTAAACAACGCATTAATGCAATCAAACCTTGTGAATTTTAAGGGACAACCGAAAGGGACATGTTGAACAGTGCGGTCGAAACTAATAAGCCAAAATGGCATCCACAATCCCGCATAGAATAATGAAAGTAGGAAAACACAAACTCGGATTTCCGTAGAGAGGTTCTCCATTATTTCAAAATCCTTTGTTCAACATTTAACCGAAGGGACATTCGTCATATTCACAAGGGAGGATTATAGATTGTAAAGATGCGTTATCTTGGGCAAAGATTAAAACAACCCTAAGAATCGAACCGACCGGTCTCGAGGAGTGTATTATTAGCTAGTATGTATGCATGAGGTTGATGCAAGGCTTACGGCTAAGGCTCCCCATGAACACAGTCTAGGAGCGTGTCACTGAATGGGTACACCATCTTTGGAGAGACCGGCGAGGGCCATTCGTTAGAATGGGGGTACTGACCGACATCCGTCCTCCGATTGAGACCCAAGTTTATAGGGTATGTAGTGCAATTATTCTACATGTGTGCACGTGTGTGAGAGTCAAGATCTAGGTGACAAGGAGAAAATAGAAAGTCTTTTTTTTTTAAAGTAAAAGCAAAAACAAGCAATGGCCGGGCCAAGTGGCTGCCTACGTTTCCCTCTTGTGGAGGAACTCAGGCCGTCGTAGTTCACAGATAAAGGAAAATATAAGCATAGCATAGAATAAAGCATTTAGCAAGTACTCCTGCAAAACAAAGGTTAGCCTTATAATATATGGGGAGTTTCTTCGTCGTTAGGAAGGTCCCAAGACTCAGAAACAGAGGGGAGAGCAGGTCTGAGACTCTGTGTACGTGTTTGAACCGAACAAACTTCCCTTTTTAAACCAGAGAGTCAGATCCGCCAGGCAGAACTGAGATGTCTCGTATGAGACAATTCATACCTCGTACGAGGCATCTCAGTCTGGGAACAGATTATCGTACAGAATGCAGAATTTTGAAACAACGATGATTTATTTCGACGCAAGTCTAACCCACTTACTGTGATCTCGTCCCCAGCAGAGTCGCCACTATTTGCGTATGAGGTTTTGCTTCGAGGCACGTTTTCATCCTTCGATTTACCTTCTTGTTGATTCGAGAGTCACCACCATGTTATTGTCGGAACACGGACCGAGAAGTCTGGATTCGGGGGTTAAGTTATGAATTGGGAAGGTCAAGGAGCACCCAATTCACCCAATCTAGGATTGGTCTTGCTAAGAAATCATCATCATCGTTTCAAAATCATGCATTCATGTACCAAAAGAGAAAAACAAACAAATAAATAATTGCTTATTTATTTGGGATGTCGGATCATGTGCTTCGAGACCATCTCCATGGATTGGAGAGGCTCTAGGCTGATCCTTTGATGGAATCACACTACTTCAAAGCAAAGAAGGAGATGAGAAGATAGAAAGCAAAGATTTTACCTAAGCGTTTTCTTCAAGAATCCTATGGATGGCCTTGACTAAAGGCCTTTGATCTTCCAAATTTCGTGGGTATGGGAGAGAGACTGATTATGAGAGATTTTTGGTGGTTTAACGGCCTTGGGGCTATCTAGAAATTCTACTCCTCCTCTTAGAGTGAAAGAAACCCTTTATTTATAGGTTTTTGGTGACCTAGGGTTTTAGTTGGAGAGTTGTTTATGGTTGGGAATCAAAGACTTAATTCTCAAAAGGTTATTTTAGGACTCTAGGATCGGTCATGGGATTTTCCCCGGATTTCATGAGTGTTTGCCAAGAAAAGGGGTTAAGATCAACAAGGAAACTGACCAAAAACCCGACTGTCGAGGGGGATACCTCGTACGAGACATCAATGTCTCGTACGAGGCATCTAAGTGCTGGAATCACTTTTTTGCCCTCTGCGATAGTTTTAATGTTCAGTTTGGCCCCTAACTAACGTAGTCAGTCAGAAACTTAATGAAACATGTCCAACTTAATGGGTTTTGACCCAAATCAAAGGCGAGACACAGAAGTAGTGTGATTATAAATGAACGTCCAAAATGGGGTGTCTACACTTTGTAACGGAAGCTAGGAGCACTTTTCTTGATCTCCTTGAGCAACTCTTCCATTCGGATCCCCGCCTCATACATTCGAGAGAAATCCGCATAGCAAGCTCCACTTAAGTGGGTGCGGAGATCAATCTTTAGACACTTGAGGAAGATGTCCATTTGCTCCTTGGTATTTGGCCTCTCGACAATTTCGGCGAGCTTGTCATTCAACCTTCTTGTGAAGTCAATAAAAGACTCATTGTCCCTTTGAGTAGTGTTCTCGAGCTCTTTATTGGTTGGACGGTGAGTGGTGTTGCCTTGGTACTGACTTTTGAAGGTGAGCATGGCGGCGTCCCAATCAAGACGGACTGTGAGCGGTAGAGTTGCATACCAATCTTTTGCCGCCCCCTCGAGAGTAAGAGGGAAGCATTGTGCCATAACTTTAGGAGAGACCTTCTTTGGAACCATAGCCCATATATAAGTCTCAATGTGTGCCATGGGGCAAGAGTTGCCCTTGAACTTGCTTATGTCGGGCATCTTGAACTTTTCGGGAAGAGAAGCCATCGTGTTCATGAGGATGGATGACTGATAAAGACTTGTGTCGGAGTTGTCACGACCCGAAATCTAGGCTCTATTTTATTAGTAATTAAATGATTCTTATTTAATTATTTGCTTATTTATTTATTTAAATTATTATTTATTTAAATATTATGTGTGCAATTAATGTGTTATAATAATTATGCATAGCATTCTATTTGGGTCATTTGTGCTAGTGTAGAAATGTTGAGTCTCAATTGTTAGTAGGGAGTGTAGTATTGTGTGTAGTGTGAGAAAGGGGACTTAAGTGTAAGTTTTTGAATAATTTACCTATTTCCCCCTCACCTCCCTCACATTCTCCCTCACTCTCCCCTCTCCTTCCCAGCCAACTCCCTCCCTCTCTCCTCCATTGTGGTAAGTTTTTCTTTCTCTCTTCTCTCTTCATTTAAACCTTCTTCCTCTCATAATCTCTCATTTCTTAAAACGTGAACCTCGTTTAGATCGTCGATAGGATCGCGTAGAGCCACAAAGATTTGAATTCCGTCAACTTTGAGAAAATTCAAGTAAGTTACTTTTCCCCCATTTTTATGCTAAAATGTTCATATCATGTTTATATGATGTTTGATGTGTATATTTGAAGTTTGGTTGGGTTTTGAATTTGTTTGGAATTTATTTGAGTTTTGGTTAAAAATGGTGAAATATTGAATGTGGGAATTTGGTGTTGGTTTGGGTGATTAAAGGGTGTTATTTAGGTCCCCTTTTTGGTTAAATGATGTTTGGATACCTTAGGAATCGTGTTGGGAGTGTTGATTTTGGGTATTATGAAAATGGTGTGGAATTGGTAAGGAAATTTGAAGAACCCAGCTGGGAATCCTTCCCAGCCCGTAGACCAGGCGCCCGCCTGCCCCTTCCCAGGCGCCCGCCTACTCCCACTTTTTCTAGCGCCTGACCTTCTGTCCATTCAAGCGCGCGCCTGCCTATGCCCAGGCGCCCGCCCGCCCCCTGTTCTAGGAATTTGACCTTTTTGCTTGTTTAAACTAAATGGCTTAACTAGTTTAGGTTTAATCCTTCTAATTAACTTAAGATAACACCGTGTAACACTTTATTGTGTGGATTTGATTCTTTCGTGAATAAATATGATGTGAAATTTATTTAAGTACCGTTTTGGTAATGTTGGGCATTTTTGATGTGCGGTTTGGATTGGTTTACCCTTGTGGTAATTTAATTGGAATGATTCCCTACTTTGGAATCCTTTGTTGTTTATCGTGCTAGTATTTTATTACTTAGCCTTTACGTGAAAGTCCAGCTGGTATTTTGTGTGTGTTTGAGCGATGCGAAACATTATGATGGCACGGCCAAGTCCATTGTGATGTTGACCATTGTTTTGCCCCATTATTACCCTCCTCCAGATTGGCCTTGGATGTGAGAAGAGCTAGCTCCTTTGTGTGCATTTTAGCTTCTTGGAGCATGACTTTGTGGCATGTCTCCCGTCCCTTGTGACACTTCATTGGTTATTGGTTCCGGTACCGGGGTTTTCTCTTCGGCTTTCATGCTATTATGAAGATGATGATTTGTTGATTATTGAAGCTGCGCAGCGATCCTTTATTTGGATGTTCCGGTTTGGAAAAACCTTGGCTATATCCTTTGTTATGTGTTTATTTCCGCTGCTATCTGTTATGTGATAAATGCTATGTGCTATGTGATACTTATTATGGCTTATAGTATATTGCATCATAGCATGTCATGTAGTTGCATTAGTAACTTATTGAGATTTATCTCACCCCCTTTTCTTTTATCTTTGTTTTTCCTTAACCCCCCCCAGGTGCTAAGGAATAGTCTCGCTGATCACGAGAAAGAGGACGTCGAGTGTGGATACATTCTTTTGGGGAAGGTTATTATAGGTTGGTTTACATTATGTAAATGTGTAACCATTTTTGGATAGTTGTACCAAACAATGACGTCACTAAGAATTGTATATTTGTATTTTGTTGGGCATAAACTTGTGGAAGTTTATGATAGTTGTAAATGGTCTTTATCAAACTTGGTTTTGTAAAACTTTGGATCATTACCTTTTGGTATCAAATGGAATTTTTAACTTCGGTATTTCACAGTCTTGGTTTTAGAGTCGACGTCCAGATCGCGGTCTCGGGCCCGCGGGGTCCGGGGTCACGACAGGAGCCTTTCCCCAAGTTGAGACCATTGAAACGTTGATCTATGCAGGCCATAATTGAATCAACCATTTTGTGTTCATTGTTCTCGGTGTTCGGTTCCTCCATTTTCTTGGTACGGGCACTAACATAAGGGCTTTGAAACAGACCCTTAGTCCACTCGGACTCTTCATTGTTCTCTTTTTCTTTACCCTTGGCAAGTTTGGTGAGCTTCTCTTTCATTTGCTCCATTTCGGCCTCGTGGGCCTCCCTTTAATTGTCAACGTGGGATTGCCAAAGATCATCCTTGTTTTGGAGCTCCTTATTAAGAGTGGATACTTTATCTTGGAGAAGTTGGACCATAGCTGAGAGTTGCTCAAGAGACATGGTGTTGTCGGTGTTGGATCGGCCGGCCATTGATGCTGTCGAAGCTGTTGGAGTAATCTCTTCATGAACTAACCGATTCGCTGAATTCCGGTAGACACGGTATGTCACGACCCGAAAACCCGTCTCTATTTTCTTAGTAGTAAATATTTAATTATTTATTTATTTGCTTATTTATTTATCTATTTAAATATTTATGTGTGCATTTTATATCTCATAATATTTTTATGGCTAGCATTTTAATTAGTCATTTGTGCTAGTATGAAGTAAGGGAATTATTAGAGAAGAGGATATTAAGGGTAGTAGTAGTAGTGGTAGTAGTAGTAGTAGAGGGGGCCTAGGTGTAACATTTTGAAAATAATTCTACTTACTCCCTCCCTCTCCCTCACCTCCCTCCCTCACTCTTCCCTGTGCTCACACACACACACTCAATCTCTCTCTCTCTCCTCCATTGTTAAGAAGGTAAGAAATTCTCCCTTACATTTCCTTCATTTTGATCATCTTCCTCTCATTGTTTCTTATTGCTCATTTTATGGAAAATGTTTAGATCGTAGCTAGGATCGTGTAGAGCTAAGAAAATTCGAATTCCGTCATCTTTGATAAATTCCAAGTAAGTTGCTTTTCCCCTTTTTATGCTAAAAAAAATGTTCATTCTAAGCTTATATGATGCTATGTTTGCTATATATTGCTTCTTGGTTGATTTTAGAGTTGATTGGCATTTTGTTCATTTTTGTGAGAATTTGATGTTTGAATCATTTCTTGATTTGAGTTGTTTAGATGTTGTTTTATGAGTCCTTTTAGGCTTATTTGTTATTTTTGTGCTTTGGCATACTTGATAGAAGTTGTAGTAGTAATTTTGAGACGGTGAAGCGATGGGAGTATTCATAATCAGCCAAATTTGTACTCCAGGCCTGATTACACGAGTCGTGTAAGGTTACACAAGTCGTGTAGAGAAAAATGCTAAAATGGTGAAAAGTTACACGAGTCGTGTACTGCTACATGACTTGTGTAGCAGCTGTTACACGAGTCGTGTAAGGGTACACGACTCATGTAAAGGCCAAATTCTGCACTTGTATATTTTACGTGAAATCTTCCGGAGGCCATAACTTCTTCATCCGGACTCTGTTTTAGACGTGTAAACTATCGTTTTAAAGATATCCTTGAGTACTTCGAGATGAGTGGGTTTATTTAATTGAGTTTCAGGTTAAGATTAGGTCGAGCTCTTAGTAAGTGTTTCATAACACAAAAATGTTTAGAATTGGTCTAGGTTTTGAGTACTATTCTAGTTGACTCAGATGGTCATTGTGGAACACTCTAGGTTGGTAAAATGGTTCCTTTGTGAACACATATGTTATGGAATTTGATTAAGTATTGTTTTGGAATGTTGAACATCTTTGATGTGTTGTTTGTATTGGTTCATCTTCATGGTGCTTTATTTGGAATGGTTCCCTACTTTGGAATCATTGGTTGTTTATTTAAGCTAGTATTTATTACTTAGCATTTATTTGAAAATCCAGCTGGTTAATTGTGTTCGAGTCAGGCAATGGATAATGCTATAATGGCACAGCCAAGTCCAGTATAGCATCGCCCATTGGTCCTTCTTTCCTCATCCAGATTGGCCTTGGTTGGGATGAGCTAGCTCCTTTGGTGAGTATTCTAGCTAGTCGTTTTGGGTATGAATCTGTGTCTTTTCCCTTGTCCTTTGTGACATGTTACATTGTTATGGTTCCGGTACCGGGGTTGTTATCTTCAGCTGTTTATGCTACTATGAAGATGGTTTGATTGGTTGAAGCTGCGCAGCAATTGTTCTATCAGTTTGGGAAACCTTGGCTAATATCCTTTGTTACTTGTTTATTTCCGCTGCTATATGTTAACTGTTACTTGCTACGTGCTATATGAGATTTATTACTGTTATTGCATCATAGCATGTCATGTAGTTGCATTAGTAACTATTTGAGATTTATCTCACCCCATTTCTTTTTATCTTTGTTTTTCCTTAACCCCCCCCCCCCAGGAGGAAAGGAATAGGACTCGCTGATCACGAGGAGGACGTCGAGAGGGTTCGTGGCTTTTGGGCAGGTTGTTATTTGGTTTACATTACTTAAATGTATAACCTTTGGGATAGTGTTACCAAACTATGACGTCATTTAGATTTGTAATCTTTTGTATTTTAGTGTAAGGTTGTGGAGCTTATACTAGTTGTATTTTATTGTTGTTAAAAAAAAATGGATCTCTAAAACCTTGTGGTACATCTTTTGGTATTAAAGAGGAATTTTTATCTTCTGTATTTTGGTGTTTTAATAATTTAAGTCGACGTCCAGCTCACGAGTTCCCGGCCCGCGGGGTCGGGGTTGCAACAGTTGGTATCAGAGCTACGGTTAGCTCTAAGTTTAAGTATAGGTGGACTAGAATGACCTAAGAGGGTAGTAGTGTTCGGAGTGAGTAACGGTTGGTGTTTTTGTAGATACCCCGGGAGGAACCACGGCTTTAGGCTCGAGCGCGTGGGTTACCCTAGGATGTCTAACTTGTTTTTAGAGTCGCCACCTATGTTTTGAGGAACATAAGAAAAACCTATTGATAATAGCCTAAGTTTGATTACGAAAACAGAGATTCTTTGTTTGGAGGTTCGGGGGTTAGGTTACGAGATGGGATGTACCGAAACACCCATCTCGCCCAACTAAAGTTGGTCTTGCTTGATCAAAATCTACATGAATGATAAACGTTCTTCTTCTTCTTCTTCTTTAAATCATAAAAAGGGGGTTTTAAAATAGAGTTTGGAATGTAGGAGATAACTCCTTAACCATCCTCAATGAGATGAGGTGATCATTAGAGTCATGTCCCAAAATGATTTGGGTGATTACACTTTGATAAAACAAAAAGAAAGAGAAAAGAGATGAAGTTGAGAAGGGGAAAGAAATGGCTTTACCTAGACTTCAAACACTTCTTGTTGAATTCTTTGGAGAAATCCTTTGGAAAGTGCTTCGAAAGTAGGAAATTTGGTTTCTTATTGAGAATGTAAGATTGAGAGCCAAAGGTCCCAGTTCCTTGAAAATGGAGGTAAAGGGGGGGGTTTTTATAGGTGAAAGAGAGATGTTTTTGGTGCCAAAACTCAGTCACCAAGAGATCTTTCCCGGGCAAAATCCTGTAAATTGAGCAAGGGAGAGAATCCTGGCCAGAAATCTGTAACCGACGCCCAGAGGCGCGCGCTTCCTGCTTTGGGGGCGGGAGGCGCGCGCGGCTGGATCCTCCTGTCGGAGGCGCGCGACTCAGAGAAGGCGATTTTGACAGAATGAACTAGAAAGTCAGCCCTGTTGTTCAGTTTAGTCCCTGGACTTAACGAAGTCAGTCAGGAACTTAACGAAAGTGACAGAAACTGACGAGAAACACTTAAAATGGGGAGAAACACAAGATCAAATGTGCAATCGGGGTGAGCGGTCCAAGGCGGGGTGTCTACAGAGCCCCTCGACGACGTGGATTGCAAAGCAAGACGCGTCGACGAAAGTTAAAAACACCCGCCGAGGACATCACTAAGAAAAAAACAAAGACTCGATGAAAGCAGGAATTTGAAATTGCGAGAGATAGTGGTGCGCTCCCTGTGTGAGCGGCTTTTGTTGATAGAGGGGGTGGCATGATCCGTTAGGTGAACCTGCCGGCTGAATATGTTGAATGAGGCCGTTAGTGAACCTTTGAACGAGGCCGTTAGTGAACCTTTGGAGAGGCCGTTAGTGAACCTTTGAGGAGGCCGTTACTGAACCTTTGGAGAGGTCGTTAGTGAACCTTTGGAGACGAATCCGTTAGTGAAATCCGTTGATGAGGCCGTTAGTGAACCCTTGAATGAGGCCGTTAGTAAACCTTTGTAGAGGCCATTGGTGAACCTTTGGAGAGGCCGTTGGTGAACCTTTGTTGGCGAATCCGTTAGTGAAATTCTTTGATGAAATATTGCTTTGAAGTCGCGTGCCGCTTGGAGTCACACTTGACTTTTTGACTTGTGGGGTGCGGGCACAGTTGATCGTGACCGGAAGAATGTTCCTGCTGGGGATGTCCTGCTGGGGATGAAATGTCGAGATTGAATCTTGAGGGGGGTATGGCAGAACTTAGGGAGTTCGGAATCTGGAGAAGGACAGCTTACTTTTGAATGGGAGTTTCTATCCTACTTTCAATTTTTGACATGCCTTAAGGGCGGACCTGTCACGACCCGAAAACTAGGCTCTATTTTATTGGTAATAAATAATTGTTATTTATTTATTTGCTTATTTATTTATCTAAATTATTATTTATTTAAATATTTATGTGTGCATTTTATGTTTCATAATAATTATGCTTAACATTTTATTCGAGTCATTTGGGTTAGTGTAATTTTGTCGGGTCTTAATTGTTAGCAGGGAGTGTAGTATTGTGTTAGTAGATGGGGAAGGGGCCTAAGTGTAACTTCGATTTGAACTTCACCCCCTTCCTTCTTCTCCTTCTCCCTCACAAACTCATTCTCAGTATTCTGTCTCTCTCTCCTCAAGAAAAAGGTAAACATTTCTCTCTTCCTTCTCTCTTCATTTTAGCTATCTTCCCCTCATCTTCTCTCATTTCTCTCTATACGAAATGTGTTTAGATCGTCGATAGGATCGCGTAGAATCAAAAATATTTGAAATCCATCAACTTTGAGAAAATCCAAGTAAGTTACTTTTCCCCCATTTTGATGTTAAAATGTTCATATCATGTTTATATAATGCTTGAGTTGTTATATTTGAAGTTTGGTTGAGTTTCGAATTTATTTGGAATTAATTTGAGTTTTGGTCAAAAATGGTGATTTTATGAATGTTGGGTTTGAATCTTGATTTTGGTTGTTAAATGTTGTTATATGAGTTCTTTTGACCTATAAGTTGTTTTAGTTCGTTAATAGGCTAGTTAAGAGTGTTGGATTTTGGTTTAGTTTTGGTTTGGGTAAAAAAATGGAAGAACCCAGTTTGTTCTTCCCGAATTCCGGCAGACCAGAGTATTGGGCGACCGCCCAAATATGTCTGGGCGACCGCAAACCTATCTGAAAGGTTTTGTTCTTGTTTGATGGCTTTTTGGGCGACCGCACAGTTGAGTTTGGGCGGCTGCACAGTCCTCTGAAAGTTTTCAT
This sequence comes from Campanula takesimana, assembly GCA_026119855.1. Classification (NCBI taxonomy): domain Eukaryota; kingdom Viridiplantae; phylum Streptophyta; class Magnoliopsida; order Asterales; family Campanulaceae; genus Campanula; species Campanula takesimana. The sequence continues at coordinate 1,468,681 of JAOWBW010000039.1, read as the reverse complement.
TTTGTTGGTTTGTGTGATTGAAGAATGCGTTTTGGTCCAAATCTTGGGTGTCCTTCTAGTTTACCTTAGTGAACATTGTAGTACACTCTAGTGATAGAATTGGGTCCTTTGTGATGAAGTTTGTGATGGAAATTAATTAAGGGTTAATTGGGTTTTTGAACATCTTATTGAGGTATTGTTGGTTTGACTTATCTTTGTGATGATCATTTAGTATATGTTTGGGCATCTTATGATGTGTTCGTGATCATGTTCTAATAAGTGTAACCTTTTGGATTCATTTGGGGTGTTTAGAATGGGTTCGTTATGAACGGAGATGAAGCGTGAATTGGCAATTGGGTACCTACGGTTCGATTAACCCTAAGATGTATTCATTCGGATTTCTTATTTGGAATTCCAGGTGGGATGAGGTGGTTGAGTTCATAGTCCTAGTATATCTTTTGAGTAAATGTTTATGATCACTTTGGTAATAGTCATTGTGCTATTTGTGAGCGACCATTTGGGTTGTGCTCTTTATGAGTAACTTGTGAGTATCATATTTAGGATGTATTTGGTACGTGCCTTATCTTGGAATCATTATGTTTTAATGGTCAATGTTGTTGGACTCTTTTATGAGAAACTCCTTGTGCTATTGTTGTTGAACTCTTCTTGAGTAATCGTTTGCATCTTTTGTGGTGATTAATTGGTATGATTCCCTACTTTGGAATCAATGGTTGTTTATTGTGCTAGTATTTTATTACTTAGCCTTTACTTGAAAGTCCAGCTGGTATTTTGTGTGTGTTTGGGCGATGCGAAACATTATGATGGCACAGCCAAGTCCATTGTGATTGTTGACCATTGTTTTGCCCCATTATTACCCTCCTCCAGATTGGCCTTGGATGTGAGAAGAGCTAGCTCCTTTGTGTGCATTTTATCTTTACTTGGAGCATGACTTTGTGGCATGTCTCCCGTCCTTTGTGACACTTCATTTGGTTATTGGTTCCGGTACCGGGTTTCTCTTCAGCTCTTATGCTATTATGAAGATGGTTTGTTGATCGATGGGTTGATCGGTCACTTCTGACCGGCGATTTCTCTTCAGCTTTCATGCTATTATGAAGATGTTGATGGTTGATTATTGAAGCTGCGCAGCGACCTTTATTTGGTTCTTTCAGTTGGGTGAAACCTTGGCTATGTATCCACTTATGAGTGTTTATTTCAGCTTTATGTGTTGCATGTTGAGCTGGTCGTTATTTCCAACCGGTATGGGATGGTTGGCGATAGGGAGCCTCTCATTTGTTGTTATATGTTTATTTATATGATTGATTATTGGATGTTACCGTTCGTCAGTATGTCACTTATTATTCCGCTGCTATCTGTCTTATGTTAATTGCTATTGGTCATTGCATATTAGCATGTCATGTAGTTGCATTAGTAACTTACTGAGATTTTATCTCACCCCATTTATTTCCATCTTTGTTTTTCCTTAACCCCCCCCCCAAGAGGAAAACGATTAGGATTCGCGGTTCAAGGAGGACGTCGAGAGGATTGAGATTTTGGGGCAGGTTGTTATGGATCGGTTTACATTATTTAAATGTATAACCTTTTGGGGATAGTTTTACCCTTTATTGACGTCATTAAGAATTGTATATATTATTCTTTTGGGTTTAAGCTGTGGAGCTTATGTAGGATGTACATTGTTGATTTAATCTTGGATTTGTAAAACCTTGTGTTATCATCATTTTAGGTATAAAAATGGAATTTTTATCTTCATTATTTTGGTGTATTGTTGTAAGTCGACGTCCAGCTCGCGAGTTTCGGGCCCGCGGGGTCGGGGTCGCGACAGTTGGTATCAGAGCCATGGTTTGGCTCTAAGTATAAGTCTAGGTGGACTAGTATGACCTAGGAGGGTAGTTGTGTTCGGAGTGAGTAACGGTTGATGTTTTATGCAGGTAATTGTTCTCAATGGCTAAAAGAGCTGGTGAAGACATCAGTGGGACTCAGAATCTTAATGGTCTAAGGGATGAAAACCGTGCAATGTTTCAAGGGAGGTTTGAAGCGGCCGTGAAATCAACTCATGACCAAGGGCCGAGAGAGGAACATGTAGCACCTCCGCGATATGAGTTGGAGCAGTTCTTAAAGTTGAAACCAAGTGAGTACGACGGTGAGCCGGATGTGAAGAAAGCCGAGCTATGGATAGAATCGATGGAGAAAATCTACGATGTCTTTGGTTGCACTGATGAGGATAGGGTTCTGTTTGCAGCTTATAAGCTCGTGGGGGCTGCGGAACATTGGTGGAAGGCACTGAAGACCAGTTGGGATGCGACTCTTGTACCATATCCTTGGGAGTGGTTCGTGAGGAAATTCAAGGATCATTTTATCTCTCTAGTGGATCAAAACCGGAAAGAGATCGAGTTCCTCAGCTTGGAGCAAGGCATGATGTCAGTAGCACAGTACTCGGCTAAGTTTGCAGAATTAGCTAGGTGTTGTGACTACCTTGTGCGGACCGAGGAGCAGAAAGCGATGAGATTGATCAGGGTTTGAAGACAGCTATTAGGACTCAACTTTTAGCCCAAAGAATTCAACCTTTTCAGGATGCGGTGGATCGAGCCTACTTGATTGAGCAGGATATTGGGGAACACAAAAGGAAGACTGAGATGGTTAACCCGGGTAAGCAAGGAGGGCAGAGTAAGTCACAACAGCAACATTCGGATAACAGAGGTAATTCTGGAGTGCAAACTCGATTCAGAGGGCAACTTCAAGGGCAACCAACAGTAGGAAATCAAGGTTCTAATAAGGGGACACGAAATGGGAAAGTCTGCAGCTACTGTCAGAGGAAAGGACACTCAGAAGACAAGTGTTGGAAGAAGCAAGGAAAATGTGTGAAGTGTGGTCAGTTGGGGCACTTCGTTAAAGATTGTCCGAGGTTTAGAGTTCAGTCATCTGGGACAGGAACTGGAATACCACAGGGTCAGAAGAGGGATGCTTTGGGGAAGCCCAAGGTTTCGGGTAGAGTATTTGTGATCAATCAGCACTCATCAGGAAATTGAACAATTTCGGGAGGTATTATTTTGCGTCGTGAGAGCGAGCGCGTGCATTTTAGGATCATCGCATTTATGTGTTTCTGTGCATTTAGTTGCATTTATTCCTTCTGAGTCTTTGACTTATGTGTAGTAGGTGTCTACTCCTATGGAGGAGTTTAGGGTATCTGATGAAGTCTTATGTGCTTATGATGTGCTTAAGTATGGTTATGTCTCACCTGCTAGATTAGCCATGTTGCTATTACAAGATTTTGATATTACTATTGCTTTAGTCTATTGTTGTAGGGGGATTGTTATATTCTCCATTCCTAATTTCTTAAAACTGTTTGAGACCGTTCCTTTGGGTAGAGTTATACCTATCTTTTCTTAATTGAGATCCGAGTATTTAGTTTCGGTCAATTTGTTGGGTGTAATTATCATTGTAAGGTTTCTACTTTCTTCTAAATAGTACCTAGTGTTTGAGGAGAAGCTTGGGTTAAATTGGGTTGTTGGGGTACAAGGTTGTAATGCTAATATTTAGATCAATATCCATATTGTATCGGTTGGATTATAGGAGTTGAGGATTCAATGAGGATCTCTTGAGGAAAAGTTTGGTCACTTTTAGTGCATCTCCGTGAATGTATCGGAATGGATTAGCATGGAGAGGTGTACGATTTGTTATGGATGATGAGTTTGTGGTAGGAGTTATGATCATTAATGGTGGTAAGCGTGTTAAGTTAGAAAGGACTAAGTACATTTTGGGAGAGTAATAATTTCTCGATCTATGTTAAAGGCATTTTGAAATTTTGGTTAGATAGTGGTTCTATGGTTCTAAATCCCTTCTTGGTGGCGTTTCCCGAATTGGATCAAGGGTATGTGAAGGAAGTTGATTATCAATACTTGGGCATAATTAAGGAATATCATGATTTGGTATTAGGTCAGTTGGAACGTTGCTAGCTAATTGGTTTATTATGATGGTAGTACTATTGAGCCTAAGTATCATTAGGTTAATAAATGTATGCATGAAAGACTAACTGGGGTCAGCTATTGAATTTAGGGTTCATTGATTTCCTTTGGGTATATGAGCTGTCGCGACCCCGAACCCCGCGGGCCCGAGACCGCGAGCTGGACGTCGACTTAAAACCAAAACTCTAAAATATAGAAGTTAAAAATTCCATTTTTAAACCAAAAGATGATAACACAAGGTTTTACAAATCCAAGTTTAAATCAACAAAGTGCATCTAACATAAGCTCCACAGCTTATACCAAAAAGAATAAAATATACAATTCTTAATGACGTCAATAATGGTAAAACTATCCCCAAAAGGTTATACATTTAAATAATGTAAACCGATCCATAACAACCTGCCCCAAAATCTCAATCCTCTCGACGTCCTCCTCGATCCGCGAATCCTAATCCTTTTCCTCCTGGGGGGGGGGGGGGGGTTAAGGAAAAACAAAGATGAAAATAAACGGGGTGAGATAAAATCTCAGTAAGTTACTAATGCAACTACATGACATGCTAATATGCAATGACCAATAGCAATTAACATAAGACAGATAGCAGCGGAATAATAAGTGACATGCTGACGAACGGTAACATCCAATAATCAGTCATATAAATAAACATATAACAACAAATGAGAGGCTCCCTATCGCCAACCGTCCCATACCGGTTGGAAATAACGACCAGCTCATCATGCAACACATAAAGCTGAAATAAACACTCATAAGTGGATACATAGCCAAGGTTTCACCCAACTGAAGAACCAAATAAAGGTCGCTGCGCAGCTTCAATAATCAACAATCAACATCTTCATAGCAGCATGAAAGCTCGAAGAGAAAACCCCGGTACCGGAACCAATAACCATAAGAGTGTCACAAGGGACAAGGACCATGACACAAAGTCATGCCCGTTAGCTAGATACATTCACAGAGGAACGCTAACTTATCCTTTCCAAGGCCAATCTGGAGAAGGGGTATAGTAAGGGCAAAAAAATGGTCAACATTATAATGGACTTGGCTTTGCCATTATAATCCTTCCCATCGCCCGATGCAACGAATATGCCAGCTGGGCTTCTAATTAAATGCTAAGTAATAATATTTTAGCATGAATAAACAACTTAAGGTTCCAAAGTAGGGAACCATACCAATTAATCACCATAAAAGATGCAACGGTTACTCATGAAGAGTTTAACAGCAACGATAACAAGAGTTTCTCATGAAGAGCACAACAACGATAAACGGAATTTCTCATAAAGAGCACAACAACAATTATTATTAGAAAATTAAAACATAATGATTCCAAGATAAGGCACGTACCAAATACATCCTAAATGTGATACCCACACGTTAATCACAAAGAGCACAACCCAAACGGTCGCTCACCAATGGCACAATGACTATTACCAAAATGATCATAAACATTTACTCAGAAGATATACTAGGACTATGAACTCAACCATCTCGTCACACCTGGAATTCCAAATAAGAGATCCGAATGAATACATCTTAAGGTAAATCAAACCGTAGGTACCCAATTGCCAATTCAAGCTTTATCTCCGTTCATAACGAACCCATTCTAAACACCCCAAACTAATCCAAGAGGTTACACTTATTAGAACATGATCACGACTGGAATAAACCCTACACTTTGGTGTTCAGTAACCACCCTCTAGGTACTATAGGACATCGCCTAAAACCTAGACCAGGGATCACTCGAAAATCAATTCGATTGGAACAATCACGAACACATCATAAGATGCCCAAACATATACCAAATGATCATCACAAAGATAAGTCAAACCAACAATATTTCAATAAGATGTTGAAAAACCCAATTAACCCTTAATTAATTTCCATCACAAACTTCATCACAAAAGACCCAATTCTATCACTAGAGTGTACTACAATGTTCACTAAGGTCAACTAGAAGGACACCCAAGATTTGGACCAAAACGCATTCTTCAATCACACAAACCAACAAAATGAAAACTTTCAGAGGACTGTGCGGCCGCCCAAACTCAACTGTGCGGTCGCCCATAAAGCCATCAAACAAGAACAAAACCTTTCAGATAGGTGGGCGGTCGCCCAGACATTTTTGGGCGGTCGCCCAATACTCTGGTCTGCCGGAATTCGGGAAGAACAAACTGGGTTCTTCCATTTTTAACCCAAACCAAAACTAAACCAAAATCCAACACTCTTAACTAGCCTATTAACGAACTAAAACAACTTATAGGTCAAAAGAACTCATATAACAACATTTAACAACCAAAATCAAGATTCAAACCCAACATTCATAAAATCACCATTTTTGACCAAAACTCAAATTAATTCCAAATAAATTCGAAACTCAACCAAACTTCAAATATAACAACTCAAGCATTATATAAACATGATATGAACATTTTAACATCAAAATGGGGGAAAAAGTAACTTACTTGGATTTTCTCAAAGTTGATGGATTTCAAATATTTTTGATTCTACGCGATCCTATCGACGATCTAAACACATTTCATGTTTTAAGAAATGAGAAATAATGAGAGGAAGAGGAAGAAAATGAAGAGAGATGAAGAGAGAAAGCTTACCCTTTTTCTTCTTGGAGAGAGAGAAAGAAATGGCTGGGAAATGAGAGGGAGAGTGAGGGTGAAATGAGGGAGGAGAGGGGAAAAGAGGGAGTAAATAGGAGGATTAGAGAATTTACACATTGACCCCTTCCCCTACATACTAACACAATAATCTTACACTCCCCACTAACAACTAAGACCCAACACTCCACACTAGCACAAATAACCAATTAAGTGCTAGGCATAAATTATATAACACATAAAATGCACACATAAATATTTAAATAAATAATAATTTGAATAAATAAATAAGCAAATAAATAAATAATAATTATTTATTACTAATAAAATAGAGCCTAGTTTTCGGGTCGTGACATGAGCACTGATTATAACTTAAATGGGAGTTAGAGAAAATCTTTTGAAGATGAATTTTGGATCGTTTTGCGGACTATTGAGTATATTGAATTGTTTAGGCTTCAAGACCGGATTAATGAAGGGATGAGAGTATAACATAGATTTAAGTGGGTACTTTCTACGAGAAATTTTGGGGTTTGCATGGTACTATTAATTTAAGGTGTTAACTCAAAGTGAAGACACTATAATGGTAATCCATAGAGTTATAGCCATTTCGATGAATATTGTGGAAATAGAAATTTCTTTAGCCTTTTATATTTTAAAAGCTAATTAGGCTCGGGATGGTGATGTTTTGAATTTCTGGGGAATACTACTAAGTATGCGATTTACAAAAGGAAACACCTTTGCAGTGTAATTAAGGTTATGAATAAGGTGAGCTTGGGATATCTCGAGAGTTATGTTTGAGAGCAATTGGGATTCTCCAATTTTAATTATGGATTCCAATTAGTAGTGAAGGTTATGATTGAAGGAAGTTATGTGCGAGAGGTCGTGGTATCGTGAACATTATTTAGGGTTACTACGTGGTGGTTTAGAATGGACAATTGAGGAATTTGAGAAATGGCGGAACTATCGTATCCGTAGCTATTTGGTCTTTCGGGTAAGTCTCGTTAAAATTCGGGTCGAATTTTCTTTAAGGGGGAGTGAATGTCACGACCCGAAAACTAGGCTCTATTTTATTGGTAATAAATAATTGTTATTTATTTATTTGCTTATTTATTTATCTAAATTATTATTTATTTAAATATTTATGTGTGCATTTTATGTTTCATAATAATTATGCTTAACATTTTATTCGAGTCATTCGGGTTAGTGTAATATTGTCGGGTCTTAATTGTTAGTAGGGAGTGTAGTATTGTGTTAGTAGAAAGGGAAGGGGCCTAAGTGTAACTTCGATTTTAACTTCACCCCCTTCCTTCTTCTCCTTCTCCCTCACAAACTCATTCTCAGTATTCTCTCTCTCTCTCCTCAAGAAAAAGGTAAACATTTCTCTCTTCCTTCTCTCTTCATTTTAGCTATCTTCCCCTCATCTTCTCTCATTTCTCTCTATACGAAATGTGTTTAGATCGTCGATAGGATCGCGTAGAATCAAAAATATTTGAAATCCATCAACTTTGAGAAAATCCAAGTAAGTTACTTTTCCCCCATTTTGATGTTAAAATGTTCATATCATGTTTATATAATGCTTGAGTTGTTATATTTGAAGTTTGGTTGAGTTTCAAATTTATTTGAGTTTTGGTCAAAAATGGTGATTTTATGAATGTTGGGTTTGAATCTTGATTTTGGTTGTTAAATGTTGTTATATGAGTTCTTTTGACCTATAAGTTGTTTTAGTTCGTTAATAGGCTAGTTAAGAGTGTTGGATTTTGGTTTAGTTTTGGTTTGGGTTAAAAATGGAAGAACCCAGTTTGTTCTTCCCGAATTCCGGCAGACCAGAGTATTGGGCGACCGCCCAAAAATGTCTGGGCGACCGCACACCTATCTGAAAGGTTTTGTTCTTGTTTGATGGCTTTTTGGGCGACCGCACAGTTGAGTTTGGGCGGCTGCACAGTCCTCTGAAAGTTTTTATTTTGTTGGTTTGTGTGATTGAAGAATGCGTTTTGGTCCAAATCTTGGGTGTCCTTCTAGTTTACCTTAGTGAACATTGTAGTACACTCTAGTGATAGAATTGGGTCCTTTATGATGAAGTTTGTGATGGAAATTAATTAAGGGTTAATTGGGTTTTTGAACATCTTATTGAGGTATTGTTGGTTTGACTTATCTTTGTGATGATCATTTAGTATATGTTTGGGCATCTTATGATGTGTTCGTGATCATGTTCTAATAAGTGTAACTTTTTGGATTCGTTTGGGGTGTTTAGAATGGGTTCGTTATGAACGGAGATGAAGCGTGAATTGGCAATTGGGTACCTACGGTTCGATTAACCCTAAGATGTATTCATTCGGATTTCTTATTTGGAATTCCAGGTGGGATGAGGTGGTTGAGTTCATAGTCCTAGTATATCTTTTGAGTAAATGTTTATGATCACTTTGGTAATAGTCATTGTGCTATTTGTGAGCGACCGTTTGGGTTGTGCTCTTTATGAGTAACTTGTGAGTATCATATTTAGGATGTATTTTGTACGTGCCTTATCTTGGAATCATTATGTTTTAATGGTCAATGTTGTTGGACTCTTTTATGAGAAACTCCTTGTGCTATTGTTGTTGAACTCTTCTTGAGTAATCGTTTGCATCTTTTGTGGTGATTAATTGGTATGATTCCCTACTTTGGAATCAATGGTTGTTTATTGTGCTAGTATTTTATTACTTAGCCTTTACTTGAAAGTCCAGCTGGTATTTTGTGTGTGTTTGGGCGATGCGAAACATTATGATGGCACAGCCAAGTCCATTGTGATTGTTGACCATTGTTTTGCCCCATTATTACCCTCCTCCAGATTGGCCTTGGATGTGAGAAGAGCTAGCTCCTTTGTGTGCATTTTAGCTTTACTTGGAGCATGACTTTGTGGCATGTCTCCCGTCTTTTGTGACACTTCATTTGGTTATTGGTTCCGGTACCGGGTTTCTCTTCAGCTCTTATGCTACTATGAAGATGGTTTGTTGATCGATGGGTTGATCGGTCGCTTCTGACCGGGGATTTCTCTTCAGCTTTCATGCTATTATGAAGATGTTGATGGTTGATTATTAAAGCTGCGCAGCGACCTTTATTTGGTTCTTTCAGTTGGGTGAAACCTTGGCTATGTATCCACTTATGAGTGTTTATTTCAGCTTTATGTGTTGCATGTTGAGCTGGTCGTTATTTCCAACCGGTATGGGACGGTTGGCGATAGGGAGCCTCTCATTTGTTGTTATATGTTTATTTATATGATTGATTATTGGATGTTACCGTTCGTCAGTATGTCACTTATTATTCCGCTGCTATCTGTCTTATGTTAATTGCTATTGGTCATTGCATATTAGCATGTCACGTAGTTGCATTAGTAACTTACTGAGATTTTATCTCACCCCGTTTATTTCCATCTTTGTTTTTCCTTAACCCCCCCCCAAGAGGAAAAGGATTAGGATTCGTGGTTCAAGGAGGACGTCGAGAGGATTGAGATTTTGGGGCAGGTTGTTATGGATCGGTTTACATTATTTAAATGTATAACCTTTTGGGGATAGTTTTACCCTTTATTGACGTCATTAAGAATTGTATATATTATTCTTTTGGGTTTAAGCTGTGGAGCTTATGTAGGATGTACATTGTTGATTTAATCTTGGATTTGTAAAACCTTGTGTTATCATCATTTTAGGTATAAAAATGGAATTTTTATCTTCATTATTTTGGTGTATTGTTGTAAGTCGACGTCCAGCTCACGAGTTCCGGGCCCACGGGGTCGGTGTCGCGACAGTTGGTATCAGAGCCATGGTTTGGCTCTAAGTATAAGTCTAGGTGGACTAGTATGACCTAGGAGGGTAGTTGTGTTCGGAGTGAGTAACGGTTGATGTTTTATGCAGGTAATTGTTCTCAATGGCTAGAAGAGCTGGTGAAGACATCAGTGGGACTCAGAATCTTAATGGTCTAAGGGATGAAAACCGTGCAATGTTTCAAGGGAGGTTTGAAGCGGCCGTGAAATAAACTCATGACCAAGGGCCGAGAGAGGAACATGTAGCACCTCCGCGGGGTCGGGGTCGCGACAGGACCAGAAGAAAGTGTGCCCAACTGGGTGTCTGAGGACCGGGGCTGTGTCTTGATTTAGGCTGGAGATTGCTGATAAGGCCTTTTCTGAAGTGATCTAGACTTGGGAGGCGCGCGCTTTCCTCTGTAGGCTTGGGACGCGAGCGTATTTCAGACCGCTGGCGGGTGGCGCGCGCGTCTGGGAGGCGAAATTCTGGGCTTGACATATGCTGGCCAAAAGACCCCCCAACAGCTATAATATCAACTTCTATTCGACCACTTGATTCTCACAGCTCCTTTCTTCCATTTTTGAACATCATATTATTGCTCAACTTTGCTTGTGATCAACATTTTCCATGGCTTCCAATTCTTTTGTTCTTGATGCCAAGGTTGTTAGTAGGTATGAAAAGGACTTTGACACTTTTGTGTATTCTTTCAAGACCCATCCCAAGAAGGCCTTCATTAAAGACTTCGGGTTCCGAATTCTTTTCACTTTGCGGACGTTGAAGCCGGATTGGGATTTGTTAAGAGCTGCCGCGGCTTTCTGGGATTGCGATAGCCATACCTTCAACTTTTCAGCTAATGAAATGGTGCCGACTAACGATGATTTCGGGGCCATCCTTGGCATGTCTTTGGCCGGTCGGATTGCCGTCCCTAAATATCACCGTGGTGCCATTGACTCTTGGGTTGAGTTACTGAATCTCCCTGTTGAGGACGTGAGGAAGATGTTGCGCGGTACCGTGATTGACATAACTGAGTTGCCGGTATTCTTCAGTTTACACTCGGAGGATCCGGTGGTTCAATCTTTCAAGATGAATGCCATGGCCGCTTGTCTCTTTAGTGAAGTACTGTTTGTCACTCCCTTCGGGACTGCGGATGCGCAGTTGGCTGAGATTATTTTGCAAGCCAAGGAGCAACAATTTAGTATAATCCCTCTTATTGTAGGGGAGACGTTGCATGGCCTTGATGAGTTGCATAGGACGGACAAGATGTGTCGGGGAAGCCCTTTTCTCTTGACCATATGGCTCCGAGAACACTTCAAGATTTATTCCCCGGATGGTGATTTGTCTCCTTTTGCTGTTCATAGGAGGAAGCTATTGGTCTGAGATTTATCTGAAGATGGTTGGAAGAAGTTATTTGCCTCTCGGGTAACCGTCGATATTGAGTGGTGCCCTCCTTCTTGGGGTCTTCGTCCTTTTGTGGAATGGACTCTTGGTTTTCAGCACGTGGTTGTACCCGGCTTGAGAGATTCTTCATTTTACCAGCCAGAGCGGGTTCTGCGGCAGTTTGGTCGCCAACAGATAATTCCTTTTCCGAGGGATGGAATGCTTCGTCCAGTTGCTTACATGGATCCGGACTTCTCGAGTGAGCTTCAGTCGGCTTGGGGAGATGACCGCAACCGTTGGGCTTTTGCTCCTCTGCATCGGGGGAGTGTCTTCCTTCCCGAGAGCTACTTGGATTATTTGTTTGGCACCCTTTACTGTGGCATCACTTGGGTCGATGTGCTTCGTGCTGAGTTATTGGGAAAGGGTTTTGAGCCTAGCAGCGCCTTGAGGTATAGGGAGGCTGCTGCTGATTCGAGTAACATTCTTGCTGACCCTTTCGGTACTCCTTTGGATGACTTTTATGCTAGGAGACGTGCTGCAACACAGAAGGTTTCGGTGCGTATTAGTGCTCCTCCGTTACCCAAGAAGAAAAGGATTGAGAGACGATCGGGTGGTCCTTTGAAGGCTAAGAGAAAATTGGACTTTTCTTAGTACCCTAAGAGATTGCAATTAAATTAGACCACTTTATTTTAGGATTTAATGTTTTGATGTCTTTTGTTGCTCAATAAATCCGTTGTAATGGCTTGAATAATTCATTGAATGAATAAAAATTGCATCTCGTTATTTGAAGTGAATTGGGTATTTTTGATATGTTTTAGACCGCACCCGAAGGTTTCCTACGTTCCTCCAGTTGGGAGGCTCAGGTCTCCGTAGTTCAAACAAACAAAGACCATTTTTTTTTGTGCACCCTGTTTTTTGCCTAGACCGCCCTTTCGGGTTTTCAATCTAGCGGGCTTCTTTTTTGCACGTGCTCTAATTTTTGCCTAGGCCGCCCTTGCGGGTTTTCAACCTTGCGAGCGATTTTTTTTTTTTAATGGTCTTTGTTTATTAAGCATAGAACCTCTTGAGCTTGTCGAGGTTGACCTCCTTCTGCAGCTGGTCACCATCTAAATCCACGAATCGGACTGCACCGCCGCTTAGTATCTTTTTGATCACGTACGGACCGATCCATCGGGCCCCATTTCCCCAGGGGATTCATGGCATTAGGAGGATGTTGTCTTAAGACCAAATCTCCCACATTGATGTTTCGAGGCTTCACCTTTTTGTTGAAAGCTCTTGCCATCCTTTGCTGATACGCCCTTGTGCGTTCGAGTGCTCTTAGCCTTTTCTCATCGAGTAAGGCTAGCTGTTCATATCGACTTTGTATCCAATCGACCTCATTGACTTGATTCTCGAGGAGGACCGGTAGAGATGGGACTTCAAGTTCAATTGGGAGTACGGCTTCAGAACCATAGACTAATGTATAAGGAGTTTCTCCTGTTGCTGACCGTATTGATGTGCGGTAGCCCCACAATGCTAATGGTAGCTTCTCGGGCCAATCCCTTCCTGTTGAGGCCATTTTCTTGACGATGGTCTCGATGGTCTTATTTCCTGCTTCAACCGCGCCATTTGCTTGGGGACGGTAAGGAGATGACTTGTGCTTGGTGATCTTGTACTCTACCAAAAGTGCATCCATTTCCTTCTCAAAGTGAGAGCCGTTGTCGAAAATGATTTCATGAGGCACGCCGTATCGGCACATGATATTAATCTTTACAAATTCGGCCACTTTCTTGGTGTTGAGGGTCTGATAGGCTTGTGCTTCGACCCATTTTGTGAAGTAGTCGACGGCCACTAGGACGAATGACTGCCCATTGCTTCCGGCAGGATGGACTTTACCGATGATGTCTATCCCCCAACAAGAGAAAGGCCAAGGTGTGGCCATGTTGTAAAGTTGCGAGGGTGGAGCATGTTGCAGATTAGCATGGAATTGGCACTTGGCACACCTTTTGACTTTCTCGATACAGTCTCGTTCCATAGTGCTCCAATAGTAACCAATGCGGAGTATCTTCTTGACTAGCATTAACCCATTCATGTGGGGTCCACACTCTCCTTCGTGCACTTCACACATTATCTCTTGAGCTTCGGCCTCATTGGCGCATAAGAGATTGATCCCGTCGTGCTGCGTTTTATAGACTCGGTCCCCAATCAGTACGTACCGAGAGGCTAGCCTTTGCAGAGCCACTTGAGACTTCTTATTGCTATTCTCGGGATAAGTGCCATCTTTGAGGAAATTCATGATATCCGAATACCACGGAGAGTTTGTTTGAACCTCGTTGATCTCGATACTCATGCAGTATGCCGGACTGTTCCTTCAGGCAATTTTGAAAGGCTTCACCATTTTCCCTTTGGGCATTTCGACTAATGAAGCTATGGTGGACAGTGCATCGGCGAAGCGATTTTTATCCCTTGGCAAGTAGTTGAAAGTGATCTCTTGGAATTGTTCAACCAATTCTTCAAGGTGCTGACCATACTGTTGGAGGGTTGGGTCTTGGATTCACCATTTACCCGATTGCTGATTGATAAGGAGTAAAGAGTCGCCGAATACTTCTAGTTCCGTGACGTTTCTTTCGAGAGCTGCTTCGAGCCCTGCTATGCATGCTTCGTACTCGGCAATGTTGTTGGTGGCCTAAAATTCCAGACGGATGGCAATGGGAGTGTAGATGTCCTTTGGATCGACAAGCAACATTCCTATACCAAAACCGTGTTTATTGGCGGCGCCATCGAAAAAAAGTTGCCACTTATTTTCCTCGGTTGCAGTACAAATTAAATGCTCGTCGGGGAACTGTACGTCTTCCCCCTTCACTTCGTCACACGGGAATTCGGCAAGCTGGTCACTGAACACTTTCCCCCTGACGGATTTTAGTGTGACGTAAGTGATATCATAGCCGGCGAGCATGAAGTACCATTTGGCTATTCTTGTTGACATGAAAGGCTTCTCGAAGATGTAGCGGAGCGGGTCCACCTTTGCTACTAGCTTGATCGGAAAAGCTTCCATATAGTGTTTGAGCTTTTGAGTAACCCAAACCAATGCTGCACATGACTTCTCTAAGATAGAGTAGTTCTTTTCGCCTCCTTGGAATCGGCAACTGACAAAATAAATGGCATTCTCCTTTGTGGACTCTCGTTGCTCTTGTGCTAACATAGCCCCTAGGGCTTCATCATTGACAGTGAGATAGAGCAAAAGAGGCTTCTCCTTGTGCGGTGGAACTAGAACAGGAGGGCACGTCAAGTAATGCTTCACTTGGTCGAAGGCTTCTTGGCACGCGTCAGTCCATTCTAGAGCCACATTCTTCTTGAGTAGCTTGAAGATTGATTCGCACATAGAAGTGAGTTGGTGCACAAACCGACTGATGTATTGCAGTCTGCCCATGAAACCTTTTATCTCTTTCTGCGTCTTTGGAGGAGGCATGTCAATGATTGCCTTGATTTTGGAGGGATCTACTTCAATTCCCCTTTCAGTGACCATATAACCAAGGACTTTGCCTCGGATAACCCCGAACATGCACTTTGCAGGGTTGAGCCTCATCTTGTGTTGACGAAGCCTTTCGAAGAACTTGCGGAGATCGATTAAATGTTGACCATCGGTCCCTTTGGAGTGAATGATCATGTCGTCCACATAGACCTCGATTTCTTTGTGAATCATATCGCGGAACAAGTCTGTCACGGGTCTTTGGTAGGAAGCCCCAGCGTTTCTTAACCCAAATGGCATGACTGTGTAGCAAAAGGTACCCCACGGTGTTGTGAAGGCTGTCTTATGTTGATCTTCCTCGGCCATGAGAATCTGATTGTACCCAGCGAACCCATCCACGAATGAGCGAACCTCGTAGGCAGCAGTAGAGTCGACCAGCATGTCGATGTTAGGGAGTGGAAAATCGTCTTTCGGGGAAGCTTTGTTCAAATCCCGGAAGTCTACACAAACTCGAACCTTGCCGTTCGCCTTTCTGACTGTAACGATGTTGGCTAACCATGTCGGATACTCGATAACCTTGATGAAACCCACACTGAGGAGCTTCTCGATCTCTTCTTTGACTTGCAGAGACCATTCTGGCTTGATCTTTCTGAGCTTTTGTTTTACCGGCTTGGCATCTTCTCTGATCGGAATTCTGTGCTCCGCTACCTTTCTGTCCAAACCCGGCATGTCTTTGTATGACCATGCGAACACATCCACAAATTCTCTGAGCAGTGCAGTCAGTCTGTCTCTGTCGTCCCCCTTGAAGAAGCTTCCGATCTTAGTTTCCCTTGGCTCTTCGTCGGTACCCAGATTAACAACATGCAATTCTTCGTCAGCCCCTGGACCATTTTCACCACGACTACGGACACTCGGCTATGGCCTCCATATCCTCTTGGGTGAGGGTATTAGAGACACTCTCGGACTCGAAAGTAAGTGTGAGCCGCTCTTCCTTTGTTGCTGTGCGGGGTATGCAACCCATTTCTTGGACTAAGAATTCCTCGGATACCACGGGCCCTTTCGTAGAATACCAATTGTTGATCGGCTCGGAGCTTGGAGGGATCTCACTGATAGACTCATTTATGATGACGGTGTCATGGATGGCATTGACTTGGCATTCATTCATTATGGCAAGCTCTTCGATCATGGAGGCTAAATCTGTCGGTTCTTCCCCCACGATGATTTCTATCTCGGACTCTATAGTCACCTTCCTTCCCCACCATTCACGGGGCGACATGGGAGTTGGTTCCCTTTCGGATTTCTGGATCTCACAATCAGAGAAGACTTCGAGACCAGGCTTTTTGACACCCTTATTGTTAACCCATGGTTCGGGAAAGATCATGTATGGAACGTCTTCCCCCTGGCGGACAAAATAGCCATTCAACGTCTTGCGGTAAGGCCTTAGATTAGGGACCTCATAACGACGGCCTTCTTTACGAGCTCGGGCCTTTTCATTCTTGATCGCTTGCTCTCGTTTTAAGTCTTCTCTAGAAGGCTCGTACCCCAAACCGAATGTGTTCTTGACAAATGGGACTTGCACAGGATGTAGGATTCCTTCTTGATATTTCCCTAGGCCTAAACCAGGGAAGTAGTCCATATTCCTCATCATGCGGAGGACTTTGTGATTGCTGGGGGTCTATGATCTGTTTCCCCCTTCTTTATCAATGGCGTTGATTGAGACGCCGGAGAGAGTGGAGTCTGGTAAACCATGCTGAACTTGGTGGACGGGCTCACCTTTTCTATGGATAGTGATGTTTTCGGCCATGACGGTCACTATTTCATCACCATTTCGGATCTTGACACATTGATGGAGAGTTGACGGGACGGCATTAGAACTGTGAATCCATGGTCGACCCAAAAGAAAGTTGAACGAGGCCGGGATGTCAAGCACTTGGAATGGAACGGACATGACCATGATCCCAAACCCAATGTCTATTTCGATCATGCCCATGACTGTACGGGCGGTGCTGTCATAACCTCGGATTACTTGAGTAGAAGGCTTCAAATCAGAATCCTTAAGCCCCAGTATGCCCATGATTCTGCTAGGCATGAGGTTGAGTGCGGAACCACCGTCCACTAAGACTCTTAAGATGGGCCTCCCCCTTGCTCATACCTTGAGATAAATAGCCTCGTTGTGGTCGGAACCAAATGGTGGAAGGTCCATATCGGCAAAGGTGATGACGTTGCCAAAATAAATGTGACGGATCATTGCCGTGAGGTCCTCGGGAGTAGTATCGGGAGAAATTGATGTATCATCGAGATTGAGGATGACAAGATCTCGGTGTTTCTTTGAGGATGCGATGAGGTCCCAAATAGAGATGTTGGCTTGAGTTTTCTTAAGTTGAACAAGTAGAGGATCTTCGGGAGTGTCGCGAGCTTGCGACCTTTGAGAAGAGGAGCTTGGTGCGGAAGTGGAAGGGTTGCTTGCTATGACTCGACCGGATCGAGTTAGCATGTTGAAGTTCCCATCTTGCTTCTTTTTCCTATTCTCTAGTACTTCCCTCATTACCTCATCGTAAGTTACAACATAACAAGAATTGTCAAGTTTATTCATAACATTGGGGCCCCCATTCACAATTGGGATTGAATGGGTGGTCCCCTCGAGTTCTCCTATCTCTATTACATTGACATGTTCGTCATTAGTCACTACGAATTCTTTCTTGTCTATGAGATCTTGAATGACATTACGGAGAACGAAGCATTCCTCGGTAGTGTGGCCACTATATTGGTGGTAGCCACAATATTTGTGGTGAGCATGATTGGGGTTGACCGTCTTGGGTTGGTACCCTTGTACGTGTGTGACTTGACCCTTTGCTTTGAGGACTTTGAAAACTTCGGTTTGAGTTATGCCTTGGAGAGGCGTGTAGACACGGTCATTTCGAGACTTCTTCCCTTGGGGTGGAGGAACCTTTTTGTAATTCCCCTTATCGATAGTGATGGCGTTGACCGAGGCCTCTTTTGTGGAGTTGGAAGCGGCCTTGTAGCGGTAGATAGGAGCACTTTTCTTGACTTCCTTGAGCAACTCGCCCATTCGGACCCCTGCCTCATACATTTAGGAGAAATCCGCATAGCAAGCCCCACTTAGGTGGGTGCGGAGATCAATTTTGAGACATTTGAGAAAGATGTCCATTTGCTCCTTAGTATTTGGCCTTTCCACAATCTCGGAGAGTTTATCATTCCATCTCCTTGTGAAGTCGATGAAGGACTCGTGGTCTCGTTGAGTAGTGTTCTCTAGCTCTTTCCTTGTGGGCTGGTGAGTGGTGTTGCCTTGGTATTGGTTCTTGAAGGCAAGCATGGCGGAGTCCCAATCAAGACGGACAGTGAGCGGGAGAGTAGCGTACCAATCTTTTGCCGCCCCCTCGAGAGTGAGAGGAAAGCATTGAGCCATCACCTTGGGGAGACCTTCTTCGGAACCATTGCCCAAATATAAGTCTCAATGTGAGCCATAGGACAAGAGTTTCCCTTGAATTTGCTTATGTCGGGCATCTTGAACTTATCAGGAAGAGCGGCCATAGTATTCATGAGGATGGATGATTGATAAAGGCTTGTGTCGGAGCCTTTCCCCATGTTGAGCCTATTGAATTTTTGGTCGATGTAGGCCATGATAGAATCCACCATTTTGGGCTCATTGTTCTCGGAACTTGGCTCTCCCACTTTCTTGGTGCGGGTGTTGACATAAGGACTTTTGAACAAACCTTCGGTCCATTCGGATTCGTCATCTTCATTTTTGCTCTTCCCCTTGGCAAGATTAGTGAGCTTTTCTTTCATTAGCTCCATCTCGGCCTCGTGGGCCTCCCTTTGGCTGTCGAGGTGGGATTGCCAAATGTCGTCTTTGCTTTGTGCCTCCTTATTAAGGGTGGAGACTTGCTCCTGGAGGAGTTGGACCATGGTTGCGAGTTGCTCGAGAGTCATGGTATTGTTGGTGTTGGAGCCGCCGGCCATTGTTGATGTAGGAGCTGTTGGAGTGATCTCTTCACGGACTAACCGATTTTCCGAATCCCGGTAGACTCTGTAAGTACCAATTGAAGCTATATTGCAGAAGAGGCCCTTGTCAGTCTTGAGTAACACTTGCGGTCTACGAAGAGGCTTAGAACACACAGTTGGGCACACGACTCGAACCACATAAGAAAAGACTCTTTTTTTTATTTATTTACAAAAGTCGGAAGGACGTGGTCCTTTTTGGGGTTTCTAAGAAAATAATGGAATCGTCACACTAGTATATAGACCATCTCGCGGTCCCATATACTCATCGGATTCCATCGCATTTGTGAATCCTACATGTATCGGGATTAAACTAAATTAATGTGGTAAAGCATACATGCGGGGACGGATCTTTATTTTCGTCCAAAATAACCACTTTTGGGGACGGATTTTTATTGCGTCCATTTCAACAAGTTGGCATGTATGATTTGAAGACATTAGTTTAGGGAAATCTTGGCACATGGAAACCGACTTGAGTCACGGAGTGTTAGACCCTAACTAGAATTGTGTGGCTTGTGCTCGGCTTGAATATGAGGCTTAAAGGTCACCCCCGGCATGTAGTCATGAACTACGCCACGGGCTGAGGTTTACCGCTTCGAAAGAGCCAAGGTCGAGTGGAGCTTGAAACTTTCTAGGACGGGCCTCGACGGGTTTGGGGTTGGACTTGTGCGACTCGATAGTGAGCAATTCATAGGAATATGTGCATGTAGTGTGGGGTTTAACAGGTGACAAAACATCTTTTATATTTTTTTTTTCAAAAGAAATAAAAAAAAAAACAAATGAGCACATAATTACAAATTTCGAATCACCCGTGTGACCGATAAAATAGAACATAAAATTAAAACAGTCTGAAGTTCAGAATAACCACTGATGCAGGCAACTGTGCCCACACCCCCATCATACTGCTCTGTTCTGAGACCTGTTTCTGTTCTGGGAACCAACCCAGAAGCGTGCGCCTCTGAGTGTTGATACGAGACGCGCGGGCATGGCGCGATGCTATTGGGAGGCGCGCGCTTCTGGTCACACCTGTCAGATTGTCAGATTTTGGACTCAGGGGATTTCCCTGGTCCTATGTGCATATTGTAACCCCTGCAGAAATGATTAGTGGAGAATAGCAGAAGAAGAAAATGAAGAACATGAAGAAGCGGGCGATTCTGATCCTTGATGCGAGATGCGCGCGCCTTAGGCTGAAGAGGCCAGAAGCGCGCGCCTCCCCCATCAGGAGTCAGAATGCCCAGAAAAGATGTAGATTTTTATCAGAATGCAAGTTTAACCCTCAAAACTCCCCAGCGGAGTCGCCACTGTAGATACCCCGGGAGGAACCACGGCTTTAGGCTCGAGCGCGTGGGTTACCCTAGGATGTCTAACTTGTTTTTAGAGTCGCCACCTATGTTTCGAGGAACATAAGAAAAACCTATTGATAATAGCCTAAGTTTGATTACAAAAATAGAGATTCTTTGTTTTGAGGTTCGGGGGTTAGGTTACGAGATGGGAAGTACCGAAACACCCATCTCGCCCAACTAAAGTTGGTCTTGCTTGATCAAAATCTACATGAATGATAAACGTTCTTCTTCTTCTTCTTTAAATGATAAAAAGGGGGTTTTAAAATAGAGTTTGGAATGTAGGAGATAACTCCTTAACCATCCTCAATGAGATGAGGTGATCATTAGAGTCATGTCCCAAAATGATTTGGGTGATTACACTTTGATAAAACAAAAAGAAAGAGAAAAGAGATGAAGTTGAGAAGGGGAAAGAAATGGCTTTGCCTAGACTTCAAGAGACTTCAAACACTTCTTGTTGAATTCTTTGGAGAAATCCTTTGGAAAGTGCTTCGAAAGTAGGAAATTTGGTTTCTTATTGAGAATGTAAGATTGAGAGCCAAAGGTCCCAGGTCCTTGAAAATGGTGGTAAATGGGGGTTTTTATAGGTGAAAGAGAGATGTTTTTGGTGCCAAAACTCAGTCACCAAGAGATCTTTCCCGGGCAAAATCCTGTAAATTGAGCAAGGGAGAGAATCCTGGCCAGAAATCTGTAACCGACGCCCAGAGGCGCGCGCTTCCTGCTTTGGGGACGGGAGGCGCGCACGGCTGGATCCTCCTGTCGGAGGCGCGTGACTCAGAGAAGGCGATTTTGACAGAATGGACTAGAAAGTCAGCCCTGTTGTTCAGTTTAGTCCCTGGACTTAACGAAGTCAGTCAGGAACTTAACGGAAGTGACAGAAACTGACGAGAAACACTTAAAATGGGGAGAAACACAAGATCAAATGTGCAATCGGGGTGAGCGGTCCAAGGCGGGGTGTCTACAGTTTTATGCAGGTATTTGTTCAAAATGGCTAGAAGAAGAGCTGGTGAAGGTCCCAGTGGGGCTCCGAATCATAATGAGATACGGGAAGAAAATTGTGCGATGTTTCAGGGTATGTTTGAAGCGGCTATGAAAGCAATTCATGACCAAGGGCCGAGAGAGGAACAAGCACCACCTCCACGGTATGGGTTGGAGCAGTTCTTGAAATTGAAACCGGTCGAGTACGATGGTGAGCCGGATGTGAAAAAGGCAGAAATGTGGCTAGAGGCAATGGAAAAGATCTACGATGTCTTTGGTTGTACGGGTGAAGATAGAGTTTGGTTTGCGGCCTATAAGCTAGTGGGAGCTGCTGAACATTGGTGGAAGGCACTTAAGGAAAGTTGGGATGTGACTCTTGTACCGTATACTTGGGAGTTGTTTGTGAGGAAATTCAAGGAACACTTTATTCCTTTGGTTGATCAGAACCGGAAGGAGATCGAGTTCCTAAGCTTGGAGCAGAACGTGTTGACCGTAGCTCAATACTAGGCTAATTTCACATAATTAGCTAGGTATTGTGACTACCTTGTGAGGACTGAAGAGCAGAAGGCGTTGAGGTTTATCAGAGGCTTGAGGACAGCTATCAGGACTCAGCTTATAGCTCAGAGGATTCAGACTTTCCAGGATGCTGTGGACCGTGCTTACTTGGTAGAGCAAGACATCGGGGAGCACAAGAGAAAGACTGAGGTGGTTAACACGGGTAAACAAGGAGGTCAAAGCAGGTCACTACCACAACCACGTTCGGATAAGCGAGATAATTCAGGAGGACAATCTCAATTCAGAGGGTAACCAATCCTAAGGAATCCGGTCACTACTCCGGGGAACCAAGGGAATCATAATAGGAGACTTTGTTCTTATTGCCAGAGGGAAGGACATTCAGAGGATCGGTGTTGGAAGAAGCAAGGGAAGTGTATTAATTGCGGTCAGTTGGGGCACTTTGTGAAGGATTGTCCGAGGTTTAAGGGTCAGCCATCGGGAAGTGGAGCTGGTACTGCTCAAGGTCAGAAGAGAGATACAACGGGGAAGCCTAAGGTTCAAGGAAGAGTTTTTGCTATGAACCAACAGCAGTCTACCGATGATCCTTTAGTGATAGGAGGTATTGTTTCTGTGTCTAGTGTGAGCGCTCGTGCATTAGTAGATCCAGGATCATCGCATTCATACATATCTGTGCACTTTGCTTCTTTGCTAAAGGCTTCATCTAGAGGTGTCAACTCCTATGGGAGAGTGCTTGGTAACTGATAAAGTGTTTCGTGCTTGTGATGTGCTTATTTGTGGTCATGTTTTGTGTGCGGATTTGGTAGTTCTTCCGATACAAGACTTTGACGTTATTTTGGGTATGGATTGGCTGAGCAAATATCATGCTTCAGTTGACTGTCGTAGGAAGGTCGTTACTTTTTCTATTCCTAATGTGCCTAAGTTTGTGTTTGAGGCTATTCCTTTGGGTAGAAATATTCGTATAATTTCTTATGTGAAAGCTAGGAGATTATTGCATCATGGTTGTGAGGGTTATTTGGCTAGTGTGCTGGATACCAGGAAAGAATCACCTGGTTTGGAAAGTGTTTGGGTAGTTAGAGAATTTCCTGATGTTTTCTCTTCTGAGTACAATATGCCTCCCGATCGAGAGATAGAGTTCTGTATAGATCTATTACCAGGTGCAGCTCCGATTTCGAAAGCATCTTATAGAATGGCTCCAGCAGAGTTGAAAGAATTGAAGGTCCAGTTACAGGAGTTGCTCGATAGAGGATTTATTCGGCCTAGTGTTTCACCGTGGGGAGCACCGGTTTTGTTCGTAAGGAAGAAAGATTGTTCATTGAGGTTGTGTATTGATTACAGGAAGTTGAATCAGGTTACGGTGAAGAACAAATATCCTCTACCGCATATTGATGATTTGTTCGATCAACTTCAAGGGTCAGTGGTATTCTCTAAACTTGATTTGATGAGTGGATACCCTCAGTTGAAGATTCGATCGGAAGACGTTCCGAAGACTGCTTTTCGCACCCGATATGGTCACTATGAGTTCTTAGGTATGCCGTTTGGGTTGACTAATGCACCTGCCGTGTTTATGGATTTGATGAACAGAATTTTCCATCCTTATCTTGATATGTTCGTAGTGGTCTTCATTGATGATATACTTGTTTATTCTAAATCTCGAGAAGAGCACGAGCAATATTTGAGGACAGTTTTATCAGTTCTCGCAAAGGAACAGTTATTCGCGAAGTTTAGTAAGTGTGAATTTTGGCTCGAGAAAGTTTCATTTCTGGGTCATGTTATTTCGAAAGATGGGATTACTGTGGATCTTCGAAGATAAAAGCTATTGTTGATTGGAAGAGACCCGAGACAGTGACTGAGATTAGGAGTTTTCTAGGGTTAGCAGGGTACTACAGGAGGTTTATAGAAGGGTTTTCACGGATTGCTACACCGATGACTCAGTTGACCCGAAAGAATGTTCCGTTTGAGTGGACCGAAAAATGTAACAACAGTTATGAAGAGTTGAAGAATAGGTTGACTACTGCACCGATATTAGCATTACCTAATGGGAACGATGACCTAGTGATTTATAGTGATGCGTCGAAGGAAGGCTTGGGTTGTGTTTTAATGCAGAATGGGAAAGTTATCGCGTATGCTTCGAAGAAGTTGAGTCCGAGTGAACAGAATTATCCTACTCACGACATGGAATTGGCAGCTATTGTTTTTGCTCTTCATAAGTGGAAGCATTACCTTTACGGGGCAAAATTTGAGATTTTCATGGATCACAAGAGTTTGAAGTATCTCTTCTCCCAGAAGGAACTTAATAACCGACAGCGCAGATGGATGGAACTTTTGAAGGACTATGATTGTAAGATATCTTATCATCCGGGTAAGGCGAATGTTGTAGCCGATGCGATTAGTAGAAAATCTTATGTGGCTTCGATGATGGTTCGAGAGTGGAAAATGCTAGAGGATGTTCGAGATTGGTGTCCTCGTGAATCGAGACATGGGGCTATTTTTGCGAATATTAGGGTATCTCCGACCCTAATCCAAAGAATAAAGGAAGCTCAGAAAGAAGATCCAGAGTTAGTGAAAATAATGGTAAAATGAAGGAGAAGAACTTCGAGGATTTTTCTATCAGTCCGGTTGGAGTGTTGACATATCGTGGTCGTTTGTGTGTACTCGTCGTTGATGGAATAAAGAGGCAAGTTTTAGATGAGGGTCATAAATCGAGATATACTATTCATCCCGGTAGTACGAAGATGTACCAAAATCAGAAACAACATTTCTCGTGGAATAACATGAAGAGAGAAATAGCTGAGTATGTATCGAAGTGTTTAACTTGTCAACAGGTAAAAGCTGAGCATCAGAGACCCGCAGGACTACTTCAGCCATTAGAGATTCCGGAGTGGAAATGGGAACATGTGACTATGGATTTTGTCACGGGACTGCCTCGTACCCGTAGGAAGTATGACAGTGTTTGGGTAATCGTGGATAGACTGACCAAGTCTGCTCATTTCTTACCGATTGATATTAGATACTCGATGGAAAAGCTTGCGACCCTTTATATTGATGAGATTGTAAAATTACATGGGGTTCCGGTTAGCATTGTATCGGATCGTGATCCGAGGTTTACTTCTAGATTCTGGAAAGCACTACAGAAAGCTTAGGGTACATATTTGAGGTTCAGTACGGCTTTTCACCCTCAGACCGACGGTCAATCCGAGAGAACTATTCAGATTTTAGAAGACATGTTGCGAGCTTGTTCGATAGACTTTTCTGATTCTTGGGGTATGCATTTACCTTTAGTGGAATTTTCTTATAATAACAGTTATCATGCTAGCATCGAGATGGCTCCTTATGAGGCTTTGTGTGGGATAAAGTGTAGATCACCTATCTGTTGGGATGAGATCGGGGAAGCGAAGATATGGGGTATTGATTTGATTCAGGATTCAGTCGAGAAAGTCAGAATTATTCGGGATCGATTGAAGACGGCCCAGAGTAGACAAAAGAGCTATGATGATCACCGAAGACGGGATATTAATTTTCAGACCGGAGACTTTGTATTTTTGAAGGTATCTCCGAAGGTGGGTATTCGAAGGTTTGGGAAGAAGGGTAAATTGGCTCCGAGGTTTATTGGACCGTTTGAGATTTTGGGAAAAGTGGGGCTTCTTGCTTATCGACTTGCGTTTCCATTTTCTCTAGACCGGTTGCATAACGTCTTTCATGTTTCTATGCTTCGGAAGTATATGCATGATCCATCTCACGTGTTACCGAGAGTACCTGAGGATATTGAACCTGACATGTCATATAAGGAACGACCGGTTCGGATTCTTGATACCAAAGTGCAAGAGTTAAGGAATAAAAGCATTGTGTTGGTTAGAGTGCTATGGAGGAATCACAAGGTCGAAGAATCAACGTGGGAGCTCCGAGAAGAGATGGAACGGAAATATCCGTGGCTTTTTTTTTCAGGTAAGTACCTTTAAAATTCGGGTCGAATTTTCTTTAAGGAGGAGTGAATGTCACGACCCGAAAACCCGTCTCTATTTTCTTAGTAGTAAATATTTAATTATTTATTTATTTGCTTATTTATTTATCTATTTAAATATTTATGTGTGCATTTTATATCTCATAATATTTTTATGCCTAGCATTTTAATTAGTCATTTGTGCTAGTATGAAGTAAGGGAATTATTAGAGAAGATGGTATTAAGGGTAGTAGTAGTAGTGGTAGTAGTAGTAGTAGAGGGGGCCTAGGTGTAACATTTTGAAAATAATTCTACTTACTCCTTCCCTCTCCCTCACCTCCCTCCCTCACTCTTCCCTGTGCTCACACACACACACTCAATCTCTCTCTCTCTCTCCTCCATTGTTAAGAAGGTAAGAAATTCTCCCTTACATTTCCTTCATTTTGATCATCTTCCTCTCATTGTTTCTTATTGCTCATTTTATGGAAAATGTTTAGATCGTCGCTAGGATCGTGTAGAGCTAAGAAAATTCGAATTCCGTCATCTTTGATAAATTTCAAGTAAGTTGCTTTTCGCCTTTTTATGCTAAAAAAATGTTCATTCTAAGCTTATATGATGCTATGTTTGCTATATATTGCTTCTTGGTTGATTTTAGAGTTGATTGGCATTTTGTTCATTTTTGTGAGAATTTGATGTTTGAATCATTTCTTGATTTGAGTTGTTTAGATGTTGTTTTATGAGTCCTTTTAGGCTTATTTGTTATTTTGGTGCTTTGGCATACTTGATAGAAGTTGTAGTAGTAATTTTGAGACGGTGAAGCGATGGGAGTATTCATAATCAGCCAAATTTGTGCTCCAGGCCTGATTACACGAGTCGTCTAAGGTTACACAAGTCGTGTAGAGAAAAATGCTGAAATGGTGAAAAGTTACACGAGTCGTGTACTGCTACACGACTTGTGTAGCAGCTGTTACACGAGTCGTGTAAGGGTACACGACTCATGTAAAGGCCAAATTCTGCACTTGTATATTTTACGTGAAATCTTCCGGAGGCCATAGCTTCTTCATCCGGACTCCGTTTTAGACGTGTAAACTATCGTTTTAAAGATCTCCTTGAGTAATTCGAGATGAGTGGGTTTATTTAATTGAGTTTTAGGTTCAGATTAGGTCGAGCTCTCAGTAAGTGTTTCATAACACAAAAACGTTTAGAATTGGTCTAGGTTTTCTAGTTGACTCAGATGGTCATTGTGGAACACTCTAGGTTGGTAAAATGGTTCCTTTGTGAACACATATGTTATGGAATTTGATTAAGTATCATTTTGGAATGTTGAACATCTTTGATGTGTTGTTTGTATTGGTTCATCTTCATGGTGATTTATTTGGAATGGTTCCCTACTTTGGAATCATTGGTTGTTTATTTAAGCTAGTATTTATTACTTAGCATTTATTTTAAAGTTCAGCTGGTTAATTGTGTTCGAGTCAGGCAATGGATAATGCTATAATGGCACAGCCAAGTCTAGTATAGCATCGCCCATTGGCCCTTCTTTCCTCATCCAGATTGGCCTTGGTTGGGATGAGCTAGCTCCTTTGGTGAGTATTCTAGCTAGTCGTTTTGGGTATGACTCAGTGTCATTTTCCTTGTCCTTTGTGACATGTTACATTGTTATGGTTCCGGTACTGGGGTTGTTATCTTCAGCTGTTTATGCTACTATGAAGATGGTTTGATTGGTTGAAGCTGCGCAGCAATTGTTCTATCAGTTTGGGAAACCTTGGCTAATATCCTTTGTTACTTGTTTATTTCCGCTGCTATATGTTAACTGTTACTTCCTACGTGCTATATGAGATTTATTACTGTTATTGCATCATAGCATGTCATGTAGTTGCATTAGTAACTATTTGAGATTCATCTCACCCCATTTCTTTTTATCTTTGTTTTTCCTTAACCCCCCCAGGAGGAAAGGAATAGGACTCGCTGATCACGAGGAGGACGTCGAGAGGGTTCGTGGCTTTTGGGCAGGTTGTTATTTGGTTTACATTACTTAAATGTATAACCTTTGGGATAGTGTTACCAAACTATGACGTCATTTAGATTTGTAATCTTTTGTATTTTGGTGTAAGGTTGTGGAGCTTATACTAGTTGTATTTTATTGATGTTAAAAAAATGGATCTCTAAAACCTTGTGGCACATCTTTTGGTATTAAAGAGGAATTTTTATCTTCTGTATTTTGGTGTTTTAATAATTTAAGTCGACGTCCAGCTCGCGAGTTCCCGGCCCGCGGGGTCGGGGTCGCGACACGGTAAGTACCAATTGAACCTATATTGCAGAAGAGGCCCTTGTCAGTCTTGAGTAACACTTTCGGTCCATGAAGAGGCTTTAGAACACATATTGGGCACACGACTCAAAACCACATAAGAAAAGACTTTTTTTTTATAAGTCGGAGGGACGGAGTCCCTTTTCAGTTTCTAAGAAAATAATGGAATCGTCACACTAGTATATAGGCCTTCTCGCGGTCCCATATTCTCATCGGATTCCATCACGCTTGTGAATCCTACACATGTCGGGATTAAACTAACTTAATGTAGTAAAGCATACATGCGGGGACGGATTTTTATTTTCATCCATAATAACCACTTGGGGACGGAGTTTTATCTCGTCCATGATAACCACTTGGCATGTATGTTTTGATCAGGAACGCAAGTTTAAACTTCAAACTTCCCCAGCGGAGTCGCCACTGTAGATACCCCGGGAGGGCACGGCTTTGTCTAGAGCGCGTGTGTTGTTCCTAGGATGTCTATTCGTGTTTTATTTGTTTAGAGTCGCCACCTATGTTTTAGAGGAACGTAAGAAAAACCTAATATTTAGCCTAAGTTTGATGCGAAAACAGAGATTCTTGTTATGAGGTTCGGAGGTTAGGTTACGAGATGGGAAGTACTTAAACACCCATCTCGCCCGACTAATGTCGGTCTTGCTTGATCAAAGTCTACATAAAATAAATGTTCTTCTTGTTCTTGATGATAAAAAAAGGGGTTTTAAAAAAGGTGTTTGGAATGTAGGGAGTTGACTCCTTGACCAACTTCAATGGAATGGAACGATCATTGGTGTCATGTCCCAAAATGATTTGGGTGATTGCACGATTGATTAAAATAAAAGGAAGAGATGAAGTAGAGAAGAAGGAGGAAGATGAACTTTTACCTATGCTTCAAAGATCTTCAAACACTTCTTGGTGACTTCCTTGAAAAAGCCTTGGAAATGATTTTGGTATAGTTTGTGTAGAGAGAATTCTTTTGTCCAAAAGAGTGCTAAAAGAGGGTCCAAAAGAGTGCTAAAAAAGGGTCCTTTGAAAGGGTGGAAAATGGATGTTTTTATAGGTGAAAACAAATGTTTTTGGTGCCAAAACTTAGTCACCAAGAAATCTTTCCCGGGAAAAATCATGTAAAATGAGCAAGGGAGGAATTCTTGGACAGAAATCTGTAACTGACGCCCAGAGGCGCGCGCTTCCCACCTTGGGGGCGGAAGGCACGCGCTTCTGGCTCCTATGGTCGGAGGCGCGCGACTCAGACAAGGCAATTTTGACAGAATGGACTAGAAAGTTAGCCCTGTTATTCAGTTTAGTCCCTGGACTTAATGAAGTCAGTCAGGAACTTAACAGAAGTAACAGAAACTAACGAGAAACACTTAAAAGAGGGAGAAACACAAGATCAACCGTGCAACCGGGGTGAGCGGTCCAAGGCGGGCTGTCTACAACGTGCGACAAGAGAATTCAAGATTCGAAAGATATGAAAGATTAAGAACACATTCTTTTTCTTCGGATAGCTTTGATTTTGATGATCTTTAGATGATGATGATTTCTTTTCTTTTTTTCTTTTTTTTTTTTTTTCTTTTTTTTTAGACACGATGTGCAATGCTCGCGTTTCAATCTATTCTTTGAAAAAGATGAAAGAAAGTAAGTATGTGCAAAGAGGGAGAATTAGGAAAGAAAAGGAATCGTGTATATATTGTTTTTTTGAGAGTTTGTACAAGAAATGAGAGTCGAGGTAAGTGTATGGTGAAGCGAGGTTGGAGGCTTAGCGCGAGTACTCAAAAAAATCAATTCCCGACACCCTTTTGATTAAGTCTTCTCGACGACGTCTCTAGGGATGTAACATTTGCATTAGCCCCAGTTTTCGATCGCGGGAGCCCTAGTACATTTCGATGGCAAGTTGGTAGATGTTGGCCATCGAAGCCCCAGTATCTCAATGTATCACACTGCCAAGGACTCAACTGTTTAGAAGAGCAGCCCTATCCATTCAATGCTCATTCATGTGACTCAGGAAAAGGGAACTTTCACAGAGTTTGACATTTCATTGCCGGGATTTAAAGAAGCCCCAGTGTGCTTCAGATGTTGGTTGTCGATTCTGTTGTTCAGTCCTTGATCTATCTACGCAAGTGTTAATTTGTATTGCTGTTAATTTTGTTAATTTGAGTACGCATCATGATCAAGTGGTGAATCTCAATGTGTGTGTGAATACCGACTCTCCCTTTGTTTTCAAACTTGGTTTAGTTTATAAAGTCGAGTACACCGTCATCCCTTTCTTTATTGATTTTGTCTATTAAATAAGGCATCCCTAGAAAGAAAATACGAGTACCATTTAGCAAATGATTGTTAACGCACAAAAGGCACCCCCAATTTTTTTGTCATTGAAATTTCTCATGCACAAGATTTAGGAATAAATTAAAAGGGGTGAGGAAGCCCGAGCTTGGAACGGACCATCACGGCGGGAAAGCTGTTCCTCCATAACGCTGCTGCGTACCCAGAAATATGGTTAAGCTAGGATAGCCCCTACCCGGCTAACTTACACGTCTAGAGGTGACACCAAAGCAAGATGAACATAAGGGGGAGTTGGCCTTCACTTCGGTTTTCGAGCTTGGAAAGGACCATCGCGGCGGGAAAGCTCTTCCTCCATAAGGCTGCTGCATACCCAGGAACCTGGTTAAGCTAGGATATCCCCTACCCGGCTAACCTACACGTCAACATTGTAATTAGAATTTGCCATTGCTCCCTCTTTTCCCTTAAGTCATCAATTCCATTTTTTTTATTTTTTTTTAGAAATGACCGGGGGTGCCAAAATATAAATATAAATTTTAGGTATCTAAAAGGTACCCATATTTTGATTTTGAAATGTTTTGTTTGTAAACAAATTCGATAACTAAAAGGATGACAACGTACTATGGACTCGATAAATTAAATAAAAAATTATCGACTCAGGGGTTTTCAGTATTAGTGCGCTTTTTGGGAGATTCACGATTTGATCACGATACTTAGGCAAATTACAAAAATTAACCTAACACGCATTAAGACCAGGATAGATAAATCAAGGCACATGATTCTCTTCATTGGCGACCTTCGGTTGTGGAAGCCCTAGCGTTTGACGATCTTCATTTGCGGAAGCCCCGGTATTTGAATGACAAGCCTCTGCATTTGCTTGGAGAGTAACCGGAGTAGAGCTTCATCAAAGGGATGCTCGTAACTGACCCTGAATACTACGCTAGAGGGCGGGCGGGATTCTCCCTCTACGCAATTTGGTTGAAAGGAAAGAATGTTTTACTTTTTATGGGGACAGAATTTTTATGTGCAAAAGAATGATTGTTTAAAGAATAAAAGAATGCAAAAATGATTTTATTTGGAAGGATTTAAAAGCAAGCAACGCACAAAAATCCTATAAAGCCGGACAAGCACAACGCTTAGTTTTGACACCTTGTCTTTGATTAATTCCTGGAACAGTGGATTCCTTCTCCCGAGTATGAGACCAATGTTTTTCACCTGTACCTATGACCGTCATAAGCCTCTAGCAAAGGGCCCATACTCTTTCGGGAATCCATCACTCTCGTTACGATCTACGTGAGAGTCTTTGGAAATTTTGAGTCAATCCCACTCATTTCATTCGAATATCCACATTTGAGATTTGTTTTATGATCTCGAGAAATGAATAGGATTGATTTAATATTTCTTTAGACAAGAACCGGCTAAAAGTCAAGGACATGTATTTTCCGAAAACAAGTCTCAGACGCGACTTTTGAGATAGCTGATTGGATGGGGGCTTAACCTCTTAACCACGACAGTGAGACGCGGTCTCGAGTCGGGAAAGGCAACAGCGGGTATCAATTCGAGGGATCAAGAGATCCCCGTCACCCTCGGGCTCCAAGTCCCCAAAGGTTTGTACGGTAACAGATGACGGTATAAGTTCGCAAATGTGAATTGTGTGAGGTATCTAATTTTTGAGAAAAAGAGATTTTGAAGGACAAAGAAAAAGCACATTTTTTATGTTTTATTTTTTATTTCTTTTTTTATTCACACAAAGAATAAGGGAAAAAAAGAATAAACCTGCACAAGCAAAAAAATGTTAAGGCATATATATATACATGTAAGGAAAAAAGGCAAATAATGGCGGAAACACACATTTTGAGTCTAGCCACTTTTGAAAATGTCCCCAGCAGAGTCGCCACTTAGACGTGTCCAAAATCTAACCGGAACCGGCTAACCGGAGATTTTTTAACCGATCAAACCCGGCTAACCGGTTAACCGTGAACCGTCAACCGTATTTTCAAGGTTCGGTTAAGGTTAGTCCATTTTGATAACCGTCAACCGGCGGTTATAACCGGGAAGCTAACCGCCGGTTCAACCGTCTATACTAACCGTCAGTTTCTTACCATTTTCGAGTTAGTTTTAAGAATTACAGTCAATTTTTTTTAACAATTTCAGTTAGTTTTTTAACGATTTCAGTTAGTTTTCTAACAAAATTGGTGTTTTTATTTCATTTTCAGTTAGTTTCTTAATGATTTTTAGTCAGTTTTCTAACAAAATCCTAAAAAACTGTTTCTTTTTAAAATAAAATAAATAAATAATTGAAAAAGTCTCATAACCGGGTTAACCGGCAAAACCGGCTTAACCGGTTTAACCGTTAACCGGATAACCGTA
This sequence comes from Campanula takesimana, assembly GCA_026119855.1. Classification (NCBI taxonomy): domain Eukaryota; kingdom Viridiplantae; phylum Streptophyta; class Magnoliopsida; order Asterales; family Campanulaceae; genus Campanula; species Campanula takesimana. The sequence continues at coordinate 1,435,760 of JAOWBW010000039.1, read as the reverse complement.
ACCGGATGTGGCGGTTAGAAGGTTACTCCACGGTTAGGGATTACCGGTAAAATTAACCGGCGGTTATAACCGGCTAACCGGCGGTTAATCGGCATGGACACGTGGCGACGCCACTGTGAGAGCCCGCGTGCGAACCTTATCGAAATGGGTCCGTACGAATGCGGTTCGAATCCTCTCGGTTTCTCATAATGGTTTCTCTACCTTTGTTTTTGAAGGTACAGAGTTGCCACTTCATTTTATTTAAGGAAACTAGAGATAAAACCTTTTTTGAATTTGAAGTGGGTTCGGGGGGCTAAGTTACGAGTAGAGAAGGTGATTAGCAGCACTCCACTCGCCCTTAGGGTCTTTAGCATGCTTCCGCCTACTATTCATTTTAAGTGCCTTTTGAAAATGCCTTATATGCCCTAACATTGGAAAAAGTGTGTGTATTTATGTATAAGGAGTCTCCTAATGTAGGTCGATTCATTTGCTCGCAACCGAAAACCGGTTTGGATGGATTCCCGATTGGTTTTCAAAAAGAATTTGAATCATTTATACAAGTAAGAAAAAATAATGGGGAGAGGGGAATATTGTACAAATAATACAATTATATGAAAAATGGGAAAATCCCATGAAAGAATGTCTATAGCCAAGGTTGATCCTCCAAGTTTACGGGCTGCTGTGGATTACCATGGCTGTACCTGTGAAATACCTATCCAAAAATAGATCTAAAGCTTGAGATTAACTCCCAAGGTGTTAGAGCACATGTATGAATTTTTATTGTATTTATGGATTGATATTTCATGTTTAGATCATGCCAAGAACATTCATATAAATTCAGCCCAGCACAGAAAAATATAGCATATCAGACTTTGATGACCAATTTACACTATCATAACCTATGAATCTGAGAAAACTCAAAACACGAAAGTTGAATATAATATATCAAACATGATGTATGCCAAGTTTCAAAGTCATAAAACAATATTTGATGCTTAAAAAGTGCTCTGACATATATACGTCACAATCTGGAAATAACAAATTTGGAAGCAAACACTTGATTTAGAAAATGGAAAGAAGCCTTTACTTAGGACATACAATTGTTTCAAAAGCATGAAAATAATTATTGATTTGTTAAGAACAAATTTCATGATTTTACTTTGACTTGAAAATCTAGTTTTGATAGGTTTTTAGACTTGAAAACCCAGGTTAGTCAAAAGTGCAGCAAGCAAGGCAGCAGGTTTGAACTACGAAAATACCTATAAAAACATGAACTAGACATGGAATGATACCACTAAACTTTCCATGAATCATATTAAATATGTAATTAACAACTTTGATGTTTTGAATTAGATCTAAAAACGAACTTATGATAGAGAAAGCAGCACATCAAAAGCCTTGGTTTAAACAGCACATACTGGACAGATTATACATAGCATGAAGATAGGTATCATAACATGGCTTAAGCTCAGATAAAATCCATGAGACTTGTGGAACTTGTTTATTAACATGTTATTAACATTATGGAGTATCTATTTATGGACAAACATGGACAAAAATGAGAATAAACAAGAAAGAACAAGATGAGGGCAGATTCTGCACATGCTGAGTAAATAGGTTATATCTTGCTGAGATTTGAGATTCAAAGCATGAGACAAACACCAAAATAAACTTAACACATATATATACATGGTAGGACTGGATTTTGAACATTTATAATATATTAAGCATGTGTATTTACTAAGCTAAACAAAGGTTACATAGATAATAAGGCAGATCTAGTCACTAGTTGACTAGATTCCCAACAAATCATACAAAACTTACATATTTAAATATAATAACTTACAAGAAGGAAACTTATCTAGGTTAGGGGATGTTGGTGTGCTTCCTTTGTCTCCAAGGGAAGATTTTTTTTTTGTTGTTTGATGTTTGAGAGTTGGAATACTTGAGAATGCTTGAGTTTGAGTTGTGTTTTGGGTTGTTTTGTGGTGGTCTTATGGTGGTTTAGTGGTGGGATTATGGTGGCCGAATGGTGGGGCTATGAAGGTGGGAGAGAGGAGCTTGGGATTGAGAGAGTTTGGGAGAGAATGGGTTTGGAGTTGTGGTAAGAATTGGTAAGAAGTTAGGATGAGTTGGGAGTGTTAGAAGTTAAGAATGAGGAGGCCATTTGGGAGGTCATAGGAGGGAGGAGGGAGGTGAGAATTAGGACAAGAACACCCCTATAGTAGGGGTAGAGGAGGGAGGAAGGAGGTTGTGGTTGAGGGAGGAAGAGTGAAGGAGAAGAGGAAGAAAAAATGGGGCAAACATGATGATTTTGGTTGAAAATAGGAAAAAACTGAAAAAGCTGTGAATAGTGTTTGCACGGCCGTGCACTTTTCAACGCGCGGCCGTGGAACCAAACTTGGTGCCCAATTTTGAATTTTAAGTCTTTTTTCTCTTGACTAATCATGAAGTTCCAAGTGGAACCTTAGGGATGGTCAGGCGGCTTTGGTGCACGGTTGTTCCAGCTTCGGCTTTCCGCTCCGCAACTGCTCCGTTGTGCGCGCTCCGGTGTCCTAGTTGCCCGCGGGCCCAACAGGAAAGTTGCTCGGTAGATTTTTCTGGTCAATCCGTTTTACCTACAAAATGTTAGAAAGAAAGGAAAAACATAGATAATATTTTAAAAGCATAAGATGACCAGTAAAAGGCTTTTTTAACAGTGCGGGACCCGGCGAGGGGTCCCGGCACACGAATTTTCGAGGATAGACCTTTTTACTCTGTTTTGAGCCCTGATTATGAATACGGGCTCGGTTTATTCATCAGATGCACTGATAAGGCACTCAGTAGTCCCGAATAGCCAAATCTGTGAGTTTAGGTCAATTATCGCGGTTTAGACCAATTAAAGGGTAGGTTTAAGGGGTGCGAGATCGGGGTGTCTACAAGAAGCAAACAAGACGATTGAGACCATCATACGGAAAATGACCTCAACAGGAAGAGACTGGCCCGAGAAATTGCCTCTAGCATTATGGGGCTACCGCACATCAATCTGGACAATAACGGGAGAGACCCTGTACACATTGGTTTATGGTTCTGAAGCTCTACTCCCAGTCGAACTTGAAGTTCCCTCTTTGTGAGTCCTGCTCGAAATTCAAGTCAATGAGGTTGATTGGATGCAAAGTCGATACGAACAATTAGCTCTACTCGACGAAAAGAGGCTAAGAGCGTTCGAACGCACAAGGGCTTATCAACAGAGAATGGCCAGGGCTTTCAACAAGAAGGTGAAGCCCCGAGACATCAAAGTGGGAGACTTGGTTCTAAGACAGCATCCTCTCAATGCCATGAATCCCCTCGGGAAATGGGGACCCCGATGGATCGGTTCGTACGTGGTCAAGAAGATACTAAGCGGTGGTGCAGTCCGACTCGTAGACTTGGATGGCGACCAATTGCCAAAGGAGGTCAACCTCGACAAGCTCAAGAGATTCTACTCTTAACAAATAAAGACCATAAAAAAAAAAAAAAAAAAAAAAGCTCGCTAGGTTGAAAACCCGCAAGGGCGTCCTAGGCAAAAATTAAAGCAAAGGGCAAAAAAAGAAGCCCGCTAGATTGAAAACCCGCAAGGGCGGTCTAGGCAAAAAAAAAAAAAAAAAATTGTCTTCATTTGTTTGAACTACGGAGACCTGAGCTTCCATACTGGAAGAACGTAGGCAACCTTCGGGTGCGGTCTAAAACAATCATTTTTACCCAATCATTTTATAAACAAGATGCAATTTTTATTCATTCCATGAAGCGTTTTCACCATTACAATGGACATTTATTGAGCAATAAAAGACATAAAAAACATTAAAATCCTAACAAGTGGTCTATTGCAATCTTGGGGTACAAGGAACAATCTAGTTTCTTCTTAGCCTTCGAAGGGACACCCGAGCGGCTCTCACTCCTACTCCTTTTGGGCGGCCTAGGCACACTGAGACGGACCACAACCTTCTTCGCAGCAAGGCGTCTCTGAGCATAAAGGTTATCCAAGTGAGTGCCGAAGGGGTTAGCTAAAATGTTGTTTGAATCAGCGGCAGCCTCCTTGTATCTCAAAGCACTGCTAGACTCAAAATCCTTCCCTAACAACTCAGCCCGAAGAGTGTCAACCCAAGTGATACCGCGGTAAAGAGTGCCGAACAGATAATCCAAGTAACTCTCGGGGAGGAAAATACTACCCCTGTGAGTAGGGACCGAAGCCCACCAATGACGGTCGTCTCCCCAAACCAACTGAAGTTCCCTCGAAAAGTACGGACCCATGTACAAAACTGGAAGAAGCACTCCACTCCTCGGAAAAGGAACTATCTGCTGACGACCAAACTGTCTCAGAACTCACTCCGGTTGATAAAATGAAGAATCTCTGAGACCGGGAAGGACCACATGATCAAAACCCAAGGTCTATTCCACAAAGGGACAAAGCCCCCAAGAAGGAGGACACCACTCAATGTCAACTGATGACCGAGATGCAAGGAAATTCTTCCAACCATCCTCAGTTAAGTCTCGAATCAGCAGTCTCCTCCTATGAATAGCGAAAGGAGAAAGATCACCATCCGGAGAGTAAATCCTGAAATGCTCCCGAAGCCATATGGTCAAAAGTAAGGGGCTTCCCCAACGTATCTCACCCGTCTGATGCAACTCGTCCAGACCATATAAAATTTCCCCCACTATAAGAGGGATTATGCTGAACCGCTGCCCTTTCGCCTACAAGACTATCTCAGCCAGCTGTGCGTCAGCAGTATCGAGAGGCATAATGAACAAGACCTCACTGAAAAGACAAACTTCCAAGGCATTCCTCTTAAAGGACTGAACCGCTGTGTCCTCCGAATGCAAACTGAAAAACATCGGCAACTCAGTTATGTCTACCACGGTACCGTGCAACATTTTCTTCACATCTTCAATGGGAAGGTTCAACAAATCGGACCAAGAATCAATCACACCACAGTGGTACTTGGGGACGGCAATTCGACCTGCCAGTGGCATGCCAAGAATGGGACCAAAGTCATCAACAGTCGGCACCATTTCATTTGCCAAAAAGTTAAAAGTGTGACTGTCACAATCCCAAAAGGCTGCAGCGACCTTCAATAAATCTCAATCTGGCTTCAAAGTCTGTAGTGTAAAAAGAATGTGGAATCCGAAGTCCTTGACAAAAGCCTTCTTGGGATGGGTCTTGAACGAGTACACAAAGGTCAACAAGTCCTTCTCATAGTCACCAACAACTTTGGCATCAAGGGTGAAAAGGTTGGAAGCCATGGAAAATATGGATTATGAGCAAAATCAAGCAAGGAAAAGGAGTTCAAGAATGGCAGAAAATAGCTATTGGGGAAATGGTTTCGAACAGAGGCTGATATTATAGCTGTTGGGGATCTTTTGCCAAGCAAATGTCAAGCCCCAGAATTCGCTCCCCAGAAGCGCTCGCCTCTCGTCACCCATATGGAAAGCGCGCGCTCCCCGAAATCACAATCAGAAGCGCCCGCATCCCATTTCAGAAATACATCAACAGGTCCTTGTCAAAGAATAAAGTCACATAGGAACAAAATTCAGACCTCCTCAGAACCAACCAGGCCGAGACGATAGCTTCGCCCTTGAACACACAGTTCGGCACACATTGGTTTGATCCGCAGTCAACTGTTCCTGCACTCCACATCAGACAATAAGCAAGTGCGGCTTCAAACAGCAGACAACCAGCAAGTGCGGATTCAAACAGTAGACACCAACAAGTGTGACTTCTAACAGCAGACACCAGCAAGTGCGGCTTTTAACAGCAGACAACAAGCAAGTGCGGCTTTTAATAGCAGACACCAGCAAGTGCGGCTTCTAATAGCAGACACCAGCAAATGCGGCTTCTAACAGCAGACACCAGCAAGTGCGGCTTCTAACAGCAGACAACAAGCAAGTGCGGCTTCTAACAGCAGACACCAGTAAGTGCGGCTTCTAACAACAGATAACAAGCAAGTGCGGCTTCTAACAGCAGACACCAGCAAGTGCAGCTTCTAACAGCAGACACCAGCAAATGCGGCTTCTAACAGTAGACATAAGCAAGTGCGGCTTTAAACAGCAGACAACCAGCAAGTGCGGCTTCTAACAGCAGACAACCAGCAAGTGCGGCTTCTAACAGCAGACAACCAATAAGAGCGGCTTCAAACAACAATTTTGGTCCATGGAGAACCACTGAAATCACCACCTCTTCCATCAACAAAAGCCACTCACACAGGGAGCGCACTTCTATCCCTCAAAATTTTAGATTCCTGCTTTCATCGAGTTTTTGATTTTTCTTGGTGATGTCCTCGGTGGATGTCTTTCTTTCATCGGCGCGTTTTACTTCGCAATTCCCACCGCTGAGGGGCTCTGTAGACACCCCGCCTTGGACCACTCACCCCGATTGCACATTTGATTTTGTGTTTCTTTTTGTTTGAAGTGTTTTTCATTAGTTTCTATTACTTATGTTAAGTTCCTGACTGACCCCGTTAAGTTTAGGGACTAAACTGAATAACAGTTCTGACTTTCCATTCCATTCTGTCAAAAAAAGCCTTTTCAAAGTCGCGCGCCTTCCGCCTCCATAGGCCGAAAGCGCGTGCATCTGGGCGTCAGTTACAGATTCGGCCCAAGAATTCCTCCCTTGCTCAATTTACATGATTTTGCCCGGGAATTTTATCTTTGTGACTTCGTTTTGGCACCAAATACAACTGATTTGCACCTATAAAAACCCCTCTTCTTCACCATTCAAAGGGACTCTTTTTGGCACAAGAAAACTCTACCAAAGAAGAGAACTTTTGATAACTATACCAAAACTCTTAAGGCATTTTCAAGCATTTTCTCCAAAGAAGCCCTTGAAGACTCTTCAAGTTTAGGTATTTCTACTTCTTTTTTTTTTTCTCTCTTTCTCTCATCTCAAACTCTTCTTTCATCTTTCATCAAAGTGTGCAATCACCCAAACTATTTTGGGACATGACACCAAAGGCTACTTCATTCCCTTGAAGTTGGTCAAGGAGTTATCTCCCCATATTCAATCCATCTTTTAACCCCTTTCATCTCATTTTCAAAGAATAGGAAGAACACATGTTTTTTATGTATATTATGAACAAGCAAGACCAACATTAGTTGGGCAAAATGTGTGTTTAAGTACTTCCCATTTCGTAACCTAACCCCCGAACCTCAATACACGAATCTCTGGTTTTCGTAACAAAACATAGGCTAATCTTTAGGTTTTTCTTATGTACCTCTAAAACATAGGTGACGACTCTAACAATTAAAACCAATTAGACATCCTAGGATCCTTCCACCACTCTAGCCAATCCGTGGGCTCCTCCTAGGGTATCTACAATCGGATTATTCTCAAAGATATGCATAATCTAGGGTTTCCCCAGAATCCAAATCTGATCAGAACCTTGGGAACCATGCCAACCTCGAAGGTTGGCCAGATGGCCACATATTCCTCTGCCGGGCGGCCACTCTTTTCGGCCCAAATCCCTATAAATAGGTGACCTCAGTTCATAATTTCAACACACAATTCATTCTGCGAGTTTCAGAGTCAAAACTGACGACAAAACTTCGTTTAAGCCTTTCTGGCACCCTTGAATCCTCTTCGAATCATCAAGAAGCTTCAATCATAGTTCTTGCCGATCAAGGTAAGTCTCCTAACCCTTTTTACTTGCGTTCTTGTTATGTTCTTAGGCTAGATTTGTTTTATGCATGTTTTTATTATGTTTATTCATTCATATTCATATGTTCTTCATGCGTTCTTCATACTCTTAGTCTAATCTCATAATATATGCCATATTTAGGGTAATGATCTTCATGCTTACATGTTCATGCATATGTTTTCATGATGTTCTTATTATTATGCTAGATCTAAGACTTATTCTACATAACATACTAGATCTAGGGTTTTAATCCTTATTTATGTGCATATAACATAGCCAATGATGATCCTAGGGTTTCATCAAACCCTAATACGATCTAGGAACTACTTCTAACCCTAATCTTCCCCCTCTTTATGCATGATCCCGCTTCATCTCTCTATTCTAATTATCAATGAACTATGCTTACCTGAGCTTCTCATGATGAGAAGAACGTAGGAAATCCTTGGATTCAGTCTCAAACACACACACACACACACACACACATTGATCATGAAAGAAAGATTAATTCGTCGGGCAATAGGAGTGATCACATGAATATTCTTCTCTTATTGTAATTTGACCACCGAACCCTATTATTCTCATGAATGGTTTTTTTCAATGTTTTAACTACAAATAAAATAGTGTGGCGACTCTCAATTTCAATCTCGCGCATTCACAGTGGCGACTCTGCTGGGGAACTTGTTTTTTGAAAACTTTTTTCAAAACTTAAGAGGGTCTAGCTTTCATTACTTCATGATTTTGTGTGTGCTCTAACTGCCATGTGCGCTCTTTTTCTTTAAAACTACAATTCTGCATGTTTCAGGCGTTTCTGTACTTAGGGTCCGCACGCCTGCTAAGCCCCCGTACGCCCGCTGTCTAGCCATACAGCTCCCATTTTATGCAAAATTGGTTCTAACGATTTTCGGCATGTTTTTGTGTTCATGGCATGCTCAAATATTGTAGATCTGCTTTGCTTATGTTTATTTCATGCTTAGATACAATTACTCTGAATTGTCATGCTAGTATACTTCTCTCATGCATTGCATCTCATCATAAAATCATGTTTTAATCGCACACTACCACTAGTCCGTGTCACACTGCACACCCTACTCCAGAAAATCCGCCGAGTGTACATATTTAGGCGATCCCGTCGCCTCTATCTTCATGGAACCCATACGCTTGCGAGCGATTGAGGTTTAACCTTGTCTGTGTCTAAACTATACACCTTGATCGAGTTTAAGAACACTTACCAAAGCGGTTATCTTAAGTCATCTTTTCTGTCATCATTCATCATGTTGCATGAACCATCTAGGTCAAGCCCGTTATCTTGACCAAGGACCGAGTCATCTCCCTTTCTTTTTGACCCCTACGGTCATCTTCTAATGCTTATGGTTTTCAAAAAAAATCACTAACCTCTTGCGGTCACTCTCTCACTTGTCTTACTTAACCCAAACTACGGTGACCTGAGCCTCTCATTATGTGGGACCTCTCCCTCATGATATGGGGAACGTAGGCAGCTCCGGCCCGGTCAAACTTTTAATATTTTCATTCAAAGTACATTTCAAAAAATCACGGAGATCAAGTTTTTTTCACAAAAAATGATTTTATAAGCGATGCCTTATCATGCATCATGTCTGCCAAAGAGATTATCACAGTCGTAACCAAAGATGCTACTCAAGATCTTGAGACAACCCTCCACGCCAGCACCGTTCTCAATAAGCAAGAAGCCCTCTTCGAGACCGTCCTAACGAGCAGGCAACCCTCTTCCGGACCGCTCTCAATGAACAAGTAGCCTACTTTGAGACTATCCTCCTCAAGCAAGCAGACCGGTTTCAGAAAGAGATGTACAAGGCTCTAAAGGACACCAAGGAGCATCTCTGGTCCAATATCTATGGCATCTACGAGTACCTCAACCGTACTCTCCCTCATACTTAGTTTCAATACCCGTACGCTCCTCAAATGTATAAACCACCATAGACTTTCCCCATTGGGATGCCTCCTATGACTACTCATCAGCAAGGGATACCAGTATCTAAACCGCCCCTAAAGATTGTACGTGAAAAAAAAGATGAGTGTGAGTACGATGACTTGGGTATGCCATTATCCAAATGCTTCAAAAGTCTAGTTCAAGCCGGCAAGTTGTCTCCTTTACTCCACTACAAACCAATCGTTGCAAGAGAAGACTTGGACTCTTCCAAATATTGCAAATACCATCAATACATCGGACATGACTCCGAGGATTGCCTCCAGCTGAAAAGGAGGATCCAAAGCCTCATTGATAGCGGAGTCATCACCCACCAAAGGAATGCATGGGCATGAGCAAAGTCCAAGCAAGGAAGAAACTACACCGGGGCTACCTCCTTTAATAAAAAAAAAAGATTCTTTCAGTCTTCGTAGGTTCTAGAGAGTCTTTTAGTCAGAGTCCACCTTGGACATTAGTCTTTTATTTTACTAGAAAAAGTCTTGTTTGGACCCTAGTTAGATTGTTAAAGTCCACCTCGAACTAGTCTTTTAATTCCAATAATAAACGAGTCTTTATTTCTTTTCTCTCTAGACTTGAGACATAATCTTGCATACATCAATTCCATGAAAGTCGTATTAATCTCAATTATCAATTAATTGCTATATCTTTATATGACGAATTACTCGCGAATATACTCATTAATGAAGACTCATTAAAAGGTAAATGGACACACAAACCCTCATACATAACTAAACAAACAATTAGTCCAAAAATAAAAAACGCTTTGATCAATCGAATCGTTTTCGTTTTTCTGTATACACTCTCTATACCTACCATCATACATATACACACTCACTGTGTACACCCCTTCTTTATATACTCTCTTTGTGTACACCCACTGTGTACACCCCTTCTTTATATACTCTCTGTGTGTACACCCACTGTGTACACCCTCTCTTTATATACTCCTCTTACACACTTCCACCTTCCCATGTCCTTGAAGAAGACGACCACTGCAGAGCTGCTCACCATCGAAGAAGCGTCTACACAATCATAAAGGTTGTCCGTTCCCGTCACAACTACAACATGACGATGCACTGGGGCTATCTGTCCTCCTCGAAGATGTCAACGAAATGCAAGGGGCTATTCAAAACCCCTCTACGAGTTCTACCTCCCGAAGACAAAAGCGAACTAGGGGCTCATCTTGCCCAACGTTTCATATGTAAATGTATATAAAAAAAAGAAAAAAAAGCTCGCTAGGTCGAAACCCACAACGGGTGGCTTAGGCAAAAATTAGAGCAATTGCAAAAAAAAAAGAAACCCGCTAGTTTGAAAACCCGCAAGGGCGGCCTAGGAAAAAACAAGGGTGTGCACAAAGAAATAAAATCAAAACAAAGAAAAATAGAAGGGGCTATCATCATAGAAAGTAAAAGTCCCCTTTTTCTTTCACTTCTTATTTTCTATTTTTATTTCTTTTTCAAAGGAGTTCAACTCAACTCGACAACAGCGGTCCAAAACAACAAGCAACAAATGGAGCAGACCACCACTCAAACCCGGTATCATCATCAACCGGGAAACCACTTAAAACCAAACACAACCCACCTTGGGCCAACTTTGTTTCTTTTCTCTCTTCCCACATATACCCACTCAAACCCGGTATCATCGTCAACCGGGTCATCCTCGAACTACGCGGACCTGAGCTTCTCACATTGAGAAGAACGTAGGAAACCTCTGGGTCCGGTCCACAAAATATACAATCCACCTCGAGCCAACTTTCTTTCTTTTCTCCCTTCCCCATGCACTACAATTTCTATTCCATTTCTCGATTAATCAAGGCGTTTATTATTTTGAGACTACTTGTCTAAAACATAATCATAAGATACATAACTAATCAATGAGGTCCATTCTCGAGCAATCAAAAGACAATTCTGAATATGACAACTTTTAAATGTCTCGACAAGTCTTCTGTTCTACAATCTAGGAAAGAGCTAAACACTTACTTTCTGTCAAGCAGGGGCTTCCTTCCTTTTATACATACACATACTTCCCATAGAGTCTGTACGAAAACTCCCCCTCCCGTTCTCTCTCTCTCTCTCTTCTCTCACCATAACGAAAATGCTCCTACAAGTCATCCGTACAATTCTGTCTTTTTTCTTATTTTGAGTTGACTGAAATAAATAAATAAATAAATAAATTAATTTATTAAAAAACGACGCAAAAAGAGTATACCCACCTAGATTGAAAACCCGCAAGGGCGGTCTAGAAAAAAAACAGGGTGCGTCTAAAAGGAGGTAGGATCCCCCCACTGTTGGGTTTTGCACAATCAAGCGCAGCGGAATAAACCCAAAAGCCTAGATCCGTTCAAGATGATTAAATTAATACAAGTTTGAATTTAGAATACTAACCGTGATAGAGCTTTAAAATTTTCAGATCTTCAATCTCTGTTCTTCGCGATTCATTAAATCACGATCGCAGGAACACGAACAAGAAGATTATTAAGCAATCACCCTCTATGGATATCCACACGCGAACGAATATCAAGAACTCCTTCTTGATCTGGACTGCTAGATTCAAAATAGGTTATATGAATTTTGTGTTCTTGATCTTTGATCAAGAATATTGTTTCTCCAAACAACTAGGTTTCATATGCTTAATGGCTGGTGAAATATATTTATATAGGTCCTAGTCCTTAACCCTTAAGTACCTAGGAAACCTAAATCCCATCACCCAAATTAAGCAGCAGATTTTCGGCCAAGGCAGCACTGGAACGGTCATGCCAATAGGGCCGCTAGTGCCTTGCCTTTTGTCGATTATTGGCATGGTCGTGCTTTATAATCGACACGGTCGTGCCATTTGGCACAGTCGTGCTTCATAAACCGCACGGTTGTGCCAGACGAAAATCCTGCCCTTTTGCCTTTTAACAATTCGTTCTTTTGTGTGTGACCCCATAGGATTATATCAAGTTGGCAATGAGTCCAAACACATTTTGCTCTAGCAGGTCATCATGATTACCCAAATGATTTAACTTTATCAAAGTTCGCTTATCCTTTATAGAACATAGCACAATCCTTTTGTCCACGACGTCATTGAGCGTAAGACATGGTCAATGGTCAACTTATAATCCCAATACTTTTCTCGATCCCAAATAGTTTGATAACACAAATGACATCGATCTCATCAATTCATTTGAGCACGACCATGCATTTCATCAACACTATTCATCGAGGGGCCCAAGCCTGACATCTCTCATAAAGAGTTACAAATCCCATCTTAACTTATTACACTTCCCTACATAGCTTCGATCATGCCAATCATATCCTTTATAATCACTTGGTTAAGAGTGACGTTTGAATATGTCAAACATGATTTCCATTATGTGGAAGATCGCAATAATCTCAGGTCGTAGGATTCTAATGACACCAACAATGGGGGGAGTGTTGGCAGATATATAAAAGACCTGTAAGAACTGAACATTTTATTGGGATGGAGATTATATCAACATTTTATGGGGATGGAGATTATATCATTATAACTATTGGGGACGGAGATAGCTTAACTAGATTATGAAGAACTGAATAAGAACATGAAGAACTGAACAAGAACAATATTAAAGAGACTCTAGAGAAATGGGAAAGGAGAGAGATATATAAGAAAGAAGATTTATATTTTTTCAAAGGATGCCTTACAAATGAAAACCTTACTCCCTATTTATAGTACATAGGGGGAGGATACAAACAACAATATTTAAATAAAGAGATAAGAAGAATCTTATCTTTTATTTTACAACCACACAAATAAAAAGCATACATCTTATTTTACAACCACACAAACATAAAGCATAAAAGAAGGCATCTACTTTACTTAAAAAATCAGCCATGATGACTTAAGCGCTTACATCATTATGATAATGATGTAATCATGATGGATGGTGCTTGTCATCAAATAAATACTGAATCCAATGGGAATCTGGATGAGATGGGTCATCTTCATATGGATCATGGGTCGATTCATCCTCACATGGATCATGGGTCGGTTCATCTTCACCTGGATCATGAGTTTGGGGTACATCAAATGGACGGAGAGGGAAAATACTTTGGTCAATGAAAAAACTATCAATGTGATAGTTAGAACTTTGTCTCTTATCTAGGTGTGATGCACGCAAGGACTCTAGAGCTGAGATCCATTTCACCACTACCGGGTGATCTGGATTCCAAACAAACATTCCCACAAGGATATGTTCTGGGATTAATTTTGGATCCACACTATTTGCTTTTGCCATTTCTACCAGCATTCCGTAATGATTGTCAGTATATTTCATACTGTGCTGGAGATCTTTCCTTCCGGATATATTGAACCAGTCATGGATAAATGCAATAGGAGCATGGTAGACAAACGCCTGGTTTTGGTTTTTGATCATTGTTGGAGGGAGGTATGAGAATGGCCTTCGAAACATTATTACCACATGACTTTTACACTTGCGGTATGAAAACATTTGCATCTATTGGTGATATGGGCGAAACCATTGAAGCATGTTGAATAAGATCTTGGATGAAGATGGGAGATTATCAAACTGACACTGAAGGAGGTAAGATTGCAGTCTGATCACTTCAAAGGTGATGGCAATAGTATAGGACTTAAATAAATACCAGAAAAAGAAGAGTGCTTCTTTCGGGAAATTATACAAGTCATCGATACTAAAGATGTTCAAGTAAGGATAATCTGGATGAAACTTGTAACCTCCAAAGGCCGCACCATGGTTTTGAAGGAGTATAGTGTATAGGGTTTGATAGTTTTCAATTGCCCTTTGGCTGAGAGTCAAATCAGCTATAGCTTCAGAGACTTCTTCGTGGAGGTGTAGAACAGGGAAAATTTCATTGGGTTCTGCGGAAGAAGTGTTTGGGGCAGATGAAGAGGAAGTTTAGTCGTAAGGCCAGGAGAGGAAGGTGGAGAGGAAGAGTCTGTAATGACAGGGAAAACCATGGGAAAGATTTGTGGTAGATGGTGTGAAACCATGGAGGTAGTGCATGCCTTTTTATAGCCTTTTGGCCTTGAAAAGAAGTCAGTAAGAACATTTGTCGTACCTTTGATATGCCTTACAGTAAACTTCCATTGGGAAAACCAATTTGACCACCGTAAAAGTTGTGGTTGAGGAAGTGCCCTTCTCTTAAATTCTAGCATACGTGGAAAGGAGGACATGTCCATTTCAACTTGGAATTCGTGCCCGATTAGATGGAATTGAAACTTCTCAATTCCTCTTTTGACTGCCAGAATCTCTTTGAATGTGGAGTGGTAGTGCTGTTCTGATTGTTTAAACGTGCCACTCTTATATCCACATATCGACCTTATCTTATCCTTGCTTTGGACAAATAACACTGCTCCCCAACATTCATCAATAGCGTCTGTCTGGAGTATTCGATGTTCTGAAGTGGAATCTTTAAAGGAGGCATCACATCAGTCAGTTTCTTGATTGCTTTGACTGCTTCTGTTTGTTTTATTATCCAGGGAGGAGGATTCTTTTTGAGTATGGAGAACAACCAGACTGTATGACTTGACAACTTGGGTAAGAAATCAGCCATGTAATTGACTAATCCAAGGAATTGCTGGACTGCCTTTGGAGAGGATAGCTCATCAGGGAATTTATGCAATTCTTGAGCTATGTGGGGCTGCAGTTGATACTTACCGTTGGATATATCCATGCCAAGGAAATTGATTGAAGACACACCAATTTCCATTTTCTTTTCTGAGAGCATAATTCCATATTTTGTGACAAAAGAATGAAATTTTGAGAGTAAGTCTATGTGAGACTCTTCATCAGCTGAGAAAAGCAAGATGTCATCAATATAAACCAGGGCATTAGAGAGGATGGGCTCAAAAATGGTAACCATAGCTTTTTGAAAAGCAGAGGGTGCATTTTTTAAACCAAATGGCATGACTTTCCACTGGTAGTGATGATCAGGGATGCATAAAGCTGTGTTTGGACTATCTTCAGGAGTGATTCCTAATTGCCAAAAGCCTGACTTGAGGTCAAATTTAGAAAGAATTTTTGCATCAGTGAGGGATTGGAATAAGGACTTTTTCTGTGGGAGAGGAAATTTATCATCAGCTAAAATATGGTTTAGAGGCTGATAATTAATAACCAATCTTAACTTTCCGCGAACTTGTTCACTCCTTTTGTTGACATAGAAAGCCTCGCAAGCCCACGGGGAGGATGTGGGTTTAATAATACCTTGGTCAACAAGTTCATTACACTCTTGGAGGGCGAGTTGGTAATGGTCCGGATTCATACCAGGATGGCTAGCTCTGGTAGGGTTGACATCTTCATTTTGTTTGAACGGTAAAGAAACAAAGAAGGAGGGATTTAGCCACAAAGGTGAGGGGTGTTTGGAGAGAAAATCAGTATGAGAAGAAGCACATGAGGTTTGGATAAACTGGTGTTTCATTGACTCAATTGAATTGGAAGATGCCATGAAGAGACGTGGATTCAGGCTCCATGGGTTCAAAAAGCTTTTGTAGCAAAGGCCGTTTGTTGTCCATCTTAAGTTTGGCAACTTATGAAGGATGTCAAAACCAATGAGGAGATCTTTTCCATGAGAACTTGAGCCAAGCAATCGATGCTTAATGAGATACTTGGGGAATAGGCGAATGTCAACTGGGACACTTATCTTATCAATCACAAAAATTTCGCCATTGGCCGCAAGAAATGTTTGGTGGTGTGGTTTCCGAAAGCTAGGAGGAAGAATTTTGGGATTTAGTATAGAAACTGCGGATCCCATATCAAAGAAAGCGACCACCTGAATGGGCTTAGCATAAGTAGACGTGAGAATGTGGACTTTGGCTAATGGAACAGGCTGGATCTCTTGGACTGGTAAAACTTGTGGAACATGAGCAACAGGACTTGTCATGAGAACTTGAAGGTCAGGGTGTCCATAGGATACATCTAAGTCAGAATCTTCCTCTGATGAGGAGTCAGGATAAGCGATCGTGCAGATAGCAGAATCACCTAGTTCATCATCTAAAGAGTACAAAGATTCTAGGTCAGAGAGGTCAACCAGCTCAACCTGGTTGAGTGCTTGGATCAAAGCTTGGGACTTTCGCTTATCTGGACAATCTCTTGCAAAATAACCTTTCTTTTGACAAACATAACATTTATCAGACGTCCTGCCACGTTGAGATCTCTTCTTTATAAAATTCCACTTTCTTCTGACAGCTGGATTATTTCTGGAAGCTTTCCCTTTTTGTTTGAACGATTCGAAGAAACTCGATCCTGATAATTTCTTTAAGCTTTCCCTCTTTTTCGAGTTGCAACTACAACTTGTTCTATCACCACACTTGATTTGGAGATGTCTATCATCACATGCAGATCCAAGATGTTTACCAGTTTTTTCAAATTCAGCTAGGAATTTTTTCTGGTTACAAAGTTTCTCCAGTGCATTGAGGATTAGTTGGTAAAGACCGCCAAGTGAGGTTTGTGCGACTGTTGCATTTTTTGATTCCAAATCTCTATAGGCTTCATTTCCGAGAGACTCTGGAAAAGAGTTGAGGAAATTTTTTTTGAGATTGCCATCATCAATCCCATGAAGGCAATAGAATCGTTGGGACATGCGATTATAATGCATTTCGAGATCCTTCTTTTGGTACGAACAACATTTCATATTTAAAAACTCCTCTCTAGCATGAATGGTGTGTTCAACCGGGTTTCCAATGAATTCAGTATAAATTATCTGCATGAATTCCTCCGGTGAAGGGGATTATTGAATCTGTAGTTATCGGTATTCACCGAGACTAAGATACCAATCGCGAAGGCGACCTTGGATTCGAGTCAAGAACCTCTTAAGGACAATGTCTATAGAAAAGTATTGGAGTTCTGCCGAGCACCATGCTAACATTTCAACGCTTCATTCTCGCCATTTTGAGGGTGGAATATCATCAAAAGTGAACTGGTTCATCGTATCAGCTCGGGGAGTAGAACAATATTTCCTATCATTTGGCGAAGAGGTCTGATTCACGGACTCATCTGGATCCATATAAATTGGCTCAGTGTCTGCCTGGAAAGTCGTATATGGGTCGGCCATGAACAAATGTTCAAAGACATCAAGGGGGTTTGAATGATCATCAACAATAGGACCGACAAAGGTTGAAGCTGAAGTGGATGCTTGGATGGGTCTATCTTGTGCTAGAGTTCGAAGAAATAATGAAACTGGATTTATTTCTTCTATCGGGAGGATACCTTTTGGAGAGGCGCCAAATTGGGGGTCTGGAGGGTCATATGGAATGGGATGGGTAGAAAAAGATGAGGAAGATGATGTTGAGGAGGCTGATTAGGGAGGATTATTTGGAAGAAGTGGTTTGGGTTTTGAAGCAGGAAGGGGTACTGATGCCCAAAGGGAGAGAGAGGGAGATGGTTCAGTACAAGGGGATACTTGGATCGGCTGTGGGTCAAATAATGTTCTGACAAAAGGAGTTATGGGTAGCCTCCAAGGATCATCAATAAGAGTTGATACCCTTTTTTTCTTGTGTTGTCGCTCAAGATCATGAAGTTGAGTTTTAAGGAACTTCATTTCTGCCTCTTTTTGAGAAAGAGTAGATGCATATGTAGTTTGAGAGGTATGAATGATTTGTAACAACTCTTGGTGTATGTTCTGGATTTTGAATCGAATTTCACTAATCATACTTTCCATGGATCTGACTCTTGAGGAGAGAATATCATGAGACTTTTCAAATCTGCTATGCAGAGAGATAATGTGATTCAAAGCTTTGTTCTGAGCAACTGCATTCTCACTCTGTCAATTGAGGGTAGCTTCAGCCGGGCTAATTGGCTTTGGAATTCCTGACGTACCAATTGAAGTTGGGTTTTGAATTTTCCATTTGTGTTTGGTTCTTTGAGATGGATGTTCAAATGGTGTTATTGGAGGAAACTCAGCTCTATACTCTTATGAACTTGGATCAAAATTTGGATCTAAGGAAATCATAAGGCAAGTATTTGGTGGAGGGTGGAGCAGAGGTTCTTTATGGATTATGGAAAGGGCCTTTTGGTAATAAGGAGGGAGTGGTGTCTGGGGATTAGGCTCGCATGGTGGAGGAGACGGCTCAGGCTGTGGATATTTATTGGAATAATGCACATAGTAATCAAACTTTCCGGATGGTTCCCTAAGGGTTCCAACTGAGGGGTCACCGGCTTCAAACCGTTTTTTGAGCTTTTGCTGGGAAGAGGGTTTCTTTCTTCTTCGGGGAACATCTTCATCCATTTCAACCTTGACTGCTTCATCTAAACAAGATGGGAAATTGCAAACATCCCACCAAATATGTTCGACTGTTGAAGGTTCGATCATATTTATTCCAGTAGGGAACACGTTACAAGACGGATTTTCCGATTGAGAAGATGAGAATTTTACCTCAACAAGACCATCTGAGTGACGGACGAATTCTGGTGCAGCAGTTGTATAAACAGGAGCCTGGGAGGTTGGTGGTGTTGTTCATAACTGGTAACCCACTTTTTTGGAAGGAGTTTGAGTAACTCAGCTCGAGTCAATTGTCTTGGGACATAAGTGCAAATTGGTGTTGCATTTGCATCAATTTCAAGAAATAAAGCATCTCCTGAATTATCTTGGCCAGGGATCATGATATCTAGACAATGATTTTGAACTCGGTAAGCCATCTAGTAATGGAAGGTTGCTTGAAACGTGTTTACATGGGTAGCACCTCCAATCTGGATTTGGACCTTGAGGGCTGTAAACAGTGAGGGATCATTGAGAGGCATGTTGAAGTTTGGGTAGAAGGTAACGAAAACTGTGCCAGTGTTTAAAGTAGTTTGGATTGTACCAATACAAGCATGTTGGTACTCAACAAAGCGAGTATCTACCAAAGCTATACGAGAGAATGTTGGAAGTCTTTTTCGACCATAGAAGGTAAGGGCAAGCTTCACAGCACCAAAGTGGATATGTGTATATACTGGTAAGTGTCAAACTTTGAAGACTGGACATATTCTTTGACTTGATGAACGGAGGGGGAACCAATTAATTTTTTTGACTTGATAAGCGGAGGAATTCATACAGACAACTACAGATTCAACAATCCCCTTCACCAGAGGAATTCATACAGATAATATATACTGAATTCATTGGAAACCCGGTTGAACACACCATTCATGCCAGAGAGGAGTTTTTAAAAATAAAATGTTGTTCGTACCAGAAGAAGGATCTCGAAATGCATTATAATCGCATGTCCCAACGATTCTATTGCCTTCATGGGATTGATGATGTCAATCTCAAACAGGTTTTCCTCAACTCTTTTCCAGAGTCTCTCGGAAATGAAGCCTATAGAGCTTTGGAATCAAAAAATGCAAAAGTCGCATAAACCTCACTTGGCGGTCTTTACCAACTAATCCTCAATGCACTGGAGAAACTTTGTAACCAGAAAAAATTCTTAGCTGAATTTGAAAAAACTGGTTAACATCTTGGCTCTGCATGTGACGATAGATATCTCCAAATCAAATATGGTGACAGAACAAGTTGTAGTTGCAACTCGAAAAAGAGGGAAAGCTCAAAGAAATTCTCAGGATCAAGTTTCTTCGAATCGTTCAAACAAAAAGGGAAGGCTTCCAGAAATAATCCAGCTGTCAGAAGAAAGTGGAAGTTCATAAAGAAGAGATCTCAACGTGGTAGGACGTCTGATAAATTTTATGTTTGTCAAAAGAAAGGTTATTTTGCAAGAGATTGTCCAGATAAGCGAAAGTTCCAAGCTTTGATCCAAGCACTCAACCAGGTTGAGCCGGTTGACCTCTCTGACCTAGAATCTTTGTACTTTTTGGTTGATGAACCAGGTAATTGTGCTATCTGCACGATCACTTATCCTGACTCCTCATCAGAGGAAGATTCTGACTCAGATGCATCCTATCGACACCCTGACCTTCAAGTTCTCATGACAAGTCCTGTTGCTCATGTTTCACAAGTTTTACCTGTCCAAGAGAGCCATCCCGTTCCATTAGCCAAAGTCCACATTCTCACATCTACTTATGCTAAGCCCATTCAGGTGGTCGCTTTGTTAAATACGGGATCCACAGTTTCTATACTAAATCCCAAAATTCTTCCTCCCAGCTTTTGGAAACCACACCACCAAACATTTCTTGCGGCCAATGGCGAAATTTTTGTGCTTGATAAGATAAGTGTCCCAGTTCACATTCGCCTATTCCCCAAGTGTGTCATTAAGAATTGATTGCTTGGCTCAAGTTCTCATGGAAAAGATCTCCTCATTGGTTTTGACATCCTTCATAAGTTGCCAAACTTAAGATGGACAAAAAACGGCCTTTGTTACAAAAGCTTTTTGAACCCATGAAACCCGATTCCACGTCTCTTCATGGCATCTTCCAATTCAATTGAGTCAATGAAACACCAGTTTATCCAAACCTCATGTGTTTCCTCTCATACTGATTTTCTCTCCAAACACCCCTCACCTTTGTGGCTAAATCCATCCTTCTTTGTTTCTTTGCCATTCAAACAAAATGAAGATGTCAACCCTACCAGAGCTAGCCATCCTGGTATGAATCCGAACCATTACCAACTCGCCCTCCAAGAGTGTAATGAAATTGGTTATTAATTATCAGCCACTAAACCATTTTTTAACTGATGATAAATTTCCTCTCCCATAGAGAAAGTCCTTGTTCCAATCCCTCACTAATGAAAAAATTCTTTCTAAATTTGACCTCAAGTCAGGCTTTTGGCAATTAGGAATCACTCCTGAAGATAGGCCAAAAACAGCTTTTTGCATCCCCGATCATCACTACCAGTGGAAAGTCATGCCATTTGGTTTAAAAAATGCACCCTCTGGTTTTCAAAAGCTATGGTTAGCATTTTTGAGCCTATCCTCTCTAATGCCCTGGTTTATATTGATGACATCTTGCTTTTCTCACCTGATGAAGAGTCTCACATAGACTTACTCTCAAAATTTCATTCTTTTGTCACAAAATATGGAATTATGCTCTCAGAAAAGAAAATGGAAATTGGTGTGTCTTCAATCAATTTCCTTGGCATGGATATATCCAACGGTAAGTATCAACTGCAGCCCCACATAGCTTAAGAATTGCATAAATTCCCTGATGAGCTATCCTCTCCAAAGGCAGTCCAGCAATTCCTTGAATTAGTCAATTATATGGCTGATTTCTTACCCAAGTTGTCAAGTTATACAGTCTGGTTGTTCCCCATGCTAAAAAAAATCCTCCTCCCTGGACAATAAAACAAACAGAAGCAGTCAAAGTAATCAAGAAACTGACTGATGGGATGCCTCCTTTAAAGATTCCCACTTCATCAGAACAGCGAAAACTCCAGATAGACGCTGGTGATGAATGCTGTGGAGTAGTGTTATTTGTCCAAATCAAGGATAAGGTAAGGTCGATATGTGGATATAAGAGTGGCATGTTTAAACAATCAGAACAGCACTACCACTCCACATTCAAAGAGATTCTGGCAGTCAAAAGAGGAATTGAGAAGTTCCAATTCCATCTAATCGGGCAAAAATTCCAAGTTGAAATGGACATGTCCTCCTTTCCACGTATGCTAGAATTTAAGAGAAGGGCACTTCCTCAACCACAACTTTTATAGTGGTCAAATTGGTTTTCCCAATGGAAGTTTACTGTAAAGCATATCAAAGGTACGACAAATGTTCTTACTGACTTCCTTTCAAGGCCAAAAGGCTATAAAAAGTCATGCACTACCTCTATGGTTTCACACCATCTACCACAAATCTTTCCCATGGTTTTCCTTGTCATTACAGCCCCTTCCTCTCCACCTTCCTCTCCTGGCCTTACCGGCCAAACTTCCTCTTCATCTGCCCCAAACACTTCTTCTGCAGAACCCAATGAAATTTTCCCTGTTCTACACCTCCCCGAAGAAATCTCTAAAGCCATAGCTGATTTGACTCTCAGCCAAAGGGCAATTGAAAACTATCAAACCCTATACATTGTTCTCCTTCAAAACCATGGTACAGCCTTTGGAGGTTACAAGTTTCATCCAGATTATCCTTACTTGAACATCTTTAGTATCGATGACTTGTATAATTTCCCGAAAGAAGCACTCTGCTTTTTCTGGTATTTATTTGAGTCCTATACTATTGCCATCACCTTTGAAGTAATCAGACTGCAATCTTACCTCCTTCAGTGTCAGTTTGATAATCTCCCATCTTCATCCAAGAGCTTATTCAACATGCATCAATGGTTTCGCCCATATCACCAATGGATGCAAATGTTTTCATCCCGCAAGCGTAAAAGTCATATGGTAATAATGATTCAAAGGCCATGCTCATACCTCCCTCCAACAATGATCAGAAATCAAAACCAGGCGTTTGTCTACCATGCTCCTATTGCATTTATCCATGACTGGTTCAATATGTCCGGAAGGAAAGATCTCCAGCGCAGTATGAAATATACTGACAATCATTACGGAATGCGGGTAGAAATGGCAAAAGCAAATAGTGTGGATCCAAAATTAATTCCCAGAACATATCCTTGTGGGAATGTTTGTTTGGAATCCAGATCACCCGGTAGTGGTGAAATGGATCTCAGCTCTAGAGTCTTGGCGTGCATCACACCTAGATAAGAGAGAAAGTCCTAACTATCACATTGATAGTTTTTTCATTAACCAAAGCATTTTCCCTCTCCGTCCATTTGATGTAGCCCAAACTCATGATCCAGGTGAAGATGAACCGACCCATAATCCATGTGAGGATTAATCGACCCATGATCCATATGAAGATGACCCATCTCATCCAGATTCCCATTGGAAATAAATTAAGCATTTATTTGATGACAAGCACCATCCATCATGATTACATCATTATCATAATGATGTAAGCGCTTAAGTCATCATGGCTGATTTTTTATGTAAAGTAGATGCCTTCTTTTATGCTTTATGTTTGTGTGGTTGTAAAATAAGATGTATGCTTTTTATTTGTGTGGTTGTAAAATAAAAGATAAGATTCTTCTTATCTTTTTTTTTAAAGTTTGTTGTTTGTATCCTCCCCCTATGTACTATAAATAGGGAGTAAGGTTTTCATTTGTAAGGCATCCTTTGAAGAAATATAAATCTTCTTTCTTATATATATCTCTCCTTTCCCATTTCTCTAGAGTCTCTTTAATATTGTTCTTGTTCAGTTCTTTATGTTCTTATTCAGTTCTTCATAATCTAGTTAAGCTATCTCCGTCCCCAATAGTTATAATGATATAATCTCCATCCCCATAAAATGTTGATATAGTCTTCGTCCCCATAAAATGTTCAGTTCTTACAGGTCTTCTATAGATCTTCCATACACTCCCCCCATTATTGGTATCAGAGCCTTCTTTGTTATCCTTACTTAGTTTGGTAATATGATCTGTGGCTGCCATCTCCGTATGGATCTCCCGCATCAGAAAGCCAAAACAAAGTAATCCGTTTTGTTAAAGAATTTTCATCTCTTTATTCTCCTATTAATGGTTGTTGAGGATTTTGTAAGTCGACAAGGTGGTCGCCGTTGGTTTCCTCCAAGAAGTTATAGGATTTTGTAAGAGTTTTAAAGTCTTTAACTCTTTCTTCTGTTATGGATTCAGATAATCTACTATCTCGATCTTCCACCTCTAGTTTCCGTCGTTCTTCTGCTTCTAAGATAGATCAATTATATGAAGTTTCTTATCTTTCTGATGATTCAAAAATCTCCATCACTCATTTGTCCATAGTTAATCCTTACCATGTTTTTTCTAAACCTTCCACATCTTTATCAAGAAAAGTAAAAAAAATTAATTGGTTCCCCCTCCGCTCATCAAGTCAAAGAATATGTCCAGTATTCAAAGTTTGACACTTACCAGTTACCTGCCATCGCGGGTGAACATTTGGTCACTTTAGATCTTCCATCTGATTTTCCCCGACAGTGTCTTGCCCAAGGATATACACATATCCACTCTGGTGCTGTGAAGCTTGCCCTTACCTTCCACGGTCGAAAAGGACTTCCAACGTTCTCTCGTATAGCTTTGGTAGATACTCGCTTTTTTGAGTACCAACATGCTTGTATTGGTACAATCCAAACTACTTTAAACGCTGGCACTGTTGGGTTTCGTAGATACATGCGCAGCGGAATTTAGCATTTAAAATTTTGAAACCCAAAGCCATGGATCCGTTTATATGATTAAATCAAATACAACATAAGAATAAAGGAATAAACTAACCCTTGATGGCTATCAAATTCTCTTGATCTTTGGTGGAGGTTTGAAGACTTGATCACGATCACAAAGCTTGAACACGAACTTTTAAGATGATGATTTTCACCCTCTAGCGGTATCCACACTTCGAACGAATATCAAAGGAGCTTCTTTGATCTTGGTTGCTAGACCAACAACTATGAAACACACTTCACAATTTGATATGACTATATGGAATTTTTCTTTTGTGTATTATTTTGTTCTTCAACCAAAGATGTCTTAGAACAAAATAAAACCTCTCTCAAACTCTTTGGAGACTCACAAAAGGCTATCTCTGAAGTTCTGGCCGAACTCATCCTTTTATACACAAGCAAGACCTATTCCAAATAGGAATCTTGTGTCAAAAGACATTCCAAATCGAATTAGGAAAGTGCCAGTCGACAGTACTGTGCGGCCGCCCAAAAACCTCTGTGCGGTCGCACAACAATCTGAAACAAAACTGGTACATTTCTGAGCTAAGTGTGCGGCCGCCCAGTCCATTATGTGCGGTCGCCCACTTCCCAGAAAGTCCAGAATTTCCAAAATTCCAATGTAGTCCTTTTTAATGATTCGTTCTATTGTGTGTGACCCTCTAGGATTATACTAAGTTGGCAATGGGTTCAAACATGAATCCATAAGATATGATTAGGTTCTAGCAAACCGTCATATCTACCCAAATAGTATAACTAGATACAAGTTCGCATTCCTTTTAGAATATGTCATAATCCTTTTGTCCACGATATCATTAAACACAAGTCATGGTCAAAGAGTCAACTTGTTTTGTTCAATACTTTCTCGACTCCGAATATGTTGATAATCCAAATGTCATTGATCCAATCAATTCATTTGAGTCCGGCCGAACATTTCATCAACATCATTCCTACGAGAGGCCCAAGCTTGACATCTATCCGAGGAGGGACAAATCCATTTAGCTTATTATTCTTCCCTACGTGAATCTGATTATGCCAATCATACCCTTTATAACTACTCGGTTAAAAGTAGCGTTTGAATATGTCAAACATAATGTTCATCAAGTGGAAGACTATAATAACTTCATGTCTAAGGATTCAAATGACATAACTAATATGAGATATATGTATGACATAGACCATGACATAAATCTCATAAAGCGGGTCATGTCCAGTACCTTGTTCCAAACAAGTACCCATAAATCTAACATGATCATCCCATGATCATTTAGCCTTTATACTAGTGCTTAACAAGTACTAGGGACGGAGATTATTATAAGTAAACATGAACAACAATAATAATCAAAACATCTCTTTATTGATATGAAATAAATGATAACAATTACAACGTTTATTAAACGTGCCTAGGGCACCACTACCAACAGGCACAGTTTTCGTTACCTTCTACCCAAACTTCAACATGCCTCTCAATGATCCCTCACTGTTTACATCCATCAAGGTCCAAATCCAGATTGGAGGTGCTACCCAGGTAAACACGTTTCAAGCAACCTTCCATTACCAGATGGCTTACCGAGTTCAAAATCATTGTCTAGATATCATGGTCACTGGCCAAGATAATTCAGGAGATGCTTTATTTCTTGAAATTGATGCAAATGCAACATCAATTTGCACTTATGTCCCAAGACAATTGACTCGAGCTGAGTTACTCAAACTCCTTCCAGAAAAGTGGGTTACCAGTTATGAACAACACCACCAACCTCCCCAGGCTCCTGTTCATACAACTGCTGCACCAGAATTCGTCCGTCACTCAGATGGTCTTGTTGAGGTAAAATTCTCATCTTCTCAATCGGAAAATCCATCTTGTAACGTGTTCCCTACTGGAATTAATATGATCAAACCTTCAACAGTCAAACATATTTGGTGGGATGTTTGCAATTGCCCATCTTGTTTAGATGAAGCAGTCAAGGTTGAAATGGATGAAGATGTTCCCCGAAGAAGAAAGAAACCCTCTTCCCAGCAAAAGCTCAAAAAACGGTTTGAAGCCGGTGACCCCTCAGTTGGAACCCTTGGCGAACTGTCCGGAATGTTTGATAACTATGTGCTTTATTCCAATAAATCTCCACAGCCTGAGCCGTCTCCTCCACCATGCAAGCCTAATCCCCAGACACCACTCCCTCCTTATTACCAAAAGGCCCTTTCCATAATCCATAAAGAACCTCTGCTCCACCCTCCACCAAATACATGCCTTATGATTTCCTCAGATCCAAATTTTGATCCAAGTTCACAAGAGTATAGAGCCGAGTTTCCTCCAATAACACCATTTGAACATCCATCTCAAAGAACCAAACACGAATGGAAAATTCAAAACCCAACTTCAATTGTTACGTCAAGAATTCCAAAGCCAATTAGCCCGGTCGAAGCTACCCTCAATTGGCAGAGTGAGAATGCAGTTGCTCAGAAAAAAGCTTTGAATCACATTATCTCTCTGCATAGCAGATTTGAAAAGTCTCATGATATTCTCTCCTCAAGAGTAGATCTTTGGAAAGTATGATTAGTGAAATTCGATTCAAAATCCAGAACATACACCAAGAGTTGTTGCAAATCATTCATACTTCTCAACCTACTTCTGCATCTACTCTTTCTAAAAAAGAGGCAGAAATGAAGTTCCTTAAAACTCAACTTCATGATCTTGAGCGACAACACAAGCAAAAAAGGGTATCAACTCTTGTTGATGATCCTTGGAGGCTACCCACAACTCCTTTTGTCAGAACATCATTTGACCCACAGCCAATCCAAGTATCCCCTTGTACTGAACCATCTCCCTCTCTCTCCCTTTGGGCATCAGTACCCTTCCTGCTTCAAAACCCAAACCACTTCTTCCAAATAATCCTCCCTAATCAGCCTCCTCAACATCATCTTCCTCATCTTTTTCTACCCATCCCACTCCATATGACCCTCCAGATCCCCAATTTGGCGCCTCTCCAAAAGGTATCCTCCCAATAGAAAAAATGAATCCAATTTCATTATATCTTCGAACTCTAGCACAAGACAGACCCATCCAAGCATCCACTTCAGCTTCAACCTTTATCGGTCCTATTGTTGATGATCATTCAAACCCCCTTGATGCCTTTGAACATTTGTTTATGGCCGACCCAGATACGACTTTCCAGGCGGACACTAAGCCAATTTATATGGATCTATATGAGTCCGTGAATCAGACCTCTTCGCCAAATGATAGGACAGATTGGTCTACTCCCCAAGCTGATACGACGAAGCAGTTCACTTTCGACGATATTCCACCCTCAAAATGGCGAGAACGAAGTGTTGAAATGTTAACATGGTGCTCGGCATAACTCCAATACTTTTCTATATACATTTTCCTTAAGAGGCTCTTGACTCGAATCCAAGGTCGCCTTCGCGATAACTATTAGAGGTATAATTATGATATTCTGACCATGACATAAACCTCATCTTTGGGTCATGTCCAGTATATGTTCCCCACCATATACCCATAAGTTTAACTTGTATCCCATACACATGATCATCATATGATCATCGAATTAAACTTATACTAGTTCTTCACAAGTACTAGGGACGGAGATTATTATAATAAAACATGTAACAACAAATAATAATCCAAACATCTCTTTATATAAATGAAAAGTGATAACAAGCATTGTCAAACAACGTGCCAAATAACATGCCTAGGGCATATATACCAACAATCTCCCACTTGCACTAGGCCCAATCACAAATGTATCTAATACCCATGGACCTAACATGACCATCATGTTTAGCTTGAGGAAGTCCCTTTGTTAGCGGATTAGCAATGTTATCATCCGTTGGTACCCTGCATATCTTCACGTCCTCCCTCTCTAAGATTACTCGAATGAGATGAAAATGCCTAAGTATGTGTTTAGATCTTTGATGTGCTCTTTGTTCGTTTGTTTGAGCAATAGCACCATTATTGTCGTAATAAAGGTCTATTGGATTAGCAATACTAGGAACCACCTCTAATTCAGTTATGAATTTCTTGATCCAAACAGCCTCTTTAGCAGCATCCGATGCAGCTAAATACTCAGCTTCCGTTGTAGAATCAACTACTGTACTTTGCTTGGAACTCTTCTAACTTACAGCACCACCGTTTAGCATAAACACAAAACCAGATTGCGATCTAAAATCATCCATGTCAGTTTGGAAGCTTGCATCTGTGTAACCCCTTACAACAAGATCATCTTCCAAACCTCCATAAATCAAGAACGAGTCCTTAGTCCATCTCAAGTACTTAAGAATCGTCTTGACTGCTATCCAGTGACTTTCACTAGGATCTTACTGGTATCTGCTCATCATGCTCAAATAATAAGAGACATTCGGTCTAGTACATATCATGGCATACATAATGGATCCAATTACCGAGGCATATAGAATTCCATTCATGCGTTATGGCTCATCAGTTGTCTTAGGACACTGAGTCTTACTTAAAATTTTACCATGTAACACTGGCAGTTTACCTCTCTTAGAGTTCTCCATTCTGAATCTTTTAAGAACCTTGTCAATGTATGTACTTTGACTTAAACCAATCAGTCTTTAAGGTCTATCACGATAGATCTTAATTCCAAGGATGTACGTGACTTCACCCATATCTTTCATTGAGAAACATTTTCCTAACCAAGTCTTTACAGACTGAAGTGCAGGAACATCATTTCCAATGATCAATATTTCATCAATGTATAGCGCTAGAAATAGTACTATGCTCCCACTAATTTTCTTGTATACACAAGGTTCATCTTCGTTCTTGATGAAGCCAAACTCTTTGACCGATTCATCAAATCGAAGATTCCAACTCCTTGAGGCTTGCTTCAATACATAAATGGATTTCTGCAACTTGCATACTTTATTAGAATTTTCTGGATTTACAAAACCTTTAGGTTGTGTCATATACACATCTTCAAGTAAGTTCCCATTAAGGAACGCTGTTTTGACATCCATTTTCCATATCTCATAGTCATAATATGCGACTATGGCAATTAAAATTCTTATAGACTTGATCATTGCTACGGGTGAAAAGGTTTCATCATAATCAATACCATGAATCTTCCTATAACCTTTTGCTACAAGCCTAGCTTTATAAGTATGCACCTTTCCATCCATGTCAGTTTTCTTTTTGAAAACCCATTTGCATCCTATGGTTTTTACACCTTCGGGTGCTTCAATAAAGTTCCAAACTTGATTATCATACATGGATTGGATTTCGGATTCCATAGCTCCAAGCCATTTATCCGAGTCAGGAGAATTTATCGCCTCTTGGTAGGAAGTAGGTTCATCATTCTCAATGATTTCATACTTCTTTACTATCCGTCATGAGAAATCCATATCTCTCGGGTTCGGATCGTAACCTACTAGATTTGCGATGAGCTTGTGTATCTTGAACGGGTTCCACAACTCCTTGTGAAACTTGTTCAGATTCCACCATCGGTTCAATGTTATTTTTGGGTTGTCGAACCTCTTCGAGATTAATTTTACTCCCACTGATTCCTTTGGAAAGAAACTCTTTCTCTAGAAAGGTACCATGATGGGCAACAAACACTTTGTTTTCCATGCGGTTGTAAAAGTAATATCCATTAGTTTCCTTAGGGTAACCCACGAAAATACATTTGTCAGATTTTGGTGTAGGTTTGTCAGAGACAAGTCTCTTAACAAAAACTTCATATCCCCAAATCTTCATGAAAGATAAACTAGGTTTTCTTCCAGTCCACATCTCATATGGTGTCTTTGGAACCGATTTAGTTGGAACTCTATTTAGTGTAAGAGCAGCAGTTTCTAGTGCATGTCCCAAAAAGGATAAAGGAAGATCAACTTGACTCATCATCGAACGGACCATATCCAATAAAGTCCTATTTCTCCGCTCAAACACACCATTCCATTGTGGTGTTCCAAGTAGAGTTAATTGTGAAACAATTCCACAATCTTTAAGATGATTTTCAAATTATTGGCTTAAATATTCTCCACCACGATCTGATCGAAGTGCTTTAATAGATTTTCCAATTTGATTTTGTACTTCATTTTGAAATATTCTAAATATCTCAAAAGATTCACTTTTGTTTTTCATCAAGTAGACATAGCCATATCTACTAAAATCATCAGTGAATGTTATGAAGTATTGATATCCTCCCCTAGCATTGCTACTCAATGGTCCACACACATCATTATGTATAAGTCCCAATAAGTCACTTGCCCTTTCACTACTCTTAGTAAAAGGTGACTTAGTCATTTTTCCAAGTAAACAAGACTCACAAGTTTCATATGATTCAAAATCATGTGAATCTAAAAGTCCGTCCCCATAGAGTTTTGAGATACGCTTCTCATTTATATGACCAAGATGGCAATGCCACAAATAAGTATGATTTACATCATTAGGTTTGGATTTCTTATTTACATTATAGATATCATTATTATTTCTATTCTCAACATCAAGGACATAAAGGCCATTAAATGAACATGTAGTACAATAAAGCATATCATTTAAATAAATAGAAAACTTTTTATTATCAATAATAAACTTAAAACCTTCATTATCCAAACAAGAAATTGAAATAATATTTCTACTCAAATCCGGAACATAATAGCAATTGTTCAAAACAAGTATTAATCCGCTAGGTAAAATGACTTCATAAGTCGCTACGGCTAATGCAGCAACTCTTGCTCCATTCCCCACACGTAGGTCTACTTCACCTTCTTTAAGTAGTCTCCTATTCTTTAGTGTCTGCACATTTAAACAAATGTGAGATCCACGTCCAGTATCTAATACCCAGGAACTAGAAGTAGAAAGGAGAATATCTATGACATAGATACCTGAAGTAGAAGCAGTCCCACTACCCTTCTTCTTCCTCTTATTCTCTTCCATATAAGTTTTGCAATTTCTTTTCCAATGACCGGTCTCACCGCAATGGAAACAGATTGCATCCTTTTGAGTGTCTACTTTAGCCACTTCAGCAGCAGTGGAAACTTTTGCCTTGCTTGCTTTAGGTTTGGCAACAATTGCCTTACCTTTACCTTTGTTTTTAAATCCCTTTCCTTTATTAACTATGAGCACAGGAGAGGCTTCCTTAATGATTTTCTTTTCTGCTGTCTTTAGCATCCCATGCAACTCAGACAGAGACTTATCCATACCATGCATATTAAAGTTCATGACGAACTGATTATAGCTTTTAGGTAATGAATTTAAAATAAAATCAGTAGCAAATTCAACAGAGATTGGATGCCCAAGTCTCTCCAGATGCTCAAAATGGGCCTTCATCTTCAAAACATGAGGACCCACCGCCTGTCCTTCACTCATCTTACATGAGATCAGGGCAGTTATGGTATCAAACCTTTCCTGCCTTGGTTGCTCTTGAAACACATCTTTCAATTCAACGCCTAAATCATAGGCTTCCAAGTGCTCAAGAGTCTTCTGAAGCTCGGAACACATGCAATAAGCATGAGACAACCGACCTCACGAGAATCACTTTTGTGCTTCTTGTAGGCATCTCTATGCCCTAGGGGCAGTGGCAGCAGGTTTCTCTTCTGGAACGAATTCATCAAAAATGTACATCTTATCTTCATGCTTTAGAACAATTCTAAGGCATCGGATCCAATCCATGAAGTTAGCACCATTCTCTTGAAGTTTTTCCTTCTCAAGGATAGATTGCAATGATAGGTTGGGAGTGTTTTGAGCCATTATCTACATTTTATGCAAACATATATTAATATGTATTAGTACCAATTTTCATAAAGAGATTTAATCATTGTATTTCAAAATAGTCCCACTAAATTATATAACCTTCATATACATCTAATGTATCATATAATTCAAATGGGCTAAGATCCATATTTCACTTAACTTTGAGTCGGCTTTGGCACGACTGCTCAAAATAAGTTATTTAGGTAGACAACTCCTTGTCAATCATATCATATATGACTCTTAGATCTTTTATGAGATTTTAGACATCATATGTCTAACATGTGTTAATCTCATTTGTTCCTTAGGCTCAAAACTATTTTGATAGCCTAATTAAGTCAAACCATTTTAGACGTATAGGAATCACTGTTTCCTCATCTTGTTCATACAAGGATAGAATCAATGCTCCCACGCTTTGGCGTAACCCACACAAAACTACCCATTTAATATCATGTGTCTATCATGGGTTAGCACATAACTTAAAATTTTAACAAGAAGGTTCAACACATATAGCATGGTAACATGTTTATACGCACATAATATAAACACATAAAGCATCGGTTAACAATTCAATTAATCCCATTAATTAAATTATGATTTCATGTGATTGATTTATGGGGATAAATTCTTTAACATGTAATTGAGAGAACAATTGTACGGTCGAAACTAAGCCAGAAGGCATCCACAATCCCGTACCAAATTTAGAAACTAGAAGAAACAACTATGTAAGGTCGAAACTAAGCCTGAAGGCATCCACAACCCCTTACATAAAGTAACTCGATTCTAAATTCTTTTTCCTCACAAATTTATAACTTTGTCCTTGAGATTTGTTTTCAGGAAACACGGTTTCTAAAACCAGCCATCTGACAAACAAATTCAATCCAAAGTAATTTTGAAATTAACATCTAATTTCAGGAAACACGGTTTCCAAAACCAGCTATCTGACAATTAAATTCAAATCAAAATATTTACCATTGTGTTTCAATTTTAAAACCCTAAAATTGCCTTCCTCGATTCAACTAGGGTTTGATGTTCATGATGATCCAATCATCATGTTCATCAAAACCTTGAATAAACAATTTATTCTTGAATCTAGGATCATCAACAAATTAATCCAATTAACTTTTGATGATCTCAAGGAACATAATAATCAAATTATTATTGCGATCTTAGATCCCACATAACGTATTTAAACGGTGCGATTTTATGATCTCCATATATCACTTATACATACATAAAATACAATTCACATAAACATTATGAATCTAAATTGAAATAGCATGCTAACACATATAATCCAATTATATTATCAACATGTTATTATTAAAATAATCATGATGAACGGGGCTCTGATACCACTGTTGGGTTTTGCACAATCAAGCGCAGCGGAATAAACCCAAAAGCCTAGATCCGTTCAAGATGATTAAATTAATACAAGGTTGAATTTAAAATACTAACCGTGATAAAAATTTAAAATTTTCAGATCTTCAATCTCTGTTCTTCGCGCTTCTTTGAATCACGATCGCAGGAACACGAACACGAAGATGATTAAGCAATCACCCTCTATGGATATCCACACGTGAACATATATCAAGAACTCCTTCTTGATCTGGACTGCTAGATCCAAAATAGGCTATATGATTTTTGTGTTCTTGATCTTTGATTTTCAATCTTTGATCAAGAATATTGTTTCTCCAAACAACTAGGTTTCATATGCTTAATGGCTGGTGAAAAGATGTTTATATAGGTCCTAGTCCTAAACCCTTAAGGACCTAGGAAACCTAAATCCTGTCACCCAAATTAAGCAGCAGATTTTCGGCCAAGGCAGCACTAGCACGGTCATGCCAATAGGGGCGCTAGTGCCGTGCCTTTTGTCGATTATTGGCACGGCGTGCTTTATAATCGGCACGGTCGTGCTTTATAAACCGCACGGTCGTGCCAGATGAAAATCCTGACCTTTTGTCTTTTTAACAATTCGTTCTATTGTATGTGACCCCATAGGATTATATCAAGTTGGCAATGAGTCCAAACACATTTTGTTATCATAAGTCATGAGAGGACCCTAGAAGGCCATCATGATTACCCAAATGATACAAGTTTATCAAAGTTCGCTTATCCTTTATAGAACATATCACAAACTTTTTGTCCACGATGTCATTGAGCGTAAGACATGGTCAATGGTCAACTTATAATCTCAATACTTTTCTCTATCCCAAATAGTTTGATAACACAAATGACATCAATCTCATCAATTCATTTGAGCACGACCATGCATTTCATCAACACTATTCATCAAGGGCCCCAAGCCTGACATCTCTCATAAAGAGGGACAAATCCCATCTTAACTTATTACACTTCCCTACATAGCTTCGATCATGCCAATCATATCCTTTATAATCACTTGTTTAAAAGTGACGTTTGAATATGTCAAACATGATTTCCATTATGTGGAAGATCGCAATAATCTCAGGTCGTAGGATTCTAATGATATAACTATTAGAGGTTTAATTATGACATTCAGACCATGACGTAAACCTCATCTTTGGGTCATGTCTAGTATATGTTCCCCAACATATACCCATAAGTTTAACTTGTATCCCATACACATGATCATCATATGATCATCGAATTAAACTTATACTAGTTCTTCATAAGTACTAGGGACAGAGATTATTATAATAAAACATGTAACAACAAATAATAATCCAAACATCTCTTTATATAAATGAAAAGTGATAACAAGCATTGTCAAACAACGTGCCAAATAACATGCCTAGGGCATATACACCAACACCCACCTTATGCCAAACTGGGGCTACCCCAAACGGAATTGAACTGACTACCGATGCTCCAACAATATCACTCCCCACGGAAAGTCATCTCTCTTCATCAAAGCTCAACATGGATGACCTCTTTCAAGTACCCTCCATAAAACTGGGGCTTCCCCAGAAGGGATTAGGTCGATTGCTTGGCTACTCAGAGATTACCAGCGACTCAGCGGAATCATACTCACCCAAAGGACAATCCTAATTAACAAGCTCGACGGAAGACAACTGTTTGAATTAGTTAGAATGTAATTAATTATAAGGCATCTTTATAAGATCATTACGTTTTCAAAAGTGTTTTCTATCACGACACATTGTTTAAAAATCCGCACGCTACACTTACTTGCAAAATAATGTCTTCTCTCTCATCTCTGTGATTTCTGGACTGACTCGGTCCTACACCGTACACTCTATACCCTAGGGTACCCTCAGCCTGTGCAACACACCCTGAGACTGGACAAATCCCACATGCATTACATGCATTCATGCATACATACTGCATACATACTATCTACATGTACATACTAGACATAAAGCATAAAAATATAAATGTTTATACAGTCATCCATGAATATTACTGTTCTACTGTCTATGCTACAACTAACTACTGCAGAACTAAGAGGCTGATCCACTAGCGTCACCTCGAGTCCTCTTCCGTGGAGGAGGACGCCTACCGGTTGGAGAACCATCATCACCGTCACTAGAGGGAGGAGAGACACCGCACTCTGCCAACTTGCGGAGACCCTTCGCCACCTTCCAGTGAAGCCTTCGAATGACCGCCCGTAGACCTGACTCACGGTGCACCATGGCCTCATACGTCCGGGTAGTCACCTAAGACAAAGGCAACATAAATATGTCAAAGCAGATCCAATTAAGAGTACGACTAAAAGCAAAATCAGATGGACAAAAAGAAAGGGTGAAGTACATATACTGACATGACCCACCAGGATCCGAAACGTCGGAGCTATCTCACCCTCCTCATACTGTACCCACTGAGGGTTTCCGCTGTCATCAACATAATCATACAAAGGAGCTCCAAAAACCCTATAAAAAGAAGGATCTTCTAGGCCCAGCGCCGCTGGCTCAACGTGCCTCTGCCCCATCTCCCTTCTCCTCTATCACAGCCCATAGGACCCCAAGGCGTATCTGAGCAAAATCATCATATGAGGCCCCTTTTACAACAAACTGTCTAGAATCGAGGCCCTCGGTCAACCTAACCCGGTCATGGAGAGACGCTGGATCGATTTTGAACTGCGGAGGATCCATCAGAACCATACAAACACTGCCTGCTCCATCCTGGGCTCGTACCCTCTTACCCAAATAAAGGGCCTCACCGCTATACCCAATCAATAGCCTCCTATGGCCCGTCGCCTCAATGGCCCCTGCAGCAAGCAACTCAAAGTCCAGCTCCACCCATGGATAGAAAGTCATGTCCCTCGGACAGGGTCCCCCCAGAATGGTCTTCAGCTGAGCGTAAGTATAGTGCCAAGAAGTCTCATCTCCTTTGCTCCTGCGACCCGGCACCCATCAGCACATGGTAGGATAAGTCGATAGAGCACTGGTCATCCCAATACTGCAAAGAGAGATCATGAAACATGATTAGAGATAATCAACAAGTCAAAATAAAGAGACTCAAACCAGAATAGATAAGAAACAGAGCATACCTCCAAGGCAAAGTGTAGACAATCAACTGACGTCGACTGCGACCTACAACTCCGGTCTAGAGAATGGTACAACTCTGCCAAGCCCGTAGCTCCCCAAGCAATCCTACTCACTACATCCAGATCTACTAGATATCCCAATAGAGGGATCATTGCTGTGGTACCAGCGTTAGCAAAAATGGTCTGGGACAATCCGTACCAAATAAATACCCAGGCAGCCACCTCTACATCACATCCACCGGCCTCCAGATCATCCAACATCTCCTCATACCGCCTTTTTAGGCCCCCCAAATGTACACCATACCCACTCCTGATATCGGTGCAGTCAAACCCGATCAAGCTCTGGAGCCTATCTGCACTCTCTCCGGGAAGCAAGGTGTCATCACTCCACACCGGGTTACCAACAAACCATAATCCAGTAAGAGCGATAAAGTCCAATGGTGTCACGGTAACCTCTCCACAACTGAAATGAAAAGTCTGAGTGGTGTCCCACTAATGCTCCCGTAGTGCCATAACCAGATCGGTACTCTTGGTCAACTCTCCTTGACAGGACAAGCTCTCAAAAAATACCCCCAAGCCAGTGGCCCTAACCCTGCTCTGAATGACCTCTGGAGTCCTCTCCCACAAACTGTATTCAACA
Source organism: Campanula takesimana (assembly GCA_026119855.1). Classification (NCBI taxonomy): domain Eukaryota; kingdom Viridiplantae; phylum Streptophyta; class Magnoliopsida; order Asterales; family Campanulaceae; genus Campanula; species Campanula takesimana. The sequence continues at coordinate 1,398,221 of JAOWBW010000039.1, read as the reverse complement.
CTGCATGAGCCTCTCGACTTTAGAGGCAGCAATACACCCTGCAATCACAAACAGGTATACACAGCTCAGGTATGTAGTCAAATCTAGCAATTTACTTTATGATATATGTACATATATAAACTATTGCAATATTACTCTAGCAAAATCCCGTAAAATGACCAACAAATACTACATCAAGTATATATCGCATACCATATAACTCGCAAATAAAACCCTAGTCTACCTAGGACAAGTCAAATCAATACAGTCAAAGCAAGACAAAAGTCTAACTTCACATAAAACAAGCTTTCTCAACGAAACACTCACATACATTGATTACCCATGTTATAACAAAGGTCAAACCACACAAATAGCACTTTGAACAAAGTCAACCAAGTCAAAATCGGTCCAAGATTACGACATTTTCGGACAAAACATGACATAACGGAAAAATTGCATTTTTCAACTAAATCATCAAAGCAACTAATTGCCCATGCTAAAAATAGCTCTAATTAAATGAGCATTGCAATTTGTTGTTCCTCCAGCATAAAAGCCCCATTAAAAAAATTCCAAGCTTGGAGAGGATGCATTCAAGAAAAATTTAAGCAGAGAACTGAACACGAAGGAAAACGCATTAAATATGAAGGTAAACAAAAATTCTAATTTTTTCTTTAGACTGCCACAAATTCAGTTAATTAAAACATTACTCAAGTATGGGAAAAACACAGAGAGCAGGAAAGCATCAAAAAATAATATTTAAAGCCCAATTCTCAACTTCATCCTTAATCGGAAACCCAGATCGGGGTTAATTTACGAGCTGTACTTAATGGTTATCAACAGTGACATTTGAGCCGGCATGAGGCTCTAGTCTCTACCGACCATGGAAAAATACAGTGGAAATAGGAGCCGACCACAAATCCCGGTTAGAAGTTACCATCAAACATCCTACTAATAGTACCCGACCTGAAAAATAACTTAGACAAAGGACTTCCTAGACTTTTAGGAAGCTCTAAGACCCTTTTAAGTATTCAAAATCTGATAGGGACTGATCCAGCAGTTCTCTAGAGTTCTAGATTGACGAAATCAACTACAGATCGAATTCTACAAGGATATTGACCAAATCCCGAGAACAAAGTGATAAGATCTCATCGAGATCTTGATAACCACACAATCCGGTGGAAGTGGCCACGCGGCCACATCTTCCATAGGCAGGGCATCCACTCCTTCCAGGCCCGGTTCCCTATAAATAGGTGCCCTCAGCTCCACAAATTGATAACCAATTCATTCTACGAGTTCCACAGTCAAAACTGACTCTGAAACTCTTAGTTTAAGCCTTTTCTGCACGCTTGAAGCCTCTTCGAATCTTCAAGAAGATTCAACCATAGTTCTTGACAATCAAGGTAAGATTCCTAACCTTTTATTCATGTTCTTGCCATGTTCTTAGGTTAGATCTTAATTATTCATGTTCATATGATGTTTATGCATATATTATTCATGTGTCCTTCATGTTATTCATATGCTTCGACTAGATCTTCATATTATTCTACATAATTGCTAGATCTAGGGTTTTGATCGTCATGTTACTCATGTTTATTCATATGTTCTTCTAGATCTAGGGTTGATTCTACATAATATGCTTGATCTAGGTTTTTTATCTTCATATATACATGTTATACAAAGCCTATGATGATCTAGGGTTTCATAAAACCCTAATACGATCTAGGAACTAGGGGTGTCAGTAGTTCGGTCTGAACCACGGTTTGGTTTGGTTTGTAAGCATGAGCGGTGGCGAGGCTAGGGCAAAGGGAAGGGGGTCATTCGACCCCCTTTAATTTTGAAATGTGTCAATTTTAGTACCTTCAAAATTTTAGAAAATGACATTTACAACAAAAAAAGATGAATTTATTCATTTTGACACCCTTAAATTTGAGAAAAAAAATGCACTATTCGACCCCTTGACCCCCTTTTCGGAAAATCCTGGCTTCGCCACTGAGCATGAGTGGTTTGGTTTGGTCTCAAAAATTGGCAAACCATGCGGTTCGGTTTGGTTTGTGGACTGGCCCTTCCAAACCAAACGAATCTGAACCAAACCAAACCATTCAGACCAAACCGCAGTTTGAAACCGCTAGATAGAACTGTGGAATCAAACCCTGAGACTGAACCACAAAACCAAACCTTTGAACTGAACAAATGGAAGTTAAACATTTGAATGCCTGCCTTATGCTCTTATTTTTTGACATGCCTGCCTTCTGCCCTTATCTTTGGCCATGAAAATGCAAGAAAAACAAGAGATGTCTTGTAACAGACCATGGGATTTATTTAAACAATTGAATGTCTGTCATCTCTTATTTTTTAAACCACTTCTTTTAGTATTTTTCTTCCTTGAGTTTTCACTTCAACTACCACATCACTCGTTCTTTCTTAGTGATCACAAAAGATTTAACCAAAATTTGATAATGAGTTGCAATCTGAATCATGGTATGAATCACTGTTTAAACTATAATCTAAACCATAGTCTGAACCACAGTTTGGACCGCGGTCTAAACCACAGTCTGAACCAAAAAACTGAACCGCGGTTTGAACCGAACCAAACCAAACCATGGCGGATTTAAACTTTTTCATAGTTTGGTTCGGTTTGGAATTTTCCCAAACCGATGACTAGTGGTTCGGTTTATAAATTAGCCGAGACCGAACCAAACCGAACCATTTACACCTCTACTAAGAACTACTTCTAAACCCTAATCTTTAGATAAATACTCCCTCTCCCTTATGAATGATCCCCGCTTCATCTCTCTATTCTAATTATCAATGAACTACGCTGACCTGAGCTTCTCATGTTGAGAAGAACGTAGGCAATCCTCGAATCCGGTCTCAAACACTAAACACACACACACACACATCAATCATGATAGAAAGACCGATTCGTTGGGAAATATGAGTGATCATCATAATATTCTTCTTCTATTGTAATTTGACCCTCGAACCCAATTATTCTCATAATTAGTTTTTTTTCAATGTTTTAACTACAAATAAAATGGCGTGACGACTTCCAATTTTAATCACGCGTATTCACAGTGGCGATACTGCTGAGGAATTGTTTTGAAAACCTTTTTCAAACTTAAGAGGGTCTGACTTTCGTTATCTCATGATTTTGTGTGTGTTTTTAATGCCCAGTGCACCGCTCCTTTTTTAGAAATTGCAAATCTACTATTTTTTGGTGTTTCTGAAGCTTGGTTCGCACGCCTACCTAGCCTCCATCCTCCAATCTTTCAGCCGTACGGCTATGGTTTTCTGGAAAACTGGATCCGTTCGATTTCCTGCAGTTTTTTGCACTCCTAGCATGCTTTGGATACTCTAGATCTGTTCTAAATTGTGTTAGTCTCATGTTTGGATACTATTACTATGAATTGTCATGCTAGTATACTTCTCTCATTCATTGCATCGCATTCATAAAAATTGTACCTAAATCGAACACTACCACTAGTCCGTGTCACACTGCACACCCTACTCTGGATAATCCGCCGAGTGCACAGATTTTGGTGATCCTGTCACCTCTTTATTCGTGGCACCCGGGTTATATAACTCACCGTGCTTGCGAGCAGTTGAAGTTGAACCTTGTTCGCGTCTAAACCATGCACCTTGATCGAGTTTAAGAACACTTGTCAAAATGGTTATCTTAATTATCATAACTGTCATCATTCATCATGTTGCATGAGCCCACCTGTCCACCTCAGACCAATCCTAGTCAACCTTTGACCTTCCTAGGTTAGCTTATTTACCGCCTTTTCGCCTAGGTCAAACTTTGGTCAATCGACCTACTATTGACTCATCTAGGTTGAACCTGTCGTCTTGACCCATATAGGCCAACCTTTTTTATGTCGACCCATCTAGGTCAATCCGTTTCGGTCTACCAGTATTGACTCAATTGAGTCAAACTAATCAGTCCTGGTTTACCCACCTCTGGGTCTGCCTATGTCATACCTTGTCTACTTAAGTCAAGGGCCACCTTACCTAAGGTTCCTCCACCTTTACTTGATTGAGGACCGAGCCAACTCCCTCTCTTTTTGACCTTTACGGTCCTCTTTTAATCTTATGAATTTCAAAACCCACTGACCTCTTGCGGTCACCTTCCCACTCCCCTTTTTTGTTTTACTTGATTCGATCTACGGTGACCTGAGCCTCTCATTGTGTGGGACTTCTCCCTCATAGTAAAGAGAACGTAGGCAGCTCCGACCCGATCAAACTATTAGTCTTTTCATTCAAAATGCATTTCAAAAATGCGGAGACCGACTCCTTTCATCAAAAATGATTTTATAACAATGCCTTGTTATTAATTATAAGTCTAATTCGAATACCTAATTCCTCCACAACCATTATAGAATCATGCATCATATCTGTTGAAAGGATATTGAAGTTGCAACCGAGGGTGCTACCCAAGGTCTTGAGATAACTCTCCACATCAACACCGCTCTCAATGAGAAAGCAGCCCGCATCGAGACCATTTTCAACGAGCAAGCAACCCTTTTTGAGACCGCTCTCAATGAGCAAGAATCCCACTTTGAGACCATCCTCCTCAAGCAAGAAGACCGCTTTCAGAAAGATATATACAAGGCTCTAAAAGACACCGAGGAGCGTCTCCAGTTTGACATTTATGGAATTTTTGAGTACCGCAACCGTACTCTATCTCCCGCTCAGTTTCAAAACCCATATGTTCCTCAAATGTATGGGCCATCACATCAAACTTTCCCTATTGGGATATCTCCTATGACTACTCATCAGCATGGAATGCCGGTACCTAAACCACCCCCAAAGATGATTCGTGAAAAGAAGGTCGATGAGCACAAGTACGATGACTTGGGTATGCCATTAGTCAAATTTTTTAAAGGTCTAGTTTGATCTGGCAAGGTGTCTCCTTTACTTTACTACAAACCACTCGTTGTGAAATAAAACTTGGACCCATCCAAATATTGTAAATACCATCAATACATCGGACATGACACCGAGACTTGCAACCAGTTGAAGAGGAAGATCCAAAGCCTCATTGATAATGGAGTCATCACTCGCCAAAGGAACACATGGGCATGAACAAGGTCCAAGCGAAATTGAAACTATACCGGGGCTACCTCCTTAAAAAAAAGCTCGCTAAGTTGAAATCCACAATGGGCGGCTTAGGCAAAAAATTAGAGCAATTGCACAAAAAAGAAGCCCGCTAGGTTGAAAACCCCCAAGGACGGCCTAGGCAAAAACAAAGGTGTACATAAGGAAATTAATCAAAACAAAGAAAAATAGAAGGGGCTAATCCCCTATTTTCATTCTATTCTTATTTTCTATTTTTCTTTCTTTTCAAAGAAGTTTAAGTCAACTCGATAGCAGCAGTTCAAAGCAATAACTATGAAAGGAGCAGTCCAAAGCAACAAGTAGCAACGAAGTAACATACCACGACAAGAAACAACTCATGACCTCCTCTCACTCAAACCCGGTATCATCATCAACCGAATCATCCTCGAACTACGCAGACCTGAGCTTCTCGCATTGAGAATAACGTAGGCAACCTTCGGGTTCGGTCCAAAATATACACAACCCACCTCGAGCCAAGCTTCATTCTTTTCTCTCTTCCCCCATACACTACAACTTTTGACTTTCTCATTTAATCAAGACGTTTATTATTTTAAGGCTACTTGTATAAGAGGTAACCATAAGGTACATAACTAACCAACGAGGTCCATTCTCGAGTAATCAAAAGACAATTCTGAATAAGACAATTTTCAAATGTCTCGACAAGTCTTCTTCTCTACAATATAGGAAAGAGATAAACACTTACTTTCTGTCAAGAATGAGCTTCCTTCCTTTTGTACATATATATACACCTCTAAAAAATTGTCCAACGAGTCAAAATAGAGACCTAACTCTCTCGTTATCTCTCTATCTCCCTTTCACCATAACGTAAATGCCTCTGCAAGTTGTCCACACAATTCTGTCTTTTTCTCTTATTTTGAGTCGACAGGAAAAAAAACGCAAAAAGAATATACCCACCTAGAGTGAAAACCCACAAGGGCGGTCTAGAATCACCCATCTTATGCCCTCGCTGAACTGGGGATTCCCCAACAGATTTGGGTCGACTACATGGTTGTCATAGAATACGAGTCCTTCAACAAGATCACTTCTCACAAAAAGTCATCACTTTTCAACTTCCCCAACAGAGCCAAATCGACTACCCAATTCCTCGGAAAATGCCGAAGTATCAACAAGATCACTCCCCGCAGAAAGTCATCCCTCTTCATTAAAAATCAGCATAAGATGACCTCTTTGAAATACCCTCATCAAACTGGGGCTTCCCTAAAAGGAATTAGGTCAACTTTGAGGTTACTCAGAGAATATCGGCGATCTGACGACATCATACTCACAAGAAGAACATCCCTCATCAGCAAACTCTACGGTTGGCAAACTATTTGAATTAGTTAGAATCATAATTAATCATAAGGCATCTTTATAAGGTCGTTACATTTTCAAAATTTTCCTCCCACGACACGTTGTTTACAAACTCGCACACTCGGTTTCCACTAAATAACATCTTATGTCTCATCTCCGTGATGTCCTAACTGACTCGGTCCCACACCTATACCTTAGGATAACACTGGGTCCTGCACTCTGCCTCCCATAGGTCAAAAGCCCTAAATATCCTTTATGCAACTCGGACTAGCCTCTAACCAATTGAAGTTAGAAAACCAGAAGCAGAAGCCGTGCGGATCCCTGCTATCCGCACTCCTCAGTTTGAGCCGTACGGCTACACCCTCGAGAAAACAAAAAAAATGGGTCCCCTTAATTTTAACCTAATCCACCCAACCGGGCTGACAGAAAACCTGCAACAGAACATGTACACCATATACCAAATAGTTCATGAACCTGTAAGATACCGGTGGGAAAACGAAAAGTTCCCTCGAGAATCAAAAAGGGAACTTTATGTTCATGAAACGGAGTCGCCACGTTAAATTAATTTTAAACCCAATTTTAACGAAAAAGGTTAGAGAAAATGAGTTCGGAGGTCAGGTTACATAATAATAGCTCAAGAAATATAAAGACATTGCATAGATAAGAATATGAACAAGTAAATAAAGAAGTGTAGACACCCCGCCTTGGACCTCTCACCCCGATTGCATACAAAGTATTTTTATTTAACTTATTTTTATTGATTTCTGTTACTTCGGTTAAGTTCCTAACTGATTTCGTTAGTTTTGGACTAAACTGCATAACAGAGTTAACCTTTAGGGTCATTCTGTCATTCTGTCCTTTTCTACCGCGGGCGCTTCCGGAACTGCTAACGGGCTGCGCGCGCGTCTCGCCCCTAAAGCGGGACTCGTGCGCTTCCCACTTTGGCAGTAACGGATTGCACCTTATTTCCCTCATTTTCCTAGTTCACAAAATAACCTCTTTTTACATCCAAGTTCATCCCCCCTTTGTTCCAAAAACTCCCAATCCCATTATTCTAGCCCTTTCATTAAAGCAAAAATATTTCTTTTTATTAATATTTGATTTTCTCTTTATTATTTATTTATTATTTTTATTTATCTTATTTGTGATTGGTCAACTCCATCTCACATGGATTGACCAATTTCCCTCCAACCTTTCCCTCTCTTTTTTACCTATAAAAACCTCCTTATTCTACCTTGAAAAAGGACCTTAATCTCACATTTTCACTACACCTACACTATACACAATTCTCTACACAAATTCTCCAACAAGAGTTTTTATACAACAAATTGTTCTACAACAATTTCATTACAACAACAACACTTTCAAGTCAAAGTCTAAGGTCCTCTTTTCTAAAGGTACTTTTATTCTTCTTCTCTTTTATTCTAGTCTTACTAGTATGCAATCTCCATCAATTGGGACATGACCAAATGACCACTTTACTACATTAAAGTTGGTTAAGGTTATCTCCCTACATTTTAATCTCTACTTTAATTTCATATACATTTCTTAATGTATTTTTTTAGCATAAATTTATAAATAAAACAATTCTCTTTTCTTCCCCTTTTTCTTTACATTATAATTGTTAGCACTGTTAATAAATTGAAGGTTATTTAGCATTAGAACACCAATAGTAGCAAGACCCGCATAAGCGGGGCGGAGTGGGTGTTTAAGTACTTCCCACTCTGTCACCTAACCCCCGAACCCTTCTCTCCCGAATCTCTGGTTTTGTACATAAATTAGGCTATTTCTAGGTTTTTCTTATGTTCCTTTAAAAGCATAGGTGGCGACTCTAAACAAATCTAAAACAAGTTAGACATCCTAGGATAATTCACCGCTCTAGCCAAGTTATGGTTTCCCGGGGTATCTACAGTGGCGACTCTGCTGGGGACCGATTTAGAGGGTTAAACTTGCGTTGTTAACTTTTGGTGTTCTTATTACTGTTTTCTGGGCATTCTGGTAAAAAAGGGTGGGAAGCACGCGCCTCTGGCCTCCTTGGCCTAAAGCGCGCGCGTCCGACCCCAATTACCAGAATCGTCCGTCTTCCTTCTTGTCCTTCAATTCCATGTTTCTGTGCTAACAATTACTGCAGGAGAATGAATTTTTTATTTAGGGTCAAGGCAATCCCTTGAACCCACTGATTCACAGGTACTGCCCAGAATCGGGCGCCTCTGCCCTTCTTTTTCTACCACGCGCGCCTTCCGCATAGGCCACCCAATGCGCGCGCTTCTGGGCGTATTCCAAGAACAGAACAGTACACAGAAAACAGAACAGAGCAGAATGACAGTGTGTGGGCACCGGGCCTGCATACAATTTCTTTTACTTTCTGTTTATTTTTACCGGTCACACGGGTGATTCGAAAATTGTAATTATGTGCTAATTTGTTTTTTTTTATTTCTTTTGAAAAAAAAAATTGTTTTGTCACATGTTAGACCTCACACTACATGCATATATTCTTATCAATTGCTCACTATCGAGTCGCACAATGTTCAACCCCAAACCCGTCGAGGCCCGTCCTAGAAAGTTTCAAGCTCCACCCGACCTTGACTCTTTCGAAGCGGTCAACCTCAGCCCGTGGCGTAGTTCAAGACTACATGCCGCGGGTGACCTTTAAGCCTCTCTTTAGCCGAGCACAAGCCACACAATTATAGTCTAGGGTCTAACACTCCGTGACTCAAGTCGGTTTTCATGTACCGAGATTTCCCTAAACTAATGTCTTCAAATCATACATGCCAATTTGTTGCAATGGACGAAATAAAACTCCGTCCCCAAAAGTGGCTATCTTGGACGAAAATAAAAAATCCGTCCCCGCATGTATGATTTACTACATTAATTTAGTTTAATCCCGTCACATGTAGGTATCACAAGCGTGGTGTAATCCGATGAGTATATGGGACCGCGAGAAGGTCTATATACTAGTGTGACGATTCCACTATTTTTCTAGAAAACCCAAAAAAGGACCACGTCCTTCCGACTTTTGTAAATAATAAAAAAAAAGAGTCATTTTTCCTTTTGTGGTTGAGTCTTTTCTTGTTTGTGGGTGAAATCATTCTACTCAAAAGGTGTTGTGGGGCCATCCTAAGATCAACCGTGTTCTCTCCATAGGTCCAATGGCTTCAAACGGCAACGACAACGGCATTCCCGTGTCCAACGAAGGGTTATTCCACATGGTGAAAGTATTGAAAGGGCAAATTGATACACTAGCCGAGGATGTTCGCCGAAAGGATGATTTATGGCGAGCCCGTTACGAGCATGTGGAAATGGCCCATAAAAGAGAAGTATCCAAACTCGAGGACCAATTGAAGGGGCTCACGAATGAAAGAAGGGTCCAAGGCATCAATACCGGTTTGGTCAACACTCTCATGTCCTACATTGACCAAAAGCTTAGTGGGCTAAATTTGCACAAGGGCCCAAGCACCGATCTTCATCAAGTTTCTCTCATCATGAACACAATGGAGGCTCTTCCCGAAAAGTTCAAGATGCCCGATATTGGAAAGTTCAACGGCAACTCTTGCCCCGACGCTCATGTTGACTCCTACATTTGGGCCATGCTACATAACATGATCTAGGTATTGAAATAATCAACATGAACGGGGCTCTGATACCACTGTTGGGTTTCCAAGTAACATGCGCAGCGGAATATAGCAATTAAAATTTTAAGAAAACCCAAAGCCATGGATCCGTTCATATGATTAAATCAAATACAACAAGATGAATAGAGGAATAACTAACCCTTGATGGCTATGAACTTTTCTTCGGTCTTGGTGGAGAAACTTGAAGACTTGATCACGATCACAAAGCTTGAACACGAACTTTGAAGATGATGATTTTCACTCTCTAGCGGTATCCACACTTCGAACGAATATCAAAGGAGCTTCTTTGATCTTGGTTGCTAGACCAATATTATGAAACACACTTTCACAATTTAATAAAGAACTATATGGAATTTATTTGTGAATTATTTTGTTCCTCAATCAAGGATATCTTAGAACACAATAAATTCTCTCTCAAACACTTTGGAGACTCACAAAAGGCTATTACTGAGGTTCTGGCCGAAATCATCCTTTTATACACAAGCAAGACCTATTCCAAATAGGAACCTTGTGTCAAAAGACATTCCAAATCGAATTAGGAAAGTGCCAGCCGACAGTACTGTGCGGCCGCCCAGAATACACTGTGCGGTCGCACATTTATCTGAAACAAACTGGTACAAAATTTGGGCTAAGTGTGCGGCCGCCCAGTCCACACTGTGCGGTCGCCCACTTCCCCAGAATGTCCAGAATTTCCAAAATTCCAATTTAGTCCTTTTAAAGATTCGTTCTATTGTGTGTGACCCTCTAGGATTATACTAAGTTGGCAATGGGTTCAAACATGAAACCATAAGATATGATTAGGTTCTAGCAAACCGTCACACCTACCCAAATAGTATAACTAGATACAAGTTCGCATTCCTTTAGAATATGTCACAATCCCTTTGTCCACGATGTCATTGAACACAAGTCATGGTCAAACAGTCAACTTGTTTTGTTCAATACTTTCTCGATCCGAATATGTTGATAATTCAAATGCTATTGATCCAATCAATCCATTTGAGTCCGGCCGAACATTTCATCAACATCATTCCTTCGAGGGGCCCAAGCTTGACATCTCTCCATGGAGGGGCAAATCCATTTAGCTTATTATTCTTTCCAACGGGAATCCGATTATGCCAATCATACCCTTTATAACTACCGTGTTAAGGTAGCGTTTGAATATGTCAAACATAATGTTCATCAAGTGGAAGACTATAATAACTTCATGTCTAAGGATTCAAATGACATAACTAATATGAGATATATGTTCGACATAGACCATGACATAAATCTCATACAGCGGGTCATGTCCAGTACCTTGTTTCAAACAAGTACCCATAAATCTAACATGATCATCCCATGATCATTTAGCCTTTATACTAGTGCTTAATAAGTACTAGGGACGGAGATTATTATAAGTAAACATGAACAACAATAATAATCAAAACATCTCTTTATTGATATGAAATAAATTATAACAATTACAACGTTTATTAAACGTGCTTAGGGCACCACTACTAACAATCTCCCACTTGCCCTAGGCCCAATCTCCCATGTATTTAATACCCATGGACCTAACATGACTGTCACGCAAACAACACAAATTTTATCTTCAAAAGATTTCCTCTAACTCCCATTTAAATTAATAATCCGTGTTTACCATAAAAAAAAAATGATTATAACTTCCACAATATACTCATAACTCATTTTGCTTTAACTCAACTCCAATCACGTACTAAAATGATCCCAAACAAGTTAAGTATTTCCTCATACTAAACAATTCTGATGCACTCACAAAGATGTACCAAAAGTAAAGAAAAATCTCTTATTGAGAAATTCTCAAATTGAATCTTTAACTCTTTTAACCCAACCGATACTATATGTTCACCGATTTACCTATCAGTATTATAGCCCATATCAACTCATCATATAACCCAAGTTCCCTATCGGTCAAGCGACATATCGCACCCAGTATAAATTATACTCAAGACTTCAATATTAGTATTGCCAACTGAATAAGCTAAATTCTCAGCACAACCTTATAATAAAGATTTTCTGATTTCCAATATAGAACCTGAACATTATATATATATATATATATACCTAGTATGCTCCTAAACAAAGTCAAACATACCAATATAGAAATATTCTCCACCTATCGATGGCACACAAGAAATTTGTAGCATATAGAAAGCTAAACCATACCACTTAACTCATCAATATCCCGCATAGGTAACATAACTAAATCACCCTATACGTACCAATAGCAATCACGAAATTTCGTACTCGAGAATACGCCCCAACATAAATCACTTAATGAGAACAAACATACGAATATAGCACAAGACATTCCCACTTTACGAAATAGGTACGTCCAAGCCTTCAAAGCTCGCACTCTCGATTCCCAAGCCAACTAACCCCAATGGAACCAACACTATTGACACCAATCCTATACTTGATATACCACAAGGAAAGAAACACTCGACGTCAATATCACGACTCATAACTAAACCAACTTCTACCTTAACCTCATACTTTCAAGAAAACTTAGTTTCTAAACCACTCAAAATCATAACACCCAAGTATTGAAACCTATTCAATATCAGAGTTCTTATTCTCCTTCAAGATCTAAAACCATTGCTCTGATACCAACTGTCACGCCCCGGAAATCTTACAAATCCATAAATATAAAATTTTTATAATATACATCTCCAAAGTGTAATATACCAACCGGGCGCGTGAATTCACTATAAACCAATACCATCATACAACACCTCAACGAGATTATAACTCGGAGACTAGAAACAAATGCGGAAGCGAGAACAACTATTAACAAAAATACCCAAAGTACAACCGTATATACAACACACTGAACGACTACAAACCCACAATAAAATACATAAAGGCTCCGAAGCGCAACTATCCCAAATACGATCAACCTGCTCAGAAGATTCCCGCTACAACGGACCTCACAACGCAACCACTTGCTTTCCTGGGGGGGGGGTTAAGGAAAAACAATTTGAAACAAGAAACGGGGTGAGATAAAATCTCAGTAAGTTACTAAATGCATCTACATGGCATAATATCATGCAAATCAACGATAACTGAACAAGTAAATCACGTAACAACAAATGAGAAAGCTCCCTATCGCCAACTGTCCCATACCAGTTGGAAATAACGACTAACTCATCATGCAGCACATAAGACTGAAATAAACACGTAACAAAGGATACTTAGCCAAGGTTTCACCAAACTGATAGAACAATCGCTGCGCAGCTTCAACCGATAAACCAGTCAACAATAGCAGCATAACAGCTGAAGAGATCCCCGGTCAGAACCGACCCATCAATCAATCAACCAATCGACCCATCTTCGTAGTAGCATAATAGCTGAAGAGAAAACCCCCGGTACCGGAACAATAACCATAAGAGTGTCACAAAGGACAAGAGCCATGCCACAAAGTCATGCTCGGTAGCTAGATACATTCCCAAAGGAAACTAACTTATCCCTTCCAAGGCCAATCTGGAAAAGGGGGTATAGAAGGGGGCAAAACAATGGTCAACATTATAATGGACTTGGCTTTGCCATTATAATCTTTCCCATCGCCCGATGCAACAAATATGCCAGCTGGGCTTCCAAATAAATGCTAAGTAATAAATACTAGCTTAAATAAACAATTTAAGGTTCCAAAGTAGGGAACCATACCAAATAATCACCATAAAGATGCAACGGTTACTCATGAAGAGTTTAACAACAACGATAACAAGAGTTTCTCATAAAGAGCACAACAACGATAAACAGAATTTCTCATAAAGAGCTCAACAACGATAAACAGAATTGCTCATAAGGAGCTCAACAACAATGATTATTAGAACACGGTAATTCCATAATGAGGAACCATACCAGATACATTCCAAAGATGATACCCACAAGTTACTCATAAGGAACACAACCCAAACGGTCGCTCACAAATAGTACAACGACTATAACCCAAAATTATCCTAAACGTTTAGTCATAAAGATGTACTAGGACTATGAACTCAACCATCTCATCACACCTAAAATTCCAAAGTAGTAAATCAGAATGAATACACCTTAAGGTTAATCAACCGTGGTACTCAATTGCCAATTCACGCTTTACCTTCGTTCATAACGAACCAATTCTTAACCTCAAACACCCAATAAAATCCCGAAGTGTAAAACTTAGAACTTAACTGAACAACCTATCCCATCTTGTAGTACTCGAATAGAGTTTTGAAACGATAGTTTACACGCCTAAAACGGAGTCCGAACGAAGAAGTTATGGCCTCCGGAAGATCGACCTAAATTCTGGAAAAAGTGGGCGGGCGCCCAAAATTGAGTGGGCGGTCGCCCGGAACGCTGTTGCCAAGCTAAATGAGGCTGATTTAGTGGGAGGTCACCCAAAACTAAGTGGGTGGCCGCCCAGACCCCAAAATACACCCGAATTTCACTCCTTTTATCCTAAATCTTGATATAACAACCCTTATACCTCCCCACCATTGTGGAGCTCGATCCATAACACAATCGATCACAAAGGGATCATCCTCGAATACTAAAGTGTTCCACAACATTAACTTAAGTCAACTAGGGTGATACTTCGAGCCTAGATCGGGCTTGAACCATAAAACAATTCGAAAACAAAGGTACTCAGGACAGCTGGTATGGGCGGTCGCCCATAGCCAGTCCGGGCGGTCGCCCAAAACCCACACCCAAGCCTAAAACCAACTGACTTCATGGGCGGTCGCCCAACCCAAAAGTGGGCGGTCGCCCACTCACTTTTACTCAAATTCTCCGGATCAACTGATCTCATGGGCGGTCGCCCAAACCACCCATGGGCGGTCGCCCACGCACCCAGGTCGACGGAAAACGGCAAGAACCAAATGGGTTCTTCCATTTTCTTACCCAAAACCAAATTTCTCACAATCAACACTCCCAACTTGATCCCCAAAGTACCCAAACAACATCTAACTAAAAAGGAGACCTAAATAACACCATTTAACAACCAAAACCAAGATTAAATTCCAACATTCATAACAATCACCATTTTTAACCAAAAACTCAAATAAATTCCAAATAATTTCTAAACTCAACCAAGAAGCCATGGATATTAACAAGAACATCAATAGAGTTAAAGATGAGCATTTTTAACATAAATGGGGGAAAAGTAACTTACCCGAATTTTCTCAAAGTTGCCGGAATTCGAAATTTCTTTGTTCTCTACGATCCTAACGACGATCTAAACATGTTTCAAGTTATGAGAAATGAGAGATAATGAGGGGAATATAGCTAGATTGAAGAGAGAAGGGAAGGGGAGAAACTTAGCCAACCAAGGAGAGAGAGAGAGATTATGCTGGGAGAAAATGAGGGAGTGAGGGAGGAGAGGGGTGATGGAGGGAGTAAGTAGAATTATTAAAAAGAATGTTACACTTAGGCCCCCTCTAACTCTACTAACACATAAACCCATTTCCCCACTAACAACTAAGACCCAATAATTCTACACTAGCACAAATGATTAATTAAAATGCTAGGCATAAAACATTATCCCACAAAATGCACACAAAATTATTTAGATAAATAAATAATTTAAATAAATAAATAAGAAATAAATAAATAATTAAATATTTATTACTAAGAAAATAGAGGCGGGTTTTCGGGTCGTTACAATGACCATCATGTTTAGCTTGTGGAAGTCCCTTTGTTAGTGGGTCCGCAACATTGTCATCAGTCGGTACTCTGCATATATTTACGTCTTCTCTATCAACGATCTCTCGAATGATATGAAAACGCCTAAGTATGTGTTTGGATTTCTGATGTGCTCTTGGTTCTTTTGCTTGAGCAATAGCACCATTATTATCACAATAAAGGTCTATTGGATTAGCAATACTAGGAACCACTTCAAGTTCAGTTATGAACTTCTTAATCCAAACAGCTTCCTTTGCAGCATCCGATGCAGCAATATACTCAGCTTCTGTTGTAGAATCAGCGGTTGTACTTTGCTTGGAACTCTTCCAGCTTACAGCTCCACCATTTAACATAAACACAAAACCCGATTGCGATCGGCTATCATCTTTGTCGGTTTGGAAGCTTGCATCCGTGTAAGCATTTACAACGTGATCATCTTCCATTCCTCCATAGACCAAAAACGAGTCTTTAGTTCTTCTCAAGTACTTAAGAATCGCTTTTACAGCTATCCAGTGATTTTCGCCAGGGTCGGATTGGTATCTACTTGTCATGCTCAAAGCATAAGATACATCCGGCCTTGTACAAATCATGGCATACATGATGGACCCAATTGCCGAAGCATATGGAACATCATTCATTTTCTCACGCTCATCGTTTGTCTTAGGACATTGAGTCTTGCTTAGAGAAACTCCATGTAACACGGGCAAGGTTCCTCTCTTAGAATTTTCCATACGGAATCTTCTAATGACCTTGTCAATGTATGTACTTTGGCTTAAACCAAGTAGACTCCTTGATCTATCTCTATAGATCTTAATTCCAAGTATATATGCGGCTTCACCCATATCTTTCATTGCGAAGCACTTTCCTAACCAAGTCTTCACAGACTGAAGTGTAGGAATGTCGTTTCCAATGAGCAATATGTCATCCACGTATAAAATAAGGAATAACACTATGCTCCCACTAATCTTCTTGTATACACAAGGCTCATCTTCGTTCTTGATGAAACCAAACTCTTTGACCGATTCATCAAAACGGAGATTCCAACTCCTAGAAGCTTGCTTCAATCCATAGATGGATCTCTGCAACTTGCATACCTTAGAATCTTGTTCAAAACCTTCTGGTTGTGTCATATACACATCCTCTTGGAGTTTTCCATTCAGGCGGTTTTGACGTCCATCTGCCATATTTCATAGTCATGATATGCGGCAATGGCAAGCAAAATTCTTATATACTTGATCATTGCTACGGGTGAAAAGGTCTCATCATAGTCAATACCATGAACTTGCCTATAACCTTTCGCTACAAGTCTAGCTTTGTAAGTATGCACCTTCCCATCCATGTCAGTCTTCTTCTTGAAGACCCATTTGCATCCTATGGTTTTTACACCTTCGGGTGCATCAATCAAATTCCAAACTTGATTGTCTTGCATGGATTGCAATTCGGATTCCATGGCTCCAAGCCACTTATCCGAATCAGGAGAAGACATCGCCTCTTGGTAGGTTGACGGTTCATCATTCTCAATGATTTCTACGTCATTACTATCCGTTACGAGAAATCCATATCTCTCGGGCTCGGATCGTAACCTACTAGATCTGCGAGTTACTTGTGTATTTTGAACAGGTTCCACAACTCCTTGTGGTTCTTGTTCTTGTTCAACTATTGGTTCAATGTTATTTTCTGGGTCTTGAATTTCTTCAAGATTTATTTTACTCCCACTGATTTCTTTGGAGAGAAACTCTTTCTCTAGAAAGACACCAGTTCGGGCAACAAACACTTTGTTGTCCTCACGGTTGTAAATGTAATATCCTCTAGTTTCCTTAGGATATCCCACGAAAATACATTTATCAGATTTGTGTGCAAGTTTGTCTGAGACAAGTCTTTTGACAAAACCTTCACAACCCCAAATCTTCATGAAAGATAGACAAGGCTTCTTTCCGCTCCACATCTCATATGGAGTCTTTTGAACCGATTTAGTTGGAACACGATTTAGTGTGAAAGCAGCGGTTTCTAGGGCGTAACCCCAAAAGGATATTGGAAGATCAACTTGACTCATCATTGATCGAACCATGTCTAACAAAGTCCGATTCCTCCTCTCGGACACACCATTCCATTGTGGTGTTCCAGGTGGAGTCAATTGTGAAACTATTCCACAATTCATTAGATGATCATTAAATTCTTGACTTAAGTATTCACCACCTCGATCTGATCGAAGTGCCTTTATACTTTTGCCAAGTTGTTTTTCTCTTCATTTTGAAATATTCTAAATATCTCAAATGCTTCACTTTTATGTTTCATTAGGTAAACATACCCAAATCTACTATAATCATCAGTGAAGGTTATGAAGTATTGAAATCCTCCCCTAGCATTGCTACTTAATGGTCCGCATACATCGGAATGTATCAACCCCAATAAGTCGCTTGCCCTTTCACCCAACTTGGTAAAAGGTGTCTTAGTCATTTTTCCAAGAAGACATGACTCACAAGTATCATATGACTCGAGGTCACATGAACCTAAAAGTCCGTCCCCATAGAGTTTTGAGATACGCTTCTCATTAATATGACCAAGACGGCAATGCCATAAGTATGTATGATTTATATCATTAGGTTTAGATTTCTTATTTACATGATAGACATTGTCATCTTTTTCATTCTTGACAT
Organism: Campanula takesimana; assembly: GCA_026119855.1. Lineage (NCBI taxonomy): Eukaryota > Viridiplantae > Streptophyta > Magnoliopsida > Asterales > Campanulaceae > Campanula > Campanula takesimana. The sequence continues at coordinate 1,379,842 of JAOWBW010000039.1, read as the reverse complement.
CCAAGATATAAAGGCCATTAAATGAATTAGCAGTACCATAAAGCACATCATTTAAATAAATAGAAAATTTATTATTCTCAATAAGAAACTTAAAACCTTCATTATCCAAACAAGAAATTGAAATAATATTTCTGCTTAAATCCGGAACATAATAACAATTGTTCAAAACAAGAATTAATCCGGAAGGTAAAGTGACTTCATAAGTCCCTACGGCTAATGCAGCAACTCTTGCTCCATTCCCCACACGTAGATCTACTTCACCTTCTTTAAGCAGTCTCCTATTCTTTAGTCCCTGCACATTTAGACAAATGTGAGAACCACATCCGGTATCCAATACCCAAGAATCAGTGGTAGAAAGGAGAATATCTATCATATAGATACCTGAAGTCGACGCAGCCTTGCTGCTCTTCTTCTTCTTTTGCTCTTCCAAGAAAGCCTTGCAATTACGTTTCCAATGACCAATTTCTTGACAATGGAAACAGATTGCATCCTTTTGTGAATCGGGTTTTGCCTCAGAAGCCTTGGCAACCTTTGCCTTGCTTATTTTGGGTTTGACAACTTTCTTACCCTTTCCTTTGGCATTAACCTTCTCCCCATCATGAACCAAGAGCACGGGAGAACCTTTCTCCACAATTTTCATCTCTGCAGTTTTGAGCATCCCATGCAACTCAGAGAGATTCTTATCCATTCCATGCATGTTATAATTCATTACAAACTGATTATAACTTTTAGGCAACGAATTAAGAATGAGATCCGTGGCTAGCTCCAATGGGATTGGATAGCCAAGTTTCTCAAGGTGCTCTACATAACCTTTCATTTTAAGAAAGTGAGGACTCACTTGTTTCCCTTCATTCATTTTACAAGTAGTGAATGCAACAATGGTCTTGTACCTCTCTTGCCTAGCTTGCTCTTGAAACATGGTTCTTAACTCCACGCCTATCTCATAGGCTTCCAAATGTTCCAAACTTTGTTGGAGTTTTGAACACATAGCAGCAAGCATGAGACAACTTACATCTCTAGAATCATTACGATGTTTCTTGTAATTGTCTCTTTCTACCCTAGGGGCAGTAGGCGGTGGTTCAGCAGGGAGAGGCCCATCGAGAATGTACAACTTATCTTCTTGCCTAAGAACGATTCTTATGCTACGGATCCAATCCATAAAGTTAGTACCATTCTCTTCGAGCTTATCCTTCTCAAGGATCGATCGCAATGACATTGATTGAGTGTTATTAGTCATTATCTACAAATATGCAAAAATTTCCAAAATTTAATAAGTACCGATTTTTTATTAAAGAGATAAATAATGTATTTTCAAACAAAATACTCCCACTAAATTATATAACCTTCATATACATCTAATGTATAATATAATTTAATTGGGCTAAGATCCAACTTTAATTTAACTTTTGAGTCCACGGAGGCGGACCGCTCAAAAAAATAAATTAATTAGGTAGACAATCATGTCAATCATATCCCATATGATTCTTAGATCCTTTTATGAGATTCTTTGAGAAATCCAATTTCAAAAAAAAAACATGTTTAATCTCATCTTTTGCCTAGGCCCAAAACTGTTTTGACGCCTAATTAAGTCCAACCATTTCAAACGTATAGGAACCATTCAATTTAATGCACCTTGCGGAGGCAGGCCCACATTAAATTAATGAACCTCATCTTGCTCATACATGAATAAGATTAATGCACCTCGCGGAGGCGAACCCACATCAAGATTACCCTTGCATAAACAAGTGTTTTTAATCATGGCATGGCAAAGAAGGACTTAAAACTTTATTTGAAGGTTCATCACATATAGCATATAACACATTTATGAGCACATAATATAAACATGTTACACATCAAGTTTAGCCACTAAATTAATCTCCATTAATTTAAGCATGATATTTATGTGTCATTAGTTTCTCTATAATTATGAGGATGAGACTATTTCAACTTTGGTTATTATCTCCAAATCAAGACAACAAGAAGTGCGGTCGAACTAAGCCATTAGGCAACCACAATCCCGCACTAATTCAAGAAACCAAGAAAGTAGTCCATGTGGCCGAAACTAAGCAATAGATGGTCTCGATGAACGTAGGCCAATTGCATTCACAATTCCACATGGATTTCCAAACTTTGAATCAAGAACTTTGTTTCTCAATTTTAGCAATTATGAACTCTTCATAATTCTAACTTCGTTTTATCTTTGAAACTTTGATTGCGATCAATTTTGGGAAACACAATCTCGATGAACGCAGATTAGCCATCCAAAATTTGAACCAATCTAGGAATCACAAGACTAAAACAAATAGGAAAATCAAACCCCAAAATCCACACACAAACCAACTACCCAAAACCCATTCCAGATCAGCAAGTCTGGACTGGTTCTGTTACTGGTTTTGTTGAATTTTTCGAAAAATTCCAGATTCTGTTTTTAACCAAAATCAGACCTTCTGATCCCTTTGTACGGCCGCCCAAAAAGATCTGTGCGGTCGCCAAAAAAAAATGTGCGGCCGCCCAGAATCTTCTGTGCGGTCGCCCATGGCCATCAGAAGGTGCAGAATTTTCAAGTTCGAAAATTTTGTCTCAAAATTGTTTTTCCCCGATTATTAAAACTTTGATCTAATCAAAAATTAATAACCAACAATTCTGAATCCACCATAATTTATTTATTGCGATTGAATCGTGCGATTAAAGTTGCAAAACAATAAACCACATAAAATCACAAAACACATAAGCATCATATATTCCAATATTCATATCATGCAAGGCACATAAACAATTTATATACTCATAACATGATCTAGGTATTGAAATAATCAACATGAACGGGGCTCTGATACCACTGTTGGGTTTCCAAGTAACATGCGCAGCGGAATATAGCAATTAAAATTTTAAGAAAACGCAAAGCCATGGATCCGTTCATATGATTAAATCAAATACAACAAGATGAATAGAGGAATAACTAACTCTTGATGGCTATGAACTTTTCTTCGGTCTTGGTGGAGAAACTTGAAGACTTGATCACGATCACAAAGCTTGAACACGAACTTTGAAGATGATGATTTTCACCCTCTAGCGGTAGCCACACTTCGAACGAATATCAAAGGAGCTTCTTTGATCTTGGTTGCTAGACCAATATTATGAAACACACTTTCACAATTTAATAAAGAACTATATGGAATTTATTTGTGAATTATTTTGTTCCTCAATCAAGGATATCTTAGAACAAAATAAATTCTCTCTCAAACACTTTGGAGACTCACAAAAGGCTATTACTGAGGTTCTGGCCGAAATCATCCTTTTATACACAAGCAAGACCTATTCCAAATAGGAACCTTGTGTCAAAAGACATTCCAAATCGAATTAGGAAAGTGCCAGCCGACAGTACTGTGCGGCCACCCAGAATACCCTGTGCGGTCGCACATTTATCTGAAACAAACTGGTACAAAATTTGGGCTAAGTGTGCGGCCGCCCAGTCCACACTGTGCGGTCGCCCACTTCCCCAGAATGTCCAGAATTTCCAAAATTCCAATTTAGTCCTTTTAAAGATTCGTTCTATTGTGTGTGACCCTCTAGGATTATACTAAGTTGGCAATGGGTTCAAACATGAAACCATAAGATATGATTAGGTTCTAGCAAACCGTCACACCTACCCAAATAGTATAACTAGATACAAGTTCGCATTCTTTAGAATATGTCACAATCCCTTTGTCCACGATGTCATTGAACACAAGTCATGGTCAAGCAGTCAACTTGTTTTGTTCAATACTTTCTCGATTCCGAATATGTTGATAATTCAAATGCTATTGATCCAATCAATCCATTTGAGTCCCGCCGAACATTTCATCAATATCATTCCTTCGAGGGGCCCAAGCTTGACATCTCTCCGTGGAGGGACAAATCCATTTAGCTTATTATTCTTTCCAACGGGAATCCGATTATGCCAATCATACCCTTTATAACTACCGTGTTAAGGTAGCGTTTGAATATGTCAAACACAATGTTCATCAAGTGGAAGACTATAATAACTTCATGTCTAAGGATTCAAATGACATAACTAATATGAGATATATGTTTGACATAGACCATGACATAAATCTCATACAACGGGTCATGTCCAGTACCTTGTTCCAAATAAGTACCCATAAATCTAACATGATCATTTAGCCTTTATACTAGTGCTTAATAAGTACTAGGGACGGAGATTATTATAAGTAAACATGAACAACAATAATAATCAAAACATCTCTTTATTGATATGAAATAAATGATAACAATTACAACGTTTATTAAACGTGCCTAGGGCACCACTACCAACAACGTAGGCAGCCTTTCAAAAGGTGCGGTCTAAAAAATAAATAAACATCCAAATCCTGTCACAAAGCAATAAAGGTAGAGGTTGTGTTTTCCGAAAGCAAAATCTTTTATTTTCATAGTCATTGCATGTTAACACTTATTTGATGAGTCTAAGCTTGACATACTTTTTGAATAAATAACCTATTCTGAAATTGAAACTAAAGCAAAAGTAAATTAAATTAAAAACTAATGTGTTTGCAACGACTATGGAAGGATCCTCGGAATTACTCTTTAAGTGCCACTCGTGCCTTCGGTCTCTTTCTTCTTGCTTTGACCACGGCGAATCTTTTTCTTGTTAGGGTTCTCGTAAAACCTCCTCTCAAATTCACTAACCCCTTTAGCTTTGACACTAGGAGTCTCCTCATCCTTTCTCTTCCTTGAAGTCCCCGCTCCATCTCCATTAGCCATGCTCTTGCTCCTTTTCCTCTCATAGGCCATCGCCTCCTTCATCCTCAATGAACAACTAGGAGCACAGGATGCCAAAATAGTGCCCCTTAGGGTCTCTAGAGTCTGCTCCGCTTGCCCAAGTCTCTCCATAAACCAATCCAAATACTCTTGTGATAGGCAGGTGTTATTGGAGCGTGTGATGAGAGTCCTATGGCTAAAACCGGCCTCGCCCCACATTTGAGAAAGGAGAACCGAAGCGCTATCATCCAAATGAAGTATGCCAAAAGGATAACGGGTCCTCTCCTCATCCCAACCCTCGGGGATGGTTTGCACTAGACCATATTGACGGAGTACTCTGGCGGGGTAGTAAAAAGTGGTCCCAGAAAATGACAAAACTTTAATCATGTGCAGTCCTACTTGCTTCTCCCTCACAGAATTAATGTGCCAATGGGGCACCACCCACTTGATGTCATCGGTCACCATCTCCGCCAAATACCTTTCCCAACCCTTGAGAGTCATGCCCTCGAACCTCTCCTCCATACCTCTGATACGGTGCATCCATGGGGCCACCGCCGAAGAAACCGCTGGCTTGTTCACTCGGAGCCTTTCTTGCAACCATATAGTCAAAAGTCTATCACTGCCGCACGGCATCCCGCCATAAACCGCAAGATGAGGAATCCCACAAATGAGCTCCCCAAGGATGGCCGGTACAATGTCATGTCCCGAACAAGCCGCATTCACCATGGTCAAACATCCCCACTAGCACATCCGACTTCGGAAGGGAAAAGAATAGAAGCAAATAAACACAAGGCAAGATGGTCCAAAGAACGGTCCGAGGTCACATCCGCGTGCATGAAGTGCCTTGGCATCCAAGAAAGGTCGACGTAGCCACCTCTAGCATACTTACCAATGTCATCTGCGGGCACACCAAAGGTTATCAACTTGTCATGCAAAGAAATAAGATCAAAGGGCAATGCAAGTGTACCATTCCCTTCACAACCGCAAAGCGCCTTGATGTCTTCATAAGTGGGTACCATCTCATTAAAAGAAAAGTTGAAAACATGAAGAGTGTTGTTCCAAAACTTCCCACAAGCTTGCAAGAGGTTAGTGTTGGAGTTCATGTGCAAGAATGACCAAAGACACTTGATCCCATAACGCTTCTCAAACTTCCTACGACAAGGACCGGATATCTTGGCAACCCATTTCTCCAAAGATGTTATGAAAGCTCCTTTTTCAAGTCTAGAAAGCCTTGCATTGTGATCCATGGCAAAAGAAGAGCAAGTTGATGATTGGAACTCAAAATTGATCAAAAGAGCTGCTGGTACGAAGTTGAATAGGACACAAACTCCCATTAAATACTACACAACTTCCGATTCTTGCCAGGAAAAGGAAAACCGGAGGCGGCGCGGGACTTGGCCACGCGACCGATGTTGTCCTTGGCCAGGCGGCCAACTTCGTCCTAGGCCACGCGGCCACTATTGCCCCATGCAGACAATTCGAAGATTGATGCTCCCACTCCGCAATGGATCCATACAAGCAACGTACCCCTCCCCATGGCTCATGCATTGTATAAAATTAGGCACATTGTAAAGTAATTAGTTTGTACAAATAGGTTATAAATACATTTGCATACATATTAAATATTTGTCCAGTACGTATTTGCTTCTACTAACTAACAGTGTAGGAAATAAAGATGGAAAGATGGGCCCGGCCTAATCAGAATCCTCCTCCGTGGTGTCTCCACGCCGCGCTAAAGCTCGAGAGCTACCGGCACCCGAACTCCGTCCCCGGACCGCTCGACCACCAGTGTGAGAAGAGCCCGCACCATTCGGAGACCGTTCCCGATGCTGGGGTGACGTAACGTCATCCCTCTGACAAGTACATGAATGGTACGCCTCCCTCAGTAAGCGCATCAACACGTTCTCCCGTCGAGCTGAACGGATATATGCCTCCCGAGTCACCTGAAAGGGAAGCCAAGGCAAATGATTACAATGTAGAAAGAAATAAGTGTGTGCAAACATGACTAATATAAAGTACAAAGCCATACCCCAGCGTCGGGCGGAGGAATGAATGTCTCCTCAACAAGATCTGCATCATTCGGCTCCAAGCTAAGCTCCACCTCCCGGCCGCCCCTCATCACTCTCACGCTACTCGAGCGAAGGGGCATGTCAACCAAAGGCCGACTCCGACCAACATACCGGGCCGAGCTCGATCCCTCTCCCGATAGCATCCTAGCCCGAACCTGAGGGCTGATCAGCCGTGTCCGTACGTAGCCGGCATAGTCATCACTCCCTCTGTAATGCTCTACCGGATTGGGAGCCAAAAAAGTCGCCAACCTCGCGGGACGGAGCATATCCCGAGGAGGGTCATAAGGAGCCCACGGTAACGCACCAGCCCTGTGCTGACGAACCACCCTCTCTCCGAGATACATGGCCTCCCCGGTGAGACCCACAAGCAGAACCCTAGAAGCGGTCAACTCCACTACATAGGGACCCACCGAAGCCTCATTGGACGGACTCCATGGGTAAAATCTAACCCCGACAGGCTCAGACATCGCGAACACCCTCCTCAGATCAGCAGCATCCACCGTCTTCCTATCCCGGTTTCTGCGAGGAGGAGCCTTGTTGCCCTTACACCAGTACGACATGATGGGAACAACCCTGTTGGCACTCATCACCAACTGAAAAGGGGTGACACCAAATATCTCGTACACCCAAGCCTGTGCATACAATGAAAGAGACATTTCAGACCAAAGGATAGAGTAGAAATCTCAACAATGTGAAAAAGAAGGGTAGTCAAGAGCATACCTCAAAGGCGAACTGAAACCCGTCAAAGGCCGATGAGCTAGCCCTCGATCAATGGTCCAACGCCCGGTAAATCTCAGCCAAACCGGCTCCACCCCAAGAAATCCCACCGACTAGGTCCAAGTCCACAAGAGCCCCTAGCAGTGAGTACCGGTAGACAGTAGCCCCACTGGGAAACAAGATCTCTGAAAAGCTGTACCATAAGAACAGCCGGACCAAACAATCCAAATCATACTCCCCCCTACCAAAGGCCTCAATAGCCACCTCCACCAAACGGTTCACTTTCCCGGCCTCCACTCCATAACCCTTGACACCTCCTCCCAGATCAGTGTCAACTCCCAACAGAGCCTGCCTATAGTCCCGCCGCTCTGCCAAACTCTCATCAAAAGGCAAAGGGGTAGCAGTGAACCTCAACCCCGTGATAGCCGCGAAATCCGTCGGCGTGATGGTAATCTCTCCCCAACTAAAGTGGAAGGTATGGGTGGTATCCCACCAGAACTCCCAGCACACCTCTATCACCGCTGCCACCTTTAGGGTGCCCCCAACCATGCGGACACTGTCAAGGAATGGGCCAAACCCCATAGCCTCGATCCGAGCACGTAAACCGCCCGGTCCCTCCGGCAGAGACGCCCACAGTTTACCCACAGTCACTGTGGACCCACGAGCCTTGATCCTCTGCAGGTAAACACAGCACAGGTATGTTACCATTCTAGCAATTTACAATTCTAGCAATTTAAATTCTAGCATTCCATTATTCTGGCATTTTATACTATGTATAAAACATACAAATGTGTGAGAAAGAGAGGAGTGAAAATTCGAAATTTACCTCTCGCGTCTCCGGAAGCCCCATCGACCAATGACGCTCAGAGTCGATGTAAAAATCGTAATCTTGGTCGAACATAGACCGTAGAAGATTATCGTGATAATTCCGAGTCGCGGCTCGTGGTCTCAAACCGCCCCGTGGAATCAAGGGCGCCGCTTCAAAACCCGCTCCCGGGTCAACCCCTACATTTCCCTCGCCCTGAGCATCACCGTGCCCCTCTCCTTGTTGCTCTTGTTGTGGAAGCATATACCCACCTTGGCCCGGAAAATCCCTAAATAATGCCTCATTGATCCAATCTGCCATAGCTTCAAGAAATATGTGAAATAAAGTCTTCAAGATTATCAAAATCCAAGCTTTCTCTCTCTAAAAACTCAATTTTCTCCCTCTAACTCGTCAACAATGGAGGAAGGAAGAAGAAGAAAGAAGAAAAGAAGGAGAAGAGGGAGGGTTTCTGGTGATGTGACCAAGGAGTCAGCCTGACGGCGACCTTGGCCACGCGGCCACTTATACACTCTCTATCCCAGCCGTCAGATCGGCGATCCGCGTGAAGGAGAGCTGACCACTCAGCGTTCTTGGCCACGCGGCTACTATTCCAATTCAGAGATCTTGGCCACGCGGCCAACCTTTTCCCTTCAGATAAAATTCCATTTTTTGCCCTTGATCTTTTCCCTTTAATTCATTTTAAATGCCCTTAGCACTACTTTGACTGATATTCGTTGCCTTTGGGTACGGAAAGCCCCTTAAAATTTCCATTCTTCACCGAATATTTGCTTAGGATTCGTATGGTTGTAGAGACTTCGGCGCCTCTATGACATACGCATCCTAGATCGATCGGGATTGGCAGAAGCCTCGGCGTTTCTGTTTGCGAGAGATCCAGCATCTATTATTAGGATTCGTATGGTTGTAGAGACTTCGGCGCCTCTATGACATACGTATCCTTGATCGATCGTGGTTGGCAGAAGCCTCGGCGTTTCTGTTTGCGAGAGATCCAGTATCTATTATTAGGATTCGTATGGTTGTAGAGACTTCGGCGCCTCTATGACATACGCATCCTAGATCGATCGCGATTGGCAGAAGCCTCGGCGTTTCTGTTCGCGAGAGATCCAACATCTATTACTTTAGCGCAATCGGCAGGAGCCCTGGCGATCCTGATTGCGTTTACCATTCCATCTTGGGATTATTTAGAAAACGTAGTCTTTATTTTTCCCAAATAACTTCATTACTTATGAATGTTCGTTCTTCATACAAGATAGTATCCGTAGGTTTATTATCCGCAGCAGAAGTTCGATGTCTCGTCTTTCCCCAATAGCTCTGAACTACGACCGGCTTGATTCCTCGAAGGATACGTAGGAAACCTGAATAGGTCCAGCCACCCGACCGACGCGGTCATCTCTCATCCCCAGCAGGTGCATTTTCCCCAGTAGAAGACGTTGCTCCCCATCAGAGGACAGTCCTTCCCAAATTCCCCATCAGATTTGAACTACGTTTGGCTTGATTCCACCGCGGATACGTAGGTCGCCTATCAAGGTTCAGCCGTTCCCTTACCTTTCATCTGTTTTGAAACTCATGTTTCAGACGGATCTTTCTTTTATCGTCGACCCCACATTGCCTTGCAAGAAGCGTCGCCGAGGGGCTACTGTTAGTACCCGACCTGAAAATGAGTTTATTAGGACTTTCCCAAAAATACAAGGACTTTATAGGAATTAGAAACCTTGCAAAGACTTGTCCCGGATTCCCGAAATATCTCATTTATGACAAAATCTATCAAAATAGGTAGTAAATGGTTTCCTTAAAACCATGCAGAAACCCTAGCTTAAGAATCAAGTCAGCCAGCAGAATTGGCCACGCGGCCAACCTTGCTACGCGTCGACCTTGGCCACGCGGCCACTCTTGTCGCCGTCTTCAGTCATGGCCAGGCGGCCAACTTTCCGCCGGATGATCTGGACCGTCAGATCTTCCCCTTAGTTTACTATATAAACCAATCCCATGCTATTGGTTTAGGGTCCGATTTTGAGAGCTCTAAATCCGAATTTTGGAGTTCTTAAACACCATTTTCTCCCTAATTAAAGATTCAAACACTCAAGGAGATCAAAGGTTTATTTCTTGCCAACATAGGTAAGTTTTCTAACTTTTTCTTCGTGTTCTTGCATTATTTTTAATGTAGATCTTTTATATTCATGTTCTTACATGTTTATTCATAGTTTTCTTCATATGCTTTGCATGTTCATTCATATGTTCATAATATGTTCATAATATGTTCTTCGCATGTTCTTCGTGTTCATAGATTAAAACCTTATTTATGCTATATTTAGGGTTGTGATCTTCATAATTACATGTTATTTCATAGCCGATGATGATCGAGGGTTCATCAACCCGAGGATAATCTAGGAACTACTTCTAAACCCTAATCTTTAGGTAATTTCCCCCTCATTATGCATGATCCCGATTCTTCTGCCTATTCTAATTCTCTCGAACTACGCTGACCTAAGCTTCTCACATTGAGAGGAACGTAGGCAATCTTTGGATCCGGTCTAAATCACTAACACACTACATACACTGCATCATGATAGAAAGACCGATCAATTTGGGCAATAGGAGTGATAATGTTCAATATTCTTCTCTTGTTGTAATTTGACCCCCGAACCCACTAAAAATGCTTTTTTCAATGTTTTGGCTTTAATTAAAACGGCATGGTGACTCTCATAATTTTAATGTCGTTAAGAATATTCCCTTTGTAAATAATATTAATCACAAGATACTTCCCATGCGTCGCTTCATCGGAAAGGGGTATTCACAGGTTGATACATTCCGATGTATGCGGACCATTAAGTAGCAATGCTAGGAGAGGATTTCAATACTTCATAACCTTCACTGATGATTATAGTAGATTTGGGTATGTTTACCTAATGAAACATAAAAGTGAAGAATTTGAGATATTTAGAATATTTCAAAATGAAGTAGAAAAACAACTTGGCAAAAGTATTAAGGCACTTCGATCAGATCAAGGTGGAGAATACTTGAGTCATGAATTTGATGATCATCTAAAGAATTGTGGAATAGTTTCACAATTGACTCCACCTGGAACACCACAATGGAATGGTGTGTCCGAGAGGAGAAATCGGACTTTGTTAGACATGGTTCGATCAATGATGAGTCAAGTTGATCTTCCAATATCCTTTTGGGGTTACGCTCTAAAAACCGTTGCTTTCACACTAAATCAAGTTCCAACTAAATCGGTTCCAAAGACTCCATATGAGATATGGAGCGGAAAGAAACCTAGTTTGTCTTTCATGAGGATTTGGGGTTGTGAAGCTTTTGTCAAAAGACTTGTCTCCGACAAACTAGCACACAAATCTGATAAATGTATTTTCGTGGGATATCCTAAGGAAACTAAAGGATATTACTTTTACAACCGAGAGGACAACAAAGTGTTTGTTGCCCGAACTGGTGTCTTTCTAGAGAAACAGTTTCTCTCCAAAGAAATCAGTGGGAGTAAAATAAATCTTGAAGAAATTCGAGACCCAGAAAATAACATCGAACCGATAGTGGAACAAGAACAAGAACCACAAGGAGTTGTGGAACCTGTTCAAAATACACAAGCAACTCGCAGATCTAGTAGATTACGATCCGAGCCCAAGAGATATGGATTTCTCGTAAAGGATAGTAATGAGGTGGAAATCATTGAGAATGATGAACCGACAACCTACCAAGAGGCGATGTCTTCTCCTGATTCGGATAAGTGGCTTGGAGCCATGGAATCTGAATTGCAATCCATGCAAGACAATTAAGTTTGGAACTTCATTGATGCGCCCGAAGGTGTAAAAACCATAGGATGCAAATGGGTCTTCAAGAAGAATACTGACATGGATGGGAAGGTGCATACTTACAAAGCTAGACTTGTAGCGAAAGGTTATAGGCAAGTTCATGGTATTGACTATGATGAAACCTTTTCACCTGTAGCAATGATCAAATCTATAAGAATTCTGCTTGCTATTGCCGCATATCATGACTATGAAATCTGACTATGAAATATGGCAAATGGATGTCAAAACCGCTTTCCTAAATGGAAAACTACAAGAGGATGTGTATATGACACAACCGGAAGGTTTTGAACAGAATTCTAAGGTATGCAATTTGCAGAGATCTATCTATGGATTGAAGCGAGCTTCAAGGAGTTGGAATCTCCATTTTGATGAATCGGTCAAAGAGTTTGGTTTCATCAAGAACGAAGATGAACCTTGTGTATATAAGAATATTAGTGGGAGCATAGTGAAATTCCTTATTTTATACGTGGATGACATATTACTCATTGGAAATGATATTCCTATACTTCAGTCCGTGAAGACTCGGTTAGGAAAATGCTTCGCAATGAAAGATATGGGTGAAGCCTCATATATACTTGGCATTAAGATCTATAGAGATAGATCAAGGAGGATACTTGGTTTAAGCTAAAGTACATACATTGACAAGGTCATTAGAAGATTCCGTATGGAAAATTCTAAAAGAGGAACCTTACCAGTGTTACATGGAGTTTCTCTAAGCAAGACTCAATGTACTAAGACAAAAGATAAGCGTGAGAAAATGAATGATGTTCCATATGCTTCGGCAATTGGGTCCATCATGTATGCCATGATTTGTACTAGGCCGGATGTATCTTATGCTTTAATCATGACAAGTAGATACCAATCTGACCCCGGTGAAAATCACTGGATGGCTGTAAAATCGATTCTTAAGTACTTGAGAAGAACTAAAGATTCGTTTTTGGTCTATGGAGGAATAGAAGATGATCTCGTGGTAAATGCTTACACCGATGCAAGCTTCCAAACCGATAAAGATGATATTCGATCGCAATCGGGTTTTGTGTTTATGTTAAATGGTGGAGCTGTAAGCTGGAAGAGTTCCAAGCAGAGTACAACCGCTGATTCTACAACGGAAGCTGAGTATATTGCTGCATCAGATGCTGTAAAGGAAGCTGTTTAGATTAAGAAGTTCATTACGGAACTTGAAGTGGTTCCTAGCATTGCTAATCCAATAGACCTTTATTGCGATAATAATGGTGCTATTGCTCAAGCAAAGGAACCAAGAGCACATCAGAAATCCAAACACATACTTAGGCGTTTTCATATCATTCGAGAAATCATTGATAGGGGAGACGTAAATATATGCAGAGTACCTACTGATGACAATGTTGCGGACCCGCTAACAAAGGGACTTCCACAAGCTAAACATGAAGGTCATGTTAGGTCCATGGGTATTAGATACATGGGAGATTGGGCCTAGGGCAAGTGGGAGATTGTTGGTAGTGGTGCCCTAGGCACGTTTAATAAACGTTGTAATTGTTATCATTTATTTCATATCAATAAAGAGATGTTTTGATTATTATTGTTTTTCATGTTTACTTATAATAATCTCCGTCCCTAGTACTTGTTAAGCACTAGTATAAAGGCTAAATGGTCATGGGATGATCATGTTAGATTTATGGGTACTTGTTTGGAACAAGGTACTGGACATGATCCGCTGTATGAGATTTATGTCATGGTCTATGTCGTACATATATCTCATATTAGTTATGTCATTCGAATCCTTAGACATGAAGTTATTATAGTCTTCCACTTGATGAACATTATGTTTGACATATTCAAACGCTACCTTTAACCGGGTAGTTATAAAGGGTATGATTGGCATAATCGGATTCACGTAGGGAAGAGTAATAAGCTAAATGGATTTGTCCCTCTTCAGAGAGATGTCAAGCTTAGGGCTCTCGTAGGAATGATGTTGATGAAAATGTTCGGCCGGACTCAAATGAATTGATTAGATCAATGTCATTTGTATTATCAATATATTCGGAATCGAGAAAGTATTGAACAAAACAAGTTGACTTGTTGACCATGACTTGTGTTCAATGACATCGTGGACAAAGGGATTGTGACATGTTCTAAAAGGAATGCGAACTTGTATCTAGTTATACTATTTGGGTAGGTATGACGGTTTGCTAGAACCTAATCATATCTTATGGTTTCATGTTTGAACCCATTGCCAACTTAGTGTAATCCTAGAGGGTGACACACAATAGAACGAATCTTAAATAAGGATTGTATTGGAATATTGAGTCGAAGGACTTTGGAGGAATTTGGGAAATCTGGGGAAGGTGTGCGACCGCACAAAAGGGCTTGGGCGGCCGCACAGCTTGGCTCAAAAAGTACCAGAAACCTTCCAGATAGATGTGCGGCTGCACAGGTGGTCTTGGGCGGCCGCACACCATGTCGGGACTGGTTTCCTAATTTGATTTGGAAAAGAATTTTGGACGGGTTTAGACACAAGTTTCCTATTTGGAATAGGTCTAACTTGTATATAAACAGCTAAATTCAGGCCAGAACATATCATAACTTTTGTGCAAGTCTCCAAAGAGTTTGAGAGAGTTTTATTTTGTTTTAAGACATCCTAGATTGAAGAACAAAATAATATACACAAACCAATATTCCATATAGTTCATATTAATTGTGAAAACGTGTTTCACAATTTTGGTCTAGCAACCAAGATCAAGTGTTCTTGATATTCATTCGTAGTGTGGATACCGCTAGAGGGTGAAGCTTATCATCTTCAAAGTTCGTGTTCTTACTTGTTCATGATTAAAGCTTCAATTTCTCCACCAAGATCAAAGACCAAGTTTAAAGTCATCAAGGGTTAGTTTTCTAGTATTCATATTGCAAGTGTTTGATTTAATCATATGAATGGATCTATGGGCTTTGGGTTTCATAAAATTTTAAATGCTATTTTCCGCTGCGCATGTTACTACAAAACCCAACAAAACTTAGCATCTCAGACTAGGTGCTTTTGCGACGGTAGCCTAACCGAAAGGGGGATATCTGTCATCCTCTCCTAAAGAGTAGGGAAATATCTTTCATTCTCTCCTAAAGCATAGGGGAATATATGTCATTCTCTCCTAAAGCGTAGGGGAATATCTGTCATTCTCTCCTAAAGCGTAGGGGAATATCTATCATTCTCTCCTAAAGTGTAGGGGAATATCTGTCATTCTCTCCTAAAGCATAGGGGAATATCTGTCATTCTCTCTTAAAGAGGATTTGGGTAGGTAGACATCTTTCGTCCTCTCCTAAGACATAGGGGGAATATATGTCATCCTCTTCTAGAGGCGGATTTGACTCTTATTTAGTCAAAGTCGGGACTTGGTCAACTCGACTCTACGTGGGAGGGTTGACTTAAGGATGGACTTGACTCTCATTTGGTCAATGTCGGGACTTGGTCAACTCGAATCTATGGGGAGGGTTGACTTAAGGATGGACTTGACTCTCATTTGGTCGAAGTCAGGATTTGGTCAACTCAACTCTACGTGGAGGGTTAACTTAAGGATAGACTTGACTCTTATTTGGTCAAAATCGAGATTTGGTCAACTCAACTCTACGGGGAGGGTTGACTTAAGGGGATGGACTTGACTGTCATTTGGTCAAAGTCAGGATTTGGTCAACTCGACTCTATGGGGAGGGTTGACTTAAGGATGGACTTAACTCTCATTTGGTCAAAGTCAGAACTTGGTCAACTCGACTCTACGGGGAGGGTTGACTTACGGATGGACTTGACTCTCATTTGGTCAAGGTCGGGATTTGGTCAACTCGACTATATGGGGAGGGTTGACTTAAGGATGGACTTGACTCTCATTTGGTCAAGGTCGGGATTTGGTCAACTCGACTCTACGGGGAGGGTTGACTTAAGGATGGACTTGACTCTCATTTGGTCAAAGTCGGGACTTAGATGGTCTTATGTCACATTTCGACTGCCGGGAACAAAGGCTTCAACCTAAAATGACCACCCTGGGTCAAGGCTTGGGCCAACTCCATCTTTAGGGAGTTTGACAGAAAAACTGGTCTTACGTCCGCCTAAGGACTGCCGGGAACAAATGCTTCAACCTAAAATGACCACTCTGGGTTAAGGCTTGGGCCAACTCCATCTTTGGGGAGTTTAACGGGAAAACTGGTCTTACGTCCGACTAAGGACTGCCAGGACATTTTTCCAACATTCAATGGGCTTACGTCAAAGACCGCCGGGGAATTTTCACAATTTTCAAAGAGATCACATTATGCGGGGCCTAATTCTTTTCTAGGTCCAAAAGCATGTTGCATTAGCCAAAGGAGGGCAAAAATCCAGGGTATTTATGATTTGGTTGTGATGGGGCTTTTAATGGATGGTATTGTAAAGCCAACTTCCAACAAGAAATCATCAATGGTGTCAGGGGACAAAGTATCCGTACGGTTTTCCCAGTGGGTATACTTTTTGCATTGAATTTTACTCCAGGTCTGGTCATCTTCTTAAGTGCCTTAACTTGGAGTCCAGAAGCAGTTCTTCTTCTCATTTCGAAAGCTTTCTCTTCCATGGAGCCTTTTCTTATGGAGAAACCACCAAAATTGTCCAAGATTGATCAAGAGTGCTTTGAGGGCAACCTTAGGCTTTGGATGCGGCATCACATGAGGGAGAACAAAGGCATTTTCCAAGCCAAGGTTGGACTCAAGTCCTTCTGGTCTGTCAAGGAGTTTATCCCGGACCTCAAGCTTTTGAGAGCCGCTGCGACATTTTGGCATATCAGGAGGCATGTGTATTTTTTCTCCTATAACAAGATTACCCCGACCTATGAGGATTTCAAGGCGTGTGTGGGGGGGTGTGGACACGGAGGTCATTTCTCTTTCTTCGATTGATGACACAATGTGTGTCGAAAGGTTGGTCTCTCTTCTCGACATTCCTTTAGAAGAGGCTCAATGCATGGTCCTTGACCACACATTTGTTGACATTTTGGATCTTCCCAAAAAGTTTATGGATCGTACGGATGAGGCTTCTTGGAATGCCTTTGGGTTGTGTGTTCTCACCTTTTTTTACATGGTTGGTTCTAAGGGTACTTGTCATAGAGTGTTGCTGGGCGTCCTTAAGGAATGCCTCGCTGGGAAAGATATCGTCCCTTTGATCTTAGGTGAGACTCTACATGGCAGGGACCGTTTAGCCTTGGGTGATGGTTTTATGCGCAGTGGTAGTCCTTCCCTTCTTACCATATAGTTGAGAGAGAGGTTGATGGCCGTTCCCAAGGCTCCTTTGTCACACAAGCCGTGGTCTTATTCTCTAAGGCGCATACTTTTGGATTTCACTCAGGGTGATTGGGAGGCTTATATGGCTCATCTCCTAACTTTGCAGATTCGTTGGTGGATTCCTCATTGGCGCATTGGCTCTGTGAGAGAGTACCAGGATGGTGCCCCTATTGTTCAGGTACCGGGGCTTTTGGGATCATCTTTCTACATCCCTTCCTTGGTCCGTAGGCAGTTCGGGTTATTGCAGGCCCCATTGTTGGAGTGCTCGGGTGTCAACCCGGAGCATCTGAGACCTTTATCGCTGTCCATGTGGGGTCTGTCCACCATTTCACTTTTTACTCAGTTGTGGACATATTCCCTCTTCCCGTCTTGGGTGATTCTCAAGGGCATGGCTAGTATGGTTCTGACCACGGTGTACTTGAACTGGTACGAACAGACTATGGGGCAGACTCAGAGGCTCATTGAAGAGAGGCGTAAGGCCATTCTTGGGGAGGATTGTGATGCTAGTAGGACTTTGAGGGAGACTGAGGCTGTGGCGAGTGGCCATAAACATACTGGAGACATCATTGAGGATTATCAGGTCCTGGCCGAGAGAAGAATGGCCGTGGTGCCTGGAATTGAAGCACAGATGGGGAAATTCCAAGCTCGGGTTGCAACCAACACGGCTTTAAGGGAAACCGGGCTTATTGAGGAGACCGGGAGAGTTCCCGATCTGGGAAGGAGGGAAATTGAGATCTTTGACGTGAAGAGGAAGAAGATCCGGAGGAGTCAAAAGAAGAAGTGGAAAGATGAGGAGCATTGATGGCCCTAATGTCCTAAGTATCCACCCATTGCCATTGTAGACACATTAGTTTATTTAGGTGTTTTATTTGTATTTTCAACATGTTATTTTGAGTCGAGAGTAGACCGTGCTTGAACTCATCAAAGAAGTGTCTTAACTGTAGTGATAATGGTTACTATTTTGTAAGGCTATGTTTATATTTTGTACGAAACCTCTTGATCAAAATGGGATTTGAATTTTATTTATTTTTGAGACCGGACCAATAATTGGCTACCTACGTTCCCCTTTTACAAATAGGACTAAGGGGCTTTGGTCATCGTAGTTCTCTTTCCCTAAATCATGGTGCAACCCTATTTTTTCTCCAGACCGCCCTTGCGGGTTTTCAGTCCAGGTGGGTATATTCTTTTAGCACCTATAGTTTTTTTTTTTTAAAAAAAAAAACATGATAGCGACGGAGCTTTTCACCGTTAACCAGGTGTATGAAGGGATTACCATCCAAATCCGTAAGTCTCATTGCGCCTCCCGAGAAGATCTCTTGTACTACAAAGGGGCCAATCCGTAGGGCTCCCATTTTCCATCAGGGTTAGACCTCCCTGGAGGTTTTTCCTTGAGAACCAAATCTCCTACCCGAATTTCTTGGGGCTTCACTTTCTTATCAAAGGCCCATGCCGTTCTCCCTTGGTAGGCACGTATATGTTCCATTACTTTCAGACGACGCTCATCTAGCAAGGCCAATTCATCATGCCGACTCTAGAGCCAGTCTACCTCATAAATTTTATTTTCTAACAAGATCCTTAATGACGGGACCTCCAACTCGGCTGGGAGAATGGCCTCCATCCCATAGGTCAGAGAAAAAGGGGTTTCCCCGGTGGCAGTTCTAACTGAAGTTCGGTAGCCCCAGAGTACTAAATGTAGCTTTTCAGGCCAATCCTTACCTCGTGTTGCCATTTTTCTGATGATCCTCTCAATTGTTTTGTTGGCGGCTTCCACTGCGCCGTTGGTCTGAGGCCTGTAGGGAGATAACTTGTGGTGAGTGACTCGGAATTCCTCTAACAATCGGTCGCATTAGCCTTCAAAG
This sequence comes from Campanula takesimana, assembly GCA_026119855.1. Classification (NCBI taxonomy): domain Eukaryota; kingdom Viridiplantae; phylum Streptophyta; class Magnoliopsida; order Asterales; family Campanulaceae; genus Campanula; species Campanula takesimana. The sequence goes on along the minus strand of JAOWBW010000039.1, from coordinate 1,360,530 downwards.
TGCGAGCCATTATCTGTGATGTCCTCATTCGGGACTCCATAATGGCACATGATGTTTTCCTTTATAAATCCCGTAACCTTTTTCGATGTTAGGACCTTATAAGACTTGGCTTCAACCCATTTTGTGAAGTAGTCCACGGCCACCAAAACAAATTCATGGCCATTGCTTCCAGATGGAGAGATCTTTCTAATGATGTCAATACCCCAAGTTTAGAAAGGCCATGGGGTTGTCATGAGGTACAAATGGTGAGGTGGCAGGTGATTAAGGTTGGAAAACCATTGACACTTATCACATCTTTTCACAAATTGTATGCAATCGGTTTCCATCGAGATCCAAAAATACCCTATCCGTAAGATGACTTGCATTAGGGCCCGAGCGTTCATATGGGGACCGCACACCCCCCCCCCCATGGATCTCTTTCATGAGCCCTCTCGCTACTTCTGTGCTTATACACCTTAGAAGAAGGCCCTGATGGCATTTCTTATACAAGATGTCTCCTAAGACAACATAGTGAGATGCTAACCGTTTGAGAGCCATCATGCCCTTGGCCTTAATCCCATCCTTGTATTCTCCTTCCTCATTCATGAAGGAAGCCTCCCCTTTTTGAGGAATTGGTAGATTTGGTTGTACCATGGCCCTGTTGCCTTTTCCAGGATTCTATCTATCTCGCAACAGTAGGCTGGGTTTTCTTTCCTACCAACACTGAAGGGTTTTATTGATCTTCCTTCAGGAATCTCTACCAAAGAGGCCAAGGTGGCCAATGCATCCACAAACCGGTTCCGATCCCTTGGTAAGTAATGAAATCTGACCTCTTTGAATTGAGCCATGAGCTCTTCCATGTGGGCATGGTATTTTTGTAGCCCTGGATCCAATGTCTTCCATTTGTTAGACACTTGGTTGATGATTAAAGCTGAATCTCCGTATACCTCCAACTCTTTCACATTTCTCTCAAGGGCGGCTTCCAATCCAGCCGTGCATGCTTCATATTCAACGGCATTATTGGTCACATCAAAGTTCAATTTGATGGAAATAGGGGTGTGCTCGTCCTTTAGATCTACTAGGAGCATTCGAATGCCGTTCCCCCTCTTGTTTGCAGTACCATCGAAGAACAACTGCCATTTGTTTTCGCCTTCGAGAGAGAAAATCCCTTCATCGGGGAATTGTGGCTCGGGCTCTTTTTCTTCATCACTGGGTAAATCTGCTAAGTGTTCTGCCATAACACTTCCTTTTATTGCTTTCCTTGCTATGTAGCTAATGTCATATTCCACCAAGAAGAAAGACCATTTGGCGAGTCTCATGGACAAAGATGGCTTTTCCAATAAGCATTTGATGGGATCTATCTTGGAGATGAGATTTATTAAGTGAGAATGCATGTAGTGCTTTAATTTTCTCACAACCCATACCAGTCCGGCACAAGTCTTCTCAATGGCGGAGTAGTTAAGCTCACTTCCTTGCAACTTTCGGCTTACAAAGTAGATGGCGTTCTCCACTATTGAATCCTTCTTTTCTTGGGCCAACATGGATCCTATCGATGTGTTAGTCACCGTCAAGTATAGAAGGAGAGGCTTGTCTTTGTGCGGAGGGCATAGGATCGGCGGATGGGTAAGGTAGGCTTCAATCTTTTCGAAGGCCCCTCGGCACTCTTCGTTCCATTCAACCTCTGCAAGCTTTCTCAGTAATTTGAAGATGGGATCACATGTGGGGGTGAGTTTGTTTATGAAACGGCTAATGTAATGCAACCGTCCCATGAAAGTTTTCACCTCTGTTTGGGTACGAGGTGGCTTCATCTCCACAATTGCCTTAACCTTTTAGGGATCAATCTTGATGCCTCGCTCGGTGACCATGTACCCCAAAAATTTTCCACGGGAAACTTCGAAAGTACACTTGGCTGGGTTGAGTCTTATGGAGTGCTTCCTCAACCTATCGAAGAACTTCCTCAAGTCGATTAAATGCTTTCCATCGGTACCTTTGGAATGGATGATCATATCATCCACATACACCTCTATTTCCTTATGGATCATATCATGGAAGAGTATGGTTGCGGCCCTTTGGTAGGTAGCCCCGGCATTTCTTAGCCCAAAAGGTATCACAGTGTAACAAAAGGTTCCCCACGGGGTGGTGAAGGCGTTTTTTCTCTTGGTCTTCCTCGGCCATCTTAATCTGATTGTACCCAGCGAAACCATCCACACAGGATTTGACCTCAAAGCTCGAGGTTGTGTCTACCAGCATGTCGATGTTTGGGAGAGGGAAGTCATCTTTAGGGCTTACTTTATTGAGGTCCCTAAAGTCGACACAACATCGGACCTTTCCATTGGCTTTTGTGACCGTTACTATGTTGGAGAGCCATGAAGGATATTCTATCACCCTTATGAAGACAACTCGAAGTAACTTCTCAATATCTTATTTGACTTGCAAGGACCATTCTGGTTTGATTCTCCGAAGCTTTTGCTTAACCGGTTTCACCTCGGGGTTTATGGGAATCTTATGTTCCACAATGGAAGCATCCAACCCTGGCATATCCTTGTAAGACCAAGCGAACACGTCCACATATTCTTTGACCAATCTAACCAATGCTTTCTTTTCGGCTCCTTTGAAGTAGTTGCCAATCTGTGTCTCCTTTGGTTTATCTGCAGTCCCCAAATTCACCTTAGTCAAAACCTCTTCGGCAGCTTGGGCACGGTTTTCCTCTCGGTCAATAACTTTCTTTGAAAGTTCTTTAATGTATTGTTCGTTTAGTGTGTCTGCATTATTAGGTGATTCATCATTAACCGTTTTTAGGTTATTAGTTAATTTATCATCTAATAAATTGGCAATGAGGGGATACTCGGAAACGTCCATCATTTCATTCAAAGCAAAGGGAAATACAATATTTGCTACAAGTTCATAATCCTCAGGCGTGAGGCCCTCGGAGAAAGAAGACTCAAATTCGAAAATGAGGGATTGAGGTGATTTGACTACATTGGACCCTATGACATTTGACTCTAGGGGGCGGGGAACCAGTCCAAGTATTGCGGTCATCTCCTCCTTGCTAGCCATTGGTCCGGAGAGAGTCACCCAGTTTTTCAAATGCATAACGTTGGGTCCCACCAAAGTGGGGGGATCAAAGGTTCCAGGGAATCTTTCTTCTATCACAGTGATCATTTTTTCTCCGAGATCGATCAAGTCCGGTACGACCACCTCTTCTCCAAACATTCCTTGCATTACCGCGCCATTCCATCCGTCATCTAGGACATCTTCCTTGGCTTCCTTTGGAACTGTCTCCTTAAGCCCATACTTGTCACAGTGACCCTAGACGGGTCCTACCTCCTTGTTGGCCTCTTCCGCGGACAAGTTTAGACACCCCGCCTTGGACCTCTCATATCCCGATTGCATACACATTCTCTGTCTTCCTCCTTTCTGTTAAGTTTTGTTACTTTTCGTTAACTTTCGTTACTTTCCGTTAAGTTCCTGACTTACTCCGTTAGTCTTGGACTTGACTAAGTGAAAAATTCAACCTTTAGTCTTTTTTTACTTTGTTTTTGTTGACTTTCGTAGTGTTCGTTAAGTTCCTGACTGATTTCGTTAGTTTTGGGGCTTAACAGCATAACGGATTTAACTTTTGGGCTAAAATATGGATTTTCTGAAGGGGGGACGTGCGCGCCTTTGCCCTCCTTTGTGAGAGGCGTGCGCCTCCCATAGGGAGGGTGGTACGTGCGCGCTTCCCACCTTCAGAATCCCAGATTTTGCCAAATTTCTCTCCTTTTCTGATTTGTAACCCCCAAAACCATTATGCCTTGGCTTGATCCGGGGAGAGGCCATCTTTGTGACTACAAACACTCTCCCTACACCTATAAAAAGGAATACAACCAAAAGGCCACTTCAAGCATAAGGTACAATGCCCACTTTCTCATTCTAAACTCTTTTATTTCTCTTTATCAAAACTCTTTATTTGTTTTCTTCATCTTTCATCTCTTCTAACGTGTATGCAATCTCCATAAAAAGGAATACAACCAAAAGGCCACTTCACTATTGAAGTTTGGTCAAGGTTACATTCCAACATTCTAAACTCCATTTTAATTTATCATTCATTTCTTAATGTAATTGTTTGATATGTAATCTTTAGCATAAATTTATAAATAAAATAATTCTCTTTTATTTCCCTTTGCAACTTCCCCTTTATTTTCATTATAATTGTTAGCACTATTAATTCATTGAAGTCTTTTTTATATTAGAACACCAATAGCAGCAAGACCCGCGTAAGCGGGGCGGAGTGGGTGTTTAAGTACTTCCCACTCCATCACCTAACCCCCGAACCCTTCTCTTCCCGAATCTCTGCTGTTGCATATAAATTTAGGTTATTTCTTTAGGTTTTTCTTTTGTTCCCTTAATAACATAGGTGGCGACTCTACAATCTAAAATCAGTTAGACATCCTAGGATAATTCACCGCTCTAGCCAAGTCGTGGTTTTCCCGGGGTATCTACAGTGGCGACTCCGCTGGGGACAATTTAGAGGGTTAAACTTGCGTTTCTGCTTTTGGTGTTCTTTTATTCTGTTTTCTGTGATAACAATTACTGCAGAGAAAAGTTTTATTATTTAGGGTCAAGGCAGTCCCTTGAACCCATGAGTTTGCAGGTTTTCACCCAGAAGCGGGCGCCTCTGCCCCTCTTCCTCTAACGCGCGTGCCTCCCGAGTAGGTAGCCCAATGCGCGCGCTTCTAGGCGCATTTCCAGAACAGAACAGTGCACAGAAACAGAACAGTTTTGACAGTGTGTGGGCACCGGGCCTCAACATAACTTCTTTTACTTTCTGTTTATTTTATCGGTCACACGGGTGTTTCGAAAGTTGTAAATATGTGATTATTTACTTTTCTTTTGTTTTTTTTTTTAAAATAATAATTTTTGTCACTTGGCTTGACCTCACACTACATGCACATATTCCTATGAATTGCTCACAATCGAGTCGCACAAAGTTCATAACCCTAAACCCGTCGAGGCCAGTCCTAGAGAGTTTCAAGCTCCACCCGACCTTGACTCTCTCGAAGCGGTAAACCTCAACCCGTGGCGTAGTTCACGACTACATGACGGGGGTGACCTTTAAGCCTCTCTTTAGCCGAGCACAAGCCAACACAATTTTAGTCTAGGTTCTAACACTCCGTGACCGAGTCGGTTTTCGTGTGTAGATATTTCCCTAAACTAATGTCATTAAATCATACATGCCGTTTCTTAAAGAAACAAGTGGTTATTATGGACGAAATAAAAATCCGTCCCCAAGTGGTTATTATGGACGAAATAAAACTCCGTCCCCGCATGTATGCTTTATGACATTAATTTAGTTTAATCCCGTCACATGTAGGTATCACAAGCGTGGTGGAATCCGATGAGTATATGGGACCGAGATAAGGTCTATATACTAGTGTGACGATTCCACTATATTTCTAGAAACCCCAAAAAGGACTACGTCGTTCCGACTTTTGTAAATAAATAAATAAAAAAAAAGTCTTTTTCTCTATGTGGTTGAGTCTTTTCTTGTTTGTGGGTTAAATTATTTTACCCAAAAGGTGTTTGTGGTGCCATCCTAAGATCAACCGTATTCTTCAATAGGTCCAATGGCTTCCGACGGCAACAACAATGGTGACAATCTTTCCCAGTCCAATGAGGATATAGCCAACATGATTAAAGCACTGAAAGGACAAATTGATGCACTCGCCGAAAATGCCCGACGCAAGGATGATTTGTGGCAAGCCCGTCTCAAGCATGAGAGAATGGACCATAAGAAAGAACTTACTATGCTCGAGGACCAACTGAAGGGGCTCACAAATGAAAGGAAAGAGGTCCTAAGCATCGACACCGGTTTTGTCAACACTATCATGTCCTACATTGACCAAAAGCTTAGTGGGCTAAATTTGCACAAGGGCCCGAGCACCGATCTTCATCAAGCTTCTCTTCTTATGAACACAATGGTGGCCCTTCCTGAAAGATTCTATTGGAAAGTTCAATGGCAACTCTTGTCCCGATGCTCATGTTGACTCCTACATTTGGGCCATGCTACCGAAGAAAGTGTCTCCTCAAATAATGGAGCAGTGCTTCCCACTTACTCTCGATGGGGTCGCAAAAGATTGGTATATGAGTCTCCCAATTTCCACCCGCCTCAATTGGGATGCCGTTATGTTTGCCTTCAAGAAGCAATACCAAGGCAATTTTATGTAGCGTCCCACAAGGAGAGAATTGGAGAACACCATACCAAAAGGGCAATGAATCATTTGGGGACTTTTCTCGCCGTTGGAATGACAAGTTAGCCGAGATCATTGATAGGCCCTCCAAGAAGGAACAAATAGACATCTTCTTGAAGTGTTTGAATTTGGACCACCGAGCTCATCTTAGTGGGGCCTTTTATCCGGATTTTGCAAGCATGTATGATGCGGGAATTAGAGTTGACAATTTGCTCCGAGAAGTGGCCGAGTCCTCCTATGAGACAAGCTTCAACGACGAAGGGTTCCTGAGCAATCCGAGCAACGACATGGAAGAATGTAGTGACATGGAAGACTACAACGACAATGAGGACTACAACGACATGGGGGACGATGACAGCAATCTCCGTTTCTCTTGTTCCATGTTAAATTTTGAGTCATCAAATAAAAGTCGTTCTTGTCCTCATACACTCTTCCAAGTTGTTCAATCTAATTCTTGGCAAAATGATGAAAATATGTCTAAAAAAGTTTTAGAACGAAGGCCATCACTTGAACGCCTAGGGGCTAAACATCGTGACGAAGGCGACAACATCAACGACAAATCCAAGAAATCAAGTGCCAAAGCAAGATGGGGCAACAACCATGGAGAAATATCAAGCAATGTTTCAAAAGGGGGTTAAAAAAAAAAGCTCGCTAGGTTGTACTCTTCAAAACAACCTAGGCAAAAGTTAGAGCACAAAAAAAAATAAAAAAAAAATCCCCCTCATTCAAAGAAGTTCACAACAACATCATCATCCACCAACGAAGAACAACAAAAGTAGCATCCACAAGAACTACGGTGACCTGAGCCTCTACACTGGAGGAACGTAGGCAACCTTCGGGTCCGGTCTCATGCAAGAAAGAAGATATGTTTATCCCTAGTGCGTTATGGTGATCGGCCTTCATCTCAAACTTGTCAAGACATCTTTGTACGAGTCATTTGCCAATGAATTAATCACCTCAAGATTGAACAACTTTCTTAGATTTGGAATCGCTTTCCATTCCTTGTCGTGTCTAGGGGCTTCTTATCTTTCAGCGACGCTCCCAGTTTCTTGCAATCGGATTGGGTTTTTCCTTCTCTTCTCTCTTAATGACTTGCTTGCCTTCATGAGTCATTCAAAAAATATATAAATACACGAAGTCAATACTAGGGACCACTTCCCTAGTCAAGTCAATGTCACTCATCAATAGTGACAAAAGGTCTCCACCGCAAAATCACATGTCTCTCATCCTCATCTAGAGTCAATGCACACTTCGTCATTAATTGAGTCAAAAAAAAATGAAGATGCAAAAGAGATTCCCGCTAGATTGAAAACCCGAAAGGGCAGTCTAGGCAAAAAACAGGGTGCGTCATAAAAAAAATGAGAGAGTGAGAGAGAGAGAGAGAAGGGAAAGTGAAATGGAGATCCCCGGCCTCTAAAGAAGACAGACTACACAAGTTCTACATTGAATCTCCTCAGCAAGTCAATTCCCCACCGAGTTAACTTCAAAGGTCGTTTTGGGTATCTACAGTACTGTAGATACCCCGGGAAAATCATGACTCGGCTAGAGCGGTGAATTATCATAGGATGTCTAACTGATTTTAGATTGTAGAGTCGCCACCTATGTTATTAAGGGAACATAAGAAAAACCTAAATAAATAGCCTAATTTATATACAAAACCAGAGATTCGGGAAGAGAAGGGTTCGGGGGTTAGGTGACGGAGTGGGAAGTACTTAAACACCCACTCCGCCCCGCTTACGCGGGTCTTGCTACTATTGGTGTTCTAATATAAAAACGTCCTTCAATGAATTAATAGTGCTAACAACTATAATGAAAATAAAGGGGAAATTGCAAAGGGAAATAAAAGAGAATTATTTTATTTATAAATTTATGCTAAAGATTACATATCAAACAATTACATTAAGAAATGAATGATAAATTAAAATGGAGTTTAGAATGTTGGAATGTAACCTTGACCAAACTTCAATAGTGAAGTGGCCTTTTGGTTGTATTCCTTTTTATGGAGATTGCATACACGTTAGAAGAGATGAAAGATGAAGAAAACAAATAAAGAGTTTTTATAAAGAGAAATAAAAGAGTTTAGAAGGAGAAAGTGGGTATTGTACCTTGTGCTTGAAAGGGGAAGAACCAATTTGTTTATAGTAACCACTCTTAAAAATGAACCTTTTAGTTTGAGAGCATTTTTTAGAGAGGAATTCTTCCTCCCCTTTCCATGGTGGAATGAAGAGGTGTTTATAGGTTTAGAGAGAGTGTTTGTGGTCACAAATATGGTCTTTCCCCGGATCAAGCATAGGAGTAATGGCCTTGGAGGTTACAAATCAGAAAAGGAGGGAAATTTGGCAAAATCTGAGATTCTGAAGGTGGGAAGCGCGCACGTTCCACCCCCCCCTATGGGAGGCACACACCTCTCACAAAGGAGGGCAAAGGCGCGCTCGTCCCATCTTCAGAAAATCCATATTTTAGCCCAAAAGTTAACCCCGTTATGCAGTTAAGCCCCGAAACTAACCAAATTAGTCAGATACTTAATGAACACCTCAAAAGTCAACAAAAACACAGTAAACAAGGACTCAAGGTTGACTTTGTCACTTAGTTAAGTCCAAGACTAACGGAGTAAGTCATGAACTTAACGGAAAGTAATAAAGTTAACGAAAAGTAACAAAACTTAACAGAAAAGAGGAAGACAGAGAATGTGTATGCAATCGAGACATGAGAGGTCCAAGGCGGGGTGTCTACAGAGCCCCTCGGCAATGTGGATTGCAAAGAAAAACGCGTCAATGAAATAAAGACAACGGCCAAGGACATCGACAAAAGAAAATAAAGACTCGATAAAAAGCAGGAATTATTGAAATTGCAAGGGATAGGAATGCGCTCCCTGTGTGAGCGACTTTTACTGATAGATGGCTGGCGGGATTTAAGAATCCGTCTTCCGCTGGTGGGATCCGAGAATCCGTCTGCCGATTTAAAGTCTGTATAAAGGACCTGGCGGGATCTGAGAATCCGTCTGCCGCTGGCGGGATCCGAGAATCCGTCTGCCGATTTAAAGTCTGTATAGAGGACCTGGCGGGATCCAAGAATCCGTCTGCCGTTGGCGGGATCCATGAATCCGTCTGCCGATTTAAAGTCTGTATAGAGGACCTGGCGGGATCCGAGAATTCGTCTGTCGATCTAAAATATGTATAGAGGACCTGGAGGGATCTGAGAATCCGTCTGCCGATTTAAAGTCTGTATAGAGGACCTGGCGGGATCCGAGAATCCGTCTACCAATTTAAAGTCTGTATAGAGGACCTGGCGCGATCTGGGAATCCGTCTGCCGATTTAAAGTCTGTATAGAGGACCTGGCGGGATCCGGGAATCCGTCTGCCGATTTAAAGTCTGTATAGAGGACCTAGCGGGATCAGAGAATCCGTCTGTTGATTTAAAGTCTATATAGAGGACCTGGCGGGATCCGAGAATCCGTCTGCCGCTGGCGGGATCCGAGAATTCGTCTGCCGCATTTGTTGTGTGCTTAAACCTGTTATGTGTAGGCTTTGCAGATATATGTGCTTGCGTGAGATGTGAAATAGAAATTGCGAGAGAAAATTATGATTGTGGTGTGATGTGATTTATAGAAAGCGTGAATGATGTTCATACCTTCACTTACCATGGCCGCTTAATTCGGGATGGATTTCTGATGTCGTGGCTTAGATGAAGGATGTCGACACTTTTGATGAAGATGAGTCGCTTGTACTTTGATGGAGTGTCAGTGAGATGACATTCTGGATGATGGGTTGGTCGTGCCAAAAGGCTGTCTACGTATCCCTTGAAGAGAATCAGACCAGCGTAGTTCAAGGATGGTGGAGAATACTGGGGAAGAAGCTAGGAGTAAAGTGAAATGAAGCACATACTTTTTACACAAGTAAGGAGACAAGGGAAAAGAAAAAAAATAAAAATATATTTTTTTTAGTTCGTGGGTGAACCATTTTAACCATTGTGTGTTTGTAAAGCCAACCCAAGATCAAATCATGTTCGGTCAAAGTCCGGATTGCCTCGCTTGAATTCTGTTGTCGCTGTTGTGCCCAACGAAGATTGATGTCTAGCCCCAAAAGATTTGTCAATTATAAGGATTTAAAAGACTTTTAATGCCGAGATACCAGGGGTTGTTGATTGTAAAGCCCCTAGGATGCCTTTGATGCCAAACTTTGAGTGACTGGCATAGCCCTAAGATAAATCAGCTCTTGACCCATTCAAATAAATCACCTTTTGTTGTTGACGTGAGTAATCCCTAAGAGGATATTATTGATACCAAGCATCGAGAGATTGCCAAACCCCAAATGTCATGTACTTGTTGTTTGCGAGCTTCGAGATGGTGGATTGTGAAGATCTGTCGATGTAAAACCTCAAATTACTTTGGAATCGGCTCGGCATTGAGAGCGGATGCACCATCAGGTAGGATTCTTGATAGAGATATCCTTCTTACTCTTACTGGGGAGATGAATAGCCTCATTGTGGTTGGTACCCAAATGGCGGAAAGCTTATGTCAAAAGGTGCAGTAGTGTCTTGTGGTGTCGTCGAGGTCGCGGATGATAAGGTCTTGGTGTGATAAGGTCCCCAAATGGGTATGCTTGCTTGAGTCTTCTTGAGTTGAACTAAAGACGGATCTTCGGATGCAACTAGTACTTGAGGCGCAAGAGCCACATTTTTTTCTTTTGATCTTGGAGAAGGGGGTGCTGAATTGCAGAAACATTGGGATTGGCCAAGGCATTTCCCGCTATAACCCTAGAGTTTAGCATATTTAATCTTTTTCCTTTTCTCTAAGACTTCCTTCATAATCTCGTTGTAAGTTCTAACAAGAATCATCAAATTCATTCATAACATCGGAGCCCTCCTTTCAACCCAGAAGTCCTTTGACGTGAAGTATTGAGAGACCCCTTAAGTTTGGACCACTCCCCACATTGTATTGCATCGAGTATCATTGCCCAAAAGACTTTCCGGTGCAAAATTGATAGAGGAAGCTTCAAATGTTTCATATGTATTTACTAGGGCCACCTGTAAGATACCCGCGGGAAAACGGAGAAAGTTCCCTCGAGAATCAAACACGGCACTTTCAAGGTTTAACGGAGTCGCCACGTTAGTTTAACTTTAAACCCAAACTTAACAAAAAATGGTTAGAGATTGCGAGTTCGGAGGTCACGTTACATCTTGGGAAGAACTTAATCGAGGTTCACCCAAGATGCCTCGAAAAACCGAGTCTCCCTAAGTTGTTGACAAAAAATGTGCAAGTGTGTGAGTGTATTTTAAAATGGGAGAGATTGACTTTTAACAGAACACAGTTAGAAAGTTAACAAAAGGGGTTTACTTTGCAAAGATTTTGACAGAATGGGATTTAGACAGAAAAACTTTCCACTGGCCAAACCAGCCTTACGGCTGGTCCAAACCATCCGTACGGTTGGTTGTGGCAGTCCGGAGATTTTACAGATTATTAAGAAATCAGTCCAGTTTCAGGCAGAAACAGAGCATTCTGCTAAAACTGAACTGTTTTACATCTTTCCAATTTATTTACTCACACAAAGCTTGAATTAAATCATCCCTATGCTCTTAATTACTAATTAGACACCAAAACACAAGGTTTTGGGTGTGATCAAGGCAATCATTGGGGAAAAATTAAGAAAGGTGATGAACATGGCATTTGAGCCAAAATCACCATTTGGATGATTAAAGATTGGAACTTTAACATCCAAATGGATGATTCTTCCAAGGGAAAGCCTTGGGGAAGCAAGAAATCAACCTTTGATGGAAAAAGATTGAACCTTTACCATCAAAAGGACATTATTGTGGCTTGATCAAGTTTAAATGGTAAATATTAGGACTTTACCATCAAAACTTGATCATCCTCACAAAATCAAACAACATAAATGTAAAGACTTGTAAATAAATGTCATGAAAGTAAAGACTTGTAAGTAAATGACATGAAAGTAAAGACTTGTAAGTAAATGACATGAAATAATAACAAGCCTTGATCATCTTGGTTTGTAACCCATATTCATGCATAAAACATGAAGGGCACCATGATTCAAGACAAGGCTTGGTTCCACTTCATAATATTTGCAATAATAATAAAGACATAACATAAATGAGATAGAGTATGAGATGAAGAGAATATGGGGAGAAGGAGGCCTCACCAATTTTGGTTCTAAGCGTATCTTCTTTCTCGCTTTTCACTCAAGAATGTTTGTGACCCTAATCTGCTCTCAATCTGGCATAATTTGCCCTCAGTTTATAGAGACTGAGGGTGCCTAAACCAGCCGTACGGCTAGGCCACTCCCGCATCCAAACCATCCGTACGGCTCAGTATGGCGAGCTTCTGGATTTTTCCAATTTTAACTCCAGAGTAGTCCTGGAATTTTTAGTTTATCCTAGTGAGGTCCCATCCTATCAGTTTATCCCTGAATGGTGCTAAGAATTCTTCTAAGTTGGTCGATTTCAGATTGGGGTACTTACAGAGCCCCTCGGCAACGTTGCTTTGGAAAAGAGGGGTTGTCGATAAAAATAAGCATCCCAATCTGATGGGAGGACGGCTTAACCGATTTGGTTTCATGGCTGGACCTAGTGGTATAGGATTCCTACGTATCCCGTTTGCGGGGAATCAAACCTACCGTAGTTCAGAGAGAGACTTTAAGGCTACTCAAACCTAAGGGCTAGGTGGATATCTATCATCCTTTCCTAGGGGAACGGGCATGACTCTTGGCGAGTTTAGAGGTGGGACATGGTCAACTTGGCTCTATGGAGAGGGTTGACTTACGCGGGATGGGGTCAACTTGGCTCTATAGAGAGGGTTAACTTACACAAGGAAGCGTGACTCTCAGGGTCAGAGGCGGGACATGGTCAACTTGGCTCTATGGAGAGGGTTAACTTTCATAAAGAAGCGTGACTCTCGGGGTCAGAGGCAGGACATGGTCAACTTGGCTCTATGGAGAGGGTTGACTTACAAGGAATGGGCATGACTCTTGGCGAGTTCAGAGGTGGGACGTGGTCAACTTGGCTCTATGGGAGAGGGTTGACTTACAAGGCAAAGGCGTGACTCTCGGGGTCAGAGGCGGGATATGGTTAACTTGGATCTATGGAGAGGATTGACTTTCACAAAGAAGCGTGACTCTCAGGGTCAGAGGCGGGACATGGTCAACTTGGCTCTATGGAGAGGGTTGACTTACAAGGAATGGGCATGACTCTTGGTAAGTTCAAAGGCGGGACGTGGTCAACTTGGCACTATGGGACAGGGTTGACTTACAAGGCAAAGGCGTGACTCTCGGGGTCAGAGGCGGGACATGGTCAACTTGGCTCTATGGAGAGGGTTGACTTACAAGGCAAAGGCGTGACTCTCGGGGTCAGAGGCGGGACATGGTCAACTTGGCTCTATGGAGAGGGTTAACTTACAAGGAATGGGCATGACTCTTGGCGAGTTCAGAGGCGGGACGTGGTCAACTTGGCTCTATGGGAAAGGGTTGACTTACAAGGATGGTCTTACATCATTTTGGACTGCCGAGATTTGGTCAACTTGGCTCTACAGAGAGGGTTGACTAAAAGGATGGTCTTACATCATTTTGGACTGCCGGGGACAAACGCTTCAACCTATAATGACTATTCTGAGTCAAGGTTTTACTTGGGTCAACTCTACCTTTGGGGAGTTTGACGGGAAAACTGGTCTTACGTCCCACTAAGGACGGCCGGGACAAAGGTCTTAACCTATAATGACGATTCTGAGTCAGGGTTTTACTTGGGTCAACTCCACATTTGGGGAGTTTGATGGGAAAACTGGTCTTACGTCCGACAAAGGACTGCCGGGACATTTAAACTTGACCCCTTTTGGTCAAAGTTTGGACTTTGGTCAACTCAACTCTATGGGATGATTGACACTCTTTCTTGACACCGGGGGGAGAGCCTAGGGGCGACCTTTAAGGCACATTGTGGATGCGAAAGTCTAAGACTTTGGAAAAAATCATTTTAAGAGGAGATCAAAAGCATTTTGCTTGAAACATGGTCTTTGATAAATGATGCCAAAGGGAAAATTTTGGAAATGCTTATTTCTAAAGGCAAATCTTTTAACAAAGCATTTTAGTCATTTTTTTATTTTAACTTAACCGTGAGGTTTGTTATGCATAAAGTCCTTTGGATTTTGTCCATTCGTTGAGAAGTAACTGATAGTAGGAAATCTGCTCGTTACTGTTGTGGGGGTATCCCCAATGTCATCTTTGCCGTTGATGTGGAAGTATCCCCATGTCCTTGTTGTCGTTGATGTTGGGTAGCCCCATGTCTTTGTCGTCGTTGATGGCGAGGTAGCCCCAATATCATCTTTTGTCCTTTGAAGTGAGGTTAGGAACCCATCCCTTTATGACGCACCCTTTCTTTTGCCTAGGCCGCCCTTTCGGGTTTTCAACCTAGCGGGCATCTCTTTTGCGTCTTTTATGGCACACCCTGTTTTTTGCCTAGGCCGCCCTTGCGGGTTTTCAACCTAGCGGGCTACTTTTTTGGTGCCTTTATTTTTCTTTTTTTTATGAGTGATCCAGCCGACTTGACAGAACGGGGACTTAATATATCTTTTGGAGGAAACATGCAAGGGTATTTTATTTGGGAGAAAGTCCCTTTATGTTGGTGAGCTGTTTGAGCAATGTATCATGAAATGGGAGGAAGCCCTTGCTTGACAGAATACAAGTGTTTAGCTCTTTCCTAAGATGCAGAGAAGAAGACTTGTCGAGACATTTGAAATTTGCCTTAGTCAATATCATCAAAATGATTGCTTGAATGGACCATGTTTGTCATTAAGGCAAGATTATAGCAAGCAATTAGCCTTAACATGTATAAATGCTGTGATCAATTAAGATTAAGATTCGATAAATGGCAAGATCGGGGAAAAATGTGTGTCTGGGACATCGGTCATTGATGGGACCGAGGGGAGAAAACTTGGTCATTTTGAGAGGACCACGGTTTGATGGTTTTGTTTCATGTTGTGACCGGACCCGAAGGTTGCCTAAGGTCCCCTCAGTTTGAGGAGCTCAGGTCGCCGTAGTTCGGCCATGGATCGTCTTTTGTTGAAGTTGGTGTCCTTTTGAAGGATGTTGTTGCTTTGTAGATCGCTTTGCCTTGTGGTGAACTCCTTGGGATGGACCTCTTAGGGTGAACCTTATTTGGTGAGCTTTTGAGGCAAACTTCCTCTTCGCGTATATTTATTTCCTTTCCTTCTTTCCATACATTCATTTCTTTTCTCTCTTTTCATTTTTCTCTTTTTTTTTGAGAGAGGGAGGGGGAAACATTAGCCCTAACTTGGACATTGGCTCATCTGTAGCCTCTTTGGTGGAATGTCTGTCACTTCTCGCTTTGACTTTGAAGATCCGGGAAGTCCTTTTGTTGGTCCCAAAGGGGAAACAAGGGTATGAAAATCGCTAGAGGGGGGGGGGTGAATAGCGTTTTAAAAATTCTTTTCAAACCCTTTTGCAAAGCAATAGCGTATGCGCACAGTTCTCAAATAAGCTAGGTATAGCGCGCAGAGAGAGTGTGAAATGTACAGCGGAAATTTAAGCAGCTACTGCGCAGGAAAAGCCTGCGCAGAGATAAAAACGCACGCGCTAAGTTTTGGCTTAAAGTGTTGGATAAAAAGGATTCTAAGGCAATAAGCAATAACAAACACAGCAGCAATAATAGCAATCTGATAAGATCAAACAAAGCAGTAATTCAGAAATGATTAAACAGGAAATAAATAGCGAGAATAAAGAACAAGCTATTTGGAGAGGTTCGATCGATGAAAGATCTACGTCCTCTACCAAGATGGTTAGTCTTGGATTTTCTAATGGAGAGATTTCTATTGATGTGAGGAGCTTTTACAAGATTACAATGAATCAAAACTCAAATCAAAATCTATTCTATGAAGAACGAATCCTAGACTAAACCGGTTTATCTCAAGAAGTTAGATCGATATGATCAAAGCTTCAAGAGGTGTGTGTGTGTCAGAAATTCTGGGCTCTAAGAATCTATGATATGAAGAGCACGAAGAATTCTGGGTGATACAAGTCTTTAGGATCTGGGCAGGAGTTTGAAGGTATGAAGGTTTGAAGGTTGATCTTGAATCTGGGAATATAAGCAGCAATCTTCAGAACTTCAAGGTGTAGATACCCCGGGGAACCACGGCTTGGCTAGAGCGCGTGAATTACCTAGGATGTCTACTTGATTTTAAGAGTCGCCACCCACATTTTAGAGGAACGCGAGAAAATCTAAGAAAGATAGCCTTTTTGTACGAAAACCAGAGATTCGGGAAGAGAAGGGTTCGGGGGTTAGGTGACGGAGTGGGAAGTACTTAAACACCCACTCCGCCCCGCTTACGCGGGTCTTGCTACTTTTGGTGTTCTAATGTTAAAGGTCCTTCAATTTAATAATAAGAGAAATGTGCTAACAATTATAATGAAAAGAAAGGGGAAATTTATAGAGGAAAAATAAAGGAGAATTGCTTATATATTGATTTATACTAAAGATTACATGTCGAATTATTGCTAGATAATTACATTAAGAAATGAGAATGTAAATTAAAGTGGAATTAAAATGTTGGGATGTAACCTTGACCAAACTTCAATAGTGAAGTGGTCTTTTGGTTGTATCCCTTTTTATGGAGATTGCATACATTTAAGAAGAAGAAAATAGAAGAAAAATGAAGTTGTACCTTAAGAAGAGGACTTCAAACGTGGACTTGAAAATGGTGTTTTGTTGTGGAGAAATTGTTGTAGAACAAGTTTATGTAGAGTCTTGTTACGAAGAACTCTTGTTGGGAGAATTTGTGTAGAGAATTGTGTATAGTGTGTGTATAGAGAAAATTCAAGTCTAAAAAATGAGGTCCTTTTCCAAGGTAGGAGATGATGGTTTTTATAGGTAAAATTAGGAGGGAAAGGTTGGAGGGAAATTGGTCAATCCATGTGAAATGGAATTGACCAATCAAGAAAAAGATAAATAAAAGAATTAATGAAAGAAATAAATAAAAGAAAATCAAATAATAATAAAATGAAATATTTTGTTTTTATGAAGAATGGCTAGAATAAAAGATTTGGGAGTTATGAAATAAGGGGGAATGAATGTGGATGTAAAAAGGAGGTGTTTGTGATCAAGAAGAGATTTTCTAAATAAGAAAAGGGAGGGAAAATGATGTTATCCGTTACTGCCAAAGTGGGAAGCGCGCGGGTCCGGCCTATTGGACCGAACGCGCGCGTGCCTCATGACTATTACGGGAGGCGCCCGCGTGTGAGAATAACAGAATGACAGAATGACTCTAAAAGTTAACTCTGTTATGCAGTTTAGTCTGAAACTAACGGAATCAGTTAGGAACTTAACGGAAATAACAGAAATTAACAAAATCAAGTTATATAAAAATACTATGTATGCAATCGAGGTGAGAGGTCCAAGGCGGGGTGTCTACAGAGCCCCTCGGCGACGTGAATTGCAAAGAAAAACGCGTCGACGAAAGAAAGACAATCGCCGAGGACATCGACAAGAGAAAACAAAGACTCGATAAAGAAGGAATTTGAAATTACAAAGGATAGGAGTGCGCTCCCTGTGTGAGCGGCTTTCGCGGATGGAAAGGGTGTGGTGGCTTGAGGCGGCCCACCACGGCCACAATTTTTTTTTTTTTTTTTTAAAGGTGTGGTGGTTTGAGGCGGCCCACCACGGCTTTACAATTTTTTTTAAAAAAAAGGTGTGGTGGCTTGAGGCGGCCCACCACGGCTACAAAATCTTAAAATAGGTGTGGTGGCTTGAGGCAGCCCACAACGGCCACAAAATCTTAAAAAAAGTGTGGTGGCTTGAGGCGGCCCACCACGGCCGCAATTTAAAGAAAGAGGGGAATTTTGAAATTGTGAAAGATGGGGGTACGCTCCCTGTGTGAGCAGCTTTATTGATATAGAAAGGATATGGCGGGATCCGTTTTGCTGAAGAGGGATCCGTTTGCTGAAGCGGGATCCGTTTGCTGATTGCGGGATCCGTTTGCTGATTGTGGGATCCGTTTGTTGAATGCGGGATCCGGGATCCGTTTGCTGAAGCGGGATCCGTTTGCTGATTGCGGGATCCGTTTGTTGAATGCGGGATCCATTTGCTGAATGCGGGATCCGTTTGTTGATGGCGGGATCCGTTTGCTGGTGCGGGATCCATTTGCTGGTGCGGGATCCGTTTGCTGATGCGGGATCCGTTTGCTGGTGCGGGATCCATTTGCTGATTGCGGGATCCGTTTGCTGATTGCGGGATCACCGTGGACCAAATTGCTGTCTAGAGCTGCAGTTGCTGTTGACTTTATCGTGGGGATGCGGGCATGGTTGACTGTGGACCATTTTCTGCTGGGGATGAAGTGCCTTAAGTAGCGGATGCTGTTGACTTCGCGGTGGTACCTTGATAAATGACTATTTTATAGTCATTTAAGGTCCAAAACATTGTACTTTTTAAAGTCATTTTAAGTATTTAAATTCCATATTGCATCATTTTCTTTTACTTTCACGGATATAATGCGCGTGGTGTAGTATGGTGTTGAAATTGCAGAAAACAGGTACTAATTGGGGCTAATCTGAGCTAAAGGAACGAAGGAAGGAAAGACGGGAGCAAAGCATTTTACAAAAAGAAGAATTCAAGCCCAGAAGGCAAAGATCCGACCGGACCCATCACCAAGACCCGGTCGGATCTAATCAAAACAAGCAAAATTTCCAGAAGACAGCGATCCGCCCGGATCGCAGGCTAAATCCGGTCGGACCAACTTGAATCCGGCCGGACCAATTCAGCAACCCGACCGGATCCTGACGCCTGTTATGAAAAAGTGCTTCCAACAGACACTTTCCTTGGTGAATGAATCCGGGAATAGACACCCAAATCAGTCCTAGGGCCTATATAAGAAGGCTACAGCAGCCTTAGAATATATCCATATATCCAGAGATCCAGGGATATCTAGAAATCATTTGTAAAGTTATTATAGTCAAACTCTTAGTCTCTTCAACTATTTCCAGAATTTTGAGTGAATTGAGAGAGGTATTCTAAAGCAATAAAGAAGTATTCTTCCATCATTGAATTTCAAAATCTGAATAAGTATTTCTTTCTTTATCTTATCTTTTATTCTTATTCTTATTGTTAAATTAATGGTTAGTGAGTAATCCTCCTCTTTCTTGGGATTGGATACTCATAATATTCACAAGTTCATTGACTTTATGCTCTCTAAATTCATATATCTTCATCTTAAACAATCATCTTTATATTGTACTAAAACGCCTACAACCATGACGATATCCATGTTTTGTATGAATCTCAGTTAATCGAGAGAAGGACCTAGCGGTGAATCTCGATTAACGGAACCATATAAAGGGACTAGGTTTCATTAATCACGAGAGTAGATTAATGGCCTAGGGATGTCCTTGAGTGGAAGTACGTGGATTTTTATGAACTTAATGGATTTTTGCTAATTATGGACCATCGAGAGATAGGGCATAATTAGTATTAAAATACGCGTGTTTTAAGCCTTAATTAAGAAGTTGACACAATACAACGTACCATCCTTGTATTATAATGAAGTCTTTAATCTAAAGAGAGCATAATTGAATGATGAACACATGAATATTTGAGTCCCAATCCCGAGAATTCTTTCAAAATAAGAGTTTTTCTAATTAAAAGTCAAAGCATTTACAAGTATTTCTAGTTTAGTGACAAACAATCTTTTACCCCCAATCATTTTCTTTTCTTTATTTTTATCCAAAGCAAAATATTTTTAGAATTAAGTTGTCTCTGTGGGATCGACCCGTACTTGCACATACTATACTATTAATAACCCGTGCACTTGCGGAATAAACCGTAACAAGTTTTTGGCGCCGCTGCCGGGGACAACGGTTAAATTTTAAAAGTTTTTGCTTTTTAATTTTCTGTTTTTTTTTATTTTTATTTATTTCATCGTCCTTTTTCAAAGTATTTTTCTTTGAAATCTTCTTTAAAGTATTTTTCCAAAGTTTATGAAAAGAGTCCGGAGAGGTGACAATTACGTTGAATTCAATCCGGAACCCGAAAGATATCTTCGAGAAAGACTAAGAAGTTTAAGAGAAACTTTAGAAAAAGAAATGGTGAGAGAAAACAACGAAGACGGGCAAAATTCGGGCACTACCCCACCAACTAAAACCTTACGGGAGTTTGTTAACCCAAGCACCCCGGGTTCTAGGACGCCCATAGTAGTTCCAAATGCCGACGCAATCACATTCGAGATCAAGCCACAATTATTGCATATGGTTATGAATAACCAATTTGGTGGCTCGGCACTTGAAGATCCGCACCTCCATGTGCAAACATTTTTAGAATATTGTGACACCACCCGAATTGTCGGTGTCACTCCGGAGGCAATACGGATGCGCCTTTTCCCATTTTCTCTTAGGGATAAGGCGAAACAATGGTTGAACTCGGTCCCCCATAATTCCTTGACAACATGGGACCAAGTTCAAGAAGCATTTCTTGGACGTTTCTTTCCTCCATCCAAGACCGCTCAAATCCGGACCAAGATCACCAATTTTAGTCAAAATGGAGATGAGTCGCTCTACGATGCATGGGAGCGCTTCAAGGAGCTTCTAAGGATGTGCCCACACCACGGGCTTGAGAAGTGGTTGATAGTGCACACCTTCTACAACGGTCTCACATTCAAAACTAGAGAGACCATCGATGCCGCTGCGGGAGGAGCACTAATGAACAAGGGAGTGGATGAGGCATATGACTTGATCGAAAGCATTGCCCTGAACCACTACCAATGGTCCAACGAAAGGGACCAACCGCAAGTATCATCAGGTAAGTTTAATGTTGACGTAGTCACTCTTCTATCTTCTAAATTCGATACTCTTTTCAAAAAGATAGATAGCTTGAATACAAATTCCGTGGCTAACATTAATGTTTATGTGAACTATGTGGGTCAAACTCACATAGTAGCGAAAGTTGTGATTTACTTGACACTACTTCTAGTGAGCAAGTTAATTTTATTTCTAATGGACAACGAGGGGGTATGTATTCAAACACATACAATCCCGAGTGGAAAAATCACCCCAACTTGTCCTATAGAAATAACAATGTTTTAAACCCACAACCTTCCTCACAACCACCGGGATTTGTACCCAAGAACTTCAACAATAATGCTTTCCCTCCCCCTAAATCTAAATTAGATCTTCTTATGGACTATATGATTGAAAATAATAAGAACCAAGAGAAAATCAATAATGAATTTAGGGAAAACTTTAAGGTTTTGAATAGTAGGTTTGATAGTCTAGCCGCCCATAATAAAATGCTAGAGAATCAACAAGCCCAGCAAGCCGGGACCTCGCATAGACCACCACCATTTCAGTGATAAGTTATTTGTTCCCCCGTCCCCATTTTTACTTTCTTGTCCAATTTTTACTTTCATGAAAACATTGGGGACAATGTTTAGTTCAAGTGTGGGGGGGAGATTTTAATACAATTATTATATCCGTTTTTCTTTTTCTTTGCATTTAGTTAGCTTGTTGCTTGCATTTAGTTAAGTATTCATCAAAAAAAAAAAAAAAAAAAAAAAATTGCCAATGCTCCCATTGATGAGAATGTTATCTATACTTACAATTTGCCTAAGTAAAATTATTTCCTCTTAAACTTTACTTTTTGAGAGATTTGTCACAAAGAACTTACGATCATATTGGATTGTAAATGGAAAATTTTCAAAATTAATATAGACTTTTAAATATTCTTGAATAGAAGCATTACATTATTAATGAATTTGTGGATATTAAGTTTGAATACATTATACTTGTGAATAGTTATAAAACATCCTTGTATATACATTTCAAAAACTTTTACTTCTACTCTTTTCCAAAGATTTACTACATTGTTATGCTCTTTAAGAATCACAAAGCTTTCCATTTCCACTTTTAAGACTTAAAAACATAAATCAATCTTCTTGTGTATCATCCACTCGAATATCTAAATGAATTTATCATTATAGAGTGTGATGATTTACAAAGAACTCAATTGCCACTTCTAAAACTTAATAAAATTAAATTTTCCACTACCTTCATCCGCCTTAATTTTTGTGATTCAAGGAGCATAATAAAATCTGAATATCTTTGAAAAGAATAAAATCATGAGTTTAAGAAATGTATTCCCAAGCATGAAAAACCCTATTCACAAAGCACTCAAAAGAGTGAATTTAAATTCTATTTCATACTTGAAATCCACAAGTTCATTTGGTTATTCCTATATGCTCTTATTCAATAGTATTTATTCATGTTATATTGACATCCAAAATTCTTTATTTACTTTCCAATATCCTCTTATGTTCTTTCTCACAAGTTTCTTGGGACGGAAAATTTAAAAGGAAATGATTTTGTGAAGGCAATACAATATAACAATATTCTGAGGGAGCATTGAAACCTTCTTTGATTTTTTTCAAAAATTTTATGTCATTTGTCACTCTCTCTTCTTCAAAGTTGTAAGCTTGCTCGAGGACAAGCAAGGTTTTAGTGTGGGGGAGTTGATAAATGACTATTTTATAGTCATTTAAGGTCCAAAACATTGTACTTTTTAAAGTCATTTTAAGTATTTAAATTCCATATTGCATCATTTTCTTTTACTTTCACGGATATAATGCGCGTAGTGTAGTATGGTGTTGAAATTGCAGAAAACATGTACTAATTGGGGCTAATCTGAGCTAAAGGAACGAAGGAAGGAAAGACGGGAGCAAAGCATTTTACAAAAAGAAGAATTCAAGCCCAGAAGGCAAAGATCCGACCGGACCCATCACCAAGACCCGGTCGGATCTAATCAAAACAAGCAAAATTTCCAGAAGACAGCGATCCGCCCGGATCGCAGGCTAAATCCGGTCGGACCAACTTGAATCCGGCCGGACCAATTCAGCAACCTGACCGGATCCTGACGCCTGTTATGAAAAAGTGCTTCCAACAGACACTTCCCTTGGTGAATGAATCCGGGAATAGACACCCAAATCAGTCCTAGGGCCTATATAAGAAGGCTACAGCAGCCTTAGAATATATCCATATATCCAGAGATCCAGGGATATCTAGAAATCATTTGTAAAGTTATTATAGTCAAACTCTTAGTCTCTTCAACTATTTCCAGAATTTTGAGTGAATTGAGAGAGGTATTCTAAAGCAATAAAGAAGTATTCTTCCATCATTGAATTTCAAAATCTGAATAAGTATTTCTTTCTTTATCTTATCTTTTATTCTTATTCTTATTGTTAAATTAATGGTTAGTGAGTAATCCTCCTCTTTCTTGGGATTGGATACTCATAATATTCACAAGTTCATTGACTTTATGCTCTCTAAATTCATATATCTTCATCTTAAACAATCATCTTTATATTGTACTAAAACGCCTACAACCATGACGATATCCATGTTTTGTATGAATCTCAGTTAATCGAGAGAAGGACCTAGCGGTGAATCTCGATTAACGGAACCATATAAAGTGACTAGGTTTCATTAATCACGAGAGTAGATTAATGGCCTAGGGATGTCCTTAAGTGGAAGTACGTGGATTTTTATGAACTTAATGGATTTTTGCTAATTATGGACCATCGAGAGATAGGGCATAATTAGTATTAAAATACGCGTGTTTTAAGCCTTAATTAAGAAGTTGACACAATACAACGTACCATCCTTGTATTATAATGAAGTCTTTAATCTAAAGAGAGCATAATTGAATGATGAACACATGAATATTTGAGTCCCAATCCCGAGAATTCTTTCAAAATAAGAGTTTTTCTAATTAAAAGTCAAAGCATTTACAAGTATTTCTAGTTTAGTGACAAACAATCTTTTACCCCCAATCATTTTCTTTTCTTTATTTTTATCCAAAGCAAAATATTTTTAGAATTAAGTTGTCTCTGTGGGATCGACCCGTACTTGCACATACTATACTATTAATAACCCGTGCACTTGCGGAATAAACCGTAACATACCTGTTATGTGTGTGCTTGGCAGGTATATGTGTTTATGCAAGAAGATGCATGAAGTGTGAAATGAAGAGAGAAATTGTGCTCGTGGTGCAATGTGATTTGAAAGCAGTTTTGCATGAGAGAGTGTTTTGTAAGAATGGAGAAAATGATTTTGTGTGCGGTGTGATTTGAGGAAAGCCTCGGATGTATTCATACCTTCACTTACCATTGTCGCTTGATTGGAGATGGATTGCTGAAGGATGTTGATGCTTTTGATGAAGAGTATCCATGCTTTGGATGGAGAATGATGATGTTGGTGATGATGAATTGTTCTTGCCTTTGATGGAGTGTTGGCGAGATGGTATTCTGGGTGGTGGGTTGGTCGTGCCAAGAGGCTACCTACGTATCCCTTGAAAGGAATCAGACCAGCGTAGTTCAAGGATGGTGGAGAACGCTGGGGAAGAATGCTAGGAGCAAGGCAAAGTAAAGCACGAACTTTTGCACATAAAAAAAGAAAAAGAAAAAGTTTTTTTTTTTATTTAGATTAGAAGGGAAAGAATATGCACACATGTGAGAAAAAGATATTTTTATTTTTTTTTAGTTCGTGGGTGAACCATTTTAACCATTGTGTGTTTGTAAAGCCAACCCAAGATCAAGTCATGTTCGATCTAAGTCCGGATTGCCTCGCTTTGAATTCTGTCGTCGTTGGTGTCCAACGAAATTGATGTCTAGCCCTAAGATATGTGTTGGTTATGGGGCTTCAAAAGGGACTATTGATGCCGAGATGCCAAGGGGTTGCTGTGTCACGACCCGAAATCTAGGCTCTATTTTATTAGTAATAAATAATTATTATTTATTTATTTGCCTATCTATTTATTTAAATTATTATTTATTTAAATATTATGTGTGCATTTTATGTTTCATAATAATTGTGCCTAGCATTTTATTTGGGTTAGTGTTGTATTGTTTTGTTGGGTCTTAATTGTGTAGGGAGTGCAAGTATTTGTGGGTAGTGTGGAGGAGGGGGCCTAAGTGTAAATTCTTTAAATCATTTCCCCTACTCCCTCCCTACTCCTTCTCTTCTCCCTCACTCTTCCCCTTCACCCTCATCACCTCCCAGCAACTCTCTCCCTCTCTCATTAGCATTTGTGGGTAAGTTTTCTCTCTTCCTTCTCTCTTCATTTTCCTCCTCTTCCTCTCATAATCTCTCATTTCTTAAAACTTGAAATGTGTTTAGATCGTCGATAGGATCGCGTAGAATAAAAAATATTCGAATTCCGTCAACTTTCATTATTTTCAAGTAAGTTGCTTTTCCCATATTTTTATGCTAAAATGCTCATAACATGTTTCTACAATGCTTTAATTGTTATCTTTGAAGTTTGGTTGAGTTTGGAATTGATTTGGAATTTATTTGAGTTTTTTGCTAAAATGGTGATTGGATGATTGTCATGATTCAATCTTGGTTTTGGGTTGATAAATGGTGTTAGTTAGGTTCCCTTAAACTTAAATGTTGTTTGGGTACCTTAGCAACTTGTTGGTTGTGTTTGATTTTGAGTATTTGTGTGAATTGGGTAAGAAAATGAAGAACCCATTTCCCTCCCGAATTCCGGCAGTCCAGAAGGTTGGGCGACCGCCTAAAAATGTCTGGGCGACCGCACATCTATCTGAAAGGTTTTGTTCTTGTTTGAGGGCTTTTTGGGCGACCGCACAGTCCCTTGTGGGCGGCCGCACAGAACCTCTGAAAGTTTTCATTTGTTATTTCGTGTGATTGAAGAATGCGTTTTGGTCTAAGTCTTGGGTGTCCTTCTAGTTGACCTTAGTGAACATTGTAGTACACTCTAGTGATAGAATTGGGTCCTTTGTGATCAAGTTTGTGTTTGAATCAATTAAGTGTTAATTGGGATTTTGGAACATCTTATTGAGGTATTGTTGTTTATCGTGCTAATATATTATTACTTAGCATTTATTTGGAAGCCCAGCTGGCATATTTGTTGCATCGGGCGATGGGAAAGATTATAATGGCAAAGCCAAGTCCATTATAATGTTGACCATTGTTTTGCCCTTTCTTTACCCCTTTTCCAGATTGGCCTTGGAAAAGACAATTTATCTTCCTTTGTGAATGTATCTAGCTACCGAGCATGACTTTGTGGCATGGCTCTTGTCCTTTGTGACACTCTTATGGTTATTGGTTCCGGTACCGGGGATTTCTCTTCGGCTTTCATGCTATTATGAAGATGATGATTTGTTGATTATTGAAGCTGCGCAGCGATCCTTCATTTGGATGTACCGGTTTGGAAACCTTGGCTAATATCCTTTGTTATGTGTTTATTTCCGCTGCTATCTGTTATGTGATAATTGCTATGTGTTATGTGATTTATTATGGATTATTGCATCATAGCATGTCATGTAGTTGCATTAGTAACTTATTGAGATTTATCTCACCCCCTTCCTTTTATCTTTGTTTTTCCTTAACCCCCCCCCCAGGTGCTAAGGATTAGCCTCGCTGATCACGAGAAAGAGGACGTCGAGTGAGGATACATTCTTTTGGGGAAAGTTGTTATAGGTTGGTTTACATTATATCAATGTGTAACCTTTTGGGGATATTTGTACCAAACATTGACGTCACTAGGATTTGTGTATTTTGTAACTTTGGTGTATAAGCTTATGGAGTTTATACTAGTTTTACTTTGTTGTTCAAGTTGATTTACAAAACCTTGTGTTATCATCTTTTGGGTATAAAAGGAAATTTTTATCTCCATTATTTTAGAGTTTTTTGTTTAAGTCGACGTCCAGCTCGCGGTCTCGGGCCCGCGGGGTTCGGGGTCGCGACATGCTGATTGTAAAGCCCCTCGAATGCTGAACTTTGATTGGCTTATGAAGCCCCAAGATGAATCAACTCTTAGCCCATTCAAATAAACTGTCTTTTGTTGTCGACGTGGGCAAGCCCCAAGAGAAGATCATTGATACCAAGCTTTGAGAGATTGCTAAGCCCCAAATGTCATGGGCTTATCAAGTTTGTAGATGGCGGGATGTGGAGACCTTTCGGTGTGAAGCCTCAAATTTTCTTGGAATCGGCTTAGCATTATGTTGGGAGCGGATGGCGCTATTGGGAAGAACTCTTGAAGGCGATCTCCTTCTTTCTCTTGTTTGGAGATGGATGGCCCTTTTTTGTGGTTGATACCCAAATGGCGGAAGGTCCATGTTGAAAATGTAGTACGGTCTTCAGGAGACGTCTCATGGGAGATGGTGATGTTGTTGCGGATGATAAGGTCTTGGTGTGATAAAGCCTCGAATGGTATGTTTGCTTGAGTCTTCTTGAATTGTACCGACGGCGGATCTTCGGATGCAGCCTGTGCTTTTGATCTTGGAGAAGGGGGTGCTGTATTGCAGAAACATTGGGATTGGCCGTAACCCTGCTTATAGAGTTAACATATTGGCATTGCCCGCTATAACTCAGCCGGGTGAGTCTAGCATATTGAATCTTTTTCCTTTTCTCTAAGACTTCCTTCATAATCTCGCTGTGAGTTCTAACAAGAATCATCAAATTCATTCATATCATCGGAGCCTTCATTTAAAACCAAGAGGCCTTTTGACTGTAAGTGTTGAGGGACCATTGAAGTTTGATCCTTTTCATGGAGCCATAAGACTACTCCCAAATTGCATTGCTTGGGTA
This sequence comes from Campanula takesimana, assembly GCA_026119855.1. NCBI lineage: Eukaryota > Viridiplantae > Streptophyta > Magnoliopsida > Asterales > Campanulaceae > Campanula > Campanula takesimana. The sequence goes on along the minus strand of JAOWBW010000039.1, from coordinate 1,332,716 downwards.
CCACTGCCCCAAAAGCTTGTTAATTGCGAAGCCCAAATATTGCCTTTTGCTTGTATCACTGTAATGATGTAGCCCAAAAGATTGTAGATTGCGAAGCCCCTTGAGACCTTTCGGTACAAAGCTTCATATGTTGCTGGGGACATTGAAGTGAATTGCTTCTTGCCGAGGGAGCCTTTAAGACTTGACCGTAGCCCCTAGAGTGCCATCATTGATTGCGAGAAAGGTCCATCCTTGATTGGGGGAATGAGCACGGGCACACATGACAAGAGGGATTTTTGATATCCCTTTTGAGAGACTTTACGGATAGTCTCACACATCTTTCTCAAGCATAGCCCTTAGGTCTTATTGATTGTCAAATGAGGCAAAAGAAGCCTTTGTTCTTGAGTCACATAGCCCCTAGGGCGTCATCATTTGTTGAGCAAAGCAAGAGTGACTCATCCTCGTGCGAGGGAACAAACATGAGAGGACATGGCAAGAGCTACTCCATTTCTCGGGAGCCTTTCGGCGTACTTTAGAAGCACATACTTGAAGAAGCTTTGAAAACTGAGACACATGTTGTTGCTATTTTCTGCCCAAGCCAATTGACTAGCTAGGGATTATTTGTGCAACCTCGTGCCCTTTTATGATGGGCTCGTTCTCAGACGGGTCTTGGTTACCATGGGCTTTCTTTCTCATGAGCCCAAAGATTCATATTGCAAGAACAATCTTTCAATAACCCAAAATGACCTTTGATGGTGCCATATCTCGTCAAGCCTTTTGCAATTCCAAAGTTGGCTCGGTGGGGATTGACTTGCTGAGGAGACCCAATGTAGAGCTTGTGCACTTGTCTTCCTTAGAGGCCGGAGATCTCCATTTCTCTTTCCCTTCTCTCTCTCACTCTCTGATTCATTTTTTTTTATGACGCACCCTGTTTTTTGCCTAGACCGCCCTTTCGGGTTTTCAATCTAGCGGGCATCTCTTTTGCATCTTTTTTTTTTTTTTTTTTGACTCGATTAATGAGGAAGTGTGCATTGACTCTGGCTGAGGAGATAAGACATGTGATTTTGCGGTGAAGACCTTTTGTCACTAAAGGTGAGTGACATTGACTCGACTAGGGAAGTGTCCCTAGTATTGACTTCATGTATGTATATTTTTTGAATGACTCACGAAGGCAAGTAAGTCATTAAGAGAGAAGAGAAAGAAAGCCCCAGTTTGATTGCAAGAAACTGGGAGTATCGCAAAAAGAAGAGAAACCCCTAGACTCGACAAGGAACGGAAAGCGATTCTAAGAAAGTTGTTCAATCTTTTGGTGATTAATTCATTGGCAAATGAATCGTACAAAGATGTCATGACAAGTTCGAGAGGAAGGCCGATCACCATAACGCGCTAGGGCTAAACATATCTTCTTTCTTGCATGAGACCGGACCCAAAGGTTGCCTACGTTCCTCCAGTGAAGAGGCTCAAGTCACCGTAGTTCTTGTGGATTCTCCATTCGCCGTGATGAATTTTTGCTTCGTCGTGATTGTTGTCGATGTTGCTTCGTCCGTCGTTTGGTGGAATGATGTTGTTGTTGTACTTCTTTGATTGAGGGGTTTTTTTTTTTTTTTTTTTTTTTTTTTTGTGCTCTAACTTTTGCCTAGGTTGATTTGAGGATTTCAACCTAGCGAGTTTTTTTTTTTTTTTTATCCCCTTTTGAAAACTTTGTTTCATGATTGTTGCTCCACCTTTCTTTGTCTTGATTTCGTCATTGTTGATGTCTTCGTCGTTGATGCCGTCGTCGATGTTTAGCCCCTAGGCGTTCAAGCGATGGCCTTCATTCCAAAACTTGTTTAGACACCTTTTCATCATTTTGCCAAGAATTAAATTGAACAACTTGGAATAGTGTATGAGGACAAGAACGACTTTTATTTGATGACTGACTCCAAATTTAACATTGGGCGAGAGAAAACTTTAATTGTCGCGACCCCGAACCCCGCGGGCCCGAGATCGCGAGCTGGACGTCGACTTAAACAATAAACTCTATAATAATGGAGATAAAAATTTCTTTTATACCCAAAAGATGATAACACAAGGTTTTGTAAATCAACTTGAACAACAAAGTAAAACTAGTATAAACTCCATAAGCTTATACACCAAAGTTACAAAATACACAAATCCTAGTGACGTCAATGTTTGGTACAAATATCCCCAAAAGGTTACACATTGATGTAATGTAAACCAACCTATAACAACTTTCCCCAAAAGAATGTATCCACACTCGACGTCCTCTTTCTCGTGATCAGCGAGACTAATCCTTAGCACCTGGGGGGGTTAAGGAAAAACAAAGATAAAAGAAAGGGGGTGAGATAAATCTCAATAAGTTACTAATGAAACTACATGACATGCTATGATGCAATATACAGTAATAAATCATAGCTAGCACATAGAATTTATCACATAACAGATAGCAGCGGAAATAAACACATAACAAAGGATATTAGCCAAGGTTTCCAAACCGGTACATCCAAATAAAGGATCGCTGCGCAGCTTCAATAATCAACAAATCACATCTTCATAATAGCATGAAAGCTGAAGAGAAATCCCCCGGTACCGGAACAATAACCATAAGAGTGTCACAAAGGACAAGAGCCATGCCACAAAGTCATGCTCGGTAGCTAGATATATTCACAAAGGAAGCTAACTTATCTTTTCCAAGGCCAATCTGGAAAAGGGGTATAGTATGGGCAAAACAATGGTCAACATTATAATGGACTTGGCTTTGCCATTATAATCTTTCCCATCGCCCAATGCAACAAATATGCCAGTTGGGCTTCCAAATAAATTCTAAGTAATAATATATTAGCACGATAAACAACAAAGGATTCCAAAGTAGGGAATCATACCAAGAAGTCACCAAGAAAGTGAAATGTACCCACAACGCACAATTAAAGTGTTCCAATAATCTCAATTAACACTTAATTAATTTCAAACACAAACTTGATCACAAAGGACCCAATTCTATCACTAGAGTGTACTACAATGATCACTAAGGTCAACTAGAAGGACACCCAAGACTTAGACCAAAACTCATTCTTCAATCACACAAATTAACAAATGTAAACTTTCAGAGGTTCTGTGCGGCCGCCCACCAGGGACTGTGCGGTCGCCCAAAAAGCCCTCAAACAAGAACAAAAGCTTTCAGATAGATGTGCGGTCGCCCAGACATTTTTGGGCGGTCGCCCAATCTTCTGAACTGCCGGAATTCGGGAAGGAAGAAATGGGTTCTTCATTTTCTTACCCAATTCACACAAATACTCAAAATCAAACACAACCAACAAGTTTGCTAAGGTACCCAAACAACATTTAAGTTTAAGGGAACCTAACTAACACCATTTATCAACCCAAAACCAAGATTGAATCATGACATTCATCCAATCACCATTTTAGCCAAAAACTCAAATAAATTCCAAATCAAGTCCAAACTCAACCAAACTTCAAAGATAACAATTAAAGCAAACATGTTATGAGTATTTTAGCATAAAAATAGGGGAAAAGCAACTTACTTGAAAATTCTCAAAGATGACGGAATTCAATTCTTTTTGGTTCTACGCGATCCTATCGACGATCTAAACACATTTCGTATAGAAAGAAATCAGAGATAGCAAGAGGAAGAGGAAGATAATGAAGAGAGAAGGGCGAGAAAGAAACTTACACAAATGGAGGAGAGAGAGAGAGTTTGCTGGGAGGAGAAGAAGAGTGAGGGAGAAGAGGAGGAGTAGGGAGGGAGTAGGGGAAATGATTTAAAGAATTTACACTTAGGCCCCCTCCTCTACACAACACACAAATACTTGCACTCCCTACAACAATTAAGACCCAACAAAACAATACAACACTAACCCAAATAAAATGCTAGGCATAATTATTATGAAACATAAAATGCACACATAATATTTAAATAAATAATAATTTAAATAAATAGATAGGCAAATAAATAAATAATTATTATTTATTACTAATAAAATAGAGCCTAGCTTTCGGGTCGTGACATTCACTCCTCCTTAAAGGAAATTCGACCCGAATTTTAACGAGACTTACCCGAATTAAAAAGCCACGGAAATTTCCTCTCGATCTCATCTCGGAGCTCCCACGTCGACTCCTCGATATGATGATTCCTCCAAAGAACTCTAACCAATGAAATGCTTTTGTTTCTTAATTCTTGGACTTTGGCATCTAAAATCTGAACCGGTCGTTCCTCATAAGTCATATCGGGCTCAATATCCTCCGGTATCCTCGGTAACACGTGAGATGGATCATGAACATACTTCCGAAGCATAGAAACGTGAAAAACATTATGCAACCGGTCCAAAGATGGCGGTAACGCAAGACGATACGCTAGAAGTCCAACCTTTCCCAAAATCTCAAACGGGCCAATAAACCTCGGAGCCAATTTACCCTTCTTCCCGAACCTTCGGATACCCACATTCGGAGATACTTTCAAGAACACAAAATCACCGGTCTAAAAACTAAGATCTCGCCTTCGGTTATCTGCATAGCTCTTATGTCGACTCTGGGCTGTTTTCAATCTATCCCGGATAACTCTAACCTTTTCAACTGAATCCTGAAGCAAATCAATACCCACAATCTTCGCTTCACCAACCTCATCCCAACAAATAGGCGATCTACATTTCCTCCCATACAAAGCCTCATACGGTGCCATCTCGATACTAGCCTGATAACTGTTGTTGTAAGAGAACTCCACTAACGGTAAATGTTTATCCTAAGAATCAGAAAAGTCTATCGAACACGCTCGCAACATATCCTCCAAAATCTGAATAGTCCTCTCGGATTGACCGTCGGTCTGAGGGTGAAAGGCTGTGCTGAATCGCAAATCTGTACCCAAAGCTTCCTGAAACGCCTTCCAGAACCTAGAAGTAAACCTCGGGTCTCGATCCGACACAATACTAACCGGAACCCCATGCAATCTCACAATCTCATCAATGTAAAGGGTCGCAAGCTTTTCCATCGAGTATCTGATGTCAATAGGCAAGAAATGGGCACTCTTGGTCAATCTATCCACTATTACCCAAACACTGTCATACTTCCTACGGGTACGAGGTAGTCTCGTAACGAAATCCATAGTCACATGCTCCCATTTCCACTCGGGAATCTCTAACGGCTGAAGTAGACCTGCGGGTCTCTGATGCTCGGCTTTGACCTGCTGACAAGTTAAACATTTCGAAACATACTCGGCTATTTCTCTTTTCATATTATTCCACCAAAAATGTTGCTTCAGATTCTGGTACATCTTCGTACTACCCAGATGAATAGTATACCTCGATTTGTGACCCTCATATAAAACTTGCCTCTTTATTCCACCAACATCAGGTACGCACAAACGACCACGGAAAGTCAACACTCCACTCGAGCTAACAGAAAAATCCTCGAAATTCTTTTCCTTTAATTTACCCATTATCTTCACTAACTCGGGATCTTCTTTCTGAGCTTCCTTTATCCTCTTAATTAGGGTCGGAGACACCCTAATATTCGCAAAAATAGCCCCATGTCTCGATTCACGAGGAGACCAATCTCGAACATCTTCAAGCATTTTCCATTCCCGGACCATCATCGAAGCCACATAAGACTTTCTACTAATCGCATCGGCTACCACATTCGCCTTTCCCGGATGATAAGAAATCGTACAATCATAATCCTTCAACAATTCCATCCATCTGCGCTGTCGGTTGTTCAATTCCTTCTGAGAAAATAGGTACTTCAAACTCTTGTGATCGGTAAAAATCTCAAACTTCGCTCCATAAAGGTAATGCTTCCATTTATGCAACGCAAAGACTATCGCCGCCAACTCCATATTATGAGTGGGGTAATTCTGTTCACTAGGGGTCAACTTCCTCGAAGCATAAGCAATTACTCTCCCATTCTGCATCAACACACAACCCAAACCCTCTTTCGAAGCGTCACTGTAAATCACTAGGCCATCGCTCCCGTTAGGCAAAGTCAAGATCGGTGCGGTAGTCAACCTCTTCTTCAATTCCTCGAAACTCTTGTCACATTTCTCAGTCCATACAAACGGGACATTCTTCCGGGTCAACTAAGTCATCGGAGTAGCAATCCTCGAAAACCCCTCAATAAATCTTCGGTAATACCCGGCTAAACCAAGAAAGCTTCTAATCTCTTTCACTGACTCGGGTCTCTTCCAATCCACTATGGCTTCTATCTTTGAAGGATCCACAGAAATCCTGTCTTTAGAAATCACATGGCCCAGAAAAGAAACCTTCTCGAGCCAAAATTCGCATTTACTGAACTTCGCAAATAATTTCTCCCTCGCAAGAACGGATAAAACTGTCCTCAAGTGTTGCTCGTGCTCCTCTCTAGATTTAGAGTAAACAAGAATGTCGTCGATGAAGACTACCACGAACGAATCAAGATACGGATGGAAAACTCGGTTCATCAAATCCATAAACACGGCCGGCGCGTTAGTCAACCCAAACGGCATAACCAAGAATTCATAATGACCATACCGAGTGCGAAAAGCAGTCTTCGAAACATCTTCCGATCGAATCTTCAACTGATGGTACCCACTCCTCAAATCAAGTTTAGAGAAAACCACGGACCCTTGAAGCTGATCAAATAAATCGTCAATATGAGGTAGAGGATACTTATTCTTCACCCTAACCTGATTCAACTTTCTGTAATCGATGCACAATCTCAACGAACCATCTTTCTTCCGCACGAACAAAACCGGTGCTCCCCACGGGGAAACACTAGGGCGGATAAACCCTCGATCAAGAAATTCTTGCAATTGAACATTTAATTCCTTCAACTCTGCGGGAGCCAACCTATAAGGTGCTTTCGAAATTGGAGCCGTACCCGGCAAAAGATCTATACAAAACTCAATCTCACGATCGGGAGGCATAACATACTCGGAAGAGAAAGCATCGGGAAATTCCCGAACTACCCGAACACTATCCAAACTAGGGGATTCCTTCCTAGTATCAAGAACACTAGCCAAATACCCCTCACAACCACTATGCAATAATTTTCTCGCTTTCATATAAGAAATTAAGCGAACCTTTCTACTCAGAGGACTAGCCTCAAACACAAATTTAGGCACATCGGGAATAGAAAAAGTAACAGTTTTCTTACGGCAATCAACGGAAGCATGAAACTTGCTCAACCAATCCATACCCAAAATGACATCAAAGTCTTGGATAGGAAGAACTACCAAATCCGCACAAAGGACACGACCACAAATAACCACATCACAAGCACGAAAGACTCGATCAAAAATCAAGCATTCTCCTATAGGGGTCGACACCTCTAACACGTACAGTAAAGACTCATATGCAGCATTTAACAGAGAAGCAAATTGCACAGAAATGTATGAATGAGATGATCCTGGATCTACTAACGCTCGTGCGCTCACACTAGATATAGAAATAATACCTCCAATAACTGAAGGATCATCGGTCGCCTGTTGTTGATTCATGGCATAAACCTTCCCTTGAACTTTGGGCTTCCCAGCGGCATCCCTTTTCTGACCCTGATTAGTACCAACCCCTGACCCAGATGACTGACCTCGGTACCTCGTGCAATCTCTCGCAAAGTGCCCCATTTCACCACAATTGGTACACTTGCCTTGCTTTTTCCAACACCTATCCTCCGTATGGCCTACCTTCTGACAAAAGGTACAAGGCTTCCTATTCTGAATCCCCGGAGTAGTACCCGGATTCCTCGGTGTGGTTTGCCCCTTAAACTGAGATGATGCTCCCGGGTTACCTCGGTTGTCAGAACGGTGTTGAGGTTGAGATTTAGCATGGCTTCCCGGTTTACCCGTACCCACAACCTCGGTTTTCCTTTTGTGCTCCCCAATATCTTGCTCTATCAAGTAGGCTCGGTCTACCGCATCTTGGAAGGTCACAATCCGTTGGGCAATAAGTTGAGTACGGATGGAGGTCTTCAATCCCCGAATGAATCTCATAGCTTTTTGTTCCTCAGTCCTCACCAAATAGTCACAATACCGGGCTAATTCTGTGAACTTAGCCGAGTACTGAGCTATAGACAACAAACCTTGCTCCAAGTTGAGCAGCTCGATCTCCTTTCGGTTTTGATCAACAACCGGAATGAAATGTTCCTTGAATTTGCGCACAAACAACTCCCCCGCATAAACCGTGTGAGTGTCATCCCAACTAGCTTGAACCCCTTTCCACCAATGCTCGGCGGCACCCACAAGCTTATAAGCCGCGAACCGGACCTTATCCTCATCCGTGCAACCAAATACCTCATAAATCTTCTCCATCGACTCAATCCATAACTCCGCTTTCCTTACATCGGGTTCCCCATTGAATTCAACCGGTTTCAGTTTGAGAAATTGCTCCAATCCATAGTGGGGTGGTGCTTGTTATACCCTGGGACCTTGATCATGTATGGCCTTCATGGCCACCTCGAACATGCCTTGAAACATGGCACGGGCTTCTTCCCTTGTATCATTCTGATTTGCATTATCGGTACTACCTTCACCACTCCTTCTACGAACCATTGTAACCAAGTACCTGCATAAAACATCAACCGTTAATCACTCCACACACTACTACCCTCCTAGGTCATACTAGTCCACCTAGACTTATACTTAGAGCCAAACCATGGCTCTGATACCAACTGTCGCGACCCCGAACCCCGCGGGCCCGAGATCGCGAGCTGGACGTCGACTTAAACAATAAACTCTAAAATAATGGAGATAAAAATTTCTTTAATACCCAAAAGATGATAACACAAGGTTTTGTAAATCAACTTGAACAACAAAGTAAAACTAGTATAAACTCCATAAGCTTATACACCAAAGTTACAAAATACACAAATCCTAGTGACGTCAATGTTTGGTACAAATATCCCCAAAAGGTTACACATTGATATAATGTAAACCAACCTATAACAACTTTCCCCAAAAGAATGTATCCACACTCGACGTCCTCTTTCTCGTGATCAGCGAGACTAATCCTTAGCACCTGGGGGGGTTAAGGAAAAACAAAGATAAAAGAAAGGGGGTGAGATAAATCTCAATAAGTTACTAATGCAACTACATGACATGCTATGATGCAATATACAGTAATAAATCATAGCTAGCACATAGCATTTATCACATAACAGATAGCAGCGGAAATAAACACATAACAAAGGATATTAGCCAAGGTTTCCAAACCGGTACATCCAAATAAAGGATCGCTGCGCAGCTTCAATAATCAACAAATCACATCTTCATAATATCATGAAAGCTGAAGAGAAATCCCCCGGTACCGGAACAATAACCATAAGAGTGTCACAAAGGACAAGAGCCATGCCACAAAGTCATGCTCGGTAGCTAGATACATTCACAAAGGAAGCTAACTTATCTTTTCCAAGGCCAATCTGGAAAAGGGGTATAGTATGGGCAAAACAATGGTCAACATTATAATGGACTTGGCTTTGCCATTATAATCTTTCCCATCGCCCGATGCAACAAATATGCCAGCTGGGCTTCCAAATAAATTCTAAGTAATAATATATTAGCACGATAAACAACAAAGGATTCCAAAGTAGGGAATCATACCAAGAAGTCACCAAGAAAGTGAAATGTACCCACAACGCACAATTAAAGTGTTCCAATAATCTCAATTAACACTTAATTATATTCAAACACAAACTTGATCACAAAGGACCCAATTCTATCACTAGAGTGTACTACAATGATCACTAAGGTCAACTAGAAGGACACCCAAGACTTAGACCAAAACGCATTCTTCAATCACACAAATTAACAAATGTAAACTTTCAGAGGTTCTGTGCGGCCGCCCACCAGGGACTGTGCGGTCGCCCAAAAATCCCTCAAACAAGAACAAAAGCTTTCAGATAGATGTGCGGTCGCCCAGACATTTTTGGGCGGTCGCCCAATCTTCTGAACTGCCGGAATTCGGGAAGGAAGAAATGGGTTCTTCATTTTCTTACCCAATTCACACAAATACTCAAAATCAAACACAACCAACAAGTTTGCTAAGGTACCCAAACAACATTTAAGTTTAAGGGAACCTAACTAACACCATTTATCAACCCAAAACCAAGATTGAATCATGACATTCATCCAATCACCATTTTAGCCAAAAACTCAAATAAATTCCAAATCAATTCCAAACTCAACCAAACTTCAAAGATAACAATTAAAGCATTGTAGAAACATGTTATGAGCATTTTAGCATAAAAATAGGGGAAAAGCAACTTACTTGAAAATTCTCAAAGATGACGGAATTCAATTCTTTTTGGTTCTACGCGATCCTATCGACGATCTAAACACATTTCGTATAGAAAGAAATCAGAGATAGCAAGAGGAAGAGGAAGATAATGAAGAGAGAAGGGCGAGAAAGAAACTTACACAAATGGAGGAGAGAGAGAGAGTTTGCTGGGAGGAGAAGAAGAGTGAGGGAGAAGAGGAGGAGTAGGGAGGGAGTAGGGGAAATGATTTAAAGAATTTACACTTAGGCCCCCTCCTCTACACAACACACAAATACTTGCACTCCCTACAACAATTAAGACCCAACAAAACAATACAACACTAACCCAAATAAAATGCTAGGCATAATTATTATGAAACATAAAATGCACACATAATATTTAAATAAATAATAATTTAAATAAATAGATAGGCAAATAAATAAATAATAATTATTTATTACTAATAAAATAGAGCCTAGCTTTCGGGTCGTGACATTAATGCACACTAACTAGGACTTTGACTCTTTTTTTTTTATTCCTATTACTAGGTAGAGAAAGAGAAACGGAGATTGTTGCTGTAGTCACTATTGTCGTTGTAGCCTTCCTAGCGGCATGATCTCTTGTTGAGACCCCATTTCAAATCTGAGCCTCTTCCTTGATGAGTTCTTGCATGTTCTCACTCTCTAACTGTTGTTCTTCAACCACGGTAAACTAACAATTGTCAATCAAGTCTTGGATGATGTTGCGGATGAAGAAGCATTCCTCGGTGAGGTGACCGCTGCATAGGTGATAGTCACACCACTTGTGGTGGGCATGGTTGCGACGCAATGGTTGTGGTTGCTTGTACCCTTGGAGAGGAGAAATTTGTCCCTTTGCTTTAAGATCTTCATACGCCTTGGTGACGGTCATACCTTGGAGGGGAGTGTAAACACGGTCGTTGGTAGAACCTTTGTGACTTTTGAGAGGCGAGCCACTTGAACATGCCTTACCGTGGACCTTTGCCTTGCTGTCGGTGAGCTCTTTCAAACGAGCCTTAAGTTCGGACACTTCTTCCTTGTGAATTTTCCTCTCGAGATCAAGACGGTCTTGCCACAAATCATCCTTGCGGCGGGCATCCTCGACAAGTCTATCCATTTGTTCCCCCATGGCTCTTATTATGTTGAAGAGCCTTTCGTTGGACACGGAGATGTTCTCACGCTTGTTGTTGTTGCTGTTGGAAGCCATTGGACCTATTGAGAGAACACGGTCGATCTTAGGTTGGCCCCACAAACACCTTTTGAGTAAAATGATTTCACCCACAAACAAGAAAAGACTCAACCACATAAATAAAAATGACTCTTTTTTTTTATTTACAAAAGTCGGAAGGACGCGGTCCTTTTTGGGGTTTCTAGAAAAATAGTGGAATCGTCACACTAGTATATAGACCTTCTCGTGGTCCCATATACTCATCGGATTCCACCACGCTTGTGAATCCTACATGTGTCGGGATTAAACTAAATTAATGTAGTAAAGCATACATGCGGGGACGGATTTTTATTTTCGTCCATAATAACCACTTGGGGACGGAGTTTTATTTCGTCCAAAACAACGAGTGGCATGTATGATTTGAAAACATTAGTTTAGGGAAATCTCGGCACATGGAAACCGACTTGAGTCACGGAGTGTTAGACCCTAACTAGAGTTGTGTGGTTGGTGCTCGGCTAAAGAGAGGCTTAAAGGTCACCCCCGGCATGTAGTCATGAACTACGCCACGGGCTGAGGTTGACCGCTTCGGAAGAGTCAAGGTCGGGTGGAGCTTGAAACTTCCTAGGACGGGCCTCGACGGGTTTGGGGTTGGACTTGTGCGACTCGATAGTGAGCAGTTGATAAGAATTGTGCGCATAGTGTGAGGTCTAACAAGTGACAAAATATTTTTTTTTTCAAATGAAATTAAAAAAAACAAATAAGCACGTATTTACAACTTTTGAATCACCCGTGTGACCGATAAAAATGAACAGGAAATAAAAGTTGTTCTGTGCAGGCCCGGTGCCCACACACTGTCAAGACTGTCCATTCTGTTCACTGTTTCTGTTCTGGAAAATTTCCCAGACGCGCGCGCTTTGGGCTTTGAGGATGGGAGGCGCGCGCCTTAGGCACTAGAGGGCAGAGGCGCCCGCTTCTGGGCAGTACCTGCAAATCAGTTGGTTCAAGGGATTGCCTTGACCCTAAATTATAGAACTTTTCCCCTGCAGACATTGTTAGCACAGAAACATGGAATTGAAGGACAAGATGGGAGGCGGGCGATTCTTGTAATTAGGGTCAGACGCGCGCGCTTCCTACCCTTTTTACCAGAATGCCCAGAAAACATAATGAACGAACACCAAAAGCTGAAAACACAAGTTTAACCCTCTATATTCCCCAGCGGAGTCGCCACTGTATATACCCCGGGGAACCACGGCTTGGCTAGAGCGCGTGAATTACCTAGGATGTCTACTTCATTTTAAGAGTCGCCACCCACGTTTTTGAGGAACGCGAGAAAACCTAAGAAAGATAGCCTTTTTGTACGAAAACCAGAGATTCGGGAAGAGAAGGGTTCGGGGGTTAGGTGACGGAGTGGGAAGTACTTAAACACCCACTCCGCCCCGCTTACGTGGGTCTTGCTACTTTTGGTGTTCTAATGTTAATGTCCTTCAATTTAATAATAAGAGAAATGTGCTAACAATTATAATGAAAAGAAAGGGGAAATTTATAGAGGAAAAATAAAAGAGAATTGCTTATTTATTGATTTATACTAAAGATTACAGGTCGAATTATTGCTAGATAATTACATTAAGAAATGAGAATGTAAATTAAAGTGGAATTAAAATGTTGGGATGTAACCTTGACCAAACTTCAATAGTGAAGTGGTCTTTTGGTTGTATCCCTTTTTATGGAGATTGCATACATTTAAGAAGAAGAAAATTGAAGAAAAATGAAGTTGTACCTTAAGAAGAGGACTTCAAACGTGGACTTGAAAATGGTGTTTTGTTGTGGAGAAATTGTTGTAGAACAAGTTTATGTAGAGTCTTGTTACGAAGAACTCTTGTTGGGAGAATTTGTGTAGAGAATTGTGTATAGTGTGTGTATAGAGAAAATTCAAGTCTAAAAAATGAGGTCCTTTTCCAAGGTAGGAGATGATGGTTTTTATAGGTAAAATTAGGAGGGAAAGGTTGGAGGGAAATTGGTCAATCCATGTGAAATGGAATTGACCAATCAAGAAAAAGATAAATAAAAAAATTAATGAAAGAAATAAAAGAAAATCAAATAATAATAAAATGAAATATTTTGTTTTTATGAAGAATGGCTAGAATAAAGGATTTGGGAGTTATGAAATAATGAATGTGGATGTAAAAAGGAGGTGTTTGTGATCAAGAAGAGATTTTCTAAATAAGAAAAGGGAGGGAAAAATTGTGCTATCCGTTACTGCCAAAGTGGGAAGCGCGCGGGTCCGGCCTATTGGACCAAACGCGCGCGCGCCCCATGACTATTACGGGAGGCGCCCGCGGGTGAGAATAACAGAATGACAGAATGACTCTAAAAGTTAACTCTGTTATGCAGTTTAGTCCGAAACTAACGGAATCAGTTAGGAACTTAACGGAAATAACAGAAATTAACAAAATCAAGTTAAATAAAAATACTATTTATGAAATCGGGGTGAGAGGTCCAAGGCGGGGTGTCTACACAAGGATATTAGTAAGCACAAACTCAAGCAACTTGGAAATAAAGATGAGTAGGCTATTTATAGCTGAGAGCTTAAAACTAGCCGTTGATGCTCTGAGCAAGGACGATGAGCTGGCATTATATGATTAGTGCGCAGATGTCGTTTTATAGCCGTTGGGCTCTGATCAAGGTTGATGACCTGGCACAATATGATTGGTGCACAGGTGATATAGAGCCGTTGGAGACTGAGCATGAAGACCAAATTCAAAAGCTTCTTCTAGAAGGTTGACAGCTGTCTTCGTTTGAAATATTTCTCTTGAGCGCATCTCCACCAATGGATCTGCTGAGTGTGCTTGCTTTATCGTTTTTGCACACCTCAGCACTTTAATAAGCGTACATCTTCAAAGCGTTTTCCAAGTTAGGTGATCTGAATGTATCGAAAATTGTGCAAGGAAGAATGCTGCGCAGGAGATACCTGCACAGTGGTGTCCTGCGCAGAGTAGTCCTGCGCAGTGAAGTCCTGCGCAGTGACTACAGACTTGGTTAGATCTTCATTCCTTTTCGCTCCAAATCCTATATTCTAAGCCTATACTATAAAATGGACTAAGCTAAAAATTGAAGTTATAAAACTTCTTACATAGGGTCCTAAAGTCCATAAAATATTAATAGGTGATGGTATCAATCAATTCTAACATAAGTAGGAGGGTTAAGAAATAAGCATACCCAACAATCTCCCCCTAAATGATTGATGCCATTACCTACTATAACAAAGGCAATTTAATGTACTTGATAATAACATGTCCATAAAAATGAAAATGGTAAATCATGCTTCAAGTCAATGCACACACTAGCCAATGCTATAGATTTCTAGTCTATCCAAAAGATTAGCTTACAATATGAGAAAGACAGAAATATCATTCAGCGCATACAAATAATATGAGTTTAGTTTAAGTATGCGTTAAAACTGAATGTTTAAACATCATGCGTTGAAAATATGAGCAGTTAAGATTATGAGAATGAGGTGAAATAATGCAATCATTGTTCCACAAATGAAGAGTTTGAATTGAACAAGGTTTTGGAAACTAATGATGCGATTTTTCTCATTAAAACTTGAAATGTAAAGAGTTGCAGATTACAAGTTTGAACAAGAAAAATAAAATGCGCACAAAAAGGAATACCTTGCGCAAAAACAAAAAATTACATAGAACCTAGTCTATGTTGATCCTGTGCAGGGCTTCACGCAGCTCATTCTGCAGACTATTGAACTTATTCATAAGTTCAATCTTCAGTTCTTGAAACCTCTCTCTGAACGCCACAGCCTCACCGACATAGGTAGACATTCCTCTGCGCATATCTCTGTTGTCCTCTCGCAGCTCTTGGAAGTTGCCTCTGTACTGCACTTGATGTCTTGTCATCTGGTTAAAATATGACTGCTCCGCAGCTTCAATAGTGTTGATGACGGTGGCCTGCGTTGCTTCAAGTCTTTGGTCAGTGTGGAGGCGCTGTGTGTTCACGCTGGCTTGAATATCGAACATAGCTTGATCCATCCTAGCGTTGAACCCATCAGCGAAATCAGTCATTGCTTGAGTTATGCACTCCCTGACACTTTCCATATTAAGCGCATTGGCATGCGCAGGACCACCTTGTTCTAATTTCTCCAACATCATTGCTTCCAACCCGGCAAACCCTTCATGCAACCCATCGGCCAAGCCCTTGCGCAGACGCTTAAGCAGTCCTATAAACCCATCATTGATAGCGGTATAGGTGCAAGCATTTTCAAGCATCCCAGCTATTGATTTCAGAGAGTCCAAAACCATTTGATCTAAAGCATCAGGGACGCGTTGCGCAGAGGGGCCTGAGGGACCTGCGGAGGTACTTGCCTTTGATACATTCTCCCCCTTAATGGTAGCAATCTCTAATCGCTGCACATCAAGTTGCTCTTGGATAGCAGTCTGCGCAGTAATGAGCTGAGTCATTTGAGACTGCGCAGCAACCTGGTTGACTTGAATAGTATTGAGAGCCTGGAGAATTTGGTGCAGATCAGCAGAGGAAGAGAGAGAGGAAGTAGATACTGTAGGAAGGACGGAAGGAATAGCTTGAGCTGATGGAGGAGAAACTTTGGGAGGAGAGTGCGTTGGAGAAGGTTGTTTGGGAGAGAGATGAATAGGATCAGCAGCAGGAGACCTATGCATAGATGAGTGCGTGCTGCTGCTATCTGTATCAGTTGTGCGCACATCCCCTTCCTTTTCACCTTCAGGAGGATCAACAGCAGTTCGCTGCGCAGCATCATCGGCCTGCGCAGTCTTGGTAATTTCCTCATCATCTTCCAAGTCCAATCCATCATGGAGGACAGAGGTGCCACGTTTAGTATTTCCAACCGGAATATTGAGGCATTGGAAGGCACTTGTTGATGGTTCAGGAGAAGGTGGATCCGCAGCTTTTGGCTGTCCCTTCGTAGTGCTGCGCACAACTTGTTTCTTGCGCGGAGTTCGAAGAGAAACATCCTTAGCAGGTGCAGCAGCAGGGGCCTTGGCAGGTGTACCGGAGTCGGGAAAAGCTTCATCCATCCAGTCATCACTATCTCCTTTACCCTGAGCAGGAGATCCTTCAGCAGCCTTTAGATCTTGCTCCCCCTGCACGGTATAGCATCAGGATCAGTAGCAGTCTCATCCATTCGAGACTCACTATCTTCTTCAACCATAGCCGCCGCAGGAGGAAGTCTGGTAAATGCAGAATTTTTCTTGGTTTTTACAGGAGAGGGAGCAGGCGCAGGAGGATCTTTGCGCTTCTTTGAAGGCTTGTGTCACGACCCGAAAACCCGCCTCTACTTCTTAGTAATAAATATTTAATTATTTATTTATTTCTTATTATTTATTTAAATTATTTATTTATTTAAATTATTATTTATTTAAATTATTTATTTATTTAAATAATTATGTGTGCATTTTGTGCTTCATAATATTTTATGATTAGCATTTTAATTGACTAATTGTGCTAGTGTGGAATTTATTGGGTCTTAGTTGATAGGGGGGAAATGAGTTTTTGTGTTAGTTGAGTAGGGGAAGGGGGCCTAAGTGTAACTTATTTTATTATGATCCTACTTACTCCCTGTAGATACCCCGGGAAACCACAACTTGGCTAGAGCGGTGAATTATCCTAGGATGTCTAACTTGTTTTAGATTTGTTTAGAGTCGCCACCTATGTTTTTAAAGGAACATAAGAAAAACCTAGAAATAGCCTAATTTATGTACAAAACCAGAGATTCGGGAGAGAAGGGTTCGGGGGTTAGGTGACGGAGTGGGAAGTACTTAAACACCCACTCCGCCCCGCTTATGCGGGTCTTGCTACTATTGGTGTTCTAATGCTAAATATCCTTCAATTTATTAACAGTGCTAACAATTATAATATAAAGAAAAAGGGGAAGAAAAGAGAATTGTTTTATTTATAAATTTATGCTAAACAATTACATTAAGAAATGTATAGGAAATTAAAGTAGAGATTAAAATGTAGGGAGATAACCTTAACCAACTTTAATGTAGTAAAGTGGTCATTTGGTCATGTCCCAATTGATGGAGATTGCATACTAGTAAGACTAGAATAAAAGAGAAGAAGAATAAAAGTACCTTTATAAAAGAGGACCTTAGACTTTGACTTGAAAGTGTTGTTGTTGTAATGAAATTGTTGTAGAACAATTTGTTGTATAAAAACTCTTGTTGGAGAATTTGTGTAGAGAATTGTGTATAGTGTAGGTGTAGTGAAAATGTGAGATTAAGGTCCTTTTTCAAGGTAGAATAAGGAGGTTTTTATAGGTAAAAAAGAGAGGGAAAGGTTGGAGGGAAATTGGTCAATCCATGTGAGATGGAGTTGACCAATCACAAATAAGATAAATAAACAATAATAAATAAACAATAAAGAGAAAATCAAATATTAATAAAAAGAAATATTTTTGCTTTAATGAAAGGGCTAGAATAATGGGATTGGGAGTTTTTGGAACAAAGGGGGGATGAACTTGGATGTAAAAAGAGGTTATTTTGTGAACTAGGAAAAGGAGGGAAATAAGGTGCAATCCGTTACTGCCAAAGTGGGAAGCGCACGAGTCCCGCTTTTGGGGCGAGACGCGCGCGCAGCCCGTTAGCAGTTCCGGAAGCGCCCGCGGCAGAAAAGGACAGAATGACCCTAAAAGTTAACTCTGTTATGCAGTTTAGTCCAAAACTAATGAAATCAGTTAGGAACTTAACCGAAGTAACAGAAATCAATAAAAATAAGTTAAATAAAAATACTTTGTATGCAATCGGGGTGAGAGGTCCAAGGCGGGGTGTCTACACTCCCTCATTTCCCCTCACCTTCCTCCCTGACTCTCTCCCTCACCATTTCCCAGCCATCTCTCTCTCTCTCTTCCATGGTTGTAGAAGGTAAATTTCTCTCCTCCTTCTCTCTTCTTTTTAGTCATCTTCCTCCCATTATT
The DNA here is from genome assembly GCA_026119855.1 of Campanula takesimana. Classification (NCBI taxonomy): domain Eukaryota; kingdom Viridiplantae; phylum Streptophyta; class Magnoliopsida; order Asterales; family Campanulaceae; genus Campanula; species Campanula takesimana. The sequence continues at coordinate 1,314,358 of JAOWBW010000039.1, read as the reverse complement.
TCTCATTTCTCATTTTATGAAATGTGTTTAGATCGTCGATAGGATCGTGTAGAGCCAAAAAATATTTGAATTCCGTCTCATTCCGTAAAATTCAAGTAAGTTGCTTTTCCCCCATTGTTATGCTAAAATGTTCATCACTTGTTTGTATGATGCTTTATTGATATATATGGTGTTTTGGTTGAGTTTAGAACTCATTTGGATTTTTGATTGATTTTTGTGATATTTTGAATGTTGGGATTTAAACCTTGATTTGGGTTTCTAGATGTTGTCATTTAGGTCCTATTCAAGTTTATAAGTTGTTTTGGTTCATTTTTATGCTTATTGGAAGTCTTGATTTTGGTTGATTGAGAAATGGTAAGAATTTGGGTTGTTTTGGTAAGAAACTTTGTTAAACCCAGCTGAATTTCTGCCCAGTTCGCCGACCGGGCGCCCGCCCGGGTTGAGCCAGGCGCCCGCCTACTTGGCCAATTTCTTCGACCAACCTTCTGTCTCTAGTGAGCGCCCGCCCGAACCTTTCTGGGCGCCCGCCCGCCTCTGTTTAGGCGCCCGCCCGCCTCTGATTCCTGGCATTCTCTTTAGTTTGGTTTAGGCTTGGTTTGTATATTAGGTATAGACTTTAGGTGTCACTCTAATTAATTTAAATAGACATTGTGGGATACTCTAGTGTTGAAAATGGTTCCTTCGTGAACAAATGTGTTATGGGATTTGATTAATTATTGTTTGGAAATGGTTGAGCACTTTATTATGTGTGGTTGGTTTTATTTCATCTTCTTGGTGATTATTTGGTATGGTTCCCTACTTTGGAATCATGAGTTGTTTATTTAAGCTAGTATTTATTACTTAGCATTTATTTGAAAGTCCAGCTGGTATTCGTGGTTGTGTCGGGCGATGGAAAAGATTATAATGGCAACGAGCCGAGTCCATTATAATGTTGACCATTGTTTTGCCCCATTATTTCCCTCCTCCAGATTGGCCTTGGATGTGAGATGAGCTAGCTCCTTTTTTGGGAACAGTCTAGCTATTATAAGGGGTTGCGACTACGTGTCGTATACTCAGTTATCGTTTGGTTATTGGTTCCGGTACCGGGTTTTTCTCTTCAGCTATTATGCTGCTATCGTTGATTGGTTTATCGGCTCTTTGATGCTGCTTATTGATGCTGCTCTTCGATGCGGCCCTATCATCATTGATCAGATTGTTATATCATTTGTTGGGGAAACCTTGGCTCAGTATCCTTTGTTACTTGTTTATTTCCGCTACTATCTGTTAAATGATATTTGCTACGTGCTATGTAAGATTATTATTATTGTTTATTGCATCATAGCATGTCATGTAGTTGCATTAGTAACTTATTAAGATTTATCTCACCCCCTTTCTTTTATCTTTGTTTTTCCTTAACCCCCCCCCCCCCAGGAGGAAAGGATTAGGATTTGCGGATCGAGGAGGACGTCGAGAAGATTGAGATTTTGGGCAGGTTGTTATTGATCAGTTTGCATTATTTAAATGTATAACCTTTTGGGGATAGTTTTACCAATAATGACGTCATTAAGATTTGTAATCTTTTGTATTTTTGGTGTAAGCTTGTGGAGCTTATACTAGTAGTATATTGTTGTTGTTAAACATGGATTTCTAAAACTTTGTTTTAAACCTTTTGGGTATAAAAATAAGAACTTGATGAACACGGAATAATAGAACATGAACACGAAGAACACCAAGAACACCAAAAATCAAAGATTGACCAAAATGGACAAACATGTCGAAATGACCGCATTGCAAGGACGAAAACAACCATAACAACGAAATTTCTAAAAACATGAGATTAAGCCCAGAAACTGAAGAAAACTGTTCGTCTGCTCAAGATATTTTCGAACGAAAATTTTTGCAGAAAACGTGTGGAAACAGTATTGATCGTGAACTAAAGTAGATATATATGTAGATCAGAGAGAGAAGAACCCAAAACAACAAACGATTTTGAAAATGATTAAAAGATGAGAGAAAAATCGAAAAAGAGAGTTTTAAGAACTCGAGACTCAACAATGGCGGATTGACAGAAAATGAGTTCAAGGGTCAGAAATTGTTACCATGTCGTCGACGGTCTTAGCTTCTGGGGGAGGAACCTCTTCAACCGGTTCATGGACCTCAACAACTACCTTAGCTTTTGATTTTCGGGGAGCCATTTAAATGGTACTAGGGTTTTTGAAATGAGGAAGAGAGAGAAGGGATTTACAGATTTTGAAAGGAAAGTCAAAGAGAAAAGAAAAGGAAATGATTGGGAGGTGGAGGGTAGGTTGCAGAGGAGAGAAAATGATGAATTTGTGAAAGAGGAGAGTGAGCAGGAGAGAGAGAAAGAGAAGAGTCAAAAGGGGTTTATACCAAAAAGGGAAAAAAGCGCATGACGTCAGCAGCCGGTTTGGTGAAAGACGGCGATTTGGTGAAAAACAGCAGAGGCGCACGATAGCAAAGCGACGTGGCCAAATGGGGAACGCACGTGCGCAGACTTGACGCGCGCGTGTGTGAGCAGGTCTAAGCAGTCACAGTCATATTAACTCCCTCATAAATGTTGCTCAGGAATTCTAACAGGCGCTATCATCAATGGCCGTATGCATTAATGATAATGGGACATGCGTAGGGGCAAAAGAGTAATTTCCCAAGAAAATTCAAAAATTAAGGCGAGGGAAAAATTTAATTGCACAAGTACCCTTGTGAACTAAGCGTTGACTTTTCAGTCAGGGACCTATGTGCAATTTCTAATAAATAGAAGACTTACCTGCGATCCACGAAGAGTGCGCATGTTAAAATCATGCGCAGAGCTTAAATAGCACAATAGATTCTATTAAAAACTTAACATTAGAGTCATGCGCAAATGAATTACTGCGCATAAGTTGCGCAGAAGCATAGATCTTGACCTATGATGAACACCATCAAGTAAACACAAGATTATTAGTATTAACATATCATATGGATAAGTTAGCTAAGTTCAATACCCATTTCTCCTCTCAAGAATACAAATCTCTTTGCGTCAAGAGCCTTTATAAGGATATCAGCAATTTGATTATCTGTGCCCACGTGCTCTAAATGAATGTTTCCTTTTTCCACGTGATCCTTGAGAAAATGATATTTGATGTCGATGTGCTTTGTCTTTGAATGCATGACAGGATTGTTGGAGACTGCTATGGTGGACATATTGTTGCAGAAAATTGGACAATTTTCTTCATGAATTCTATAGTCCACTAATTGTTGCTTCATCCATAGGATTTGGCAGCATCAGCTTCTAGCAGTAATGTATTCGGCTTCTGTAGTGGAGATGGACGCAGCATCTTGCTTCTTGCTTGCCCACACAACATGTCGATTTCCAAGGAAATGACAAGTTCCACTTGTGCTCTTTCTGTCTATTGTGCATGCTGCGTAGTCTGCATCTGAATAACCTAGCAAATCGAAATTTGAATCTTTGGTGTACCAAAGTCCAAGGTTAACAGTTCCAGAAAGATAACGAATAATGCATTTAACAGCAGTTAAGTGTGCTTCTCTAGGGTCTGCTTGATAGCGCGAGGGTCTGCTTGATAGCGCGCACAAACACAAACACTAAACATAATATCTGGCCTACTAGCAGTAAGATAAAGGAGAGAGCCAATCATACCTCGAAATAAAGTTTGATCAACTTTCTTACCTTTTAAGTCTTTGTCAAGCTTATTGCCCGTGGCCATTGGAGTGTCGTATGCTTTAGCATTCTCAAGTCAAAATTTCTTGATTAAGTCTCTTGCGTATTTGGATTGATTTATGAAGATGTTATCATTCAATTGCTTGATTTGAAGTCCCATCATGCTCATCTCAAACTTGCTTTTCATGAGCTTCTCAAAGCTCTTACAAAGTAACTTATTAGTAGAACCAAATATAATATCATCGACATAAATTTGAACAAGTAAAGAATGATCATTATACTTAGCAATAAAAAGAGTTGTATCGATTTTACCGCGCTTGAAGCCTTTCTCTAGTAGGAATTTTGATAGAGTATCGTACCATGCTCTTGGAGCTTGCTTAAGTCCATACAAAGCCTTCTGAAGCTTGAAGACGTGATTTGGAAATCTGCTATCTTCAAATCCAAGAGGTTGAGCTACGTAGACCGTCTCTTGGAGTTCACTGTTGAGAAATGCGCTCTTCACATCTATTTGATAAAGCTTGAATTTTTTATGAGAGGCATAAGCTAAGAAAATTCTGATAGCTTCTAGTCTTGCTACAGGTAAAAAAGTTACATCATAGTCGATTCCTTCCTCTTGCCTATAGCCTTGCGCAACCAACCTTGCTTTGTTTCTGGTGATGCTTCCATTCTCATCCATCTTGTTTCTGAATACCCATTTTGTACCAATAACTCATTGGTCATGAGGTCTGGGTGCTAAGGTCCAAACCTTGCAGCGCTCAAATTGGTTAAGCTCTTCTTGCATAGCAGTAACCCAGCTTGAATCTTGGAGCGCTTCATCAATCTTCTTTGGTTCGATTTGAGAGATAAAGGAGTGATATTCATCATCAAAGTTTGATGCTCTCCTAGTACGAACCCCTACATTGAGATCACCAATGATGTTTGAAGTTGGATGATCTCTAACTTCACGAACCTCAGGAGGTAAGTTGGGTTGAGTAGTAGGAATACGAAGATCTTCAATAGGTACTTCATTAGCTCCAGCATTAAGATCATCAAAGGTGATTTGCTGAAGCGGAGAAGCATCATGCGCAGGAGGGGGTGTCTGCGCATCAGGAGTCGTCACTTCTGGCGCAGCATCCGGAGTTGGCGTATGAGATGGACTTGCTTGATTCTGACTTTGATTACCTTGATTTTCATTTTACGCATGTGTAGTTTGAGGCTGCGTACCTGTCTCATCATTCTCAACAGAATTATCAGAATCATTTGGAGCCAAATGTGGCTCAAGGAGAGAATGCTCATCAAAAGTAACATGTACAGATTCTACAATTACTAGAGTTTTTCTATTAAAACCACGAAAATCTTTAGAATGTTTGGCATACCCAACAAAAATACCTTCATCTGCTTTGGCGTCGAATTTACCTCTATGATCTTTGCCGTTGTAAAGGATATAGCATTTGCAGCCAAAGATCTTGAAGAAAGCAATGTTGGGCGCTCTTCTTATCCATAGCTCATATGGAGTCTTGTTGTAGGCTTTGTTGATGAGGGATCTATTCTGAGTAAAGAAAGCCGTGTTGACAGCTTCTCCCCAGAAATACTTTGGAAGCTTTGCTTCTGCTATCATTGTTTTCCAGCCTCAATCAACGTGCGATTCTTTCTTTCCACAACGCCATTTTGTTGAGGAACTCCAGCAGCAGAGAAATTGTGATCAATTCCATGATCATCACAATATTGGGCAACACCGTTATTCTTGAATTCAGTTCCATTGTCTGATCTAACGCTTACGATGTCGTCTTCTTTTTGAGTTTGGAGCCTTCGAAAGAGAGCAGTCAAGATATCATAGCAGTCATCTTTAGATATCATCATTTCAACCCATGTATATCTTGAGTAGTCATCTACCACAACTAAGGTATATTTGTTTCCTCCAATGCTCGCGGTGGTGATAGGTCCAAACAAGTCCATGTGAAGCAGTTGTAAACATTTGGAAGTTGAGGAAGCAATCTTGCTGGAGAAAGACTGCTTAGGTTGTTTACCGAGCTGGCATGCTGCGCATTTTTTGTCATGATGGTCAGCTACTTTGGGAAGTCCTTTGACAAGATTTTCCTTTCCTAGCTTAGCCAAATACTTGAAGTTCAAATGACTTAAGCGCTTATGCCATAGCCAGCTGCTTTCACTTACATTCTTTGCTAAAAAACAGAGAGTAGTGAGAGAATTTATAGCGGTAAGATCAATAATGTAAACATTAGTCTTACGAGTCCCTGTGAGCAAAGTTAGTCCGGATGTGCCATCTTTGATATAGCAGTGCGTTGCAGTGAAGTGACATTCCAAACCTTTATCGCAGAATTGTGATATGGAGAGCAGGTTGTGCTTGAGTCCTTCTACGAGCGCAACTTTCTCAATGCACACTTTATCTTTTCTGATTCTTCCATATCCAACTATGTGCCCTTTGTTGTTATCTCCAAAAGTTATAGAGGGACCTCTTCCTTCATGCGCATCTTCAAGAGCGATGACATCTCCAGTCATGTGTCTAGAACATCCACTGTCGAGGTACCATATATGCGCTTTAGCTTGTGAAGAGTGCGCAGTGAAGCAGGAGACCTGAAAAATAGACATTAAAAACGCAGGTCCCCTTTATTCTTGGGTCCTAGAGTTAGCAACTTTTGACAACCCACTCCTGTCTGACCTTAGGATTTTTACGTCCCTTGGCATTAGGAGTAAATCGCAAAAGGCATTCTGCAGCCTTGTGACCTAAACCATTACACACAACACAATGATGAAAGCCACTTATAGATTGGGTTTTCACATACTCTTTACTTTTCTTTGGCTTAGCATTCTGAACTGGAGCAGTTGAACTAGCTTTGACAAATATCATTTTCTGAGGTTTGGGTGCGCTTTTCTTAAGAATTCGCATCTGGTGTTGGGGCGCATGGCTTTCATGCGCATGACCCTTTTGCGCAGATTTTACATTCGAAGTTGAAGCGCAACTATAGTCAGAATATGAAAAATCATGCGCAGATTCAACTTTAGCCTTACCCTTGGCTTTCCCAGTTCGCTTCTGTGGGTAGACATAATGGAAATTTTATCTCTGGACTTTCTCTTGTCCTTTACCCATTGAAGCAGGGTGCTTTGCTTTAGGAATTTCAACAGTTTGTTGGGGTGTAAAATCCTTTTCTCTTTCAGAGCAAAAGGCGCATTTAAAGTTATCACTAGTTGAGAACCCCAAGCCTTCCTTATCTCCACTGGCTTTTTGGGATTCTAGAATTTGATCCATAGTGACACGAGATTTGGTCCACTCATCAGTGATATTTTTGAGATCAGCTACTTGAGCAGCTAATTCTTCGTTTCTTACTTTAAATAGCACATTTTGATCTGTAAGAAAACGGTTCTTTTCAGTAAGAGGAGTCATGCTCTTAATCTGCTCCTTAAGGAGGGTGATCTCAGATTTTAAAAGAGTTTTCTCCGTCTTAAGATATGAAATTTCTCCAATTGATAAGTCCACTGCTTCTTTCATAGAATTGAATTTCTTGATTGCCTTTTCAGCTTGCTGAAAAATAGACTCGCGCTCAGCAGCAGAGTCATTCTTTTCTATTACAATTTCAGCAGGAATTTCAAGAGATTCTTTGCGCGGAGGTGCAGCTACAAATTTCTTTGATAGGTCTGCTCTGGCAAATAAGTACTTGCCATTCTGTCTGATTGGAGTCAGATGTCCCATTTCCACCAGTTCTGTGATGGTGGGACCTTTCTTCTGAATTGTACTTGGCGCAGCCTTTGTGTCCGTATCGGGATCATTGTCTGAATCGCTATCAGCATCAGCATTAGCCACCAAGCAGAGCAGTCCATCCTCAGAGTCATCATCACTGTCTTCAGTGTCGGTCTCTATCCAAGTCTTCAGTTCCTTTTCTGCGCAGTCTTCTTCAGCAATCATTCCGCACTGCTTTGATGATCTCTGCACAGTATTTCTCTTCATGTACTCAAATTTTGGAGTAGGGCATTTTGAAGCAAAATGACCGGGCTTTCTGCAGTTGTAGCAGACCAAGTCATCATCTTTCTTTGAGTCTCTACCACGAGAGAATTTAGCTGGAGCTTTACTTGAGGATCCTGGCTTGGAGAATTTCCTGAACTTTTGAAATCGTTTTACGAACATAGCGAAATCATCATCATCCATTTCAAGTAGAGAGGAAGTAGAGACTTTGTCTGTGTCACGACCCGAAACCTTGGCACTTTGTTTATTTATTTATTTAATCATTTTCATGATTTATTTGAGTTAGTTTTGCTATATTGAAACTTTAAGGTTCGTAGTGTAAATAAGAGTTCGGGGGTCTTTTGGCCATATTTGAAACTTTGGGGATTTTTGGAATAGAATAACTTTGAGTGACCAATTTGTAAATTGGGTTAATTGAATTATTAATACTCCCTCTTCCCCGTCAAACCAAACAACATTACTTTTCCATTTTTTTCCTCTGCATCTGCGATCTAGGAAAAGAGGTAAGAACTTCGTCCTATTTTACTCCATTTGGTCTTCAATTATTCCTCTATTTTTAATACTCATTTTATATAAAATGATCAGGGCGTCGAGTAGGTCGTTTGTAGCTACGTAAGAGCAAATTCCGTTTCAATAAATATTTTTCCAAGTAAGTTGCTTTCCCCCTTTTATGCTAAAAATGTTCATCCTTAGCTTCTATGATGCTATGATTGTTATATATTGTGTTATGGGTGAATTTGGAGTTGATTTGTAATTTGGTTATTTTCTTGATAATTGATGTTTGGATTATTACTTGGTTTGGGTTTATGAAATACTTGTTTTGGGATGAATTTAACTGGGTATAATGAGTTGGGTTGTTTCATGAGTGCTATAAGTGAATGTGTAGTACTTTTGAGACGGTGAAACGAAAGGAGTATAATTTAGTGCAGTTGGTCCAGTCGGGTGGGGTGGGCGACCGCCGAAAATGGGGCGTGCGGCCGCACACCTATCTGGAAGGTTCTTGTCTTGGTTGCAGGGCATAGTGGGCGACCGCACAACCAGAAATGGGCGGCTGCACAGTGCTTACTGAAAGTTTATACTTGTTCTTTTTGTGTGATTTAAGAGTATGGTTCGGTCTAGATTTTGTGTACTATCCTAGTCGACCTGTATGAACATCTTGGTACACTCTAGTGTTGGAAATGGATCCTTTGTGATCAGTTATGTGGTGGAATTTGATTAAGTGTTAATTGGGATTTTGGAACATCTTATTGATGTATTTTTGGTTTGACTTATCTTTATGATGACTATTTGGCATGGTTCCCTACTTTTGAATCATTGGTTCGATTATGAGCGGATGTAAGACGTGAAACGGGGGTTGAGTGCCTACTGATTTGTGTAACACCTTGATGATGTATTTATTTGAGTCATTAATTGGGAATTCTAAATGTAAAGAAATGATTGGATTATAGTCATCGTACTAATTATGAGAAACTCATAGGAAATGATCGACTGTAAATACACGGGGTGCATTTGTGACTAAGTATGCTATGGTTTTGTTTAATATCCTTAATGTGGTATTTATTCGGATTTCTTGCTTGGAATCTTATGTTAGAGGGAATGGTTCTTTCTTGATCAAGTTTGGAATGAGTAACCGTTTGGGGTTCATGTTGGTGTGGTTCATCTTTATGATGCTTTTGTGGGATTTTTTACTTTGCAATCCATTGTTTGAGAAATGTGTTCATCGTACATGGTGGTTGAGCTCTTCATGGGAAGTTTATCATCTTTGTGATGTACTTGGTATGGTTCCCTATTTCGGAATCATACACTGATTGTGCTTTCGTTTAAAGTCCAGCTGGTCATACTTGGTTGAATCAGGCAGTGGTAGGAGATTATAATGGCACCTGAGTCAAGTTCATTATAATATTCCCACTGGTACCTTTTATTTTTCCCCAGTCCAGATTGGCCTTGGTTGGGATGAGCTAGCTCCCTTGAGTGAGCATTCTAGCTAGTTCGTTTTGGGTTATGACTTTGTGTCATTTTCCCCTGCGGTTGTTATTGTGGTTATTGTTTGGTTCCGGAACCCCTGCTTCAGCTCTTCGATGCTGCTTGATTGATGCTGCTCTTCGATGCGGCCCGGTTGATATGGTTCAGTTTGTTATATCCTTTTCGGGGAAACCTTGGCTCAGTATCCTTTGTAACGTGTTTATTTCAGTCTTGTGTGCTGCATGTTGAGTTGGTCGTTATTTCCAACTGGTATGGGACGGTTGGCGATAGGGAGCCTTCTCATTGGTTGTTATATGATTTATTTCTTTAGTTAATATGTATAATATCATGCCATGTAGATGCATAGTAACTTACTGAGATTTTATCTCACCCCGTTCCTTTTAATGTTGTTTTCCTTAACCCCCCCTCCCAGGAAGCAAGTGATAGTACGTTGTGAGATCGCATGTGGCTGAGATCTATTGAGCAGGTTATACTCTTTTAGGGATAATTGCTCTACGGAGATTTTGTGTACTCTTGTTGTGAGGCTGTGATATTATAGTGTTAAGTACGATTGTCATTTGAGTATATATGTCATTGGTTGTTTTTGCTTCCGCACTTGTAAATAGTCTCCGAGTTATTATCTCGTTGAGTTTGAAGACGGTTTTGTCGTACAGTTTATTGTACGTAGAGTTGGTTTATAGAAGAGTTGGCGCGCCTGGTTCAGGATTTAACATTTTTGAGATGTATATTATGCTACTTTGATATTTATGGAATTTGGAATTTTCGGGGCGCGACAGTCTGAGGTTTGAACAGGCGCAGGTTCCTTTTGCGCAACATAGGAAACAAGTTTTCCTTTGCCTTCAGTTTCGTCAATTCGATCAAGTTTTAGCTCATACACTTTTAAGTTAGCGTATAAGCTGTGCAGTGGCCAAGTATCTAGAAATCCAGAATCTTCCAGATGACTTGCCTTGTGCACATATCTGGAACCTAGCGCATCCAAGAATTGAGAATTGACTTCTTTATTAGTGAATGTGGTTTCAAGAGATTTACAAGAGTTTACAACAGTACAGAAGCGATCATAGGTTTGTCTCAAGGTTTCACCATCCTTTCTCATGAAGCAGTTGAATTTTCTTTGCACCACAAATCTTTTGTTTTCCTTGCTTACTTTGTCTCCATTCACATATCCTTCAATAGCATCCCATAGTTCTTTAGCAGTTCCACCGCTCACAATTTTATTGTGCGTGGAGAGGCCTAGAGTGCTAAGAATGATGTTTCTTGCTCTTCCATCATAGCCAACCCATTTCTTTTCTTCATCGGTCCATTCCTCTTTGGCCTTCTTGATTGTAGGATTGTCCTTGTTGGTAGCAGCATCAGGATTAGCCTTCATTGGGATGTAGGGTCCTTCAAGAACGATGTCATGGAGGATCTCGTCGATGGAAGAAAAATGAGTGAGCATGCAGTGCTTCCAGATTTCGAAGTGATCTTCATTCAGCACTGGAACATGTGAATAGTTAGCTATTGCCCAAGATTTTAAAACCATCTTGAATCGGCACCCAAGCTGTTAAGCTTGAAAAACAGATACAAGTTTTATGAAGGTGTTTGCTCTGATACCACTTATTGGTCCCAAAGGGGCAACAAGGGTATGAAAATCGCTAGAGGGGGGGGTGAATAGCGTTTTAAAAATTCTTTTCAAACACTTTTCAAAGCAATAGAGTATGCGCACAGTTCTCAAATAAGCTAGGTATAGCGCGCAGAGAGAGTGTGAAATGCACAGCGGAAATTTAAGCAGCTACTGCGCAGGAAAAGGCTGCGCAGAGATAAAAACGCACGCGCTAAGTTTTGGCTTAAAGTGTTGGATAAAAAGGATTCTAAGGAAATAAGCAATAACAAACACAGCAGCAATAATAGCAATCTGATAAGATCAAACAAAGCAGTAATTCAGAAATGATTAAGCAAGAAATAAATAGCGAGAATAAAGAACAAGCTATTTGGAGAGGTTCGATCGATGAAAGATCTATGTCCTCTACCAAGATGGTTAGTCTTGGATTTTCTAATGGAGATATTTATATTGATGTGAGGAGCTTTTACAAGATTACAATGAATCAAAACTCAAATCAAAATCTATTCTATGAAGAACAAATCCTAGACTAAACCGGTGTATCTCAAGAAGTTAGATCGATATGATCAAAGCTTCAAGAGGTGTGTGTGTGTCAGAAATTCTTGGCTCTAAGAATCTATGAGATGAATGGCACGAAGAATTCTGGGTGATACAAGGCTTTAGGATCTGGGCAGGAGTTTGAAGGTATGAAGGTTTGAAGGTTGATCTTGAATCTGGGAATATAAGCAGCAATCTTCAGAACTTCAAGGATATTAGTAAGCACAAACTCAAGCAACTTGGAAATAAAGATGAGCAGGCTATTTATAGCTGAGAGCTTAAAACTAGCTGTTGATGCTCTGAACAAGGACGATGAGCTGGCACTATAAGATTAGTGCGCAGATGTCCTTTTATAGCCGTTGGGCTCTGATCAAGGTTGATGACCTGGCACAATATGATTGGTGCGCAGGTGATATAGAGCCGTTGGAGACTGAGCATGAAGACCAAATTCAAAAGCTTCTTCTAGAAGGTCGACAGCTGTCTTCGTTTGAAATATTTATCTTGAGCGCATCTCCATCGATGGATCTGCTGAGTGTGCTTGCTTTGTCATTTCTGCACACCTCAGCACTTTAATAAGCATACATCTCCAAAGCGTTTTCCAAGTTAGGTGATCTGAATGTATCGAAAATTGTGCAAGGAAGAATGCTGCGCAGGAGATACCTGCGCAGTGGTGTCCTGGGCAGAGTAGTCCTGCGCAGTGACCACAGACTTGCTTAGATCTTCATTCATTTTCGCTCCAAGTCCTATATTCTAAGCCTATACTATAAAATGGACTAAGCTAAAAATTGAAGTTATAAAACTTCTTACATAGGGTCCTAAAGTCCATAAAATATTAATAGGTGATGGTATCAATCAATTCTAACATAAGTAGGAGGGTTAAGAAATAAGCATACCCAACACCTTTGCTTGGTTGTGCACGCGCGATCACGGTTGAATCTTGGTGGTTGAGCAACAACACCCTTGCCTTTTCATTATCTCGGGTTGTGTATCGGGAAATGTGTATCAGGGATGTGTATCGGGGAATATGTATCGGGGAAGGCTTGCCATTAATGGTTTCTTCATGCCAATTAATCACAACGTTTATTCACATCAATATTAATTATTTGCATTTAGCATTTTTCATTTGTGTTAGGTCCATTCGTCCTTAATGAGTCGTCATTGACTAGTATGCTTAGAAGTCAATTCATCATTTTGGGGACGTAGCAATCAATTGATAATAACAAGAAAGACAGTTTCAAGAGTAAATGTATATTGCAAATAATGTCTCAAGTCTAGATAGAATAGAAGGAAAATGACTCTTTTATTTAGATAAATTTATACATACATGTCCCAAGTGCGGACCTTTGTAAAAATAAAAAGACACAGTCCAAGACGGACTTTGGTGAAAGTCTAGATCCTACGAGGCTGGAAGACCCAATTTTTTTTATTTTTTTATTTTTTTTAGGGATGGTATCCCATGAAGCACGATGATCCATTTTCTTTCTCAATTGTTGGAGGGGTAGTTAGTGGCATATTCCATGTCTTCCACGGGGAACTCGGGTTCCGTGTCATCGAGAAAGATGTCGTGAGGTCTCCACTTGGCTTGGCATTGTAATTGCCGGATTTGTCTACTCATGAGTTGGGAGTTTGCTTTGGCCATCTCCTTTTGGTGACTTCCTTTCAAGGTGCGTAGCCTTCGTGCGTGGCACTCGACGAAGGTACGGACCTCCATTTGATGTAGCCGCCTTTGGGCTTCCGCAGCACGGGCTTCTCCTTGTTGTTCACGTGGATGGTTATCTCGGACGCCAATTCAGATGTGGGCTCCTTGGTCGATGTTTCCAATGGACAAGGCCGCAAAGGACTTTAGCATATTAAACCTAAAGGGGAAATTATAACCGGGATTTGAGAAGAATGCTTCATTATCGGATTAGCCTTTTAGGAAAAACTTGATCCTTTTATTTTAAGATTTTTTTTAAAACAAAAAACACACTTTTGTTTTGAGTGAAAGACTCACACACATTTTTGCAAACTTTTGACAAGGCAATAATAATAATAATTTTATTAAGAAAACTGACAATGGACTCAGAATGGTCACCACATGGCATCAACCGGGGAGTCAAGACTCTAAACCTAACTGACCTTTCTTAAGGGCTTACCACACATCTTAAAAGCAACTGACTCTTTCCTAAGGATGAAAACAGACTCTTTCTAAGGGGAGGTTGATGGGAGAGGTTTTTGACATTCCGCTTCTGACCATAGCTGTAGCTTTATTTCCAATTTCCCAACCAAGGGCATTCAAGCTTTCCTTTCGCGATCAACTTCCGGATGACACGTTTTAAAGCGGTGCAATCGTCGGCATCATGTCCATGATAGTTGTGAAAGGCACACCTCTTGGTGGTGCTTCGGCATTTCTCAGGATTCTTTGGGCGCAAATCTTCGAGGGGCCTCATGAGACCTTGTTTGACCAATCCCTCAAACATTTTGCTTACAGGCATTTCATAATCCTCAAACTTTGTGAGACGGGGCTCGGCTTGGCATTTGGCTTTTCTTTCATCGTTGACCAGAGTGTGGCGGGGACAAGAATCACCGTCTCTCAATGAAAAGGGGTGCTCATTGAGTGTCCTTTCGAACTTAGCTTCCATTCGCTTTCTCTTTCCCAATGGATGGTTGAGGGGATTTTGCGGAGGCGCAGGGCCGTAGGCATACCCATAACCTTGGTTGCTTGCAGGAATATACATTAGAGGCATGCGAGGAGCTTGTTGTCCAAAAGGTCTTGGATTGTAGAAATGATACGGGTCACCCCAGAATCTCATCGGGAAATCTGGTGGAGGCAAGTTGGTGATGCCTGTTCGGGTATCCATACATGGTCTAAACAGTGACTGAGCTCTGGTGTTTGGTGTGAACAGTGGTTTGCGGACCTTTTGAGTGGATTGTGTTTGGGTCTTTATAGAAGGTGTCCTATTGGATTTGGGACGAGGCGTAGTGAGGAGGATTTGAGTGAGAGGCCCGTTATGGATGACGGCGTATTGGGGCGAAGAAATGAGGGTCTCGGTATTTTGATGAGATGGAGGGGACAATCTTTGGTTGCAATTTGGAGGTTGGGTGGCTTCCACCTCTTTCTTTGTGATTGGTCACTTTGGTGAAAAGCCCCTCAGTTTGGAGTAGAGCTGTGACACCTCCTTGTCTTGTCGACTCATCAAACGGACTTTGTGTTTCTTCGTGGCTCTTTGTGATGACTTCTTCTGTAGCCCCGGAGGCTTCTAGAGCTTGGAGCAACTCTTCTTTCGTAGGGTTATCCGGATTGTCTGTGACGTTATTTCCCAAGCTACCATCCATTGAAGTGGTCTTTCCGAGGTACTGGGTTGGAGAAGTTGCGGTGACCGGGGAACTCTCTGATTCCACACGCACTAGTCGGTGACATGACGCTCTCTTCCACCTCATCTGAGCTACAGGAGAAGGAAAGGGAGGGTAATTCAGTCTCTGATAAAAATTGGGTGACTACTTGGGCCAAAGGCGCATGTATCTTAGAATCCTCTATTTTGAGATATTTGACCAGGCTGAAGTTGCCTACGTTCCCCTCACCACGAGGGAGGGGGTCCCACGCGATGAGAGGCTCGGGTCACCGTAGTTCGAACGGGTTTGGAATTCTAAGAGGAAAAGACGAACATGGCTGACTTCTTGGAGGATAACGGGGATTCGTCCAAGGACTTGGCTGACTTCTTGGAGGATAACGGGATCCATCCAAAGAATTGACTGACTTCCTAGGGGAATATTCCTAGGGACCTAACGGGATCTAATCCTAAGGCTTAACGAGATCTTAGAGGATAACAGGGATCGATCCAAGGATTCGACTGGCTTCTTAGAGGATAACGTGGGTCCATCCAAGGACTTGACTGACTTCTTGGAGGATAACGGGGATCCAACCAAGGATTTGACTGTCTTCCTAGGGGAATATTCCTAGGGAATTAACGGGATCTAATCCTAAGGCTTAGCGAGATCTTGGAGAATAACAGGGATCCATCCAAGGATTCGACTGGCTTCTTGGAGGATAACGGGGATCCATCCAAAGAATTGACTGACTTCCTAGGGGACTATTCCTAGGGACTTAAAGGGGATCTTGGAGGATAACGGGGATCTGTCCAAGGATTTAAAGAAATGACGCTTGTTAGCGAAAGAATGCAATGTGTCAAAGACGGGAAGCAAAAACGGAGCAAATTCATGCAAGGCGCCATTAATTATCCGTTCAAGTTTACTTAAAACACATTTTTATTCCTAAATGGTTGGAAAAGATTTCTCTTCTTTTTCGCAACTACTCTAAACCCTGGATCAGTGGAGGCCAACACTACGTCTATAAGCCCCTCGTTTTTCACCTGTATCGCACGCTCCCAAGGACGGACTATCCCGGGCGAGGGTCTTATAGGGCACGCGGCTTCCACCGACCAAAAGAACCAAACCTAATGTCTAGTGCGTCGCAAAGTTCCAATGTGTGGGCCATTCTTATCATAGTTAAGCCCCGGTTAAGGTTAAGATTGTCTTAACGCTTCAACAAAATTCCGTCATGACCTCATTTTAATGAGGGATCTCGGACCTTAACATTGGGCTTAAGGATGATTAGGATGAGCTAAGCATTAGGGCTTAACGACACGGTGTCACCCTATCTTTAATACATGACTTTGGTTAATTATGATTGACATTAACGCATAAGTCAAGGACCGGGTTTAAGATGACCTTGGTCATACTTGCTTTCACAAGGAGTCATGACTCAGGCGTTAACTTGGCCATAATTAGCGTTTGGACACGTATTAGGGACGTGATGACGTGGGCTAGACCAAAAACCAACCAAGGTCAAGGTATTTGTGTGTCACAGAAAAAGTGTGGTTGACTCAGCTTGGAAGGGGAGGTGGAATGGACCCGTGCGCACAAGAAAGGCATAAGAGCACCAATCGAGCTGTATCATGGCATCTATCCCGGGTTTTAAGGGTTTTTGAAACGTGCACAAGGTCGAGTGCGCGTTGTGTGAAGCCTTCTATGTTCCCTTTTGAGTCAAAATAGGAATTTTCAATGCTTTTTAATATCATGAGCAAGAGTATATACAAGATATGGACAAACAATTTAAACAAGTAATTTGCACAAGTAGTCAAACAAAGGTATAAACAAGCAAGAATCAAAATTTTGTACATGGAAAGGTTGTGCACAACCAAAGGTTTTTGAAAACAAAATTTTACAACAAGAAAAACAACCCTTTGAAATTCATTTGTACAAAAGATTGTGCACAACAAAAGGGATTTGGAAAACCAAACTTTCATGAAGAGGGTTATGCACAATGAGGCCTTGAAAACCCAATTTTTATGTCCAAAAATTTGTGCATAACCAAGCTTTGAAAATCCATTTTTTTGGTTAAGAAAATGAAGGCAAATGTGCACAAGTAGAGGCTGTAAATTGGAACCTGGACCAGCAGAAGCAAAGGGTCCAACAGAATGTTTCTGCCCTGCACAAAATTGTTAATTTGAAGCATTCTGTAGGCCCGGCCAAACTAGCCACACGGCTAGAGCAGTAGCTCCATTATTTTTGCAAATTTCCAGCTTCTGATCATTAAGCCCCAGTTTATTGCATTTCCAGAACAGTTTCACTCCCAAAAATCAAAGCAGAAACACAAAATACACACAAAATAAGCACAAAGTCAACAAACGGGGACAGGAGTTTGACCCACACAAAAGTACCCCCAAAGCTTCTAAAAATAATTTTGCAAGCACTTTATTCCCCAAAGGAGTCGCCACTGTAAGATACCTGTGGGAAAATGGAGAAAGTTCCCTCGAGAATCAAGCACGGCACTTTCAATGTTTAACGAGTCGCCAGGTTAGTTTAACTTTAAACCCAAACTTAATGAAAAATGGTTAGATATTGCGAGTTCGGAGGTCACGTTACATCTTGGGAAGAACTTAATCGAGGTTCGCCCAAGATGCCTCGGAAAACCGAGTCTCCCTAAGTTGTTGACAAAAAATGTGCAAGTGTGTGTGTGTATTTTAAAATGGGAGAGATTGACTTTTAACAGAACACAATTAGAAAGTTAACAAAAGGGGTTTATTTTGCAAAGATTTTGACAGAATGGGATTTAGACAGAAAAACTTTCCACTGGCCAAACCAGCCTTACGGCTGGTCCAAACCATCCGTACGGTTGGTTGTGGCAGTCCGGAGATTTTACAGATTGTTAAGAAATCAGTCCAGTTTTAGGCAGAAACAGAGCATTCTGCTAAAACTGAACTGTTTTACATCTTTCCAATTTATTTACTCACACAAAGCTTGAATTAAATCATCCCTATGCTCTTAATTACTAATTAGACACCAAAAACACAAGGTTTTAGGTGTGATCAAGGCAATCATTGGGGAAAATTAAGAAAGGTGATGAACATGGCATTTGAGCCAAAATCACCATTTGGATGATTAAAGATTGGAACTTTAAAATCCAAATGGATGATTCTTCCAAGGGAAAGCCTTGGGGAAGCAAGAAATCAACCTTTGATGGAAAAAGATCAAACCTTTACCATCAAAAGGACATTATTGTGGCTTGATCAAGTTTAAATGGTAAAGATTAGGACTTTACCATCAAAACTTGATCATCCTCACAAAATCAAACAACATAAATGTAAAGACTTGTAAATAAATGTCAGGAAAGTAAAGACTTGTAAGTAAATGACATGAAAGTAAAGACTTGTAAGTAAATGACATGAAATAATAACAAGCCCTGATCATCTTGGTTTGTAACCCACATCATGCATAAAACATGAAGGGCACCATGATTCAAGCCAAGGCTTGGTTCCAATTCATAATATTTGCAATGATAGTAAAGACATAACATAAATGAGATAGAGTATGAGATGAAGAGAAGATGGGAGAAGGAGCACCAATTTTGGTTCTAAGCCTATCTTCTTTCTCTCTTTTCACTCAAGAATGTTTGTGACCCTAATCTGCTCTCAATCTGGCAAATTTGCTCTCACAAAATGATTTTCTCCCCCCTGAAATGATCAGCAAGGGCCTCAATTTATAGGGACTGAGGGTGCCTAAACCAGCCGTACGGCTAGGCCCCTCCCGCGTCCAAACCATCCGTACGGCTCAGCATGGCGGGCTTCTGGATTTTTCCAATTTTAATTCCAGAGTAGTCCTGGAATTTTTAGTTTATCCTAGTGATGTCCCAGCCTATCAGTTTATCCCTGGATGGTGCTAAGAATTCCTCTAAGTTGGTCGATTTCAGATTGGGGTACTTACACCACCGTTGGGGGAGGCGAAGTGAATTGCATTTTTGCTGAGGGAGCCTTTCAAAATTGAGTCTAGCCCCTAGAGTGCCATCACCGATTGTAAGTAGAATGAGGAAGGCATATCCTTGATTGGGGGAACAGGCACGAGCACACATGACAAGAAGGCTTTTCATCATTCCTTTTGAGAGATTTTTAGGATAGTCTCACACATCTTTCTTGAGCGTAGCCCTTAGGGCTCATTAACTATCAAGTGAAGCAAAAAGAAGCTTCTCGTTCTTGAGTCACATAGCCCCTAGGGCATCATCATTTGTCGATCAAATCAAGAGACTCATCCTCGTGTGGGGGTGTTAGTACCCGATCTGAAGTTTGAGGACTTCCTAGACATTTAGGATCCTCCGAGGACCTTTTAGGCAAGAAAAACGTGACAGGGACCTATACGACAGCTTTCCAGAGTTCTAGATTGACGAAATCAGTTATAGGTCGAATTCTATCAGGATAATGACCTAATCCTGAGAACAAACTGATAAGATCTCATCGAAATATAGATAACCATGCGATCCGGAAAGACTAGCCACGCGCTCTAAGCCTCTTCGAATCTTCAAGAAGCTTCAATCATAGTTCTTTCCGTTCAAGGTAAGTCCTCTTACTTTTCTTATTATGTTCTTAGGCTAGATCTATTTTATGCATGTTTTCATTATGTTTATGCATCCATATTCATATATTCTTCATGTGTTCTTTATGTTCTTAGTCTAGATTCATAATATATGCCATGTTTACGGTAGCGATCTTCATGTTTATGTGTTCATTCATATGTATTCATGATGTTCTTATTATAATGCTAGATTTACGTCTTATCATACATCATATGATAGATCTAGGATTGTAATCCCTATTTATGTGCACATGCCATAGCCAATGATGATCCTAGGGTTTCATCAAACCCTAATATGATCTAGGAACTACTTCTAACCCTAATCTTCCCCCTCTATATGCATGATCCCGCTTCATCTCTCCCCATTCTAATTCATTAATGAACTACACCGACCTGAGCTTCTCATGATGAGAAGAATGTAGGCAATCTTTGGATCCGGTCTCAATCACTAACACACACACACATACATTGATCATGATAGAAAGATCGATTCATCGGGCAATAGGAGTGATAACATGAATATTCTTCTCTTATTGTAATTTGACCCCCGAACCCTATTATTCTCATAAATGGTTTTCTCAATGTTTTAATAACAAATAAAACAACATGGCGACTCTCGATTTTCATCTGGCATATTAACAGTGGCGACTCTGCTGGGGACTTTGTTTTTTAAAACCTTTTTCATAACTTAGGAGGGTCTAACTTTCATTTACTTCATGATTTTGTGTGTGTTCTAACTGCCCCGCGCACTCTCTTCTTTAAAAGCTGCACTTCTGCAGATTCTTGTGTTCATAGCATGTTTAGATCTGCTCTGCTTATGTTTATTTCATGTTTAAACTCTGATAATATGAATTGTTATGCTAGTAGACTTCTCTCGTGCATTGCATATCATTCCTAAAAATACATAATCAAATGGCACACTACCACTAGTCCGTGTCACACTGCACACCCTACGGGATACTCCGCTGAGTGCACAGATTTTGGTGATCCTGTTGCCTCTATCTTCGTGGCACCCGGGCTATCTAACTCACCGTTTTCACTTGTGAAGCGGTTGAGGTTAATCCTTGTTCGTTTCTAAAACCATGCACTTTGATCAAGTTGAGAACACTTATCAAGACAAGTAATCCTAATCTTAACTAAAATCATTTATCATGTTGTGTGTGTCTATCCTAGATCAACTCTAGTCAACCTTCGACCTGTCTAGGTCAACCTAGTCTACCATAGATCAACTCTAGTCAACCCTTGACCCGTCTAGGTCAACCCTAGTTAACCTCTGACCTTCCTAGGTCAACTTACTCAATGCCATCCCATCTAGGTCAAACTTTGGCCAACTTTGGTCAACCGACCTACCTCTCACCTCATGTAGGTCAACCCTTCATCTCGACCCATCTAGGTCAAAACCATCATCCTCGACCCATCTAGGTCAATCCGTCACCTTGACCCATCTAGGTCAATCTTTCATCTTGACCCCACCTTTTAGTCAAGCTAGCCGATCTTAGATGACCTACCTCTTAGCCTACCCATGTCAAACCTTACCCGACTTCAAGTCAAAAAGCCACCTTACCTAGGGTCCCTCTACCTATACCTAACCAAGGACCGAGTCATCTCCCCTTACTTTTAGACCTCTACACCATCTTCTAATACTTATGGTTTTCAAAATCACTGACCTCTGCGGTCACTATCTCACTTGTTTTACTTAACCCGAACTACGGTGACCTGAGCCCCTCATTGTGTAGGACCTCTCCTTCATAGTAAGGGGAACGTAGGCAGCTCTGGCCTGGTCAAACTTTTAGTCTTTTCATTCAAAGAACATTTCAAAAATACGGAGACCGAGTCTTTTCATAAAAAATGATTTTATAAACGATGTCTTGTCATTAATTATAAGCCTAATCTAATTCAAAGACTTAACTTCTCCAACATCACTACAGAATCATGTCTACCGAAGGGATCAACGCAGTCACAACCGAAGCAACCACCCAAGATGTCGAGACAATTCTCCACCCCAATACCGTTCTCAATGAGCAAGCAGCCCACTTCACCGCCACCCTCAACGAGCAAATGGTCCATCTTAACACCGCTCTCAACAAACAAGCGGCTCTCTATGAGAATATCCTCAACAAGCAAGCGGCCCACTATGAGACTATCCTCAGAGAGCAATCAACCCTCTCCAGATCCGCTCTCGATGAACAAGAAGCCTTCTTTAAGACTGTTCTCCTCAAACGAACAGACCGCTTCCCGAAAGTGGTGTACAAAGCTCTAAAGGACACCGAGGAATATCTTCGGTCTAACATCTATGGAATCTATGAGAACCTCAACCGCGTTCTCCCTCATGCTCAGTTTCAACACCCATACGCTCCTCAAATGTATGGGTCACCACAGACTTTGCCCATTGGGATGCCTCCTATAACTACTTATCAGCAAGGAATACTGAACGACATAAACCGACTTGGGTAAGCGGGACCCATATGCTCTGGGCCCATACACCTAGGAGGCCTATACCGAGAGGACCATTCACCTGAAGCCCATAATCTCATATGCCGACATCAAGTAGGCCGAGCAGGCAGCTCTTGCCTAGGCCGAGTACAATGGGCCTAATCCCTAGCCGGCCTCCAGGACGAGCCGAGTTGGATGACGGGCCGGGTTATATCAGAGACCTCCCATTATCACGGGGAGTCCACTTACAGAGTTTGATTACAACTCTAACAGTGAAGATCCTTATCTAAACAGGGATATCTCTTCTACAAGATAACTGGGATACCACTCATCCTTATCCGGTGTCTATCTCCAAGGAATACGAGTCCCACAGTAATACGGGCTCCCTAACTTCTCTAACAAGTTAGGACTCATTCACCCGCGCCTATAAAAACAGGTCCTCACAACAGGAGACGGGTAATGAAATCTTTGGCTCAAAACTAGTCAATTGATTTCTCTATTTCATATTACCCGTATTCTTACTCTCACGCCGGAGGGCCTTTGCCGGTGAAGCCCTGGTGCAGTTTACGTTTGTTCATTGTGCGTAGATCTGAACGGGGAGATCTCATTGCTGGATTTATCCGAACCGCTAGACGGAGGGCTGATCCGACACGTTTTTGGCAGCATCGGTTTGGTTCCATTGCCGGGAAATGTCATTGGAGAATATCTGTTCGGAAAACCACAAATTTCCCCATGTCTAGAACTCACGTCGACGGTCGGGAAGCTAGCGTTACACCAGACGCTAATCTCAATCCGCCACCTCCTAACGTGGCAAATGACAATGTTCCGAATCAAGGCCTCCCTCCTCCACCTCAGGGAGGCGGGATAGACACCCGTTCTAGAGGACCGGCGCCTGAAATTGCTCACCAGTATGGACGACGGAGGCGGACGACTTCACGTCCTCAGCTAACCGAGGCTGGCCCTTCTAGGCCGGCACCAATTGACAGAAGGGCATTGTTACATCAGAATCTCTCAACCCTGCAGCAATTAGCTGATGCCCAGAGAGCTCTTCTAGAATTTGATCCTGACCACTCCTTGGCACCCTTCGCCCAGCCCTCTGGCACGAGAGGAGCTTTGGGAGGCGGAGAGAGAAGTGGCCGAAGGGGGAACACACGCACTGAGGACAGACGTCATCAGGAACCGCGTGACGCCCCCCCCCCCCTCCCCAGGAAATCGAGTTGCTCCACCAAGCCGACTAGAAGGTCGACTTGGCCCAATTAATCCCGATGGAAGAGATCTGAGGGATCAAATAAACCGTAGGAGAGAGGAGGAGGTAGAATCTCCAGATGTGAGATTTCTAGGGGAAAGGCGGCGATGGAAAAATCAAGATCAAGTCCTGCCTAGACAGGAGCCACCTCGTCATACTCCTCCGAGACGACCTCGTGATGATCCAAACACAAGTCGTGTTATTGGAAGGGGCCGAGACAGAGAAAGAGACAGGCCGAGAAGCTCCCATCGCAGCTCAGGGTTTAGTGAGCAGATCATATTGGATTTGCAGGAGAGGATGGACAATATAGAGATGAACCAGGGGCAGATCATATTAGAAGACAAGACTTAAATCCCTCCAAGTGTTGGGTTTCGTAGTAACATGCGCAGCAGAATTAAGCATTTAAAATATATGAAACCCAAAGCCCATAGATCCATTCATATGATTAAGTCAAATACAACATAATGAATACTAGAATACTAACCCTTGATGCCTTTGATTTTGCAACCTTGAATTCGATGGAGGCTTGAAATCTTGATCACGAACAAAGCAAGAATCACGAACTATGAAGATGATAAGTTTCACCCTCTAGCGGTATCCACACCACGAACGAATATCAAGAACACTTGATCTTGGTTGCTAGACCAAATTATGAAACACGCTTTCACAATTGTAAGAACTAAATGGAATTATGAATATTCTTGTTCTTCACTTTTGGGATCTTAGAACAAGAAAATAACCTCTCAAAATCTTATGGAGGCACTCACAACAACATGTCTAATGGCTGTAAAAAGGATCCTTAAATAGGTCCTAATACTTAACCCTTAAGGACTTAGGAAACCTAAATCCCATCACCAAATTAGGCAACAAGGAATTCTGACCGACTTGACTGGCACGGTCGTGCCCTACAATCTGGCACGGTCGTGCCATCTAGTCCGCGCAAATTCCCCAGCCGCCCATTTTCGGCACGGTCGTGCTTGGTAATTTGGCACGGTCGTGCCAATCATGTCGACAGGTTTGCCTTGGTTTGGATTTATGGCACGACCGTGCCATTTTAAGGCGCACGACCATGCCAGAGCCAAAACACTGATATTTTTCCATAATTCCCATTTAGTCCTTTACGATTCGTTCTATTTGTGTGTGACCCTCTAGGATTACACTAAGTTGGCAATGGGTTCAAACATGAACCCATAAGATATGATTAGGTTCTAGCAAACCGTCATACCTACCCAAATAGTGTAACTAGATACAAGTTCGCATTCCTTTTAGAACATGTCATAATCCCTTTGTCCACGATGTCATTGAACACAAGTCATGGTCAACAAGTCAACTTGTATTGTTCAATACTTTTCTCGATCCCATATATGTTGATAATCCAAATGACATTGATCCAATCAATCCATTTGAGTTTGGCCAAACATTTCACCAACATCATTCCTTCGAGGGGCCCAAGCTTGACATCTCTCCGAAGAGGGACAAATCCATTTGGCTTATTATTCTTCCCTACGTGAATCCAATCATGCCAATCATACCCTTTATAACTACCGTGTTAAGGCAGTGTTTGAATATGTCAAACATAATGTTTATCAAGTGGAAGACTATAATAACTTCATGTCTAAGGATTCAAATGACATAACTAATATGAGATTTATATATGACATCGACCATGACATAAATCTCATACCGCGGGTCATGTCCAGTACCTTGTTCCAAACAAGTACCCATAAATCTAACATGATCATCCCGTGATCATTTAGCCTTTATACTAGTGCTTAAGAAGCTCTAGGGACGGAGATTATTATAAGCAAACACGAGCCATAATAATAATCTTATTATCTCTTTATTATTATGAATAAAATGATAACTTATACAACGTTTAACAAACGTGCCTAGGGCACCAACATTAACAATCTCCCACTTGCCCTAGGCCCAATTCCCTAGGTATCCAATACCCATGGACCCAACATGACCATCATGTTGGCTTGTGGAAGTTCCTTTGTTAGCGTGTCCGCAACGTTATCATTACTTGGTACTTTGCATATATTTACGTCTCCCTTATCAACGATTTCTCGAACGATAAGAAAACGCCTAAGTATGTGTTTGGATTTAGGATGTGCTCTTGGTTCCTTTGCTTGATCAATAGTACCACTATTATTACTAACAAGGTCTATTGGTTTTAGCAATACTAGGAATCATCTCAAGTTCACCAATGAACTTCTTAATCCAAACAGCTTCCTTTGCAGCATCCAATGCGGCTATATACTTAGATTTAGTCGCAGAATTAGTGACTGTACTCTTCTTGGAACCATTCCAACTTATAGTTCCACTATTTGACATATGCACAAAAAACTGATTGCGATCTATTATCATCTTTGTTGGTTTGGAAGCATGCATCCGAGATCATTTTCCATACCTTCATAGATCATAAACGAATCTTTAGTCCTTCTAAAGTACTTTAAGACTCGCTCTCATAGCCATCCAGTGAATCTTACCGGTGTCGGATTGATATCTACTCGTCATGCTCCAAGCATTAGATATATCCGGCTTAGTACTTATCATGGCATCATGGATCCAATTACCGAAGCAAATGGCATCTCATTCATTTTCTCATGCTCATCTTTTGTCTTTAGGACATTGAGTCTTGCTTAGAGAAACTCCATGTAACACTGACAAATGTCCTCTCTTAGAATTTTCCTTGCAGAATCTTCTTATGACTTTGTCAATATATGTACATTGGCTTTAAACCATTTAGCTTCCTTGATCTATCTCTATGGATCTTAATGCCAATGACTTATGCGGCTTCATCCATATTCTTCATTGCGAAACACTTTCTTAACCAAGTCTTTACAGATTAAAGTATAAGAATGTCGTTTCCAATGAGCAATATGTCATCGACATATTAGATAAGGAATAGCACCATGCTCCCACTAATCTTCTTGTATATACAAGATTCATCTTCGTTCTTGATCAAGCCAAGCTCTATGACTTATCAAAACGGAGATTCCAACTCCCAAAAGCTTGCTTCAATCCATCCAATGAATCTTCGCAACTTTCATACCTTTTAGAATTTTCTTGACTATCAAAACCTTTAGGTTGTATCCAATACATCCTTAAGTGAGTTCCCGTTGAGGAACGCTTGTTTTGACATCATTTTGTCAAATTTCATATTCCAAATATGAACATGTGACTATGAAAATTCTAATAAGTTTCTTGCTACCCATGTAACATTTTTCTCCAAGAAAAGTCATTCATCTCCTTTGGTTTTTACACCTTAGGTTAGAATGATCAAGTTCCAAACTTGATTATTATACATGAATTGTCTTTTAGATTTTATGACTCCAAGTCATTAATCTAAATGTGGAGTTGATATTGCATCTTTGATAGGTGGTAAATACTTCATTCTAAATGAACTTTACCTCAATACTTTCTATTTCGAAATATCCAATATTTCTTCTAATAGATTGTATTTTATCATGTGTGCAAGTACTTGTATATCTTGAACGGATTTTCACAACCCCTTGTGAAAACTTGTTCAACTTCCATCATAGGTTAAATACTATTTTCAAGGTCTCGAACCATTCGAGATATGTTTTACTCCCACTGATTCTTTTAGAGATAAACCTTTTATCTAGAAAAGTATCATCATAAGCAACAAACCATTTGTTTCTCATGAGTAAAATTTTATCCTCAAGTTTCCTTAGGATATCCCATGAAAATATATTTATTAGATTTAAATGTGAGTGTGTCCCAGACAACTCCTTTCCAAAAGGTCTCACCATCTTAAATCTTTATGAAAAACAAACCGAGTTTTCTTTCACCATTTAACCTCTCTTGATGGAATTCATATTAGTATAATCATAGCGGTTTCAAATACATAACCCAAAAAAAAAAAAAAAATGGAAGATCAATCTGACGTTATCATCTAATGAACCATATCCAATAAGGTTCTTGTACTTCCACGTAGACACATCATTTAGAATGGTGTTCTTAGTGAAGTTAATTGTGAAACTATTTCACAACTTCAACGATGACTGTCAAATTCTTGGTTCAATTATTCATCATCTTGATCGAGTCAGAATCTTTGAATAATTTTACCAAGTATAACCAAACTTCTCTTTTAGCATTGCAACTTAATGCACCATATACATCGAAATGTATTAGGTCAAGTAAGATATTAGCCTTTTACTATTCATAGTAAAAGATGTCTTGGTCCAAGTAAATAAGACTTGCATAAATCATGTGATTCCAAATCATATGACTTAAAACTCCGTCCCATGGAATTTTAGATATGAATTTCTTATTTATTTGATCAAAACAATGATGCATAAAGAATTTGATTGTCTATGTTATAACCTCAGTTATTATTTCGTTCTTCAAGATTTAGGATATAAGAGTTATTTATATGATAACACAATTAAGTAAATCATAATAAATAAGGCACCTTTCTTATTCCAAATAAGAAATAAATATCCTTCATTATCTTATTACAAAATAATATTTTCTTCTTCAAGAAAAGTCACTTTACAAGTGTTCTACGAACAATGTTGCAACCATTGCATCATTACCATTCATAGATCAAGCTTTACTATAAGTAGTCTTTCAATTTACTAATTATTGCACATTTTTACAAATGTGAGACCCATATCCGGTATCCAATACCCAATAATTAAAGTTAGAAAGATTAATTTATAACATAAGTATCCCAAGTGGTAGTCCCACTACCATTCTTTTATTGATCGTCCAGAATTATGACTACAATTTTAGATGGTCAATCCAATTGCCACTTTACCAAATTGCATCAATTAGAGTTATAATTTTAACCACAATTATTTCCTTTAGGTTTGACAACCCTTGTCTTACCTCTCCTTTGGCACTTGGCCCCTTTCCATCATGAACCATGAGCATTGGAGAACCATTCTCCAATATCTTCATCTTCGCCGTTTTTCAGCATGTTAATGCAATTCGAAGAGATTCTTATTCATTCTAAGCCTGTCATAGTTCATCACTAAGTGATCATAACATTTGAACAATGAATCAAGAATGAGATCCGTGGCTTGCTCCAATCTAATTGGACAACCAAGTTTCTCAAGATGCTCTGCGTAGCCTTTATCTTAAGCATGTGAGGTTCCACTTATTGCCCTTTACTCCTTTTGCAAGAAGTGAATGCAATAATGGTTTTATACCTTTCTTGCCTAGATTGCTCTTTAAAACATGTGATTCAACTCCACGCCTATCTAATAGGCTTCCAAAGTTCCAAACTTTGTTGAAGTTTTGAGCACATAATCGCGAGCATAGGACAACTCAGATTCCTAGAATCATACTCATGATTCTTGTGATTGTCTATTCTGGCTTTGGGTTCTTTAGGAATAGGCCCATCAAGAATGTACAACCCATCTTCTTGCCTTAGAACCATTCTTAGGCTCAGGATCCAATCCATGAAGTTTGTACCATTCTTTTGAAGCTTTATCCTTAACAAGGATTGATCGCAACGAAGTTAGTTGTCATTATCTACAACTCATGCAAAATTTCCAAAATTTTACAAGTACCAATCTTATTAAAGAGATAAATAATGTATTTTCCAAAAATACTCCCACTAAATTATATAACCTTCTTATACATCCAATGTATAATATAATTTAAATGGGCTAAGATCCAACTTTAATTTAATTTTGAGTCCACGGAGGCGGACCGCTCAAAACTAAATTAATTAGGTAGACAACCCTGTCAATTATATCTCATATGACTCTTAGATCCTTTCATGAGACTCTTTTGATATTGGGCTAAGATCCAATTTTAATTTAACTTTGAGTCCACGGAGGCGGACCGCTCAAAATCAAATTAATTAGGTAGACAATTTCTTGTCAATCATATCTCATATGATTCTTAGGTATCCAATTTCGAAAGCATGTTTAATCTCATCTTTTGCCTAGGCCCAAAACCGTTTTGATGCCTTATTAAGTTTAACCATTTTAAACGTATAGGAACCATTCAATTTAATGCACCTTGCGGAGGCAAGCCCACATTGAATTAATGAACCTCATCTTGCTCATATATGAATAAAATTAATGCACCTCGCGGAGGCGAACCCACATCAAAATCACCCATGTATAAACAAGTGTTTTAATCATGGCATGGCAAAAAGAACTTAAAACTTTCTTGAAGGTTTATTATCATATAGCATACAACACATTTATGAGCACATAAGATAAACATGTTATGCATCAAGTTTAGCCACTAAATTAATCTCCATTAATTTAAGCATAATATTTATGTGTCATTAGTTTCTCTATAATTATGAGGATGAGATTATTTGAACTTTGGTCATCATCTCCAAATCAAGACAACAAGAAGTGCGGCCGAACTAAGCCATTGGCAACCACAATTCCGCACTAATTCAAGAAACCGAGAAAGTAGTCCATGTGGCCGAAACTAAGCAATAGATGGTCTCGATGAACGCAGGCCAATTGCATTCACAATTCCACATGGATCTCCAATCATTGAATCAAGAACTTTGTTTCACAATTTTAGCAATTATGAACTCTTCATAATTCTAATTTCGTTTTATCTTTGAAACCTTGATTGCGATCAAGTTTGGGAAACACAATCTCGATGAACGTAGATTAGCCATCCAAACCTTGAACTAATCTTAGAATCACAAGACTAAAAAAAAATAGGAGATTTAAACCCAAGATCCACACCCAAAACCCAAACCCTACCCCGCGCCAAACCCTAGGTCCGGCCGGGTCCAGGCTTGGGTCCGGTCGGACCCCTTGCGAAAAATCCAAATTTTTAAAGTTCCAAAATTTATCTCAAAATTGTTTTTCCCGATTCAATTAGGATTTGGTGTTCTTGGTGATTCAATCACCATGATCATCAAAACCTTGAATAAACGATTTATTCTTGAATCCCTAGAATATCAAAGCTTTGATCCAATCAAAAATTGATAATCCAAACAATTTTAAATCCACCATAATTTTAATTGCGATTGAACAGTGCGATTAAAGTTTATAAAACAATAAACCACATAAAATGCATAGACCACATAAACATCATAATCCCAATATTCAAATCATGCTAGGCACATAAACAATTTATATACACACAATATGATTATGTATTGAAATAATCAACATGAACGGGGCTCTGATACCACTGTTGGGTTTCGTAGTAACATGCGCAGCGGAATTAAGCATTTAAAATTTATGAAACCCAAAGCCCATAGATCCATTCATATGATTAAGTCAAATACAACATAATGAATACTAGAATACTAACCCTTGATGCCTTTGATTTTGCAACCTTGAATTCGATGGAGGCTTGAAATCTTGATCACGAACAAAGCAAGAATCACGAACTATGAAGATGATAAGTTTCACCCTCTAGCGGTATCCACACCACGAACGAATATCAAGAACACTTGATCTTGGTTGCTAGACCAAATTATGAAACACGCTTTCACAATTGTAAGAACTATATGGAATTATGAATATTCTTGTTCTTCACTTTTGGGATCTTAGAACAAGAAAATAACCTCTCAAAATCTTATGGAGGCACTCACAACAACATGTCTAATGGCTGTAAAAAGGATCCTTAAATAGGTCCTAATCCTTAACCCTTAAGGACTTAGGAAACCTAAATCCCATCACCAAATTAGGCAACAAGGAATTCTGACCGACTTGACTGGCACGGTCGTGCCCTACAATCTGGCACGGTCGTGCCATCTAGTCCGCGCGAATTCCCCAGCCGCCCATTTTCGGCACGGTCGTGCTTGGTAATTTGGCACGGTCGTGCCAATCATGTCGACAGGTTTGCCTTGGTTTGGATTTATGGCACGACCGTGCCATTTTAAGGCGCACGACCGTGCCAGAGCCAAAACACTGATATTTTTCCATAATTCACATTTAGTCCTTTACGATTCGTTCTATTTGTGTGTGACCCTCTAGGATTACACTAAGTTGGCAATGGGTTCAAACATGAACCCATAAGATATGATTAGGTTCTAGCAAACCGTCATACCTACCCAAATAGTGTAACTAGATACAAGTTCGCATTCCTTTTAGAACATGTCATAATCCCTTTGTCCACGATGTCATTGAACACAAGTCATGGTCAACAAGTCAACTTGTATTGTTCAATACTTTTCTCGATCCCGAATATGTTGATAATCCAAATGACATTGATCCAATCAATCCATTTGAGTTTGGCCAAACATTTCACCAACATCATTCCTTCGAGGGGCCCAAGCTTGACATCTCTCCGAAGAGGGACAAATCCATTTGGCTTATTATTCTTCCCTACGTGAATCCAATCATGCCAATCATACCCTTTATAACTACCGTGTTAAGGCAGCGTTTGAATATGTCAAACATAGTGTTCATCAAGTGGAAGACTATAATAACTTCATGTCTAAGGATTCAAATGACATAACTAATATGAGATTTATATATGACATCGACCATGACATAAATCTCATACCGCGGGTCATGTCCAGTACCTTGTTCCAAACAAGTACCCATAAATCTAACATGATCATCCCATGATCATTTAGCCTTTATACTAGTGCTTAAGAAGCTCTAGGGACGAAGATTATTATAAGCAAACACGAGCCATAATAATAATCTTATTATCTCTTTATTATTATGAATAAAATGATAACTTATACAACGTTTAACAAACGTGCCTAGGGAACCAACACCAATACCAAGTACTACAGATATCACCAATACGTCGGACATGACACCGAAGATTGCCTCCGACTGAAGAAGAGGATCCAAAACCTTATCGATAGTGCAGCCATCACCCGCCAGAGGGAACCAATGGGCATAGAAGAAGAAGTTACACCGGGGCTACCTCCTTTTAAAAAAAATATATATATAAAAATAAAAAAAGAGTCTTTCAGTATTCGTAGGTTCTAGAGAGTCTTTTAGTCAAAGTCCACCTTGGACATTAATCTTTTACTTTTTACTAGCAAAAGTCCACTCCGGACATTAGTCAGATTGTTAAAGTCCACCTCGGACTAGTTAATTTGAGTCTATAAATAAAAGTGCCTTTATTTCTTTTCTCTCTAGACTTGAGACATAATCTTGCATATATACATCAACTCCATGAAAATTGTATTAATCTTAATTGACAATTGATTGCTATATCTTTATATGACGAATTAATCCCAAATATATTTGTTAATGAAGACTCATTAAAAGGTAAATGGACCCACAAACCATCATACATAACTTAACAAACAATTAGTCTCAAAATAACAAACGCTTTGATCAATCGAATCGTTTTCTTGTTTCTATATACCCTCTCTATACCTACCCTCATATACAACTTGTGTACACCCACTGTGTGCACCCACCATATATAATCCTTGTGTACACCCACTGTGTGCACTCTTCATATATTCACCATGTGTACACCCACTGTGTACACCCACCTAAATACTCCTCATATACACTTCCATCCTCCCATGAAGAAGACGACGACTGCAGAGCTGCTCACTATCAAAGAAGCGACCGCACAATCATAGAAGCTGTCTGTTCCCATGACGATGCACCGGGGCTGTCTGTCCTCCCCACGAAGATGTCTACAACATTCAGGGGCTATTCAAACCCCCTCCACGACTCCTACCTCCTAAAGGCAAAAGCGAACTAGGGGCTCATCTTGCCCCACGTTTCAATATATAAAGATGCACTGGGGCTGTCTGTCCTCCCCACGACTCCTACAATCATAGAAGCTGCCTGTTCCCATGACGATGCACCAGGGCTGTCTGTCCTCCCCACGAAGATGTCTACAACATTCAGGGGGCTATTCAAACCCCCTCCACGACTCCTACCTCCTAAAGGCAAAAGCGAACTAGGGGCTCACCTTGCCCCACGTTTCAATATATAAATGTAAAAAAAAAAAAAAAGGCTCGCTAGGTCGAAACCCACAATGGGCGGCTTAGGCAAAAATTATAGCAAAAGCACAAAAAAAGAAGCCCGCTAGGTTGAAAACCCGCAAGGGCAGCCTAGGCAAAAATAAGGGTGTGCACAAAAAAAATAATAATAATAAATCAAAGCAAAGAAAAATAGAAGGGGCTATCATCATAGGAAAATTAAAAGTCCCACTTTCTTTTCACTTCTTATTTTTCTATTTTTCTTCCTTTTCAAAAGAATCCAACTCAACTCGACGGCAGCAGTCCGAAGCAGCGACTACAGACGACACTCCAAAGTAGCAACGGAGTAACCACCACTCAAACCCGGTACCATCATCAACCGGATCATCCTCGAACTACGCGGACCTGAGCCTCTCACACCAAGAGGAACGTAGGCAACCTCCTGGTCCGGTCCACAAAATATATACAACCCACCTCGAGCCAACTTTCATTCTTTTCTCTCTTCCCCATACACTATAATTTCTATTCTCTTTCTCAATTAATCAAGGCGTTTATTATTTCGAGACTACTTGTATAAAACATAATCATAAGATACATAACTAATCAACGAGGTCCATTCTCGAGCAATCAAAAGACAATTCTGAATAAAACAATTTTCAAATGTCTCGACAAGTCTTCTATTCTACAATCTAGGAAAGAGCTAAACAGTTACTTTCTGTCAAGCAGGGGCTTCCTTCCTTTTATACACATACTTCCCGTAAGGTCTAAATGCGAGAACTCCCTTTCTTGTTCTCTCCTTCTCTTCTCTCACTATAACGAAAGGCTGCTGCAAGTCGTCTGTACATTTCTGTCATTTTTCTTTATCTTTGAGTCGACTGAAAAAAAATGGTGCTAAAAGAATATACCCACCTAGATTGAAAACCCGCAAGGGCGGTCTAGAGAAAAAATAGGGTGCGTCTAAAGGAGGTAGCATTCCCCACCTTATGCCCTCACCAAACTGGGGCTGTCTCAATGGAATTTTTCCGACCGCCGGTGCTTCAACAAGATCATTCCCCACAGAAAGTCATCCCTCTCCATCGAAGCTCAACATGGATGATCTCTTTCTTATGCCCTCGCCAAATTGGGGCTGTCCTAATGGAATTGGACCGACTACCGACATGCCAACAGGATCACTCTCCATGAAAGGTTATCTCTCCACCAAATTTCGACATGGGTCACCTCTCTCAAGTACCCCCATTTAAGCTGGGGCTTCTCCAAACCAAGTTAGGTCAACTGCTTGACTATTCGAAATCACCGGCAACCCGATGAAATCTCACTCACCCGAAGGGATACTGTCACGACCTGAAATCTAGGCTCTATTTTATTAGTAATAAATAATTATTATTTACTTATTTGCCTATCTATTTATTTAAATTATTATTTATTTAAATATTATGTGTGCATTTTATGTTTCATAATAATTGTGCCTAGCATTTTATTTGGGTTAGTGTTGTATGGTTTTGTTGGGTCTTAATTGTTGTAGGGAGTGCAAGTATTTGTGGGTAGTGTAGAGGAGGGGGCCTAAGTGTAAATTCTTTAAATCATTTCCCCTACTCCCTCCCTACTCCTTCTCTTCTCCCTCACTCTTCCCCTTCACCCTCATCACCTCCCAGCAACTCTCTCTCTCTTCCTAGCCAAAGAAAGGGGTAAGTTTTCTCTATCTTCTATCTTCATTTTCTTCATCTTCTTCTTGTTATCTCTCATTTCTTAAAACGTGAAATGTGTTTAGATCGTCGATAGGATCGCGTAGAACCAAAAAGAATTGAATTCCGTCATCTTTGAGAAATCTCAAGTAAGTTGCTTTTCCCCTATTTTTATGATAAAATGCTCATAACATGTTTCTACAATGCTTTAATTTTTATCTTTGAAGTTTGGTTGAGTTTGGAATTGATTTGGAATTTATTTGAGTTTTTGGCTAAAATGGTGATTTGATGAATGTCATGATTCAATCTTGGTTTTGGGTTGATAAATGGTGTTAGTTAGGTTCCCTTAAACTTAAATGTTGTTTGGGTACCTTAGCAAACTTGTTGGTTGTGTTTGATTTTGAGTATTTGTGTGAATTGGGTAAGAAAATGAAGAACCCATTTCTTCCTTCCCGAATTCCGGCAGTTCAGAAGATTGGGCGACCGCCCAAAAATGTCTGGGCGACCGCACATCTATCTGAAAGGTTTTGTTCTTGTTTGAGGGCTTTTTGGGCGACCGCACAGTCCCTTGTGGGCGGCCGCACAGAACCCCTGAATTTCATTTGTTATTTCGTGTGATTGAAGAATGCGTTTTGGTCTAAGTCTTGGGTGTCCTTCTAGTTGACCTTAGTGATCATTGTAGTACACTCTAGTGATTGAATTGGGTCCTTTGTGATCAAGTTTGTGTTTGAAATTAATTAAGTGTTAATTGAGATTATTGGAAAACTTTAATTGTGCGTTGTGGGTACATTTCACTTTCTTGGTGACTTCTTGGTATGATTCCCTACTTTGGAATCCTTTGTTGTTTATCGTGCTAAAATATTATTACTTAGCATTTATTTGGAAGCCCAGCTGGCATATTTGTTGCATCGGGCGATGGGAGAGATTATAATGGCAAAGCCAAGTCCATTATAATGTTGACCATTGTTTTGCCCATACTATACCCCTTTTCCAGATTGGCCTTGGAAAAGATAAGTTAGCTTCCTTTGTGAATGTATCTAGCTACCGAGCATGACTTTGTGGCATGGCTCTTGTCCTTTGTGACACTCTTATGGTTATTGTTCCGGTACCGGGGATTTCTCTTCAGCTTTCATGCTATTATGAAGATGTGATTGGTTGACTATTGAAGCTGCGCAGCGATCCTTTATTTGGATGTATCGGTTTGGAAAACCTTGGCTAATATCCTTTGTTATGTGTTTATTTCCGCTGCTATCTCTTATGTGATAAATGCTATGTGCTAGCTATGATTTATTACTGTATATTGCATCATAGCATGTCATGTAGTTGCATTAGTAACTTATTGAGATTTATCTCACCCCCTTTTCTTTTATCTTTGTTTTTCCTTAACCCCCCCAGGTGCTAAGGATTAGTCTCGCTGATCACGAGAAAGAGGACGTCGAGTGTGGATACATTCTTTTGGGAATGTTGTTATAGGTTGGTTTACATTATATCAATGTGTAACCTTTTGGGGATATTTGTACCAAACATTGACGTCACTAGGGTTTGTATATTTTGTAACTTTGGTGTATAAGCTTATGGAGTTTATACTAGTTTTACTTTGTTGTTCAAATTGATTTACAAAACCTTGTGTTATCATCCTTTGGGTATAAAAGGAAATTTTTATCTCCATTATTTTAGAGTTTATTGTTTAAGTCGACGTCCAGCTCGCGGTCTCGGGCCCGCGGGGTTCGGGGTCGCGACAGTTGGTATCAGAGCTATGGCATTAGCTCTATGTATAAGTATAGGTGGATTAGTATGACCTAGGTGGGTAGTAGTGTGCGGAGTGATTAACGGTTGATGTTTTATGTAGGTACTTGTTTACAATGGTTCGTAGAAGGAGTGGTGAAGGTAGTACCGGTAATGCAAATCAGAATGATACAAGGGAAGAAGCCTGTGCCATGTTTCAAGGCATGTTCGAGGCGTCCATGAAGGCCATACATGATCAAGGTCCGAGGGAAGAACAAGCACCACCCCGCTATGGATTGGAGCAATTTCTCAAACTGAAACCGGTTGAATACAATGGGGAACCCGATGTTCGGAAAGCTGAGTTGTGGATCGAGTCGATGGAGAAGATTTATGAGGTATTTGGTTGTGCGGATGAGGACAAGGTCCAGTTCGCGGCTTATAAGCTTGTGGGAGCCGCCGAGCATTGGTGGAAGGGTGTTAAAGCTAGTTGGGATGATACTCACACGGTGTATGCGTGGGAGTTGTTCGTGCGCAAATTCAAGGAGTATTTCATTCCGGTTGTTGATCAAAACCGAAAGGAGATCGAGCTACTCAACCTGGAGCAAGGTTTGTTGTCTATAGCTCAATACTCGGCTAAGTTCATAGAATTAGCCCGGTATTGTGACTATTTGGTGAGGACCGAGGAACAAAAAGCTATGAGATTCATTCGGGGATTGAAGACCTCCATCCGTACTCAACTTATTGCCCAACGGATTGTGACCTTCCAAGATGCGGTAGACCGTGCCTATCTGATAGAGCAAGATATTGGGGAACATAAGAGGAAGACCGAGGTGGCCAACTCGAGTAAGCAAGGAGCGCAGAGCAAGTCACAACCAAGGATTGATAATTGAGGTAACTTTGGGGGACAATCTCAGTCCCGAGGGCAACCGATCCCGAGGAATCCGGGTACTACTCCGGGGATTCAGAATAGGAAGCCTTGTACCTTTTGTCAGAAGGTAGGCCATACGGAGGATAGGTGTTGGAAAAAGCAAGGCAAGTGTACCAATTATGGTGAAATGGGGCACTTTGCGAGAGATTGCACGAGGTACCGAGGTCAGTCATCCAGGTCAGGGGTTGGTACTAATCAGGGTCAGAAAAGGGATGCCGCTGGGAAGCCCAAAGTTCAAGGAAAGATATATGCCATGAATCAACAACAGGCGACCGATGATCCTTCGGTTATTGGAGGTATTGTTTCTGTGTCTAATGTGAGCGCACGAGCGTTAGTAGATCCAGGATCATCTCATTCATACATTTCTGTGCAATTTGCTTCCATGTTAAATGCTGCATTCGAGTCTTTACCGTACGTGCTAGAGGTGTCGACCCCTATAGGAGAATGCTTGATTTCTGATCGAGTCTTTCGTGCTTGTGATGTGGTCATTTGTGGTCGTGTCCTTTGTGCGGATTTGGTAGTTCTTCCTATCCAAGACTTTGATGTCATTTTGGGTATGGATTAGTTGAGCAAGTTTCATGCTTCCGTTGATTACCGTAAGAAAACTGTTACTTTTTCTATTCCCGATGTGCCTAAATTTGTGTTTGAGGCTAGTCCTCTGAGTAGAAAGGTTCGCTTAATTTCTTTTATGAAAGCGAGAAAATTATTGCATAGTGGTTGTGAGGGGTATTTGGCTAGTGTTCTTGATACTAGAAAAGAATCCCCTAGTTTGGATAGTGTTCGGGTAGTTCGGGAATTTCCCGATGTTTTCTCTACCGAGTATGATATGCCTCCCGATCGTGAGATTGAGTTTTGTATAGACCTTTTGCCGGGTACGGCTCCAATTTCGAAAGCACCTTATAGGTTGGCTCCCGCAGAGTTGAAGGAATTAAAGGTTAAATTGCAAGAGTTGCTTGATCGAGGGTTTATACGCCCTAGTGTTTCCCCGTGGGGAGCACCGGTTTTATTTGTGCGGAAGAAAGACGGTTCCTTGAGAATGTGCATCGATTACAGAAAGTTGAATCAGGTTACGGTGAAGAACAAGTATCCTCTACCTCATATTGACGATTTATTTGATCAGCTTCAAGGGTCCGTGGTTTTCTCTAAACTTGATTTGAGGAGTGGGTTCCATCAGTTGAAGATTCGATCGGAAGATTTTCCGAAGACTGCCTTTCGCACTCGCTATGGTCATTATGAGTTCTTGGTTATGCCGTTTGGGTTGACTAACGCGCCGGCCGTGTTTTTGGATTTGATGAACCGAGTTTTCCATCCTTATCTTGATTCGTTTGTGGTGGTTTTCATCGACGACATTCTTGTTTACTCTAAATCTATAGAGGAGCACGTGCAACACTTGAGGACAGTTTTATCCGTTCTTGCGAGAGAGAAATTGTTTGCGAAGTTTAGTAAATGCGAATTTTGGCTCGAGAAAGTGTCATTTCTGGGCCATGTGATTTCTAAAGACGGGATTTCTGTGGATCCTTCAAAGATAGAATCCATAGTGGATTGGAAGAGACCAGAATCAGTGACAGAGATTAGAAGCTTTCTTGGTTTAGCCGGTTATTACAGAAGATTTATTGAGGGGTTTTCGAGGATCGCTACTCCGATGACTCAGTTGACCCGGAAGAATGTCCCGTTTGTGTGGACCGAGAAATGTGACAAGAGTTTCGAGGAATTGAAGAAGAGGTTGACTACCGCACCGATCTTGACTTTGCCTAATGGGAGTGATGGCCTAGTGATTTACAGTGATGCTTCGAAAGAGGGTTTGGGTTGTGTGTTGATGCAGAATGGGAGAGTAATTGCTTATGCTTCGAGGAAGTTGACCCCTAGTGAACAGAATTACCCCACTCATGATATGGAGTTGGCTGCGATAGTATTTGCGTTGCATAAGTGGAAGCATTACCTTTATGGGGCGAAGTTTGAAATTTTTACCGATCACAAGAGTTTGAAGTACCTTTTCTCCCAGAAAGAGTTGAATAATAGGCAACGCCGATGGATGGAATTGTTAAAGGATTACGATTGTACGATTTCTTATCATCCGGGGAAGGCGAATGTGGTAGCCGATGCGATTAGCAGAAAATCTTATGTGGCTTCGATGATGGTCCGTGAGTGGAAAATGCTTGAGGATGGTCGAGATTGGTCTCCTCGTGAATCGAGACATGGGGCTATTTTTGCGAATATTAGGGTATCTCCGACCCTAATTCAGAGGATAAAGGAAGCTCAGAAAGAAGATCCCGAGTTGGTGAAGATAATGGGTAAATTGAAGGAAAGGAATTTCGAGGATTTTTCTTTGAGTTCGAGTGGAGTTTTGACTTTCCGTGGAAGATTGTGTGTTCCGGATGTTGATGGAATTAAACAGAGAATTTTAGATGAGGGTCACAAATCGAGGTATACTATTCATCCAGGTAGTACGAAGATGTACCAGAATCTGAAGCAACATTTTTGGTGGAATAACATGAAGAGGGATATAGCCGAGTATGTTTCGAAATGTTTAACTTGTCAGCAGGTCAAAGCCGAGCATCAGAGACCCGCAGGTGTACTTCAGCCGTTAGAGATTCCCGAGTGGAAATGGGAGCATGTGACTATGGATTTCGTTACGGGACTACCTCGTACCCGTAGGAAGTATGACAGTGTCTGGGTAATAGTGGATAGATTGACCAAGAGTGCCCATTTCTTGCCTATTGACATCAGATACTCGATGGAAAAGCTTGCGACCCTTTATATTGATGAGATTGTGAGATTGCATGGAGTTCCGGTTAGCATTGTGTCAGATCGAGACCCGAGGTTTACCTCTAGATTTTGGAAGGCATTTCAAGAAGCTTTGGGTACAGATTTGCGTTTTAGTACAGCTTTTCATCCTCAGACCGACGGTCAATCCGAGAGGACTATTCAGATTCTTGAGGATATGTTGCGAGCTTGTTCGATAGACTTCTCTGATTCTTGGGATTCGCATTTACCGTTAGTGGAGTTCTCTTACAACAACAGTTATCAGGCTAGTATCGAGATGGCACCGTATGAGGCTTTGTATGGGAGAAAATGTAGATCGCCTATTTGTTGGGATGAGGTTGGTGAAGCGAAGATTGTGGGTATTGATTTGCTTCAGGATTCAGTTGAGAAAGTTAGAGTTATCCGGGATCGAATGAAAACAGCCCAGAGTCGACATAAGAGCTATGCAGATAACCGAAGACGAGATCTTAGTTTTCAGACCGGTGATTTTGTTTTCTTGAAAGTATCTCCGAAGGTGGGTATCCAAAGGTTCGGGAAGAAGGGTAAATTGGCTCCGAGGTTTATTGGCCCGTTTGAGATTTTGGGAAAGGTTGGACTTCTTACGTATCGGCTTGCGTTACCGCCATCTTTAGACCGGTTGCACAATGTTTTTCACGTTTCTATGCTTCGGAAGTACGTTCATGATCCATCTCACGTGTTACCGAGGGTACCGGAGGATATTGAGCCCGATATGACTTATGAGGAACGATCGGTTCGGATTTTAGATGCCAAAGTTCAAGTATTGAGAAACAAAAGTATTCCGTTGGTTAGAGTTCTTTGGAGGAATCATAATATCGAGGAGTCGATGTGGGAGCTCCGAGATGAGATCGAGAGGAAATTTCCGTGGCTTTTTAATTCGGATAAGTCTCGTTAAAATTCGGGTCGAAATTTCTTTAAGGGGGAGTGAATGTCACGACCCGAAATTTAGGCTCTATTTTATTAGTAATAAATAATTATTATTTACTTATTTGCCTATCTATTTATTTAAATTATTATTTATTTAAATATTATGTGTGCATTTTATGTTTCATAATAATTGTGCCTAGCATTTTATTTGGGTTAGTGTTGTATGGTTTTGTTGGGTCTTAATTGTTGTAGGGAGTGCAAGTATTTGTGGGTAGTGTAGAGGAGGGGGCCTAAGTGTAAATTCTTTAAATCATTTCCCCTACTCCCTCCCTACTCCTTCTCTTCTCCCTCACTCTTCCCCTTCACCCTCATCACCTCCCAGCAACTCTCTCTCTCTTCCTAGCCAAAGAAAGGGGTAAGTTTTCTCTATCTTCTCTCT
Source organism: Campanula takesimana (assembly GCA_026119855.1). Lineage (NCBI taxonomy): Eukaryota > Viridiplantae > Streptophyta > Magnoliopsida > Asterales > Campanulaceae > Campanula > Campanula takesimana. The sequence goes on along the minus strand of JAOWBW010000039.1, from coordinate 1,272,772 downwards.
TCATTTTCTTCATCTTCCTCTTGTTATCTCTCATTTCTTAAAACGTGAAATGTGTCTAGATCGTCGATAGGATCGCGTAGAACAAAAAAGAATTGAATTCCGTCATCTTTGAGAAATCTCAAGTAAGTTGCTTTTCCCCTATTTTTATGCTAAAATGCTCATAACATGTTTCTACAATGCTTTAATTGTTATCTTTGAAGTTTGGTTGAGTTTGGAATTGATTTGGAATTTATTTGAGTTTTTGGCTAAAATGGTGATTTGATGAATGTCATGATTCAATCTTGGTTTTGGGTTGATAAATGGTGTTAGTTAGGTTCCCTTAAACTTAAATGTTGTTTGGGTACCTTAGCAAACTTGTTGGTTGTGTTTGATTTTGCGTATTTGTGTGAATTGGGTAAGAAAATGAAGAACCCATTTCTTCATTCCCGAATTCCGGCAGTTCAGAAGATTGGGCGACCGCCCAAAAATGCTATTACTACGAATTTTTATGCTAGTAGACTTCTATCTTGCATTGCATCTCATCATTCCTAAAAATCGTAATCAAATCGCACACTACCACTAGTCCGTGTCACACTAGACACCTTACTCTGGATAATCCGCTGAGTGCACAGCTTAGGCGATCCTGTCATCTCTGTCTTTATGGCACCCGGTTTATCTAACTCACCGTGTACGCTTGCGAGCGGTTGAGGTTTAACCTTGTCCGTGTCTAAACCATGCACCTTGATCGAGTTAAGAACACTTATCAAAACAGTAATCTTAACCTTAACTAAAATCATTCATCATGCTACATGAGTCTACCTTAGATCAACTCTAGTAAACCTTCGACCCGCCTAGGTCAACCCGTTACCTTCGACCCGTCTAGGTCAACCCGTCACCTTTGACCCATCTAGGTCAACCTATTTCCTTTGACCCGTCTAGGTCAACCTAGTCAACCTTTAACCTTCCTAGTTCAACTTACCTACCATCGTTTCGTCTAGATCCACCCATCTAGGTCAACCTATCGCCTTGACCCATCTAGGTCAAACCCTCATCCTCGACCCGTCTAGGTCAACCCGTCACCTCGACCCGTCTAGGTCAAACCCATCTAGGTCAAACCGTCATCCTCGACCCGCCTAGGTCAAACCGTCTTCGACCCGTCTAAGTCAAATTCGTCACCCTGACCCATCTAGGTCAAACCCGTCATCTTCGACCCATCTAGGTCAATCCTTCATCTTGACGTCACCTTTAGTCAAGCTAACCAACCTTAGATGACCCACTTTTTGGCCTACCCATGTCAAACCTTACCTGACTCACTTAAGTCAAAAACCACCTGGCATAGGGTCCCTCCACCTTTACTTGACCAAGGACCGAGTCATCTCCCTTTCTTTTTGACCCCTACGGTCATCTTCTAATACTTACGGTTTTCAAAAAAATCACTGACCTCTTGCGGTCACTCCCTCTTTTGTCTTACTTAACCCGAACTACGGTGACCTGAGCCTCTCATTGTGTGGGACGTAGGCAGCTACCGTCCCGGTCAAACTTTTAGTCTTTTCATTCAAAGAACATTTCAAAAAATACGGAGATCGAGTTTTTTCATAAAAATGATTTTATAAACGATGCCTCGTCATTAATTATGGGTCTAATTCAATTCAGAGACTTAACTTCTCCACCAACAACTACAGAATTCCGCATCATGTCTGCCGAGAGAATCATCGAAGTCTCAACTGAAGCTGCCACCCATGGTCTCGAGACAACTCTCCACGCCAACACCGTTCTCAATGAACAAGGATTCCACTTCACCGCCATTCTCAACGAGCAAGCGGTCCATCTTAACACCACTCTCAACAAACAAGCGGCCCTCTACGAGACTATCCTCAACAAGCAAGTGGACCACTATGATACTATCTTCAAGGAGAAAACAACCCTCTCCCAAACTCTTCTCGATGAACAAGAAACCTTCTTTGAGACTGTTCTCCTCAAGTGAACAGACCGCTTCCAGAAAGTGGTGTACAAGGCGCTAAAGGAAACCGAGGAACGTCTCCAGTCTGATATCCATGGCATCTACGAGTACCTCAACCGCACTCCTCCTCCTGCTCAGTTTCCACATCCATACGCTCCTCAAATGTACGGGCCACCACAGACTCTCCCCATTGGGATTCCTCCTATGACTACCCATCACCAAGGAATACCGGTGCCTAGACCACCCTCCAAAATGGTTCGTGACAAGAAGTACGTGCACGAGTAAGATGATTTGGGTATGCCATTAGAAAAGTGCTTCAAAAGTCTAGTTCAAGCCGGCAAGTTGTCTCCCCTACTCAACTACAAACCAAACTTTGCAAGACAAGACTTGGATCCCTCCAAATATTGCAAATATCACCAATACGTCGGACATGACACTGAGAATTGCCTCCAAATGAAGAGGAAGATCCAAAGCCTCATTGATAGCGGAACCATCACCCGCCAGAGGAATGCATGGGCATGAGCAGAATCCAAGCAAGGAAGAAACTACACCGGGGCTACCTCCTTCAAAAAAGAAAATATATATATAAATAGAAAAAAGAGTCTTTCAGTCTTCGCAGGTTCTAGAGAGTCTTTTAGTCAAAGTCCACCTCGAACATTAGTCTTTTATTTTACTAGCAAAATTCCACCTTGGACACTAGTTAGATTGTTAAAGTCCACCTCGGACTAGTCAATTTGAGTCTTTAATAAAAGAGTCTTTATTTCTTTTCTCTCTAGACTTGAGACATAATCTTGCATATATACATCAAATCCATGAAAATTGTATTAATCTTAATTGACAATTGATTGCTATATCTTTATATGATGAATTAATCACAAATATATTCATTAATGAAGACTCATTAAAAGGTAAATGGACCCACAAACCATCATACATAATTAAATAAACAATTAGTCTCAAAATAACAAACGCTTTGATCAATCGAATCGTTTTCTTGTTTCTATATACACTCTCTATACCTACCCTTATACATATGCACACCCACAGTGTGCACCCTCCATATATTCCCCTCGTGTACACCCACTGTGTGCACCCTCCATATATACCCCACATGGACACCCACTGTGTGCACCCTCCATATATTCCCTGCATGTACACCCACTGTGTACACCAACTAAATACTCCCCATATACACTTCCACCTTCCCATGAAGAAGACGATGACTGCAGAGCTGCTCACCATCGAAGAAGCGTCCGCACAATCACAAAGGCTGTCCAGTCCCGACAAGGCGATATACTGGGGCTGTCTGTCCTCCTCGAAGATGTCAACGAAATGCAAGGGGCTATTCAAACCTCCTCTACAACTTCTACCTCCCAAAGGAGAAAGGCAAACTAGGGGCTCATCTTGCCCAAAGTTTCATATGTACATATATATTAAAAAAAAAAACTCGCTAGGTCGAAACCCACAACGGGCTGCTTAGGCAAAAATTAGAGCAAATGCACAAAAAAGAAGCCCGCTAGGTTGAAAAACCCGCAAGGGCGTCCTAGGAAAAAATAAGGGTGTGCACAAAAAAAATAAATCAAACAAAGAAAAATAGAAGGGGCTATCATCATGGAAAAGTAGAGGTCCCACTTTCTTTTCCTTTCTTATTTTCTATTTTTCTTTCTTTACAAAGGAGTTCAATTCGACAGCAGCGGTCCAAAGCAACAACTACAGACGACACTCCAAAGCAACAATGGAGAGACCACCACTCAAACCCGGTATCATCATCAACCGGATCACCCTCGAACTACGCGGACCTGAGACTCTCACACCGAGAGGAACGTAGGCAACCTCCTGGTCTGGTCCACAAAATATATAACCCACCTCGAGCCAACTTTCATTCTTTTATCTCTTCCCCATACACTACAATTTCTATTCTCTTTCTCGATTAATCAAGGCATTTATTATTTCGAGACTACTTGTCTAAAGCGTAATCATAAGACACATAACCAACCAATGAGGTCCATTCTCGAGCAATCAAAAGACAATTCTGAATAAAACAATTTTCAAATGTCTCGACAAGTCTTCTGTTCTACAATCTAGGAAAGAGCTAAACACTTACTTTCTGTCAAGCAGGGGCTTCCTTCCTTTTGTACATATATACACTTAGCTATCCAAAGAGTCAAAATGTGAGAACTCCCTCTTGTACTCTCTCTCTCTCTCACCATAACGAAAAGGCTCCTGCAAGTCATCCGTACAATTCTGTCTTTTTACTTTATTTCGAGTCGGCTGAAAATAAATAAAAAAAAAAAAAAAAAACGACGCTAAAAGAATATACCCACCTAGATTGAAAACCCGCAAGGGCGGTCTAGAGAAAAAACAGGGTGCGTCTAGAAGGAGATAGAATCCCTCACCTCATGCCCTCACCAAATTGGGGCTACCCTAACGGAATTAGGCCGAGTATTGATGCTCCAACAAGATCATTCCCCGCAGAAAGTCATCTCTCTCCATCGAAGCTCAACATGGATGACCTCTTTCTAATACCCTCTCCAAACTGGGGCTGTCCCAATGGAATTGGACCGACTACCGATGCGCCAACAGGATCACTCTCCATGAAAAGGTTATCTCTCCACCAAAGTTCAACATGGTTGACTTCCTTCAAGAGCCCCCATCAAAATGGGGTTCCCCAAAAGAAATTAGGTCAACTGCCTGGCCACTCAGAAATCACTGGCAACCCGATGAAATCTCACTCACCCGAAGGGCTACCCTAATCAACAAACCTAACGAAGGACAAGTACTTGAATTAATTAGACTGTAATTAATTATAAGGCATCTTTATAAAGTCGCTACATTTTCAAAGTGTTTTCTATCACGACACATTATTTATAAACCCGCACGCTCAGTCTCCACTGAATTTAAAAAATGTCCTTCATCTCATCTCCGTGATGTCCTAACTGACTCGGTCCTACACCATCTACCCTGCAACTTAGGATACCCTAGGGTCCCGCATCTCGTTTCTTATAGGTCAAAATCCCTAAATCTCCTTTAGGCAGCAGTTTCTGAACCCAACTAGGGTACCCTTAGCCTATGCAATGCGCTCCTAGTCAGTCTTCATGTTATTTACATGTTATTTACATGTTGTCTACATGCTACATCAATGTTGGTACAATTATCCATAAATATTACTATTCTACTGTCTGTGCCACAACTAACAACTGTAGAGCTAAGAGGCTGATCCACTAGCATTACCTCGAGTCCGCTTCCGCAGAGAAGGATGCCTGCCGGTCAAAGCACCATCATCACCGTGACTAGAAGGGGAAGAAGCACTGCACTCCGCCAACTTCTGAAGGACCTTCGCCACCTTCCTGTGGAGCCTCCTAATGACCACCCGTAGTTTCTCCCCTATCATAGCGCATGGGCCCCCAAGGCGTGTCCGAACGAAGTCATCATACGAGGCTCCCTCTACAATTAATTGTCTAGCATCAAGGCCCTTGGCAACATAATCTGGTTAGGCAGAGACGCCGGATTAGTCATAAACCGCAGAGGATCCATCAGAACCGAGTAGACATTGCCCACTCCATCCTAGGCTCGTTCCCTCTCATCCAAATAAAGGGCGTCCCTGATGTAGCCGATCAACAGCCCCATTAGATAAGTGCTTCAAAAGTCTAGCTCCGCCCATGGGTAGAACGTCATGTCTCTCGGACGGGGTTCCCCCAGAATAGTCTTCAACTGAGCCTAAGTATGGAGCCAATAGGTCTCGTCTCATATACTCCTGCAACTTGGCGCCCATCAACACATGGTGTGGTACGCCGATCGAGCACTAGTCGTCCCGAACCGGCTCAAGGCAAGAACCTCGTAAGCCCAACACTGCATGGGAAGGTCATGGGAAAGTCAAGAAACGGTTCATACCTCAAAGGCAATGTGTAAACAATTGACTGACGCCAACTGAGATCTACAACTACCGATCTAGGGAATGGTACAAATCCGCCAAGCCCGTAGCTCCCCAAACAATCCGGCTCACTACATCCAGATCCGCCAAGCGTTCCAATAGAGGAATCATCGCCATAGTACCGGCATTAGAAAAGCTGGGAAGCTACCTTTACATCACCACCTCCGGCCTCAAGAACCGCCAGCATCTCCTCATACTACCTCCTAAGGCCGCCCAAACGTATACCATACCCGCTCCTGATATCAGTGCAATCAAACCTGATCAAACTCTGAACAGTCACTGGAGTCCTCTCCCACAAGATATGCACAACGCTACACGAGCCCCTCAGCTCCAAAGGCAGCAATACAACCTGCAAATACAAATAGGTACACACAGCAAAGGTATGCAATCAATCTAGCAATTTACTTTATGATGCATGCTTATATATGAACTGCTGCATTTTTACTCTAGGAGATCCCCCCAAATTCTCAAAGAAAATTATAAACATCTCACGATCAAAACCCTAGTCTACCTAGGACAAGACAAGTCAACTCAAAATAAGTCCAAGACATTTCAATAATTAACGGACAAAAATCTAACTTCGTACAAAATAAGTTTTCTCAACGAAACATTCACATACATTGACTACCCATGTTCTAAACAAGGTCAAACCACACAAAAAGAACTTTTAACAAAGTCAACCAAGTCAAAAAATCGATCAAAGATTACAACATTTTCGGACCAAAAATGACTTAATACAAAAATTGCGTTTTTCAACAAAACCACCAAAATAATACACAAATAACTTCAATTTCATGAATACTCAGTTAACTTGGGTCTAAATGTAATTAAATCCTATTTGAACCCCAAACTTTGGGTAACTAACAATCAAACCTTCTCATTTAAAAAACGATTTACAATCCAATCCCCTATGCTTAAAGTTAATCTATTTGAACCCCAAACTTTGGGTAAATGATAATTAAATCCCACTCACTCAACATTAATACAACCAAAACCCCATATCTTGGGTAACTTGGAACGAAGAAGCTCTACTCTGCATTACTCAAATCCAAACCACATACCTTGGGTAATCTACAATCAAAACCCCAAACCTTGGGTAAAATACAATCAAGTCTCTCATTCAAACTAACTTACAATCAAGTCCCTTACTAAAAACAATTTACAATCAAAACTCTCCAAGGTTAATACCAACATACTTAAGCCCTAAACTTGGGTTATTTACATTTAAAATCTTTACGATCAAGGGTAATTACAAAAAAAAAAAAAAAAAACAAATAACTTATTTAACCCCAAATCTTAGGTAACTAACAATTAAGCCTACTCATTCAAAACAATTTAAAATAAACCCAAACCTTGGGTAATTTACAATCAAATCAGCGATAATTCAATCAAACCCCAAACATTGGGAAATTTACATTCAAAATCACACCCAAACTCTCTCTAATAAGCAAGCAACGCTCAAACCCTCGACAATAGGTAATTATACTCAAACTCCTCTAACAACAATACTCAAAACCTAAGTAATACGTATTTTACATCTACAAACCACCAAACTTCATACAATTTCTACTTTGATCCCTCAAAACCCGCGATCACTCACAAATGCTTTCCTTCGAGTTACAACAAATGATCATATCATGCTAAAACTCTAAAAGTGATACATTCATACACTCGCATTACAAAACATCGCGATCTCTAGGACTCGTCCTTAGTCCGTTCCTTCGGTCCGGAAAACCTCAATAAATTCCAAAAATTAATCAATTTGGTCCAGAAGACTTCAGTAAATTACCAAATCAAATTATAATGAAGGTTGGGAACTTCCATAAATCCTAAATTATAAAATGGAGGTTGGGAACGTCCATAAACCCTAAGGCGGATTAAGGAAACCGTCATAAATCCATTATTAATAACCAAATCAATCCCAAAGATGCCTGCTTCCGATGTGATTGAGAGAGTTATTGGTGTAACTTGTACGATCCCGAGGCACCTGCGTCCCAAGAAACCGTCTACATTACCATTTACCGAATCCTGCGATCCTGAGGTGTTACCATCTCTATATACCGTAGATTTTCGAGAATTGGCGTAACCCGTGCGAGCTCGAGACCAACCTTCATCCCGATATACTGTATATGTTACCGTTTACCGAATCCCGTGATCCTGAGGTGTTCGAGAAATTATTTGAATCATGCGCTCCGTAAGATTTCTTCTGTTTGTCCCAGAAGGGCAACAAGGGTATGAAAAATGCTAGAGGGGGGTGAATAGCGTTTTAAAAATTCTTTTCAAACTCTTTTGCAAAACAATGGCTAATGCGCATAGGTCTTATTTTGGCTAAGTATAGCGCGTAACAAGAGGGTGAAATGCACAGCGGAAACTTAAAGCAATCACTTATGCGCAGGGAGAATGCGTAGAAGTGTAAATACGCATGCACTAAGTTTAGCTTAAAGATTGGCGCAAAATGGAACTAAGGCAATAAGCATACAAACACAATTCTATCGAAGCAAGACAATCTACAAAGATCAAACAAAACAATATATAAGTAAAGCTTAAATGTAGAATGAAAAGCACAATAAATAAACACGCTATTTGGAGAGGTTCGATCGGGAAAAGATCTACGTCCTCTACCAAGATGGTTAGTCTTGGATTTCTAATGAATATCTTATTATATGAGAGAGTTTACAAGATACAATGATGTAGAACAAAACTTTCTCAATGATCTATAATCTATGAAAGAACAAAATCCTAGACAATAACCGGTGTATCTCTAGAAGTAAGATCGATGAGATCGGAACTTCAAGAGGTGTGTGTGTGAATCAGAAATCTGGGCTCTTTGAATCTATGAGATGGAGAGCACAAGAAATTCTGGTGATACAAAGGCTGTTTAGGATCTGGGCTTGGATGAGTATGAAGGTATGAAGGTTGATCTTGGGAATTCTGGAAATGAGCAAGCAATCTTCAAATCTTCAAATCTTTCTCTTTGAAAGCAAAAGCACAAGCAGCTTGGAAAATGAGGAAGAGCTGGCTATTTATAGTGGAGCTCCAAGAACTAGCCGTTGGGGAGCTTCAGCAAGGACGATGTGCTGTCACAATGTGATTGGTGCGCAGCTGTCCTTTATAGCCGTTGGAGACAGCAAGTTGACAGCTTTCAGATATCTTCTAGAAGGGTGACAGCTGTCTTCAATTTGAATTTTCAAACTGAGGCGCGTCTCTCCATCAACGTGTATGCTGAGTGTGCACGTTGTCGATTGTCCACATTAGCACTATGACTCATACCAAAAAGCGTATCTTTACCTAACGCTTTCTAAGCTATACAAAGGTGAGGTCAGGAAATGAGAGATTTGACTAAGGTATATCTGCACTGCGCATGAAAATCATGCGCATAGGTATGCGCAGATGGTGTTGCGCATGAAGGTCATGCGCATCACACTTAGACATTTGCTCATGAGACCTCAAATCCAAAGCTTTAACCATAAACTCTAAGCCTAGTCTATAAAGAGGACTTAACTAAAATTGAAGTTACAAAACTTCTTACATAGGGTCCTAAAGTCTTTAAAATAAACGTAGGTGATCGTATCAATCAATTCTAACATATATAGGAGGGTTAAATAATAAGCATACCCAACAATCTCCCCCTAAATGATTGATGCCATTACCTACTATAACAAAGGCAATTCATTGTACTTGATAATAACATGTCCATAGAAATGAAAAATGGTAAATCATGTCTCAAGTCAATGTACACACTAGCCAATGTCATAGATTTCTAGTCTATCCAAACGAATAACTTACAATATGGGAAAGACAGAAATATCATTCAGAGCATACAAAAAATATAATGAGTTTAAGTTTGAGTATGCGTTTAAACTGAATGTTTAAACATCATGCAATAAAATATGAGCAGATATGAGTATGCGCATGATGTAGGGTTTAGATAAAACATTTATTGTTCCACAAACGAAAAGTTTGAATTGAACAAAGTTTTGTGAAAACCAATGATGCATTCTTCTCATTAAAACTTGAAAGATAAGAGTTACAGGTACAAGTTTTACAAAGGAAGAAAAATCAAAGGCAAACAAAAATTGCGCATCAAAAACTTACATTTGCGCAGCAAAAAGAATTACACTTCTAGTCTATGTTGATCCTAGAAACTGCTTCTCTAAGCTCGTTCTGCAGACTGGTAATCTTGTCCATTATCTCAATCTTGAGAGCTTGGAACTTTGCGTTGTATTCCATAGCCTGATTAACATATGTCTTCATACCGGAGCGCATCATATCATTGTCTTTTTGAAGGTCTTCAGAGACTGTTAAATGTATTCTCAAGTGAACCAAATTGGTTTGCCAGAGATTGCTGAGCAGAAGCGACAGAGTCCAGAATCTCTTTCTGCGCATCCGCTAGAGATTTGGTCAACTCCACTTGAACCATGTTCTGGCTAGCTTGCATATCCAACATACCCTGGTTCATTCTTCCACTGAAGGTATCACCAAACTGAACTAAGCAGTCAGTCATATGAGATTTGAGCGCATCAACGGAGGTGGAGGAGCTGGAGGCACTGGGCGCAAAGTTATCAATTGAGTTTATAACTTTGGCAACCTCAATCTGAATGATCTCTGTGATGGTTTTAGCTAAGGAAAACAAAGCTTCATTTAACCCATGCACAGAAGGAATCTTTGTAAGCGCAGTCGAGATAATACCGAAGTCATGCTGGATGTCCTGGCGCAACGCATCAAAACTTGGCGGTATGGGCGCAGCTCCAGAACTGGAAGCATGCACAGCTGCAGCTTCAGAAGCACCGGTTGCCTTTTTTGTTGAACTCTCCCCCTTAATGGCACAATCAATGGCCTGTAGCAAACTAGCTTACGCATCTAGCCTAGCAGACTGCGCATCCAGTTGCTCTTGAATCTTAGCTTGCGCAGTGGCCACCTGGAAATGCTGGGTTTGCGCGGCAAATTGATTTGCTTGGATGGTTTGGAGCATGGCCAAGATTTGGCGCATGTCTGTTGAAGCACTTGAAGGATTCGAGGGAGCAGTTGCTGGAGGGATTATGGGGATAACTTGTGGAGAAGTTTGAGAATCCCCAGTAGTGTGCGCAGGAATAGCAGTATCAGTTGTAGCAGCTTGCGCACGAACAGGAGATGTATGCGCATGGATAGGAGAACGATGGACCTCATAATCTTCTGAGCTTGAGTCTTCAGCATCATCAATTATAGGTGCATCAGGGTCCACAGTGGGATCGGGCGCATTATAAGCAAAGCCTTCACCATCAATGAAAATGGTTGAAGCTTACTGCGCAGCATTCCTTTGCGCAATGGATTCCAGTCTTGCTTTCCTGGAAGCTTCACGCGCATTTAAGTCGGCACGCGGAGTATCAGATTCATCATCAGATAAGTCCATGGGACGCTTGGAAGCAATCTTCTTCACGCGGCGCTTTGGCGTAGTCTGAGCTTTACGTGTGCTCTTCTTAGCAGATAGAGGAATTTCATCCTCGCTGGAGACATCCTTGCACATCTCCTTGGCTTTCTCCCCCTTAGATGGTGCAGCCTTGGAAGTTCAAGTGGATTTGGAAGGGCTTAAGAGAGGGTCATTGAAAGCACCTTCAAATTCATCTTCTTGAGGCGCAGGAGTAGAAGTAGAGGGGCGCATTGGCTTAGGCACAGAAGGAGGAGGAGGCGCAGCAACATCATCAGCCTCTACTTGGATGTCTTCATCAGATTCATACAGTAGGGTTCTTAAGACTTTGGCTTTCTTTTTTTTCTTTTCTTTCTTCTTTTCAGGCTCAATAGCCTTAAATTTCTTGGATTTCTTTGGAGGCTCAGGGTCAGTAGTAGCCTTGCGCTTCGGAGCAGGCGCAGTAGGCTCTTTGATTTTAATCCCAAGCGCAGCAGATTGCTTTGCCTTCTTCTTCTTGCATGGCGGCGCATCAGCAGCTAGACCCTTGCCTTTTTCTTTGTCACCTACTCTGCTTGGGACTGGCTCATAGAATGATTCTTTCTCGGATTCTGATTCAGTTGTAGAAGCCTCATATATATCACCACTAGAGACAGGAGGAGACCCTTGATCTTCAGGGTGAATATCTTCAAACACCTCAATGGGGTCCGCAGCCCAGTACATGCAGTAATCATAGTTGTTGACTTCACGGCGAAAATTTATAAGGAAGACGCGAGAATAAGTGCGCGTGGAAGTCACATCAACTTTCATAGAGGGGTCTTCATCCACCAATTTGCGCACAGAAGGAAATCGCATAAAGATTGCAGTTAGAATTCTGCAATGTGTCTTGTACTTTGGTGGTCTCTTTGGATCAGCAGCCTTCTTCTTATAAACGCGCACCCAACGTACTAATTCCTCAAAAATGATTTTAGCCCAACTCAAACGCTTTTTCTTGTAGATGGCAGCGCAGCACATCCACTGCTTGCTGATAAAAGTAGACTTGTTCCCATTCTTGCAGTTGATGGTATCACCGATGAGAGTGCAGAGGTGGAACATCAATTCTCCAAATTCCTTCCTATCATGGTTGTTGTATTGACCAACCAGACTAGGAATCTTGATCAGCTTTTGCGCAACTTTGTCCTGCGCATCTTGAGGTAGCTTCTTCTTGTTGCACGCAGGCAAACCCATAGTCTGTCTGATATGCGCATAGTTGATGGTCATAGAAATCCCACGGATAGAGCTTTTGAGGCAGGGGACTGTGATGTCGTCATATACGCGATCAACTTCTTCTGCGTTGTTGAATAATTCGTCTATGTAGGATGGAAGGATGAAAGCCTGGTCCTTAGAGAATAGGGGCAGGATGCCAGACTTGTCCATGATCTCCATCATGTAGCATCCAAGCGCATCATGCTTAATATCTTCAGCATCAATTTCCTAACCAGGAATGAAATAGTTTAAGTTCTGCGCAAAAACAAAATTGAAAATTAGGTCTGGACATGCGCATGGAGAGAAGCGTATGCGCATGAGCGATATGCGCAGCGCATGAACTAGACTCCATACTTAGAACGAAATATGAATATAAAGGGTAAAAAAATGTCCAAAAACACAAAATTTAAACTACACGCCTAACATTGGCGCGAAAAGCAGAAACAAAACCAAAAAACAACCCAAGGCACATCATAGGACTATTCATCAAGAACATTAAGAACATGTATTGAATACACGAAGAACACGAAGAACTTAAAAATGTCAAAGTGCTCCAAAATGCATAAAAAGCATATCAAAATGTTCGTAATGAAAAATCACACATAAACAAGTAAACCACAACAACAACAACAACAAGAACATGCATCCAAGATCTGAAAAAAACAAAATAGAATTTGAAAAACCCAAAAACTCAAAAAAAAAAAACAGAAATCATATCAAATGGTCATTGATCGTAAAACAAATTACATAAATGAATAGATACAAGTAAAACGAGCACATAGCATCAAATAATTTGAAAAACGAGCAACGGGTCATGGAGAAATCAGAAAGGAGAAATTCAGACCTTCGAGCATGATAATGGCCGAAAACTAAAAAGCTTGAGTTTAGATTCATACCATTTGGAGATCCTCTTGTTTCTTTGAAGATGAAGATGATTTGGGAGCCATGAGTATATATAGAAAGATTGTGCGAAAATAGAGAAGAAAAGTGATGAGTGCAGAGAGAGAAAAATGTCAGAGAGTAGAGAGAAAAGGGTGAGGCGGTTGAGTGAGGAAGAAATTTTGAAAGAGTGAAGTGAGGAAGAAGGCGGCGGTTCAGAGGGTTATAGCTGAAAAGGGGAGGTGAAGTCATGGCGCGCTGACAAGAGAGTTGGTGTGTCAGGCGAGTGAAGCGTACACGCAAGAGAGACGCATGCGCAGGTGACGTGGACAATGAGGAGCGCGCGTGAGAAGTCCTATCCGCGCGTGTGTGTCAGGCATTAATGGTCACGAAGAGACTCTTCCACTTTCGTCATAAGTAGCACACACTAAGCATTAATGGCGCGTCACTCAATGCTTTTGCATTAAATGAGGTGGGACATGCAAAGGGGTAGAAAAGTAATTTCCCAGGAAAAATTAAAAAGAAATGACGAGGGAAAATACATAATTACGCAAGTACCCTTGCAAATTATGTACTGACTCAGCAAGTCAATGACCTAGGTGTAACTATTGAAGAAAAAAATTACCTGAGGTCCACGTGGCATGCGCATGAAGTATATGCGCAGTACTTATAATGCGCAGAGATTCTTAGAAATCTCAGAAATAATTTGCCTTGTACGCATCAACATGTGCGCATGAAATAGGCGTGCGCATCAGGCATCTAACTTCGAATATTTCAAGAAAGCATAGAATTATTAGTATTGACAAACCATATGGACAAGATTTAGCTGAGTTCAAGCATACCCATTTCACTTCTCAAGAATATGAACCTTTTAGCATCAAGTGCTTTTGTAAGAATATCTGTGATTTGATAGTCGGTTCCCACGTGTTCCAAATGAATGTTTCATTTCTCCACGTGGTCTTTGAGCAAGTGATACTTGATGTCAATATGTTTGGTCTTTGAATGCATGACAGGATTTTCTGAAACCGCAATGGTTGATGTATTGTCGCAGTAGATGGGACAATTTTCCTCTTTGATGTCATAGTCCACCAATTGCTACTTCATCCATAGAATCTGGCAGCAACAACTTCCGGCAGCAATATATTCTGCTTCTGTAGTTGAGATAGAGACTGCAGCTTGTTTCTTACTAGCCCATGACACAAGTCGATATCCAAGGAAATGACAAGTGCCGCTTGTGCTTTTCCTGTCAATTGTGCATGCTGCATAATCCGCATCTGAATAACCTACAAGTTTAAAATTTTAATATTTGGTGTACCGAAGTCCAAGGTTAACAGTGCCGGAGAGATATCGTATAATACGTTTTACAGCAATTAAGTGCGCTTCTCTAGGATCGTATTGATAACGCGCACAGACACAAACACTAAAGATAATATCTGGCCTACTTGCAGTAAGATAAAGGAGAGAGCCGATCATACCTCGATATAAAGTTTGATCAACTTTCTTACCTTTCAAGTCTTTGTCGAATTTGTTGCCGGTAGCCATTGGAGTATCATATGGTTTAGCATTGTCTAGTCCAAATTTCTTGATTAGATCCCTTGTATACTTTGCTTGGTTGATAAATATGCCTTCATCCATTTGTTTGATTTGAAGCCCGAGGAAGAAAGTGAGTTCTCCCATCATGCTCATCTCAAACTTGCTCTTCATTAGTTTCTCAAAGCGCTTGCACAACAATTCATTAGTAGAACCAAAAATAATATCATCGACATAAATTTGAACAAGTAGTTTATGATCATTATGTTTGGCAATGAAAAGAGTAGTATCGATTTTACCGCGTGTGAAGCCTTTCTCAATGAGAAACTTGGATAGAGTATCATACCATGCTCTTGGTGCTTGCTTTAGCCCATACAAAGCTTTCTGGAGTTTGTAGACATGATTTAGGAATTGAGAATCTTTAAAACCAGGTGGTTGAGCTACATAGACTTGTTCTTGGAGTTCACCATTTAGAAACGCGCTCTTAACATCCATTTGATATAGCTTGAAGTCCTTGTGAGCAGCGTGTGGCGACCCCAACCCCGCGGGCCGGGAACTCGCCAGCCGGACGTCGACTTAAAACAATAAATACCAAAATACTGAAGATAAAAATTTCATTTTATACTAAAAGATTTAATACAAGGTTTTAGAAATCCAAGTCTTAACAACATTTCTAAAGCACTAGCATAAGCTCCACAAGCTTACACCAAAATACAAAATTTTACAACTTCTTAATGACGTCATTGTCGGTAATACTATTCCCAAAAGGTTTTACATTTAAATAATGTAAACCAAATAACCACCTGCCCAAAAGTCGCAAACCCTCTCGACGTCCTCCTCGTGATCAGCGAGTCCTATTCCTTTCCTCCTAGGGGGGGTTAAGGAAAAACAAAGATAAAAGAAAAGGGGTGAGATAAATCTCAATAAGTTACTAATGCAACCACATAACATACTAAGATGCAATAACAGTAATAAATCTCATATAGCACGTAGCAAGTAATAGTTAACATATAGCAGCGGAAATAAACAAGTAACAAAGGATATTAGCCAAGGTTTCCCAAACTGATGGAACATAAGAAGGATCGCTGCGCAGCTTCAACCAATTAACCAACCAAACCATCTTCATAGTAGCATAATAGCAGAAGAGAAAACCCCGGTACCGAAACCATAACAAGGTAACATGTCACAAAGGACAAGGGAAATGACACAGAGTCATACCCAAAACGACTAGCTAGAATACTCACCAAAGGAGCTAGCTCATCCCAACCAAGGCCAATCTGGATGAGGAAAGAAGGACCAATGGGCGATGCTATACTGGACTTGGCTTGTGCCATTATAGCATTATCCATTGCCTGACTCGAACACAATTAACCAGCTGGACTTTCAAATAAATGCTAAGTAATAAATACTAGCTTAAATAAATAACTAATGATTCCAAAGTAGGGAACTATATCAAATAACCACCATAAAAGATGAATTAAACCAACATCACATCATACAAGTGTTCCAACATTCCCAACAATAATTTATCAAATTCCACATCACATTTGTTCACAAAGGAACCAGTTCCGAACAATAAGGTATTCCACGATGTTAACTTAAGTTAATTAGAATAGTAAAACTTAGACTAAGGATGCAACCTAGTCTTAAACAATCAAAAAGAAGATTTCCAGAAACAGGGGGCGGGCGGGCGCTCGCTATGGGTCAGGCGGGCGCTCATTTAGGCAGAAGGTTGGTAGAAGGAAATTGGCCAGGTGGGCGGGCGCCTGGCTCAACCCGGGCGGGCGCTCGGTCGGCGAACTGGGTAGAATTTCAGCTGGGTTTGTGATACTTCCTTACCATTTCACAACCCATTAACACCAACACTTCTAACAAGCATAATAATGAACCTAAAACAACATATAAACTTGTAAGGGGCCTAAATAACAACATCTATCTACCCAAACTAAGATTTAACCCCAACATTCATATTATCACAAATTTAGCCAAACTCCAAATAAATTCTAAACTCAACCAAAACATCATATATAAATAAAGCATCATTCAAACAAGTGATGAACATTTTAGCATAAAAATGGGGGAAAAGTAACTTACTTGGAATTTATGAAAGATGACGAAATTTGAAATTTCTTAGCTCTATACGATCCTATCGACGATCTAGACATTTTTCATAAAATGAGCAATAAGAAATAGAGGGAGGAAGATGATCAAAATGAAGGAAAAAATGAGAGGGAGAAACTTACCTTTCTAACAATGGAGGAGAGAGAGAGATTGAGTGTGTGTGTGTGTGAGTGTGCTGGAGAGTGAGGGAGAAGGTGAGGGAGATGAGGGGAAAGGAGGGAGTAAGTAAAGATTATTTTCAAAATGTTACACCTAGGCCCCCTCTATCCCTACTAACACATAAACCCATTTTTCCCCACTACAACTAAGACCCAAATTCTACACTAGCACAAATGATCAATTAAAATGCTAGGCATAAAAATATTATGAGGTATAAATGCACACATAAATATTTAGATAGATAAAATTATAAGCAAATAAATAAATAAATAAATATTTACTACTAAGAAAATAGAGACGGGTTTTCGGGTCGCGACATTCACTCCTCCTTAAAGAAAATTCGAACCGAATTTTAAAGGTACTTACCCGAAACAAAAAGCCACGGATATTTCCGTTCTATCTCTTCTCGAAGCTCCCACATTGATTCTTCGACCTTGTGATTCCTCTATAGCACTCTAACCAACGCAATGCTTTTATTCCTTAACTCTTGCACTTTGGTATCAAGAATCTGAACCGGTCGTTCCTCATATGACATGTCAGGTTCTATATCCTCAGGTACTCTCGGTAACACGTGAGATGGATCATGCAAATACTTCCAAAGCATAGAAACGTGAAAGACGTTGTGCAACCGGTCTAGAGAAGATGGTAATGCAAGTCGATAAGCAAGAAGCCCCACTTTTCCCAAAATCTCAAACGGTCCAATAAACCTCGGAGCCAATTTACACTTCTTTCCAAACCTTCGAATACCCACCTTCGGAGATGCCTTCAGGAATACAAATTCTCCAGTCTGAAAATTAAGATCCCGTCTTTGGTGATCAGCATAGCTCTTTTGTCGACTCTGGCTGTCTTCAATCGATCTCGAATAATTCTGACTTTCTTGACTGAATCCTGAATCAAATCAATGCCCCATATCTTCGCTTCCCCGATCTCATCCCAACAGATAGGTGATCTACACTTTCTCCCATACAAAGCCTCATAAGGAGCCATCTCGATGCTAGCCTGATAACTGTTATTATAAGAAAATTCCACTAAAGGTAAGTGCATATCCCAAGAATCAGAAAAGTCTATCGAACAAGCTTGCAACATGTCTTCTAAAATCTGAATAGTCCTCTCGGATTGACCGTCAGTCTGAGGGTGAAAATCTGTACTGAATCTCAAATCTGTACCCAAGGCTGCCTGTAGCGCTTTCCAGAATCTAGAAGTAAACCTCGGATCTCGATCTGATAGCTAACCAGAACCCCATGCAATCTCACAAGCTCATTAATGTAAAGGGTCACAAGCTTTTCCATCGAGTATCTAATATCAATCGGTAAGAAATGAGCACTCTTGGTCAATCTATCCACGATCACCCAAACACTATCATACTTCCTACGGGTACGAGGTAGTCCCGTAACAAAATCCATAGTCACATGTTCCCATTTCCACTCCGGAATCTCTAATGGCTGAAGTAGTCCTGCGGGTCTCTGATGCTCAGCTTTGACCTGCTGACAAGTTAAACACTTTGATACATACTCAGCTATTTCCCTCTTCATATTGTTCCACCAGAAATGTTGTTTCAAATTTTGGTACATCTTCGTACTACCGGGATGAATAGTATATCTCGATTTATGACCCTCATCTAAACCTTGCCTCTTTATTCCATCAACATTGGGCACACACAACCGTCCACGAAAAAGTCAACACTCCATTCGAGCTAATAGAAAAATCCTTGAAGTTCTTCTCCTTCATTTTACCCATTACTTTACTAACTCTGGATCTTCTCTCTGAGCTTCCTTTATTCTCTGAATTAGGGTTGAAGATACCCTAATGTTCGCAAAAATAGCCCCATGTCTCGATTCGCGAGGACACCAGTCTCGAACATCCTCAAGCATTTTCCACTCTCGAACCATCATCGAAGCCATATAAGATTTTCTACTAATTGCATCAGCTACAACATTCGCCTTTCCCGGATGATAAGATATCTTACAATCATAGTCCTTCAAAAGTTCCATCCATCTGCGCTGTCGGTTATTTAGTTCCTTCTGAGAGAAGAGATACTTCAAACTTTTGTGATCCGTGAATCTCAAATTTTGCCCCGTAAAGGTAATGCTTCCACTTGTGAAGAGCAGAAACAATAGCTGCCAATTCCATGTCGTGAGTAGGATAATTTTGTTCACTCGGACTCAACTTCCTCGAAGCATACGCGATCACTTTCCCATTCTGCATTAAAACACAACCCAGGCCTTCCTTCGACGCATCACTATAAATCACTAGGTCATCGTTCCCATTAGGCAATGTCAAAATCGGTGCAGTAGTCAATCTATTCTTCAACTCCTCAAAACTGTTGTTACATTTTTCCGGTCCACTCAAACGGAACATTCTTTCGGGTCAACTGAGTCAACGGTGTAGCAATCCGTGAAAACCCTTCTATAAACCTTCCTGTAGACTGTAGTACCCTGCTAACCCCAGAAAACTCCTGATCTCAGTCACGATTTCTGGTCGCTTCCAATCAACAATTGCTTCTATCTTCGAAGGATCCACAGAAATCCCATCTTTCGAAATAAATTGACCCAGAAATGAAACTTTTTCGAGCCAAAATTCACACTTACTAAACTTCGCGAATAACTGTTCCTTTGCGTTACTGATAAACTGTTCTCAAATGTTGATCGTGCTCCTCTCGAGATTTGGAATGAACAAGTATATCATCAATGAAGACCACTACGACATATCAAGATAAGGATGGAAAATCCTGTTCATCAAGTCCATAAATACGGCAGGCGCGTTAGTCAACCCAAACAGCATAACCAAGAACTCATAATGACCGTATCGGGTGCGAAAGGCAGTCTTCGGAATATCCTCCATGTTGGCAGTGGTGCCCTAGGCACGTTTAATAAACGTTGTAAATTGTTATCATTATTTCATATCAATAAAGAGATGTTTTATTATTATTGTTGTTCATGTTTATTTATAATAATCTCCGTCCCTAGTACTTATTAAGCACTAGTATAAAGGCTAATGATCATGGATGATCATGTTAGATTTATGGTACTTGTTTAGAACAAGGTACTGGACATGACCCGCTGTATGAGATTTATGTCATGGTCTATGTCGAACATATATCTCATATTAGTTATGTCATTTGAATCCTTAGACATGAAGTTATTAATAGTCTTCCACTTGATGAACATTGTGTTTGACATATTCAAACGCTACCTTAACACGGTAGTTATAAAGGGGTATGATTGACATAATCGATTCCCGTTTGGAAGAATAATAAGCTAAATGGATTTGTCCCTCCACGGAGAGATGTCAAGCTTGGGCCCCTCGAAGGAATGAGTTGATGAAATGTTCGGCCGGACTCAAATGGATTGATTGGATCAATAGCATTTGAATTATCAACATATTCGGAATCGAGAAAGTATTGACAAAACAAGTTGACTGTTTGACCATGACTTGTGTTCAATGACATCGTGGACAAAGGGATTGTGACATATTCTAAATGAATGCGAACTTGTATCTAGTTATACTATTTGGGTAGGTGTGACGGTTTGCTAGAACTAATCATATCTTATGGTTTCATGTTTGAACCCATTGCCAACTTAGTATAATCCTAGAGGGTCACACACAATAGAACGAATCTTTAAAAGGACTAAATTGGAATTTTTGAAATTCTGGACATTCTGGGGAAGTGGGCGACCGCACAGTGTGGACTGGGCGGCCGCACACTTAGCCCAAATTTTGTACCAGTTTGTTTCAGATAAATGTGCGACCGCACAGTGTATTCTGGGCGGCCGCACAGTACTGTCGGCTGGCACTTTCCTAATTCGATTTGGAATGTCTTTTGATACAAGGTTCCTATTTGGAATAGGTCTTGCTTGTGTATAAAAGGATGATTTCGGCCAGAACCTCAGCAATAGCCTTTTGTGAGTCTCCAAAGTGTTTGAGAGAGAATTTATTGTTCTAAGATATCCTTGATTGAGGAACAAAATAATTCACAAATAAATTCCATATAGTTCTTTATTAAATTGTGAAAGTGTGTTTCATAATATTGGTCTAGCAACCAAGATCAAAGAAGCTTCTTTGATATTCGTTCGAAGTGTGGATACTGCTAGAGGGTGAAAATCATCATCTTCAAAGTTCGTGTTCAAGCTTTGTGATCGTGATCAAGTCTTCAAATCTCCACCAAAGACCAAGAGAAATTTGATAGGCATCAAGGGTTAGTTTTTCCTTTATTCATTATGTTGTATTTGATTTAATCATATGAACGGATCCATGGCTTTGGGTTTCTTAAAATTTTAATTGCTATATTCCGCTGCGCATGTTACTTGGAAACCCAACAGTGGTATCAGAGCCCCGTTCATGTTGATTATTTCAATACCTAGATCATGTTATGTGTATATAAATTGTTTATGTGCCTTGCATGATATGAATATTGGAATATATGATGCTTATGTGTTTTGTGATTTTATGTGGTTTATTGTTTTGCAACTTTAATCGCACGATTCAATCGCAATAAATAAATTATGGTGGATTCAGAATTGTTGGTTATTAATTTTTGATTAGATCAAAGTTTTAATAATCGGGGAAAAACAATTTTGAGACAAAATTTTCGAACTTGAAAATTTTGCACCTTCTGATGGCCATGGGCGGACCGCACATAGAGTCTGGGCGGCCGCACACTTTTGGGCGAACCGCACAGATCTTTTTGGGCGGCCGCACACCAGCATCAGAAAGTCAGATTTTGGTTGAAAACCAGAATCTGGAATTTTTCGAAAAATTTAACAAAACCAGTAACAGAACCAGTCCAGACTTGCTGATCTGGAATGGTTTTGGGTAGTTGGTTTGTGTGTGGATTTTGGGGTTTGATTTTCCTATTTGTTTTAGTCTTGTGATTCCTAGATTGGTTCAAGTTTTGGATGGCTAATCTGCGTCATCGAGATTGTGTTTCCCAAAATTGATCGCAATCAAAGTTTCAAAGATAAAACGAAGTTAGAATTATGAAGAGTTCATAATTGCTAAAATTGAGAAACAAAGTTCTTGATTCAAAGTTTAGAGATCCATGTGGAATTGTGAATGCAATTGGCCTACGTTCATCGAGACCATCTATTGCTTAGTTTTCGGCCACATGGACTACTTTCTTGGTTTCTTGAATTAGTGCGGGATTGTGGGTTGCCTAATGGCTTAGTTCGACCGCACTTCTTGTTGTCTTGATTTGGAGATAATAACCAAAGTTGAAATAGTCTAATCCTCATAATTATAGAGAAACTAATGACCATAAATATCATGCTTAAATTAATGGAGATTAATTTAGTGGCTAAGCTTGATGTGTAACATGTTTATATTATGTGCTCATAAATGTGTTATATGCTATATGTGATGAACCTTCAAATAAAGTTTTAAGTCCTTCTTTGCCATGCCATGATTAAAACACTTGTTTATGCATGGGTAATCTTGATGTGGTTCGCCTCCGCGAGGTGCATTAATCTTATTCATGTATGATCAAGATGAGGTTCATTAATTTAATGTGGGCTTGCCTCCGCAAGGTACATCAAATTGAATGGTTCCTATGCGTTTAAAATGGTTGGACTTAATTAGGCATCAAAACAGTTTTGGGACTAGGCAAAAGATGAGATTAAACATGCTTTTTTGAAATTGGATTTCTCAAAGAATCTCATAAAAGGATCTAAGAATCATATGGGATATGATTGACATGATTGTCTACCTAATTAATTTAGTTTTGAGCGGTCCGCCTCCGTGGACTCAAAAGTTAAATTAAAGTTGGATCTTAGCCCAATTAAATTATATTATGCATTGGATGTATATGAAGGTTATATAATTAATGGGAGTATTTTCATTTGAAAAATACATTATTTATTTCTTTAATGAAAAATTGGTACTTATTAAATTTTGGAAATTTTGCATATTTGTAGATAATGACTAATAACACTCAATCAATGTCGTTGCGATCGATCCTTGAGAAGGATAAGCTCGAAGAGAATGGTACCAACTTTATGGATTGGATCCGTAGCATAAGAATTGTTCTTAGGCAAGAAGATAAGTTGTACATTCTCGATGGGCCTCTCCCCACTGAACCACCGCCTACTGCCCCTAGGGTAGAAAGAGACAATTACAAGAAACATCGTAATGATTCTAGAGATGTAAGTTGTCTCATGCTTGCAGCTATGTGTTCAAAACTCCAACAAAGTTTGGAACATTTGGAAGCCTATGAGATAGGCGTGGAGTTGAGAACCATGTTTCAAGAGCAAGCTAGGCAAGAGAGGTACAAGACCATTGTTGCATTCACTACTTGTAAAATGAATGAAGGGCAACAAGTGAGTCCTCACTTTCTTAAAATGAAAGGTTATGTAGAGCACCTTGAGAAACTTGGCTATCCAATCCCATTGGAGCTAGCCACGGATCTCATTCTTAATTCATTGCCTAAAAGTTATAATCAGTTTGTGATGAATTATAACATGCATGGAATGGATAAGAATCTCTCTGAGTTGCATGGGATGCTCAAAACTGCAGAGATGAAAATTGTGGAGAAAGGTTCTCCCGTGCTCTTGGTTCATGATGGGAAGAAGGCTAGTACCAAAGGAAAGGGTAAGAATGTTGTCAAACTCAAAATAAGCAAGGCAAAGGTTGCCAAGGCTTCTGAGGCAAAACCCGATTCACAAAAGGATGCAATCTGTTTCCATTGTCAAGAAATTGGTCATTGGAAACGTAATTGCAAGGCTTTCTTGGAAGAGCAAAAGAATGAGAAGGGCAGCAAGGCTGCGTCGACTTTAGGTATCTATATGATAGATATTCTCCTTTCTACCACTGATTCCTGGGTATTGGATACCGGATGTGGTTCTCACATTTGTCTAAATGTGCAGGGACTAAAGAATAGGAGACTGCTTAAAGAAGGTGAAGTAGATCTACGCGTGGGGAATGGAGCAAGAGTTGCTGCATTAGCCGTAGGGACTTATGAAGTCACTTTACCTTCCGGATTAATTCTTGTTTTGAACAATTGTTATTATGTTCCGGATTTAAGCAGAAATATTATTTCAATTTCTTGTTTGGATAATGAAGGTTTTAAGTTTCTTATTGAGAATAAGAAATTTTCTATTTATTTAAATGATGTGCTTTATGGTATTGCTAATTCATTTAATGGCCTTTATATCTTGGATGTCAAGAATGAAAATAATGATAATGTCTATCATGTAAATAAGAAATCTAAACCTAATGATATAAATCATACTTATTTATGGCATTGCCGTCTCGGTCATATTAATAGAAGCGTATCTCAAAACTCCATGGGGACGGACTTTTGGGTTCATGTGACTTAGAGTCATATGATACTTGTGAGTTGTGTCTTCTTGGAAAAATGACTAAGACACCTTTTACCAAGTTGGGTGAAAGGGCAAGCGACTTATTGGGGTTGATACATTCCGATGTATGCGGACCATTAAGTAGCAATGCTAGGGGAGGATTTCAATACTTCATAACCTTCACTGATGATTATAGTAGATTTGGGTATGTTTACCTAATGAAACATAAAAGTGAAGCATTTGAGATATTTAGAATATTTCAAAATGAAGTAGAAAAACAACTTGGCAAAAGTATAAAGGCACTTCGATCAGATCGAGGTGGTGAATACTTAAGTCAAGAATTTGATGATCATCTAAAGAATTGTGGAATAGTTTCACAATTGACTCCACCTGGAACACGACAATGGAATGGTGTGTCCGAGAGGAGGAATCGGACTTTGTTAGACATGGTTCGATCAATGATGAGTCAAGTTGATCTTCCAATATCCTTTTGGGGTTACGCCCTAGAAACCGCTGCTTTCACACTAAATCGTGTTCCAACTAAATCGGTTCAAAAGACTCCATATGAGATGTGGAGCGGAAAGAAGCCTTGTCTATCTTTCATGAAGATTTAGGGTTGTGAAGCTTTTGTCAAAAGACTTGTCTCAGACAAACTTGCACACAAATCTGATAAATGTATTTTCGTGGGATATCCTAAGGAAACTAGAGGATATTACTTTTACAACCGTGAGGACAACAAAGTGTTTGTTGCCCGAACTGGTGTCTTTCTAGAGAAAGAGTTTCTCTCCAAAGAAATCAGTGGGAGTAAAATAAATCTTGAAGAAATTCGAGACCCAGAAAATAACATTGAACCAATAGTTAAACAAGAACAAGAACCACAAGGAGTTGTGGAACCTGTTCAAAATACACAAGTAACTCGCAGATCTAGTAGGTTACGATCCGAGCCCGAGAGATATGGATTTCTCGTAACGGATAGTAATGACGTAGAAATCATTGAGAATGATGAACCGTCAACCTACCAAGAGGCGATGTCTTCTCCTGATTCGGATAAGTGGCTTGGAGCCATGGAATCCGAATTGCAATCCATGCAAGACAATCAAGTTTGGAATTTGATTGATGTCACGACCCGAAATATAGGCTCTATTTTATTAGTAATTAAATGATTTTTATTTAATTATTTGCTTATTTATTTATTTAAATTATTATTTATTTAAATATTTTGTGTGCATTTTATGTGTTATAATAATTATGCCTAGCATTATAGTTGGGTCATTTAGGTTAGTGTAGTGTTGTTGGGTCTTAGTTGTTAGTGGGGAGTGTTGAGTTAGGTAGTATTGAGGAGGGGGTCTTTGTGTAAGTTTTTGAATCCTACTCCTACCCTCTCCCTACACCTCCTTCTCCCTCACCATACTCCACCCCATTTTCCCAGCACTCTCTCCCTCTCTCATTGGCAAAAAGGTGAGTTCTTCTTCTCTTTTCCTTCTCTCTTCTTTTTCTCCATCTTCCTCTCATTATTATTCATTCCTTAAAACGTGAACCATGTTTAGATCGTCGATAGGATCATAGGAAGCCAAAAAGAATCGAAATCCATCAACTTTGAGAATTTGCAAGTAAGTTACTTTTCCCCCATTTTGATGCTAAAATGTTCATATCATGTTCATGTGATGTTTGATGTGTTATTTTTGAAGTTTGATTGAGTTTTGAATTTATTTTGAATTTATTTGAGTTCTTGGGAAGAAATGGTGATTTTGGAATGTTGGGTTTGATTCTTGGTTTTGGGTTGTTAGATGGTGTTGTTTAGGTTCCCTAGATGTTTAGATGTAGTTTTGGTACCTTGGAAACTAGTTTGAAAGCTTTGATTTTGAGCATTTATGGAAGGTTTGTGTTTTGGCTCGAAAATGGTGAACCCAGCTGAGATTTCTTCCCAGTCCGTAGACCAGGCGCCCGCCTGACCCTTCCCAGGCGCCCGCCTACATGTCATTCCTGATGACCAAACTTACTGGACATTCAAGCGCCCGCCTGCCCCCTTTCCAGGCGCCCGCCCGCCCCTGTTCTAGGAATTTTGCCCTTTTGCTTGGTTTAAGACTTAAGGCTTAACTAGTTTAGGTTTAATCCTTCTAATTAACTTAAGATAACACCGTGGAACACTTTATTGTGTGGATTTGATTCTTTCGTGAATAAATATGATGTGAAATGTAATTAAGTACCGTTTTGGTAATGTAGTTCATCTTTGATGTGCTGCTTTCATTGGTTGACCTTTGTGGTAACTTAATTTGATTGGTTCCCTACTTTGGAACCTTAAGTTGTTCATTCATGCTAAATTATTATTACTTAGCATTCATTTGAAAGTCCAGCTGGTATTTTGTGTGTGTTTGGGCGATGGGAAAGATTATAATGGCAAAGCCAAGTCCATTATAATGTTGACCATTGTTTTGCCCCCTTCTTTACCCCTTCTCCAGATTGGCCTTGGAAAGGATAAGTCAGCGTTCCTTTGTGAATGTATCTGGCTAGCGGGCATGACTTTGTGTCATGGTCCTTGTCCCTTGTGACACTTTTATGTTATTGGTTCCGGTACCGGGGTTTTCTCTTCGGCTTTCATGCTATTATGAAGATGATGATTGGTTGATTATGAAGCTGCGCAGCGATCCTTTATTTGGATGTTCCGGTATGGAAAACCTTGGCTATATCCTTTGTTACGTGTTTATTTCCGCTGCTATCTGATACATGTTAGTTGCTATGTGCTATGTGATAATTATATTGGTTTATTGCTTATTGCATCATAGCATGTCATGTAGTTGCATTAGTAACTTATTGAGATTTATCTCACCCCCTTTTCTTTTATCTTTGTTTTTCCTTAACCCCCCCCCCAGGTGCTAAGGATTAGTCTCGCTGATCACGAGAGCGAGGACGTCGAGTGTGGATCCATTCTTTTGGGGAAAGTGTTATAGGTTGGTTTACATTATGTAAATGTGTAACCATTTTGGGGTATTTGTACCAAACATTGACGTCATTAGGATTTGTGTATATTTTATATTTTGTTGGGCATAAACTTGTGGAAGTTTATGATAGTTGTATTTGGTTTTTATTAAACTTGGTTTTGTAAAACTTTGGATTATCACCTTTTGGTAGTAAATGGAATTTTTAACTTCGGTATTTCTCAGTTTTGGTTTTAGAGTCGACGTCCAGATCGCGGTCTCGGGCCCGTGGGGTCCGGGGTCGCGAGAGTTGGTATCAGAGCTATGGCATTAGCTCTACGTATAAGTCTAGGTGGATTAGTATGACCTAGGTGGGTAGTAGTGTGCGGAGTGATTAACGGTTGATGTTTTATGCAGGTACTTGTTACAATGGTTCGTAGAAGGAGTGGTGAAGGTAGTTCCGGTAATGCAAATCAGAATGACACAAGGGATGAAGCCCGTGCCATGTTTCAAGGCATGTTTGAGGCGGCCATGAAGGCCATACATGATCAAGGTCCGAGGGTAGAGCAAGCACCACCCCGCTATGGATTGGAGCAATTTCTGAAGTTGAAACCGGTTGAATTCAATGGGGAGCCCGATGTAAGGAAGGCTGAGTTGTGGATTGAGTCTATGGAGAAGATTTATGATGTATTTGGGTGTTCGGATGAGGACAAGGTCCGGTTCGCGGCTTACAAGCTTGTGGGAGCCGCCGAGCATTGGTGGAAAGGTGTTAAAGCTACTTGGGATGATACTCACACGGTGTATGCGTGGGAGTTGTTTGTGCGCAAATTCAAGGAGAATTTCATTCCGGTTGTCGATCAAAACCGAAAGGAGATAGAGCTACTCAACTTGGAGCAAGGTGTGTTGTCTATAGCACAATACTCGGCTAAGTTCATAGAATTAGCCCGGTATTGCGACTATTTGGTGAGGACCGAGGAACAAAAGGCTATGAGGTTTATTCGGGGATTGAAGACCTCCATCCGCACTCAACTTATTGCTCAACGGATTGTGACTTTCCAAGATGCGGTGGACCGAGCCTATTTGATAGAGCAAGATATTGGGGAGCATAAAAGGAAGACCGAGGTGGCTAACCCGAGTAAGCCGGGAGGGCAAAGCAAGCCACAACACCGTTCCGATAACCGAGGTAACTTTGGGGGACAATCTCAGTTCCGAGGGCAACCGATCCCAAGGAACCCGGGTACCACTTCCGGGAACCAAGGGAGCCAAATGAGGAAGCCTTGTACCTTTTGTCAGAAGGTAGGCCATGCGGAGGATAGGTGTTGGAAAAAGCAAGGCAAGTGCACCAACTGTGGTGAAATGGGGCATTTTCCGAGGGAATGCACGAGGTACCGAGGACAAGCATCCGGGTCAGGAGTTGGTATTAATCAGGGTCAGAAAAGGGATGCCGCTGGGAAGCCCAAAGTCCAAGGAAGGGTATTTGCTATGAATCAACAACAAGCTACCGATGATCCATCCGTTATTGGAGGTATTATTTCTGTGTCTAATGTGAGCGCACGAGCGTTAGTAGATCCAGTATCATCTCATTCATACATTTCTGTGCAATTTGCTTCCATGTTAAATGCTGCATTCGAGTCTTTACCGTACGTGCTAGAGGTGTCGACCCCTATAGGAGAATGCTTGATTTCCGATCGAGTCTTTCGTGCTTGTGATGTGGTTATTTGTGGTCGTGTCCTTTGTGCGGATTTGGTGGTTCTTCCTATCCAAGACTTTGATGTCATTTTGGGTATGGATTGGTTGAGCAAGTTTCATGCTTCCGTTGATTGCCGTAAGAAAACTGTTACTTTTTCTATTCCCGATGTGCCTAAATTTGTGTTTGAGGCTAGTCCTCTGAGTAGAAAGGTTCGCTTAATTTCTTTTATGAAAGCGAGAAAATTATTGCATAGTGGTTGTGAGGGGTATTTGGCTAGTGTTCTTGATACTAGGAAAGAATCCCCTAGTTTTGATAGTGTTCGGGTAGTTCGGGAATTTCCCGATGTTTTCTCTACCGAGTATGATATGCCTCCCGATCGTGAGATTGAGTTTTGTATAGATCTTTTGCCGGGTACGGCTCCGATTTCGAAAGCGCCTTATAGGTTAGCTCCCGCAGAGTTGAAGGAATTGAAGGTTCAGTTGCAAGAGTTGCTTGATCGAGGGTTTATCCGCCCTAGTGTTTCCCCTTGGGGAGCACCAGTTTTGTTTGTGCGGAAGAAAGATGGTTCGTTGAGGCTGTGTATAGATTACCGGAAGTTGAATCAGGTTACGGTGAAGAACAAGTATCCTCTACCGCATATTGATGATTTTTTTGATCAGCTTCAAGGGTCCGTTGTGTTTTCCAAGCTTGATTTGAGGAGTGGGTACCATCAGTTGAAGGTTAGATCGGAGGATATTCCGAAGACTGCCTTTCGCACTCGTTATGGCCATTATGAGTTTTTGGTTATGCCGTTTGGGTTGACTAACGCGCCGGCCATGTTTATGGATTTGATGAACCGTGTTTTCCATCCTTATCTTGATTCTTTCGTGGTGGTTTTTATTGATGATATTCTCGTCTATTCTAAGTCTCGAGAGGAGCACGAGCAGCACTTGAGGACAGTTTTATCCGTTCTTGCGAGGGAGAAATTATTTGCGAAGTTCAGTAAATGCGAATTTTGGCTCGAGAAGGTGTCATTTCTGGGTCATGTTATTTCGAAAGATGGGATTTCGGTGGATCCTTCAAAGATAGAGGCTATAGTGGATTGGAAGAGACCTGAATCAGTGACAGAGATTAGAAGCTTTCTTGGTTTAGCCGGTTATTACCGAAGGTTTATTGAAGGGTTTTCGAGGATTGCTACTCCGATGACTCAGTTGACCCGGAAGAATGTTCCGTTTGTGTGGACCGAGAAATGTGACAAGAGTTTCGAGGAATTGAAGAAGAGGTTGACTACAGCACCGATCTTGACTTTGCCTAATGGGAGCGATGGCCTAGTGATTTATAGTGATGCTTCGAAGGAGGGTTTGGGTTGTGTGTTGATGCAGAATGGGAAAGTAATTGCGTATGCCTCGAGGAAGTTGACCCCGAGTGAACAGAATTACCCGACTCATGATATGGAGTTAGCGGCTATTGTCTTTGCGTTGCACAAGTGGAAGCACTACCTTTATGGGGCGAAGTTTGAGATTTTTACGGATCACAAGAGTTTGAAGTACCTTTTCTCCCAGAAAGAGTTGAATAATAGACAGCGCCGATGGATGGAATTATTGAAGGATTATGATTGTACGATTTCTTATCATCCGGGGAAGGCGAATGTGGTAGCCGATGCGATTAGTAGAAAGTCTTATGTGGCTTCGATGATGGTCCGTGAATGGAAAATGCTTGAGGATGTTCGAGATTGGTCTCCTCGTGAATCGAGACATGGGGCTATTTTTGCGAATATTAGGGTGTCTCCGACCCTAATTCAAAGGATAAAGGAAGCTCAGAAACAAGATCCCGAGTTGGTGAAGATAATGAGTAAATTGAAGGAAAAGAATTTCGAGGATTTTTCAGTTAGCCAGAGTGGAGTGTTGACTTTCCGTGGTCGTTTGTGTGTTCCGGATGTCGATGGAATTAAACAGAGAGTTCTTGATGAGGGTCACAAATCGAGGTATACTATTCATCCAGGCAGTACGAAGATGTATCAGGATTTGAAGCAACAATTTTGGTGGATTAATATGAAGAGGGAAATAGCCGAGTATGTTTCGAAGTGTCTAACGTGTCAGCAGGTCAAAGCCGAGCATCAGAGACCCGCGGGATTGCTTCAGCCGTTAGAGATTCCCGAGTGGAAATGGGAGCATGTGACTATGGATTTCGTTACGGGACTGCCTCGTACCCGTAGGAAGTATGACAGTGTTTGGGTAATAGTGGATAGATTGACCAAGAGTGCCCATTTCTTGCCTATTGACATCAGGTATTCGATGGATAAGCTTGCGACCCTTTATATTGATGAGATTGTTAGACTGCATGGAGTTCCGGTTAGCATTGTGTCAGATCGAGACCCGAGGTTTACTTCTAGATTCTGGAAGGCGTTTCAGGAAGCGTTGGGTACAGATTTGCGATTCAGTACGGCTTTTCATCCTCAGACCGACGGTCAGTCCGAGAGAACTATTCAGATTCTTGAGGATATGTTGCGAGCTTGTTCGATAGACTTTTCGGATTCTTGGGATTCGCACCTACCGTTAGTGGAGTTCTCTTACAACAACAGTTATCAGGCTAGTATCGAGATGGCACCGTTTGAGGCCTTGTATGGAAGAAAGTGTAGATCGCCTATTTGTTGGGATGAGGTTGGTGAAGCGAAGATCGTGGGTATTGATTTGCTTCGGGATTCAGTTGAAAGGGTTAGAGTTATCCGGGATAGATTGAAGACAGCCCAGAGTCGACATAAGAGCTACGCAGATAACCGAAGGAGAGATCTTAGTTTTCAGACTGGTGATTTGGTATTCTTGAAAGTGTCTCCGAAGGTGGGTATTCGTAGGTTTGGGAAGAAAGGCAAATTGGCTCCGAGGTTTATTGGTCCGTTTGAGATTTTGGGAAAGGTTGGACTTCTAGCGTATCGTCTTGCGTTACCGTCATCCTTAGACCGGTTGCACAACGTTTTCCACGTTTCTATGCTTCGGAAGTATGTTCATGATCCGTCTCACGTGTTACCGAGGATACCGGAGGATATTGAGCCCGATATGAGTTATGAGGAACGACCGGTTCGGATTTTAGATTCCAAGGTTCAAGAGTTGAGGAACAAGAGCATTGCGTTGGTTAGAGTCCTTTGGAAGAATCATAACATCGAGGAGTCGACGTGGGAGCTTCGTGATGAGATCGAGAGGAAATTTCCATGGCTTTTTGTTTAAGGTAAGTCTCGTTAAAATTCAGGTCGAATTTTCTTTAAGGGTGAGTGAATGTCACGACCCGAAATATAGGCTCTATTTTATTAGTAATTAAATGATTTTTATTTAATTATTTGCTTATTTATTTATTTAAATTATTATTTATTTAAATATTTTGTGTGCATTTTATGTGTTATAATAATTATGCCTAGCATTATAGTTGGGTCATTTGGGTTAGTGTAGTGTTGTTGGGTCTTAGTTGTTAGTGGGGAGTGTTGAGTTAGGTAGTATTGAGGAGGGGGTCTTTGTGTAAGTTTTTGAATCCTACTCCTACCCTCTCCCTACACCTCCTTCTCCCTCACCATACTCCACCCCATTTTCCCAGCACTCTCTCCCTCTCTCATTGGCAAAAAGGTGAGTTCTTCTTCTCTTTTCCTTCTCTCTTCTTTTTCTCCATCTTCCTCTCATTATTATTCATTCCTTAAAACGTGAACCATGTTTAGATCGTCGATAGGATCGTAGGAAGCCAAAAAGAATCGAAATCCATCAACTTTGAGAATTTGCAAGTAAGTTACTTTTCCCCCATTTTGATGCTAAAATGTTCATATCATGTTCATGTGATGTTTGATGTGTTATTTTTGAAGTTTGATTGAGTTTTGAATTTATTTTGAATTTATTTGAGTTCTTGGGAAGAAATGGTGATTTTGGAATGTTGGGTTTGATTCTTGGTTTTGGTTGTTAGATGGTGTTGTTTAGGTTCCCTAGATGTTTAGATGTAGTTTTGGTACCTTGGAAACTAGTTTGAAAGCTTTGATTTTGAGCATTTATGGAAGGTTTGTGTTTTGGCTCGAAAATGGTGAACCCAGCTGAGATTTCTTCCCAGTCCGTAGACCAGGCGCCCGCCTGACCCTTCCCAGGCGCCCGCCTACATGTCATTCCTGATGACCAAACTTACTGGACATTCAAGCGCCCGCCTGCCCCCTTTCCAGGCGCCCGCCCGCCCCTGTTCCAGGAATTTTGCCCTTTTGCTTGGTTTAAGACTTAAGGCTTAACTAGTTTAGGTTTAATCCTTCTAATTAACTTAAGATAACACCGTGGAACACTTTATTGTGTGGATTTGATTCTTTCGTGAATAAATATGATGTGAAATGTAATTAAGTACCGTTTTGGTAATGTAGTTCATCTTTGATGTGCTGCTTTCATTGGTTGACCTTTGTGGTAACTTAATTTGATTGGTTCCCTACTTTGGAACCTTAAGTTGTTCATTCATGCTAAATTATTATTACTTAGCATTCATTTGAAAGTCCAGCTGGTATTTTGTGTGTGTTTGGGCGATGGGAAAGATTATAATGGCAAAGCCAAGTCCATTATAATGTTGACCATTGTTTTGCCCCCTTCTTTACCCCTTCTCCAGATTGGCCTTGGAAAGGATAAGTCAGCGTTCCTTTGTGAATGTATCTGGCTAGCGGGCATGACTTTGTGTCATGGTCCTTGTCCCTTGTGACACTTTTATGTTATTGGTTCCGGTACCGGGGTTTTCTCTTCGGCTTTCATGCTATTATGAAGATGATGATTGGTTGATTATGAAGCTGCGCAGCGATCCTTTATTTGGATGTTCCGGTATGGAAAACCTTGGCTATATCCTTTGTTACGTGTTTATTTCCGCTGCTATCTGATACATGTTATTTGCTATGTGCTATGTGATAATTATATTGGTTTATTGCTTATTGCATCATAGCATGTCATGTAGTTGCATTAGTAACTTATTGAGATTTATCTCACCCCCTTTTCTTTTATCTTTGTTTTTCCTTAACCCCCCCCCCCCAGGTGCTAAGGATTAGTCTCGCTGATCACGAGAGCGAGGACGTCGAGTGTGGATCCATTCTTTTGGGGAAAGTGTTATAGGTTGGTTTACATTATGTAAATGTGTAACCATTTTGGGGTATTTGTACCAAACATTGACGTCATTAGGATTTGTGTATATTTTATATTTTGTTGGGCATAAACTTGTAGAAGTTTATGATAGTTGTATTTGGTTTTTATTAAACTTGGTTTTGTAAAACTTTGGATTATCACCTTTTGGTAGTAAATGGAATTTTTAACTTCGGTATTTCTCAGTTTTGGTTTTAGAGTCGACGTCCAGATCGCGGTCTCGGGCCCGCGGGGTCCGGGGTCGCGAGAATTGATGCACCCGAAGGTGTAAAAACCATAGGATGCAAATGGGTCTTCAAGAAGAAGACTGACATGGATGGGAAGGTGCATACTTACAAAGCTAGACTTGTAGCGAAAGGTTATAGGCAAGTTCATGGTATTGACTATGATGAGACCTTTTCACCCGTAGCAATGATCAAGTCTATAAGAATTTTGCTTGCCATTGCCGCATATCATGACTATGAAATATGGCAGATGGACGTCAAAACCGCTTTCCTGAATGGAAAACTCCAAGAGGATGTGTATATGACACAACCAGAAGGTTTTGAACAAGATTCTAAGGTATGCAAGTTGCAGAAATCCATCTATGGATTGAAGCAAGCTTCTAGGAGTTGGAATCTCCGTTTTGATGAATCGGTCAAAGAGTTTGGCTTCATCAAGAACGAAGATGAGCCTTGTGTATACAAGAAGATTAGTGGGAGCATAGTGCTATTCCTTATTTTATACGTGGATGACATATTGCTCATTGGAAACGACATTCCTACACCTCAGTCTGTGAAGACTTGGTTAGGAAAGTGCTTCGCAATGAAAGATATGGGTGAAGCCGCATATATACTTGGCATTAAGATCTATAGAGATAGATCAAGGAGGCTACTTGGTTTAAGCCAAAGTACACACATTGACAAGGTCATTAGAAGATTCCGTATGGAAAATTCTAAGAGAGGAACCTTGCCCGTGTTACATGGAGTTTCTCTAAGCAAGACTCAATGTCCTAAGACAAATGATGAGCGTGAGAAAATGAATGATGTTCCATATGCTTCGGCAATTGGGTCCATCATGTATGCCATGATTTGTACAAGGCCGGATGTATCTTATGCTTTGAGCATGACAAGTAGATACCAATCCGACCCTGGCGAAAATCACTGGATAGCTGTAAAAGCGATTCTTAAGTACTTGAGAAGAACTAAAGACTCGTTTTTGGTCTATGGAGGAATGGGAGATGATCTCGTTGTAAATGCTTATACGGATGCAAGCTTCCAAACCGACAAAGATGATAGCCGATCCCAATCGGGTTTTGTGTTTATGTTAAATGGTGGAGCTGTAAGCTGGAAGAGTTCCAAGCAAAGTACAACCGCTGATTCTACAACAGAAGCTGAGTATATTGCTGCATCGGATGCTGCAAAGGAAGCTGTTTAGATTAAGAAGTTCATAACTGAACTTGAAGTGGTTCCTAGCATTGCTAATCCAATAGACCTTTATTGCGATAATAATGGTGCTATTGCTCAAGCAAAGGAACCAAGAGCACATCAGAAATCCAAACACATACTTAGGCGTTTTCATATCATTCGAGAGATCGTTGATAGGGGAGACGTAAATATATGCAGAGTACCTACTGATGACAATGTTGCGGACCCGCTAACAAAGGGACTTCCACAAGCTAAACATGATGGTCATGTTAGGTCCATGGGTATTAGATACATGGGAAATTGGGCCTAGGGCAAGTGGGAGATTGTTGGCAGTGGTGCCCTAGGCACGTTTAATAAACGTTGTAATTGTTATCATTTATTTCATATCAATAAAGAGATGTTTTGATTATTATTGTTGTTCATGTTTACTTATAATAATCTCCGTCCCTAGTACTTATTAAGCACTAGTATAAAGGCTAAATGATCATGGGATGATCATGTTAGATTTATGGGTACTTGTTTGGAACAAGGTACTGGACATGACCCGCTGTATGAGATTTATGTCATGGTCTATATCGAACATATATCTCATATTAGTTATGTCATTTGAATCCTTAGACATGAAGTTATTATAGTCTTCCACTTGATGAACATTGTGTTTGACATATTCAAACGCTACCTTAACACGGTAGTATAAAGGGTATGATTGGCATAATCGGATTCCCGTTTGGAAGAATAATAAGCTAAATGGATTTGTCCCTCCACGGAGAGATGTCAAGCTTGGGCCCCTCGAAGGAATGATGTTGATGAAATGTTCGGCCGGAATCAAATGGATTGATTGGATCAATAGCATTTGAATTATCAACATATTCGGAATCGAGAAAGTATTGAACAAAACAAGTTGACTGTTTGACCATGACTTGTGTTCAATGACATCGTGGACAAAGGGATTGTGACATATTCTAAAGGAATGCGAACTTGTATCTAGTTATACTATTTGGGTAGGTGTGACGGTTTGCTAGAACCTAATCATATCTTATGGTTTCATGTTTGAACCCATTGCCAACTTAGTATAATCCTAGAGGGTCACACACAATAGAACGAATCTTTAAAAGGACTAAATTGGAATTTTGGAAATTCTGGACATTCTGGGGAAGTGGGCGACCGCACAGTGTGGACTGGGCGGCCGCACACTTAGCCCAAATTTTGTACCAGTTTGTTTCAGATAAATGTGCGACCGCACAGTGTATTCTGGGCGGCCGCACAGTACTGTCGGCTGGCACTTTCCTAATTCGATTTGGAATGTCTTTTGACACAAGGTTCCTATTTGGAATAGGTCTTGCTTGTGTATAAAAGGATGATTTCGGCCAGAACCTCAGCAATAGCCTTTTGTGAGTCTCCAAAGTGTTTGAGAGAGAATTTATTTTGTTCTAAGATATCCTTGATTGAGGAACAAAATAATTCACAAATAAATTCCATATAGTTCTTTATTAAATTGTGAAAGTGTGTTTCATAATATTGGTCTACCAACCAAGATCAAAGAAGCTTCTTTGATATTCGTTCGAAGTGTGGATACCGCTAGAGGGTGAAAATCATCATCTTCAAAGTTCGTGTTCAAGCTTTGTGATCGTGATCAAGTCTTCAAATCTCCACCAAAGACCAAGAGAAATTTGATAGGCATCAAGGGTTAGTTTTTCCTTTATTCATTATGTTGTATTTGATTTAATCATATGAACGAATCCATGGCTTTGGGTTTCTTAAAATTTTAATTGCTATATTCCGCTGCGCATGTTACTTGGAAACCCAACACTCCGATCGAATTCTCAACTGATGGTACCCACTCCTCAAATCAAGTTTAGAGAATACCACTGACCCTTGAAGTTGATCGAACAAATCATCAATGTGTGGTAGAGGATATTTGTTCTTTACCGTTACCTGATTCAACTTTTTGTAATCAATACACAACCTCAACGAACCGTCTTTCTTCCTTACAAACAAAACAGGTGCTCCCCACGGTGAAACACTAGGCCGAATAAATCCTCTATCGAGCAACTCCTGTAACTGGACCTTCAATTCTTTCAACTCTGCTGGAGCCATTCTATAAGGTGCTTTCGAAATCGGAGCTGTACCTGGTAATAGATCAATACAGAACTCTATCTCTCTATCGGGCGGCATACTGTACTCTGAAGAGAAAATATCAGGAAATTCTCTAACTACCCGAACACTCTCTAAACCAGGCGATTCTTTCTTGGTATCTAGCACACTTGCCAAATAACCCTCGCAACCACGATGCAATAATCTCTTAGCTTTCACATAAGAAATTATACGAATATTTCTACCCAAAGGAGTAGCCTCAAAAACAAACTTAGGCACATTAGGAATAGAAAAAGTAACAACCTTCCTATGACAGTCAACTGAAGCATGAAATTTGCTCAGCCAATCCATACCCAAAATAACGTCAAAGTCTTGTATCGGAAGAACTACCAAATCCGCACACAAAACATGACCACAAATAAGCACATCACAAGCACGAAACACTTTATCAGTTACCAAGCACTCTCCCATAGGATTTGACACCTTTAGCACATAAGGTAAGGACTCAGATGAAGCATTTAAAAAAGAAGCAAAGTGTACAGATATGTATGAATTCGATGATCCTGGATCTACTAATGCACGGGCGCTCACACTAGACACAGAAATAATACCTCCTATCACCGAAGGATCATCGGTAGCCTGCTGTTGGTTCATAGCAAAAACTCTTCCTTGGACCTTAGGCTTCCCCGTTGCATCTCTCTTCTGACCTTGAGCAGTACCAGCTCCACTTCCCGATGGCTGACCCTTAAACCTCAGACAATCCTTCACAAAGTGCCCCAACTGACCGCAATTAATACACTTCCCTTGCTTCTTCCAACACCGATCCTCCAAATGTCCTTCCTTCTGACAATAGGCACAGAGCCTCCTGTTTTGATTCCCCTGATTCCCCGGAGTAGTGACCGGATTCCTTAGGATTGGTTGCCCTCTGAATTGAGATTGTCCTCCTGAATTACCTCGGTTATCCGAACGTTGTTGTGGTTGAGCTCTGCTCTGACCTCCTTGTTTACCCGTGTTAACTACCTCGGTCTTTCTCTTGTGTTCCCCGATGTCTTGCTCTACCAAGTAAGCATGGTCCACAGCATCCTGGAAAGTCTGAATCCTCTGAGCTATAAGCTGAGTCCTGATGGCTGTCCTCAAGCCTCTGATAAACCTCATTGCCTTCTGCTCTTCAGTCCTCACAAGGTACTTACAATACCTAGCTAATTCTGTGAACTTAGCCGAGTATTGAGCTACGGTCAACAAGCCCTGCTCCAAATTTAGGAACTCAATCTCCTTCCTATTCTGATCAACCAAAGGAATGAAGTGTTCCTTGAATTTCCTCACAAACAATTCCCAAGCATAAGGTACAAGAGTCGCATCCCAACTTGCCTTAAGTGCCTTCCACCAATGTTCAGCAGCCCCAACTAGCTTATAAGCCGCAAACCGAACCCTATCCTCGTCCGTGCAACCAAAGACATCAAATATCTTCTCTATTGACTCAATCCACATTTCAACCTTTTTCACATCAGGCTCACCATCGTACTCAATCGGTTTCAATTTCAAGAACTGCTCCAAACCATACCGCGGAGGTGCTACATGTTCCTCTCTCGGCCCTTGATCATGAATTGCTTTCATAGCCGCTTCAAACATACCCTGAAACATCGCACGATTTTCTTCCCGTAGATCGTTATGATTCGGAGTCCCACTGGGACCTTCACCAGCTCTTCTTCTAGCCATTTTGAACAAGTACCTGCATAAAACATCAACCGTTACTCACTCCGAACACAACTACCCTCCTAGGTCATTCTAGTCCACCTATACTTATACTTAGAGCTAAACCATAGCTCTGATACCAACTGTGGCGACCCCGACCCCGTGGGCCGGGAACTCGCCAGCC
Organism: Campanula takesimana; assembly: GCA_026119855.1. Lineage (NCBI taxonomy): Eukaryota > Viridiplantae > Streptophyta > Magnoliopsida > Asterales > Campanulaceae > Campanula > Campanula takesimana. The sequence goes on along the minus strand of JAOWBW010000039.1, from coordinate 1,233,204 downwards.
GGACGTCGACTTAAAACAATAAATACCAAAATACTGAAGATAAAAATTCCATTTTATACTAAAAGATTTAACACAAGGTTTTAGAAATCCAAGTCTTAACAACATTTCTAAAGCACTAGCATAAGCTCCACAAGCTTACACCAAAATACAAAATTTTACAACTTCTTAATGACGTCATTGTTGGTAATACTATTCCCAAAAGGTTTTACATTTAAATAATGTAAACCAAATAACCACCTGCCCAAAAGTCGCAAACCCTCTCGACGTCCTCCTCGTGATCAGCGAGTCCTATTCCTTTCCTCCTGGGGGGGGTTAAGGAAAAACAAAGATAAAAGAAAAGGGGTGAGATAAATCTCAATAAGTTACTAATGCAACTACATGACATACTAAGATGCAATAACAGTAATAAATCTCATATAGCACGTAGCAAGTAATAGTTAATATATAGCAGCGGAAATAAACAAGTAACAAAGGATATTAGCCAAGGTTTCCCAAACTGATAGAACATAAAAAGGATCGCTGCGCAGCTTCAACCAATTAACCAACCAAACCATCTTCATAGTAGCATAATAGCTGAAGAGAAAACCCCGGTACCGGAACCATAACAAGGTAACATGTCACAAAGGACCAGGGAAATGACACAGAGTCATACCCAAAACGACTAGCTAGAATACTCACCAAAGGAGCTAGCTCATCCCAACCAAGGCCAATCTGGATGAGGAAAGAAGGACCAATGGGCGATGCTATACTGGACTTGGCTTGTGCCATTATAGCATTATCCATTGCCTGACTCGAACACAATTAACCAGCTGGACTTTCAAATAAATGCTAAGTAATAAATACTAGCTTAAATAAACAACTAATGATTCCAAAGTAGGGAACCATATCAAATAACCACCATAAAAGATGAATTAAACCAACATCACATCATACAAGTGTTCCAACATTCCCAACAATAATTGATCAAATTCCAAATCACATTTGTTCACAAAGGAACCAGTTCCGAACAATAAGGTATTCCACGATGTTAACTTAAGTTAATTAGAATAGTAAAACTTAGACTAAGGATGCAACCTAGTCTTAAACAATCAAAAAAGAAGATTTCCAGAAACAGGGGGCGGGCGGGCGCTCGCTATGGGTCAGGCGGGCGCTCATTTAGGCAGAAGGTTGGTCGAAGGAAATTGGCCAGGTGGGCGGGCGCCAGGCTCAACCCGGGCGGGCGCTCGGTCGGCGAACTGGGTAGAATTTCAGCTGGGTTTGTGATACTTCCTTACCATTTCACAACCCATTAACACCAACACTTCTAACAAGCATAATAATGAACCCAAAACAACATATAAACTTGTAAGGGGCCTAAATAACAACATCTATCTACCCAAACTAAGATTTAACCCCAACATTCATAATATCACAAATTTAGCCAAAATCCAAATAAATTCTAAACTTAACCAAAACATCATATATATAAATAAAGTATCATTCAAACAAGTGATGAACATTTTAGCATAAAAATGGGGGGAAAGTAACTTACTTGGAATTTATGAAAGATGACGAAATTCGAAATTTCTTAGCTCTATACGATCCTATCGACGATCTAGACATTTTTCATAAAATGAGCAATAAGAAATAGAGGGAGGAAGATGATCAAAATGAAGGAAAAAATGAGAGGGAGAAACTTACCTTTCTAACAATGGAGGAGAGAGAGATTGAGTATGTGTGTGTGTGAGTGTGCTGGAGAGTGAGGGAGAAGGTGAGGGAGATGAGGGGAAAGGAGGGAGTAAGTAAAGATTATTTTCAAAATATTACACCTAGGCCCCCTCTATCCCTACTAACACATAAACCCATTTTTCCCCACAACAACTAAGACCCAAATTCTACACTAGCACAAATGATCAATTAAAATGCTAGGCATAAAAATATTATGAGGTATAAATGCACATATAAATATTTAGATAGATAAAATTATAAGCAAATAAATAAATAAATAAATATTTACTACTAAGAAAATAGAGACGGGTTTTCGGGTCGCGACACAGCGTAATCTAGGAAAATTCTGATAGCTTCAAGTCTTGCTACGGGCGCGAATGTTTCATCGTAATCAATTCCTTCTTCTTTCCTATAGCCTTGCGCAACCAGCCTTGCTTTGTTTCTCGTGATGGTTCCATTCTCATCCATCTTGTTTCTGAACACCCATTTAGTACCAATCACTCCTTGATCATTTGGTCTTGGAACAAGAGTCCAGACTTTACATCATTCAAATTGATTGAGTTCTTCTTGCATTGCAATAACCCAACTTGGATCTTGGAGCGCTTCATCAGCCTTATTAGGTTCAACTTGAGAGATGAATGTTGTGTAAGCATCAAAGTTTGTAGCTCTCCTTGTACGAACTCCAACATAAAGATCACCAATGATGTTAGAGATTGGGTGATCTCTAACTTCACGAATTTCAGGAGGCAAGTTAGGTTGAGTTGTAGTAACTTGAAGGTCTTCAATTGGTACATCTTCACCAGCGTCAAAATCATCAAAATTTAGGGGTTGAACTGGTTGAGAATTGAAAGTGGGATTGACACCAGATGCATCAGTAGATTGGGGCAAATGAGAGGACATATCAGGCGCATGGTAAGGTGTAACTGAAGGTTCTCTTGGTGCTCTATTGATATAGTTTTGCGCAACCGATGTTGATGGATTTCCTTAAGTTGATAGATTTTGATTTTGAGTAGGCGCAACATAAATAGGAGCACCTGTTTCATTAAGCTCAATAGAATCATCAGCAACATTTGGAGCCAAATGTGGCTCAAGGAGAGAATGTTCATCAAATGTAACATGTACAGATTCAACTATCACTAATGTAGATCTATTAAAAACGTGAAAACCTTTAGAATGTTTAGCATACCCAACAAAAATACCTTCGTCGGCTTTGGCATCGAATTTACCTCTATGTTCATTTCCGTTGTAGAGGATATAGCATTTGCAGCCAAAGATCTTGAAGAAAGCAATGTTGGGAGTTCTACCACGCCAGAGTTCATAAGGGGTCTTGTTATGGCGCTTGTTGATGAGGGAACGATTTTGAGTAAAGCATGCTGTGTTGATAGCTTCCTCCTAGAAATACTTAGGCAATTTAGCTTCTGCTATCATCATCTTCCCTGCTTCTATAAACATTCTATTCTTTCTTTCCATAACTCCATTTTGTTGAGGAACTCCAGCGGTTGAGAAGTTGTGATCTATCCCATGATCGTCGCAATATCGAGAAACACCATTGTTCTTGAATTCTGTTCCATTGTCGGATCGAACACTAACGATGTCATCTTCTTTTTGGGTTTGGAGCAGTCTAAATAATGAGGTGAGAATATCATAACATTCGTCTTTAGTAATCATCATCTCCACCCATGTGTATCTTGAGAAATCATCCACCACAACTAAGGTATACTTGTTTCTTCTTATGCTTGCAGTGGTAACTGGTCTAAAGAGATCAATGTGCAGCAGTTGCAAACATCTAGAAGTTGAGGGATTTGTCTTGCTGGAGAAAGATTGCTTTGATTGTTTGACAAGTTGACATGCAGCGCATTTGTTGTCATGATGATCAGCAACCTTGGAAAGTCCTTTGACAAGATTGTCCCTGCTGAGTTTTGATAGACATTTGAAGTTCAAGTGACTCATGCGCATGTGCCATAGCCAACTATTTTCGCTCACATTTTTTGCTATAAAACAAAGATTAGTACTAGAGTTCATACTATGGAAATCAATAATATAAATATTTGTCTTACGATATCCCGTGAGTAAGATAGCTCCAGTTTTGCCATTTTTGATAAGACATTGCGTTGAAGTGAAATGGAATTCTAATCCTTTGTCACAAAATTGAGATATGGATAATAAGTTGTGCTTGAGTCCTTCGACGAGAGAGACTCTTTCTATGCACACTTTGTCTTTCTTGAGCTTTCCATATGCAACAACTTGACCTTTGTTATTATCACCAAATATCACTGAGGGACCTCTTTCTTCATGGACATCTTCTAATAAGGATTCATCTCCAGTCATGTGTCTTGAACACCCACTGTCAAGAATCCATTCATTCGTTCTAGCTTTAGAAGATCCAGCCATGAATCAAAGAACCTGAAATATAGACATTTAAAGCAGGTCCCCTTTATTCCTTTTTGGGTCCTAGAGTTAGCAACTTTTGACGACCCACTCTTGCTTTACCTTGGGATTTTTACGTCCTTTGGCATTGGGAGTGAATCTCAAAAGGCATTCCACGGCCTTGTGTCCAAAACAATCACAAATGGAACAATGTTGAAAGCCACTAATCACATTAGTTTTTACATACTCTTTACTTTTCTTAGGGATAGCACTCTTCTTTGGGTCAGATGAGCCAGCTTTAACAAAATCTTTCTTTTGAAATTTTGGAGCGCCTTTTCTAGGAGTGCGCATAGGGCCAGGATGCGCATGACGGTGAGGCGCATGGCTCCTAGGCGCATAATGCGCACTAGTAGAAGGAGCGCTCTTAGTTTCAAGAATGATTTTGCTAGGAGCTGATTCATATGTAGCTATATCTTTCCCATTAGCTTTCCCAAATTGCTTCGTTGGGTAGACATAATGGAATGTTTGTCTTTTGACTTTTTCCTGTCCTTTTCCCATTGAGTTAGAATGTTTTTCCTTGGGAATTTCAAAAGTTTGTTGTTTTGTAAATTCACTATCTCTTTCAGCACAGACATCACACTTAAAGTTGTCACTAGTTGATGAGAATCCCAAGCCACTTTTATCACCACTGGCTTTTTGGGACTCAAATATATTGTCTATAGTGACACGAAAATTGGACCACTCATTTGTAATCTTTTTAAGATCAGTAATTTGAGCAACCAATTCATCGTTTTGAACCTTAAGTAATGAGTTATGTTCTGTTAGAAAAGTGTTTTTGACAGTAAGAGGAGTCATGCTCTTTATCTGCTCCTTAAGGAGGGTGAGTTCAGATTTTAATAGAGATTTCTTGGTCTTAAGCTGGCAAATTTCATCAGATGATAGTGCTAAAGCTTCCTTCATATTATCAAATCTACTAATTACCTTTTCAGCCTTTTTGAATAACTTTTCTTGTTCACCAACAATTTCATCATCGTTGATTTTAGGAATTGGTGCAGCTGGTTCAACTTGTGGTCTGATGTAAGTTCCCTTTCTTAGCTTGTTCCTTGCACTTAGATCACATCGGGCAAACAATAATCCACCATCGCTTTGAGCCGGAGTAAGACATCCTTGTTCAATTAGCTCACTGATGGTTGGTCCTTTCTTCGTTTTTGCCACAGAGTAACTAGCAGATTTCTTGATTGGTTTGTTCAAGTTTTTCATATCGGGAACATCCTTTGAAAAGTCATCGGAGTCATAGTTATTAATTTCAACATCATCTTCATCTTTTGCAACAAAACAAACGAGTCCATCATCGGAGTCTTCATCGCTCTCATCAGAGTCTGTTTCAATCCATGTGTTGTGCTCATTTGCTGGTGCTTCTTCTTCAGCAACCATTCCCTTATGACGAGTGAACTTGGGAGTGAATTTAGGAGTATGGCTGTTCTTCTTTTGCATATACTCGAACTTGGGAATTGGGCAGCTCGATGCAAAGTGTCCGGGTTTCCTGCAATTAAAACAAACAAGGTCTTCTTTTCTTTTAGAATCATTTCTCCTTATGAACTTTAAAGGAGCCTTGCTGGTAGATCCTTGAAATTTGCTGGTTGAGCTGGGTCTTGAGAATTTTCTGAACTTTTGAAATTTCTTCACAAATAAAGCGAAGTCTTCATCATCCATGACTAATAGCTCAGAGGTAGAAATTTTGGGATCGGAATTTTTCTCTTCTTGAACCGGCGCAGGCGCATGCGCTTCTTCTCTATGCGCCACCATTGCTATGGATTTTGACTTTCCTTCAGTTTCACTGATTCGTTGGAGTTTGAGCTCATAAACTTTAAGATTAGCATAAAGGTTCCTTAGAGTCCAATCATCCAAAGTTCCAGCGTCTTCAAGAGCGCCAGATTTATGTAGGTATCTTGATCCAAAAGCTTGGAGAAAATTGACATTCAAATCTTTGTTTGAAAACTTCATGCCAAGTGAAATACATAGATTGATAATTTCACAAAAGCGTTCATAAGTTTGTCTTAAGGTTTCTCCGGGGAGTTGAGAGAAATTATTGAATCTCTTTTGTACTTCGTATCTCTTGTTCTCCTTGCAAACGGTATCTCCTTCTATATGCTCTTCAATGGCATCCCATAGCTCATTAGTAGTAGCACAATGCATGACTTGTTGTTTCATAGCCATGCTTAGAGTGCTTAGGAGAATGTTTCTTGCTTTTTCGTCATTTGCAACTCTTCTTGTTTCTTCCTCAGCCCATTCTTCCTTCGGTTTAAGAACTGTAGGTTGAGCAGCGTTGGTGCGTGGATTTGGATTCTCTTTAACCAGAATGTAAGGTCCATAAATTACGGTGTCATGGAGCCTTTCGTCGATTGAGTTGAGATGGCTCAATATGCTGAATTTCCACACGTCAAAATGATCTTCATCAAAGACCGGAACGTGAGTGTAGTTTGCAGTTGCCATAGGTTTTGAGTTTGCCATTTAGAATAGGCACCCAAGCTGTTAAGCTTGAAAAACAAAAGCGTTTTATAAAGGTGTTTGCTCTGATACCACTTGTTGGTCCCAGAAGGGCAACAAGGGTATGAAAAAGGCTAGAGGGGGGGTGAATAGCGTTTTAAAAATTCTTTTCAAACCCTTTTGCAAAACAATGGCTAATGCGCACAGGTCTTATTTTGGCTAAGTATAGCGCGTAACAAGAGTGTGAAATGCACAGCGGAAACTTAAAGCAATCATTTATGCGCAGGGAGAATGCGCAGAAGTGTAAATACGCACGCACTAAGTTTAGCTTAAAGATTGGCACAAAATGGAACTAAGGAAATAAGCATACAAACACAATTCTAACGAAGCAAGACAATCTACAAAGATCAAACAAAACAATATATAAGTAAAGCTTAAATATAGAATGAAAAGCATAATAAATAAACACGCTATTTGGAGAGGTTCGATCGGGAAAAGATCTACGTCCTCTACCAAGATGGTTAGTCTTGGATTTCTTATGAAGATCTTATTATATGAGAGAGTTTACAAGATACAAAGATGTAGAACAAAACTTTCTCAATGATCTATAATCTATAAAAGAACAAAATCCTAGACAATAACCGGTGTATCTCTAGAAGTAAGCTCGATGAGATCGGAACTTCAAGAGGTGTGTGTGTGAATCAGAAATCTGGGCTCTTTGAATCTATGAGATGGAGAGCACAAGAAATTCTGGTGATACAAAGGCTGTTTAGGATCTGGGCTTGGATGAGTATGAAGGTATTAAGGTTGATCTTGGGAATTCTGGAAATGAGCAAGCAATCTTCAAATCTTCAAATCTTTCTCTTTGAAAGCAAAAGCACAAGCAGCTTGGAAAATGAGGAAGAGCTGGCTATTTATAGTGGAGCTCCAAGAACTAGCCGTTGGGGAGCTTCAGCAAGGACGATGTGCTGTCACAATGTGATTGGTGCGCAGCTGTCCTTTATAGCCATTGGAGACAGCAAGTTAACAGCTTTCAGATATCTTCTAGAAGGGTGACAGTTGTCTTCAATTTGAATTTTCAAACTGAGGCGCGTCTCTCCATCAACGTGTATGCTGAGTGTGCACGTTTTCGATTGTCCACATCAGCAATATGACTCATACCAAAAAGCGTAGCTTTACCTAACGCTTTCCAAGCTATACAAAGGTGAGGTCAGGAAATGAGAGATTTGACTAAGGTATATCTGCACTGCGCATGAAAATCATGCGCATAGGTATGTGCAGATGGTGCTGCGCATGAAGGTCATGCGCATCACACTTAGACATTTGCTCATGAGACCTCAAATCCAAAGCTTCAGCCCTAAACTCTAAGCCTAGTCTATAAAGAGGACTTAACTAAAATTGAAGTTACAAAACTTCTTACATAGGGTCCTAAAGTACTTAAAATAAACGTAGGTGATGGTATCAATCAATTCTAACATATATAGGAGGGTTAAATAATAAGCATACCCAACATCTTCTTCGCATACCGTGTGTTTCATTTTTAGCATAAGTGGCTGGTGTCTTCGGACGTGAATTCAGTCGTTGTTGCTAGTGTCTTCAGACACAAATATTGATGATTTTCGATTACGCGCGCTCCATAAGAAGTCAGAATCCATCCCTAATTTTGTTCTTGATTCTGGAATCTTCTTCTCGCGCCGTGCGTATGGCCTTACTTCTTTCCCCAATAGAGTCCGAACAACGACTTTATTGCTTTACGAATGTTCAGTCTTCATACAGGATAGTGTCCATAGGATTGTTATCCCCAGTAGGAGTCTGATGTCTCGTTTCATTTTTATTTTCTTTTCCCCAGTAGAGTTCAGCGATAATTCTATTGTCCTTAAACGAATGTTCAGTCTTCATACAGGATAGTCCCTTTAGGATTGTTATCCCCAAGAAGCTGATGTCTCGTTTCTTTATTCTCTTTCTCCCCTTACGAATGTTTAGTCTTCATACAGGATAGCGTCTGTAGGATTGTTATCCCCGACAGGAGTCTGATGTCACGTTTCTTTTTTATTTTCTTTTCCCTAGTAAAGTTCAGCGATAATTGTATTGTCCTTAAACGAATGTTCAATCTTCATACAGGATAGTCCCCTTAGGATTGTTATCCCCAAGAAGCTGATGTCTCATTTCTTTCTTCTCTCTCTCCCTTTATGAATGTTTAGTCTTCATACAGGATAGCGTCCGTAGGATTGTTATCCCCTGCAGGAGTCTGATGTCTCGTTTCTTTTTTATTTTCTTTTCCCCAGTAGAGTTCAACGATAATTCTATTGTCCTTAAACGAATGTTCAGTATTCATATAGGATAGTCCCCTTAGGATTTTTTATTGTTGGGTATGCTTATCTTTTAACCCTCCTATTTATGTTAGAATTGATTGATACCATCACCTATTAGTATTTTATGGACTTTAGGACCCTATGTAAGAAGTTTTATAACTTTAATTTTTAGCTTAGTCCATTTTTTAGTATAGTCTTAGAATATAAGACTTGGAGCGAAAAGGAATGAATAACTAAGCAAGACTTCAGTCTCTGCGCATGACTTCTCTGCGCAGGACATTACTGCGCAGGTCTTTGCTGCGCAGCCTTTCAACCTGCTCAGTTTTCAATGCATTCAAATCACCTAACTTGGAAAACGCTCAGAAGATGTACGCTTAGTTGTGCATAAACGACAAACTTGCACACTCAGCATATCCAACGGTGGAGATGCGCTCAAGTGAAATATTTCAAATGAAGACAGATGTCAACCTTCTAGAAGAATCTTTTGAATTTAGTCTTCATGCTTTGACTCCAACGGCTCAAGGACTCCTGCATACCAATCATATTGTGCCAGCTCATCATCCTTGATCAGAGTTCCAAATGGCTATAAAGGACACATGCGCACCAATCATATTGTGCCAGCTCATCGTCCTTGCTCAGAGCACCAACAGCTACCTTTAAGCTCTCAGCTATAAATAGCCTGCTCATCTTCATTTCCAAGTTGCTAGAGTTTGTGCTTACTAAGTATCCTTGAAGTTCAGAAGATTGCTACTTAATATTCCCAGATTCAAGAACAACCTTCAAACCTTCATACCTTCAAACTCTTGCCCAGATCCTAAGCCTTATATCACCAGAATTCTTCGTGCTCTTCATCTCATAGATTCATCGAACCCAGAATTTCTGACACACACACACCTCTTGAAGCTTCGATCATATAGATCTTACTTATTGAGAAACACCGGTTTAGTATAGGATTTGCTCTTCATAGAATGGATTTTGATTTGAGTTTTGATTCTTTGTAATCTTGTAAAAGCTCCTCTCATCAATATAAATCTCATTAGAAATCTAAGACTAACCATCTTGGTAGAGGACATAGATCTTTCTTCGATCGAACCTCTCCAAATAGCTTGTTCATTATTCTTACTGCTTACTTCCTGCTTATCATATTTCTTAATAGCTGCTTTGTTTGATCTTATCAGATTGCTATTTGCTGCTGTGTTTTGTTATTACTTATTGCCTTAGAATCATTTTAACCAACTCTTTAGCCAAAACTTAGCGCACGTGTTTTTTACCTTCTGCACAGTATACCCTGCGCAGTTGCTGCTTAAATTTCCGCTGTGCATTTCACACTCTCTCTACGCGCTATACTTAGCTTATTTGAGAACTGTGCGCATAAGTCATTGATTTTCAAAAGGGTTTGAAAAGAATATAAAAACTCTATTCACCCCCCTCCCTCTAGCATTTTTCATACCCTTGTTTCCCCTTTGGGACCAACAAGTGGTATCAGAGCAAACACCTTCATAAAACTTGTTTTGTTTTTCAAGCTTAACAGCTTGGGTGCCGATTCAAGATGGCTTCAAAATCTTGGGCAATGGCTAACTATTCACAGGTTCCAGTGCTGAATAAAGATCACTTCGAAATCTGGAAGCACTGCATGCTCACTCATTTTTCATCAATCGACGAGATCCTCCATGACATCGTTCTTGAAGGACCCTACATTCCTATAAAGGCGAATCCTGATGCTGCTACCAACAAGGACAATCCTACTATCAAGAAGAACAAGGATGAATGGAGACAAATTAAGCAAGGAAAACAAAAGATTTGTGGTGCAAAGAAATTTCAACTGCTTCATGAGAAAGGATGGTGAAACCTTGAGACAAACTTATGATTGCTTCTGTGCTGTTGTAAACTCTTGTAAATCTCTCGGAACTACATTCACTAATAAAGAAGTCAATTCTCAATTCTTAGATGCGCTAAGTTCCAGATATGTGCACAAGGCAAGTCATCTGGAAGATTCTGTATTTCTAGATACTTGGCCTCTGCGCAGCTTATACGCCAACTTAAAAGTGTATGAGCTAAAACTTGATCGAATTAATGAAACTGAAGGCAAAGGAAAACTTGTTTCCTATGTTGCGCAAAAAAAACCTACGCCTGCTCAAACCTCAGACAAAGTCTCCACTTCCTCTCTGCTTGAAATGGATGATGATGATTTCGCTATGTTCGTAAAGCGATTTCAAAAGTTCAGGAAATTCTCAAAGCCATGATCCTTAAGTAAAGCTCCAGCCAAGTTCTCTCGTGGCAGAGACTCAAAGAAAGATGATGACTTGGTCTGCTACAACTGCAGAAAGCCTGGTCATTTTGCATCAAAATGCCCTACTCCAAAATTTAAGTACATGAAGAGGAATACTGCGCAAAAATTGTTTAAGCAGCGCGGAATGGTTGCTGAAGAAGACTGTGCAGAAAAGGAGCTCAAGACCTGGATAGAGACAGACACTGAAGACAGTGATGATGATTACTCTGAGGATAGACTGCTCTGCTTGATGGCCAATGCTGATGATGATAGCGAGTCAGAGAATGATCCTGACATGAACGCATCAAAAGAGCCAAGGAAGATAGCAAAGAAGAAAGGTCCCACTATCACTGAATTGGTAGAAATCGGACATCCGACTCCAAGCAGACAAATTGGCAAGTACTTATTTGCAAGAGCAGACTTATCAAAGAAATTTGCACCTGCGCCATCACGTAGTCAATCTCTTGAAATTCCTGATGAAATTGTAATAGAAAAGGATGACTCTGCTGCTGAGCGTGAGTCTATTTTCAATCAAGCTGAAAAGGTAATCAAGAAATTTAATTCTATGAAAGAAGCAGTGGACTTATCAATTGGAGAAATTTCACAGCTTAAGATGGAGAAAACTCTTTTAAAATCTGAAATCACCCTCCTTAAGGAGAAGATTAAGAGCATGACTCCTCTTACTGAAAAGAACCATTTCTTAACAGATCAAAATGCGCTATTTAAAGTAAGAAACGATGAACTGGCTGCGCAAGTCGCTGATCTCACAAAGATCACTGATGTGTGGACCAAATCTCGTGTCACTATGGATCAAATTCTAGAATCCCAAAAAGCCAGTGGTGAAAAGGAAGGCTTGGGGTTCTCAACTAGTGACAACTTTAAATGCGCCGTTTGCTCTGAAAGAGAAAAGGAATTTACACCCCAACAAACTATTGAAATTCCTAAAGCTAAGCATCCTGCTTCAATGGGTAAAGGACAGGAGAAAGTCCAGAGACAAATTTTCCATTATGTCTACCCAAAGAAGCAAACTGGAAAAGCCAAGGGTAAGACTATAGTTGAACCTGCGCATGACAACGCATATTCTGATTATGGCTGCGCTTCGACTTCGAATGCCAAAACTGTGCACAAGGGCCATGCGCATGAAAGTCATGCGCCTCAACGCCAATTGCGCATTCTTAAGAAAAGCGCACCCAAACATCAAAAGATGGTGTTTGTCAAAGCTAGTTCTCCTGCTCCAGTAAAGAATGCTAAGCCAAAGAAAAGTAAAGAGTTTGTAAAAACCCAATCTATAAGTGGCTTACATCATTGTGTTGTGTGTGATAGTTTAGGTCATAAGGCTGCAGAATGCCTTTTGTGATTGCTCCTAATGCCAAGGGACGTAAAAATCCTAAGGTCAGACAGGAGTGGGTTGTCAAAAGTTGCTAACTCTAGGACCCAAGAATAAAGGGGACCTGCGTTTTTAAGTCTATCTTTCAGGTCTCCTGCTTCACTGCGCACTCTTCACAAGCTAAAGCGCATATATGGTATCTCGACAGTGGATGTTCCAGACACATGACTGGAGATGCTAACGCCCTTGAAGATGTGCATGAAGGAAGAGGTCCCTCAGTAACTTTTGGGGACAACATCAAAGGGCACATTGTTGGATATGGAAGAATCAGAAAAGATAAAGTGTGCATAGAAAAGGTCGCGCTCGTAGAAGGCCTTAAGCACAACCTGCTCTCCATATAACAATTATGCGATAAAGGTTTGGAGTGCCACTTCACTGCAACGCATTGTTATATCAAATATGGCATATCCGGACTAACTTTGCTTACAGGGACTCGTAAGACTAATGTTTACATTATTGATCTTACTGCTGTAAATTCTATCACTAATCTCTGTTTTGTAGCAAAAAACGTTAGTGAAAGCAGCTGGCTATGGCATAAGCGCTTAAGTCATTTAAACTTCAAATATTTGGCAAAGCTAGGAAGGGAAAATCTTGTCAAAGGACTTCCCAAAGTAGCTGACCATTATGATAGGAAATGCGCAGCATGCCAGCTCGGTAAACAACCTAAGCAGTCTTTCTCCAGCAAGATTGCTTCCTCAACTTCCAAATGTTTACAACTGCTTCACATGGACCTGTTTGGACCTATCACCACCGCAAGCATTGGAGTAAACAAGTATACCTTAGTCGTGGTGGATGACTACTCAAGATACACATGGGTCGAAATGATGATATCCAAAGACGACTGCTATGATATCTTGACTGCTCTATTTCGAAGGCTCCAAACTTAAAAGGAAGATGACATCATGAGCGTTAGATCAGACAATGGAACTGAATTCAAGAATAACGGTGTTGCTCAATGCTGCGATGACCATGGAATTGATCACAATTTTTCTGCTGCTGGAGTTCCTCAACAAAATGGTGTTGTGGAAAGGAAGAATCGCACGTTGATTGAGGCTGGAAAAACAATGATAGCAGAAGCAAAGCTTCCAAAGTATTTCTGAGGAGAAGCTGTTAACACTGCTTGCTTTACTCAGAATAGATCCCTCATCAACAAAGCCTACAACAAAACTCCATATGAGCTATAGGGAGGAAGAGCGCCCAACATTGTTTTCTTTAAGATTTTTGGCTGCAAATTCTATATCATCTACAATGGCAAAGATCATAGAGGTAAATTTGACGCCAAAGCAGATGAAGGTATTTTTGTCGGGTATGCCAAACATTCTAAAGCCTTTCATGTTTTTAATAGAACTACTCTAGTTATTGTAGAATCTGTACATGTTACTTTTGATGAGAATTCTCTTCTTGAGCCACATATAGCTCCAAATGATTCTGATGATTCTGCTGAGAATGATGAGACAGGAACGCAGCCTCAAACTGCACCTGCGCAGAATGATAACCAAAATCAAAATCAGAATCAAGCAAGTCCATCTCATGCACATACACCAGATGCTGCGCCAGAAGTCACAACTCCTGATGCGCAAATACCTCCTCCTGCGCATGATGTTTCTCTACTTCAGCAAATCACTTTTGATGACCTTGATGCTGGAGTAAATGAAGTACCCATTGAAGATCTTCGTATTCCTACCACTCAACCTAACTTACCTCCCGAGGTCCGTGAAGTTAGAGATCATCCAACTACAAACATCATTGGTGATCTCAATGTAGGGGTTTGTACTAGGAGAGCATCAAACTTTGATGATAAGTATCACTCTTTTATCTCCCAAATCGAACCAAAGAAGATTGATGAAGCGCTCCAAGATTCAAGCTGGGTTACTACTATGCAAGAAGAGCTTAACCAATTTGAGCGCTGCAAGGTTTGGGCTTTGGTACCCAGACCTCATGACCAAGGAGTCATTGGTACGAAATGGGTATTCAGAAACAAGATGGATGAGAATGGAAGCATCACCAGAAATAAAGCAAGGTTAGTTGCGTAAGGCTATAGGCAAGAGGAAGGAATCGACTATGATGAAACATTCGCGCCTGTAGCAAGACTCGAAGCTATCAGAATTTTCTTAGCTTATGCTTCTCACAAGAAATTCAAGCTTTATCAAATGGATGTGAAAAGCGCATTTCTCAATGGTGAACTCCAAGAGACAGTCTACATTGCACAACCTCCAGGATTTGAAGATAGCAGATTTCCAAATCACGTCTTCAAACTTCAGAAAGCTTTGTATGGACTTAAGCAAGCTCCAAGAGCATGGTACGATACTCTATCAAAATTCCTGGTAGAAAAAGGCTTCAAGCGCGGTAAAATCGATACAACTCTTTTTATTGCTAAGTATAATGATCACTATTTACTTTTTCAAATTTATGTCGATGATATTATATTTGGTTCTAATAATGAGTTACTTTGTAAGCGCTTTGAGAATCTCATGAAAAACAAATTTGAAATGAGCATGATGGGTGAACTCACATTCTTCCTCGGACTTGAATGATGGCATCTTCATAAATCAAGCCAAATACACAAGAGACTTGATCAAGAAATTTGGACTTGAGAATTCTAAAGCATACGACACTCCAATGGCCACGGGCAATAAGCTTGACAAAGACTTAAAAGGTAAGAAAGTTGATCAAACTTTATATCGAGGTATGATTGGCTCTCTCCTTTATCTTACTGCAAGTAGGCCAGATATTATGTTTAGTGTTTGTGTTTGTGCGCGCTATCAAGCGGACCCTAGAGAAGCGTACTTAACTGCTGTTAAACGCATTATTCGTTATCTTTCTGGAACTGTTAACCTTGGACTTTGGTACACCAAAGATTCAAATTTCGATTTGCTAGGTTATTCAGATGCAGACTACGCAGCATGCACAATTAACAGGAAGAGCACAAGTGGGATCTGTCATTTCCTTGGAAATCGACTTGTTGCGTGGGCAAGCAAGAAGCAAGTTGCTGTGTCCATCTCCACTACAGAAGCTGAATACATTGCTGCTGGAAGCTGCTGCTGCCAAATCCTATGGATGAAGCAACAATTAGTGGACTAAGGAATTCATGAAGGAAATTGCCCAATTTTCTGCGATAATATGTCCACCATAGCAGTCTCCAACAATCCTGTCATGCATTCAAAGACAAAGCACATTGATATCAAATATCATTTTCTCAAGGACCACGTGGAAAAAGGGAACATTCATTTAGAGCACGTGGGCACCGACAATCAAATTGCTGATATCCTCACAAAGGCTCTTGACGCAAAGAGATTTGTTTTCTTGAGAGGAGAAATGGGTATGCTTGAACTCAGCTAACTTGTCCATATGATTTGTTATTACTAAAAATATTGTGTTTGCTTGACAAGTATTCAAAGGTTAAGTTTCATGCCCCTGCGCAGCCCCTGCGCAGTATGTTGATTCGCATGGAACAATTCAGTTATGAGATTTGAACAATCTCTGTGCTATTTTAAGTGTTGCGCATAATATCACATGCGCACTTCGCGTGTACCGCAGGTGAGTGTTGTATTCATTAGATTTTGCACATAGGTCATTGACTGAAAAGTCAACGCTTAGTCACAAGGGTACTTGTGTAATTAAAATTTTCCCGCGCCTTTAATTTTTTGAATTTTCTTAGGAAATTACTATTTTACCCCTGCGCATGTCTCATTGTCATTTAATGCAAATTGCGATTGATGACAGCGCTTTTTCTAATGTCTGCTTCCCATTTAATGTGGGAAGTGATGCGACAGCTGTCAGCTCCTTTTGCTGACACACGCGCGCGCAAAGACTGCGCACACGCGTCCCTCGTTTGGCCACGTCACCCTGCTAACGTGCGCCCATCCTTTCACTGACTCATAATTTATGAGGAAGGTGACTCGATAGTGACCTGCTTAGAAACTCACACTCACGCGGGCGCTAGACCTGCACACGCGCGCATCCGGTTGGGCCACGTCATCACAGCACGTGTCCCACTCCGCTTTTCACCAAACCGCTTGCTGACGTCATGCACTCAATTTTCCCTTTTTGGTATAAAACCCGTCTGTAACCTCCTCTTTCTCTCTCTTCTGCACTCTAGCTTTCTTTAAACCTCCATTTTCTCTCTATTCTCACCAACTTCCAATCATTTCCTCTTTCTATCTCTTTGACTTCCTTCAATTTTCTGCAAAACTTCTCTCTTTCTTCCTCTTTCGTGAAACCTCTTTCTCTATAACAATGGCTCCAAAGAAGACTTCAAAGAAAATGCCCGAAATCATTCTTTCCTCTTTTTCTGAGAAAGCTTCTTCATCCTCTCATTCTGGGTCTGAAGAAGAAGAACAAGTTCCCAAGAAAGTGGTCGAAGATATGGTATGATTTCTTAAACTTTCTCTCTTGCTTTTACGCTTTCCACCATTGTTAGGGTTTAAAGATTTAAAAGCTTCCCTTTGTGATTGTGTGCTTATTTGTTGATTATTTTTGAAATCGATTGTTGTGTTGTGTTCGGTTTTCCCTTATCTACTCTTTCATGTACTTTGTTTCATGATCAATACACTATTTAAGTGATTTCTGCAACAATTTTTGTCCAAAAGCCTCCGTGCAGATGAACGGTTTTTCACGTTTTCTGGGTTCGTTTTGTTGTTGTTGACTTTTGTGTTTACATGGTTGACTTCGTCTCTCTCATGCGGTCATTTTGACATATTTTTTGTTCAATTTGGACAACTTTTGATTTTTCATGTTCTTGATGTTCTTCGTGTTCATGGACAGTATTTTCTTGTTCATCAAATTCTTATCTCTCTCTTATGCTTTGCCTCGCATAAAATTTTTCTAAGTGTTTGTGTTTTGCGCATGATTGCTTGCTTTTGCGCATTACTTTTACGATATTTTCTGAAGTATGGAGTTACTGTGCATAGGTATTTCTGCGCTATATGCGCATGCGCAAAGCTCCATGCGTAATATAACTTGTCTAATTCATATATTTGTGTTGCGCAGAATCCCTTCTACTTTATTTGCGGCTGGGAAGTGAATCCACAAGATCTTAACCAAGACGATGTTGGGCGCAGGTTGATCAGACATCTGCGCACTTCTGGAATCCTTCCTCTGTTCATTCTGGATCAGCCCTTCTACGTGCTGTCTCTCGTTGATGAGTTCTTTGAGACTGCGTGCATCATTCTTGCAAAGTACAAGGGTAAGAGCACAGAGATCATTATGGATGATGTGCAAAACTGCGAAATCTTAGTGCACCCCAATCACATCAGCAGACTTTGCGAGTTCGATGTGGGTGATGCGCCTGGTACTTTGATACTGCGCGGTAAGACAGACTTGCGATGAAGTTAGTCAACGAGCCCACACTTGTCAAGCAATGGTCTGTGCATGATCGCAAAGAGTTCGGTGAGGTGATGTATCACCTATGCACCTTGATTGGCGATTCCCTAAATTGCAAGAATGGCAATAAAGGGAAGTTTATTTCTAAGCAGTGGGAATACTGCGCAGCCATCTACTTAAAGGAAAAGCTGGATTGTCCCCAGATCATCTGGAATGAGATAACCAAGGCAATGACCAGCTATGATACGCGCCTCAACGCGTCCAAGCCTAAGTACAGGACGCACTGCTGCCTGCTTTCCAGGCTCCTGCTCCAATACAAGGACTTAGCTGATTTTGTTAGGAAGAAGCCCGTTCTGAAACAGTAATGCGCTTCAAAGTTCTACTCTTGAGCGCAAATCCATTTGCCGCGCGATGAAATTGGCGATGCTGATTACTATCGCATCTGGAAGTCCGATGATGATCCCAACAGGGAACCTTGGTTAGGAAAGTTACCCAAGGAAGGCAAAACCAAGAAGGGCATAGAAGGCCCTAGTGCTGCGCAGGAAACGGCTGATGAAGCCTCCAGGCGCAAGGGAAAGGGCATTGTTGAGCCCAAGTCCAAGAAGCACAAGGATTATCCCAACGTTCAATCTACCGCAGGCATCAAAATATTTGAGCCTGCCCCTGCTGCTCAAAGACCCCCCTCCAAGAAACGCAAGGCTAATGCGCATGCGCCTTCTCCAAAGAAGACCAAATCTGCCAAGGGTGCCTTCCATCGCATCCCTACTACTGCACATGACACTGAGTCACGCATGGATCGCACTGGTGATTCAGAAGATACTGATGTTCAGGGGGAGCCTAGACCCAAGGCCACTGCTGCGCAGGATCCTCCTGCTGCGCCAGCACCTGCTGCTGATGATGCTCCTATCTCTACTCCTCGTCGCAAGAAGAAGGTGTGCAGCAGCGCTAAGGGCACCAAGAAGCGCCATACTCCATCTCCTCCTTCCTCTCTAAGAGAACCAACTTCCAGCGCTTTTCAACGCGTTAATATCCCTATTGGCAATGCGCGCAGGGTTACTTCTGTTCTGGATGAAGGCATGGACATTGAGCCTAAGGCTGAGAAGGATGATGATGATGAAGTTGATCAGACTATCAATGATGATGGCGCAGTCCCTCCTGAGACTACTCCTGCTGCGCCCATTGATGAGCCTACACCTGCTGCGGAGATTTCTCCTGCTGAGATCCCTACTGCTGATCCTATTCCTGAAGATTCTGTCAAGGATGGTGCCACTGCCTCTGAGAGCAGTGAACATTCTTCGGCTCGGTGATCTCCTGCGCATAGGTCTCCCTGTGCGCATCGATCTCCTCCACTTGATCCCATCTCAACCACTTCTCCTCCCAAGACAACAGAGCAACCGCCTCCTGCTACCTCAATAATCCCTGCGGTCTCCACCTTTTCTCTCTCTTCGTTAAATGAGCTGCGCCAAATCCTTCACGCCTTGAACACGATTCAAGTAAATTAAGTGGCTGCGCAGTCTCAAATGGCCCAACTTATTACTGCGCAGACAGTAATCCAAGAGCAGCTTAATGCGCAGCGAATGGAGATTGCTGCCATTAAGGGGGAGAGTGCTACAAAGGCAAGTACCTCCACCGGCCCTTCTGCGCAGCGTGTTCCTGATGACTTAGATAATATGGTCCTGGACTCACTGAAGTCAATAGCTGGGATGCTTGAAAATGTGTGCACCTATGAAGCTATTGATGATGGGTTCAAGGAGATTCTGAGGAAGCTGCGCAAGAATTTATCAGATGGTTTATATGAGGGGTTTGCCAGTTTGGAAGCACAGATGTTAGAAAATATTGCGCAAGGTAGACCTGCACAAGCTAGTACGCTCAACATGGAAATTGTCAGGGAGTGCATAACTCAAGCGACGACTGACTTTGCTGATGGGTTCAACGCAAGGATGGATCAAGCAATGTTTGACATTCAAGCCAGCGTGAACACCCAGCGCCTACACACTGACCAAAGACTTGAAGCTACGCAGGCCACCATCATCGACACCATCACTGTTGCTGAGCAGTCATACTTCAACCAGATGATTGGGCATCAGATGGCCTACGCAGCAAACTTCCGAGAACTGCAAGAAGACAACAGGGATGTGCGCAGAGGAATAACAACTTATGTTGGAGAAGCAGTGGCTTTCCAAGAAAGATTTTAAGCGCTGAAGGTTGAGCTTATGAATAAGTTTAACAGCCTGCAGAATGAGCTGCGCGAAGCCCTGCACCGGATCAACAGAGAATAGGTTCTATACAATTTTTTTGTTTTTGCGTAAGGTATTCCTTTTTGTGCGCATTTTGTTTTTCTTATTCAAACTTGTAATCCACAACTATTATCATTCCAAGTTTTAATGAGAAAAATCGCATCATTAGTTTCAAAACCTTGTTCAATTCAAACTTTTCGTTTGTGGAACAATGAATGCTTTATTCCACCTCATGCGCATATTATTACCTGCTCATATTTTCTACGCATGATGTTTAAACATTCAGTTTAAATGCATACCTAAACTAAAATTCATATCATTTGTATGCGCTGCATGATATTTTTGTCTTTCCCTTTTTGTAAGTTAATATTTTGGATAGACTAGAAATTTATAGCATTGGCTAGTGTGTGTCTTGACTTGAGGCATGATTTACCATTTTTATGGACATGTTATTATCAAGTACAATGAATTGCCTTTGTTATAGTAGGTAATGGCATCAATCATTTAGGGGGAGATTGTTAGGTATGCTTATCTCTTAACCCTCCTATTTATGTTAGAATTGATTGATACCATCACCTATTAGTATTTTATGGACTTTAGGACCCTATGTAAGAAGTTTTATAACTTTAATTTTTAGCTTAGTCCATTTTATAGTATAGGCTTAGAATATAGTACTTGGAGCAAAAAGGAATGAAGAACTAAGCAAGACTTCAGTCTCTGCGCAGGATTTCTCTGCGCATGACATTACTGCGCAACCTTTCAACCTTGCTCAGTTTTCGATGCATTCAAATCACCTAACTTGGAAAACGCTCAGAAGATGTACGCTTAGTTGTGCATAAACGATAAACTTGCACACTCAGCATATCCAACGGTGGAGATGCGCTCAAGTGAAATATTTCAAATGAAGACAGCTGTCAACCTTCTAGAAGAAGCTTTTGAATTTAGTCTTCATGCTTTGACTCCAACGGCTCAAGGACTCCTGTGCACCAATCATATTGTGCCAGCTCATCATCCTTGATCAGAGTTCCAAACGGCTATAAAGGACACCTGCGCACCAATCATATTGTGCCAGCTCATTGTCCTTGCTCAGAGCACCAACTGCTACCTTTAAGCTCTCAGCTATAAATAGCCTGCTCATCTTCATTTCCAAGTTTCTAGAGTTTGTGCTTACTAAGTATCATTGAAGTTCAGAAGATTGCTGCTTAATATTCCTAGATTCAAGAACAGCCTTCAAACATTCATACCTTCAAACTCCTGCCCAGATCCTAAGCCTTATATCACCAGAATTCTTCGTGCTCTTCATCTCATAGATTCATAGAGCCCAGAATTTCTGACACACACACACCTCTTGAAGCTTCGATCATATAGATCTTACTTCTTGAGAAACACCGGTTTAGTCTAGGATTTGCTCTTCATAGAATAGATTTTGATTTGAGTTTTGATTCTTTGTAATCTTGTAAAATCTCCTCTCATCAATATAAATCTCATTAGAAATCCAAGACTAACCATCTTGGTAGAGGACGTAGATCTTTCTTCGATCGAACCTCTCCAAATAGCTTGTTCGTTATTCTTACTGCTTACTTCCTACTTATCATATTTCTTAATAGCTGCTTTGTTTGATCTTATCAGATTGCTATTTGCTGCTGTGTTTTGTTATTACTTATTGCCTTAGAATTATTTTAACCAACTCTTTAGCAAAAACTTAGCGCGTGCGTTTTTTACCTTCTACGCAGTATACCCTGCGCAGTTGCTGCTTAAATTTTCGCTGTGCATTTCACACTCTCTCTGCGCGCTATACTTAGCTTATTTGAGAACTGTGCGCATAAGCCATTGATTTGCAAAAGGGTTTGAAAAGAATATAAAAACGCTATTCACCCCCCCCCTCTAGCATTTTTCATACCCTTGTTGCCCCTTTGGGACCAACAGTTATCCCCAAGAAGTTGATGTCTCGTTTCTTTCTTCCATCTTCCCCCTGTGAATGTTTTCTTTGTACAGGACCGTATCCCTAGCAAAAGATGATGTCTCGTTTCTACTACCAGAGCACGAACTACGACTGGCTTGATTCCCCTTAGGATACGTAGGTAGCCTGATAAAGGTTCAGCCGCTCGACCAATCTGGTCACCTTATTTCTTTCTCTCCCTCGATTTGGAACTCATGTTTCAGATCGGTTCTTTTCTTAATCGATGACCCTCCATGCCTTGCAAGAAGCGTCGCCAAGGGGCTACTATTAGTACCCGGCCTAAAAATGAGTTGTTAGGCATTCTAGAACTTAGAAGGACCTCACAGGTATTTACAAGATGCGCAGGACTTATCCAGAATTTCCCGAAAAGCCCAGAAAAGAAGATATTGACGACCTGATCAGATTAGCCACAAAGATAGACATTATCTAGGGTTTCTCCAAAGTCCAGATTGATCAGAACCTTAGGAACCACGCTAATCTAGAAGATCGGCCAGGCGGCCACTTCTTCCCAGCCGGGCGGCCACTTCTTCCCAGCCGGGCGGCCACTTCTTCCGGGTCAGAATCCCTATAAATAGGTAACCTCAGTTCATAATTAAGATACACAATTCTCTCCCCCGAGTTCTAGAGTCTAAACTGAAGACGGAACTCTCTCTCCAAGCCTTTCTAGCAATCCCGAAGGTCCGGCGAATCCTCGTTCAAGATTCGGCTTCGTTCTTGTCAAGATTGGTGAGGTTTTCTATGTTTTACTAGTATAGATCTGATTTATACATGTTTTCATTATGTTTATACATTCATATTCATATGATTCATATTGTGTTCTTCATATTCTTACTAGGATTCATATTATATGCCATATTTTAGGTGTCGATCTTCATGTTTATGTGTTATTTCATACATGTTCATGATGTTCTTATTACTATGTTAGATTTAACAAGCTAGATCTATAATTGTAATCCCCATATATATGCATAGCCGATGATGATTAACGATATCTAGGAACTACTTCTAAACCCTGAACTGTAGGTAAATATTCCCATGATCATTAGCTCCCCTAAGATGAATAATCATTATTCTAGGATGTGATCATATTGTATGATTCTTTCTCCTCCCCTTTCATTATGCATGATCCCTATTCTTCTATCTATTCTTAATTCATCAATGAACTACGCTGACCTGAGCTTCTCACGTTGAGAAGAACGTAGGCAATCCTCAGATTCGGTCTCAATCACTAACACAAACACATATTGATCATTATGATAGAAAGACCGATTCGTCGGGCAATAAGAGTGATCACCTTAATATTTTTCTCTTATTGTAATTTGACCCCTGAACCCTATTATTCTCATAAATGGTTTTCTCAATGTTTTAACTACAAATAAAACAACGTGGTGACTCTCAATTTCAAATCGGACGTATTCACACTATCCAAGTGCATCCATTGTATCTATAATCTGGACCCTTGATTTTGTATTTAATCAAACGGTTATGCTTGGTTTTCACGGTTCTCATTTTAAATAATTCTCATTGGAGCGCGATATATATATATATATATATATATATATATATATATATATATATATATATATATGGTCCGGTTCTCTTACAGACTATTGCGTACGGATTGTGGATTAAATAAACGGCACGTTTCCTTTTTCCTTTAGCTAAACGGAAACTCCTTCCAGCGGGATATGTTCCTCCGTTCCTCTCCCCTCTTCCTCTTCTTTCTTCAATTTTGATTCTCTCTCATTAACGACAAAGTTAGGGTTTTAAAATTTCATTCTACCCACCGCAAAGTGAAATTGAAATTATTACGAAATTGGGTTTTTTTTCTCCCATAAGCACTTCAAACTAATATATGATTTTTCTTTCGATCATGGTGGTGATTTTTCGATCATGGTGGTGGTAGCTTTGATCTAAGCATCTGAGTTTTCAATAATGGTGATTGTACCTTTGATGCAAACATCTGAGTGACGAAATTACTCTCAATTAAGTTGACGAAATTGGGGCTCCTCCTCTTATAAACTTAAACTTGATGTTTGAGTTTGAAATTGTCATTCTTCAATTTTTATGAACCTTAAGAATGGAAAGTAATGTTTTGATATAAGTATCTTGAGCATCGTTAAATGGGTTTTTGATATTTTGGTTTGAAACCAAGAAAGGAGAAAGGATGCATCCATGATTGGCATGGCTCAATGTGAACTGCATACCTGAGCAAGAATTGATTCACTTTGCTTTTTTTTTTTTTTTTTTTGAAAGAACTTTGCTGCTTGTTGAAGGAAACAAATATGAAGAATGAAGGTGAAAAACGAAGAGGAAAAAAGGATTTTACAGGGTAGACGAAATAGCGTTTGTTTGTTTTAGAAGAGAAGAAATAAACGGCGTTTTTTTTTCCAAAGTGCGTACGCACACATCCGTTAAGAAATATTCTCTCTCTCTCTCTCTCTCTTTTATATATATATATATATATATATATATATACTCCCTCCGTCCTAGCACAAGTAGGACTTATTTCCCTTTTAGACCGTCCCATAACAATTGAGACTGCCCAAAATGGCAATGTTGTAATATATTTATATTCAACCAACCCCACCATTTAACCCCACTAATTCTCTTTCTTCATTTTCCACCACTCATTTTCTTCAACCAACACTACTATTTAACCCACTCATTCTCTATCTTTATTTTTCACCACACATTCACTACTTTCTCTTAATTATTGTGCTCACTCCTCTAGTCCTACTTGTGCTGGGACGGAGGGAGTATATATTTATACACACATGAGATAAAACAACACACTGGTCGTGTTTAAAATTATAATCATTTGCAAAATTAAAGAAATCATACACATTGGTTGAATTGGTCATGCTATACATCATCAAAAGATATCATCAATAAAAGTGTATTTTAATCAAATTAATTGGTTTCAAAAAAATAATAAAAAAATTAATCAAATTAATTAATGGATGTCAAAAGTATGTGAATATAATTATATAACAAGATTATGTGGGGTACGCGAATAAACACGAGGTTACATATATAAATTAATTTTATTGGGACCACGCATATAAATTAATTAATATATTAATATATGTGGTTATTAAAACTTATGGTATCTATTTAAGTTTAAGTTAGATTTAAGGGTAATTTTATCATGGACAAAATGTGTAGGGATCAGATTGTATTTATATAAGTGATGAGGGGACAATTATATAAAATTTAAAACTCAATAACCATCCATATATTTTTACACTGTTATAAATAAATGGGCCATTCTGTAATCGAACAAATCTTTTCTTAAACTCTCATATCCCTTCATGGAAAGCAAACAATAAGAAAAGTAACATATCAATTGGAACGTCTTTCATGTTCAATCTATCTCCGCCCAATTGTCTTCTGCCATAGATTCGGGTACGCTCCGCTCTAACTTGTTTTACTCACTGAATTGATTTGGAGTCGTAAACACCAACCGCTATGGCCACAAGTAGAAGAGATTAAATTTTATGATTCCATTTATTTTTCGTATCATCATTTCATTAATGAAATTTAACGTTATCTAACTGAGTTATACTTATAACAAATACCAAAAAGTACATATATGTTGTCATTTTATAGTACATTACTTCCGGTATGATAGACGATATTATACGCTGCGTATAGCGATAACTATTTGGGCATATGGCATATTGGTGCCTTAAGTTTCACATAAGTTCTAATGTGACTTCAAAAGGACCGATTTTGCAATTTTATTTCTAATGTTCACATTTTATGATAATATGCGACATTTTTGGATGAATATTAACAAAATGGACGAAAACCGTAACGACCATATTTGAAATTTACATTGTCCTCCTTGAAATTCGAAAATAATTCATTTGTTAGTATTCTATTTCAATATATTTACACAACAGACATTCACTACCGCTTCAACCGCCACCAAACTGCACCCCCATCAACATGGACCTAACTAAACACCATTTTCATTCTTTAACTAAACACCCAAATAACAATCACATACCAAATCAAAAACCAACATTAAAAAAATAAAACAAATATGGGTTCTTCAAATTAGGTGTTGCCATAGTGTTCCAATTTTATAAAATTGCGGCCTCACAACCTAATTTCTTGAATTAGAAATCTAAAATTCCATTTGCATCCCAAATTTAGAAGAAAACTTCAAATATGCAGAAAATTCGAGTTAGAGAAAAAACAATTTTTAGTTTATGGCGATTTTGAGTTTATGGGAGAGGGAGAAGTGTCGAGATTTCCCCAAGGGGGAAATAGGGTGGGTTATTAAGGTGAGTCAGGGTGGGGGTGGATGTAAAAGGGAATTGGGAAAGAGGCGACAAGAGAAGGGAAGTGAGAGGGAGGCGATCAGAAGAGTGAGAAAGAGAAGTTCCAAATTTGAAGCTTACGATTGTTGTTGGAGCTTTCACCATTGTTGCTAGAGGTGGTGAGGATGTGAGTGAAGAGAGCAAGTGTAGGGGGAGTGGTAGGGATGAAGTGGGAGGGTGGATGGATGACTACTTTTCAGTTAACACATGATAATAATTGTGGTATTGAACAAACAACAAGAAAATCGTTAAAAATAGTTTGGAAATGGAGAATATTATATAGATTTTTTGCTTTAATTTTTTAATAATCTGATTGAAATAATTTAAGAAATTGAAATAATAGGATATACTAACGATTGATTGAGAAAGACACACCATAACAAATATTGTAGTTCTTATAAAATGATGAATATATTATTAATAAATAACATGCTATTGAAATTAAAATAAAAAAAATATTAATAAACTTATAAAATCGTACATCACACTTGCGTAAATCTAGTTTCTATATTTATTTCATCACTGGGTATACGTGAACATGGGTGCGTGAAAATTAAGAGAAAAACTTGTTTTACACTCATTTTAGTGTAAAACCTATTTTCATCACTTAATGTAAAACATAATCTTTTAATATAAACATGTTTTACATATCTTTTAGTGTAAAACAAGTTTTTCATAAAACTGACTCCATGAGTACATTTAAGAATATTTTATTATTAAGGGTAAAATGGTGGGTATGTTTTTATAAGATTGGGTGTGAATAACGCCTCGTTTGGTATTACCAGTAGGGTAGGCAGAAGTCTTGACCGGTGTTTACAGAATCCAAGCAAACTAGCAAAGTGTTATTTCCCCTTTCAAAATTTCCCCTTTCTTGATTAACAACTTCTGGGGTTTCTGAAATCACCAATTCGGAATTTAAATTGATTCAATTCTAGGGTTTTCAACCCAACAAGGTAGTGAAAATTTGAAATCTTTGGATAGGAAAAAGTATGGGAAATGACGCTCAACAAGACCTCATAGGATCCTATTTTCTTGAATTATGGAGATTGAAGTCGAAGGAAGCTATGATGGCGACTGATATGGAGGAAGACAACAAGAAAGAAGAAGAAGAGAAAGCCCCGACGGAGCTGGACACGTTTAACAGCTCCGGCGGATTCGCGATAATATTGCCGGATAAGCTGTCGGTTCAGTACCCGACGGCGAACTTGCACGGCCACGACGTCGGCGTTGTGAAGGCCAATCGACCTGCGCCGGTGAAGCGCTTAGTTTACTACTTCGAGATTTATGTCAAGAACGCTGGTGCTAAAGGTCAGATTGCTATTGGGTTCACCACCGAGGGTTTCAAGATGCGGCGGCAACCTGGGTGAGTATGCACTAGCCACTACCCGATACATACACATACACGCACTAAAGATGTCCATTTTAGTGAACTGATTTATGTCCCTTTAACAGTTTATAGCCATTATTTATTTTGATTGATTTGTTCATACTTTTCTTGATGGTCCTGTATGGCGAGGATCCATATTCAAATTGAAAAGAAATGTGAGTAACTTAAAAACCCCAATCTAGACGAAAAGGATACTCCATAATATAGTAGCTTGATTTAATGAACATAATGGGCGCGTAACTGAAAAGAAAGTGAGTAATTTAAAACCCGAATCGGAAAGGAAAGATATTTGAGTACTCATTTGTATAGTAGCATGATTGAATGAAAAAGATTGGCTGCCAACTCCCGGTTACATTCTGAGTTTTTTAATGATGCTTTTATGAGTTTAAATATATTTTCTTTGTGTTATCTGCTATTAGGGCTTATCGTCTCACGAATCTTTTCATTAAGAACTCCGTCTCGATTTCTACCACAAATCTGTCTTGGCATTTTCATTTCAGCCGCACTCATCTATTTATTTTGAATAAAAGAAGAAGATATATGAGAACGGAGAAAAGCTATAACATGTAGAGGACAAGATGTCCTCTTAAAACAAGAACTAAGAGAGAAAAAAAAAGAATACAAAGTAGTCTGAACAATCTATGACATCCAAACTTATGGTAAGGTTCTCCCCGATCTCTACTCAAGTTAGTCATTGATAGTTCTTGAAAATTTCCCTAGCGGACCCCCACAAAGAAGCAAGGTATACACTCCTCACTTGAGAAGTAGATAAGATAATTTTCTATTCTAAAAAATCTTAGCATCCCATTCCATCCATATGCATCACAACGTTGTGAAAACCCCACACTTCAGCAATCTGCTAGTCCAACTTTCTTCCAATATACTCCCTCCGTCTCAAGTTTGTGTGAACCAAAAAATTGGGCACACAAATTAAGGAAAAGTAGGAGAGATAACTAGTAGAAAGAGGTGTTTGTGACTATGAAAAATCAAATAGGAAAGATAATGAGTGAGAGGAATAGTAAGTTGATTGGTGTTGTGCGTGTAAAAGTAAAGTAGGAGAGAGAATGATGGGAGGAATAGTAAAGATTCTTTGCTATTTTGGGCCGTTCACACTAACCTGAGACGGACGAAAAAGGAAATAAGTTCACACTAACTTGAAACGGAGGGAGTAGAAAACAGCTCACTCCAAAGTCTCTTAGCCTACTGAACAATACAAGAAGAGATGATTATGTAATACCCTATCTTGCACCAGCTAGGTATTGGAATTGGGTGTGCTATTTAAGTGGCTACACATTACCTCTGGGCCCAACATCATCCATGGACTTTTGAGTGGGCTTGTGGTAAGCCAAGTGGACCAAGATATTTGTGTTTAGGAGGCCATTGTATGGTGCTTATATAGCGGACCGGGTTATCGGGCTCCATTCATTACAAATTTATCGAGCGGAACACCGGTCGTGAGGTTTGTGAGCTCGCTCGGGGTACGTTTCTAGCGGAACTATTGGGCCTTCCCAGGGACGACAAGGATTTAAGGGTGTTTGTAATACCCCATCCCTCGTCGGCTAGGTGTGGTAACTTAGTGGGCTATTTAAGTAGCTATACATTACCTCTGGGCACCAATATCAGCTATGTATATGTAGGTGAGCCTTTGGTAAGCCAAGTGTACCCAAGATGTTTGTGTTTAGTGGGCCAGTGGAGGAGCCACCAATCTATTTGTGACTAAGACAATCTTGCCATTGGATAATGATATGTTAAGTGAAAACTCATAGTGAAACTCTGTAATCTGTTGGATTTTGTATAAATCTTTGTGAACCCCAATAATAAAAAATCATCCAACGGATTACAGAGTTTCATTATGAGTTTCCACCATGAGTTTTCACTATGTGCATCATTGTCCCTTGCCATTTTGCTTTATCAAAATAAAATTTGTGTTTGGATGAGCTCTTATGCTTCTTCCCCTTAGTCATTTGTCAGTGGGTTTTCTATTATACTCCCTCCGTCCCACATCACTTGAGACTCATTTCCATTTTGGTTCGTCCCACTTCACTTGAGACACCCCAAAATAGCCATCTTTTTATTATTTTATATTCGAACTACCCCACCACTCATTCTCTCTTCATTTTCCACCAATCAATTTATTCAACCAACACTACTATTTACCCCACTCATTCTCTCTCTTCATTTTCTACTACACATTTTCTTTACTTTATTCTTTTTCCTTAGTTATTGTGCCCACCTCTTAGGTCTTAAGTGAGGTGGGAGGGAGTATACTTCAGAGTTGTGAGTTTTGTTTCTATTCCTATTTTTTTTTTTTTTTTTTTTTTTTAATGCGGAGAAACAGTATGCAATGTGGCTAGTGGAGGAGCCACCAAGTTCCATATTCTAGTCCCTGCTGAAACCCTGAGCTACCACTTTATATGCCACTATGTGTGAAGTTCACGAGTACGGTAAAGGCACAACACTATCACTACAACACGTGCTACTAGCATGAACCTGGTCAACAACACTTTCCTCTCCAGCCATGGACACTAGGGGATCCCAAACTTTTTGCAATAGGACAAGCGCTGTTCATCCTTGTGTCGCTCATGGTCTCAA
The DNA here is from genome assembly GCA_026119855.1 of Campanula takesimana. NCBI lineage: Eukaryota > Viridiplantae > Streptophyta > Magnoliopsida > Asterales > Campanulaceae > Campanula > Campanula takesimana. Next base: position 1,202,846 of record JAOWBW010000039.1, on the reverse strand, counting down.
CAAACTTGGAGCCACAAAAGAGCGGAGAAAAAGTTGTTTGTGGGTCCTGCTCTTTAATCTTCACACATGGAGAAAGTGATAGAGCTTGAGGAGGACCTTAATCTTCTAAATGAAGGATGCCAAAGGAAAACAGGGCGCGAACTATGATTTAGGCCATGATAAGTTTCAAAAAGTAGTCACGTTGGACATAGGCCTACTCGTACTTGCATGCCTACATAAATTGGTCTTCTAAGAAACACGATTGGATATCTTTTCATGAATGACTAGTACTATTTCCAATTTTCATCAATGTTTTTTCCCCTCTATTGTAGTTTTTAGAAGTACTTATGTTCATCCATATCTTGTATATACAGAAGATATTACTTACGTGATTTGGTCATTGTATTTTGCATTATAAAGTTCCTCGTCTGGGACATTCAACTCTATAGTCCTTTTCCACAAATTATGATATGAGAACACATGTTTGTTTTCATTATCTCGGTTTGAAGCTGTCTAGGGGCTCTTTTATGTTGGAATCACTGAATGGATTTATGATTAAACTGGTACACATTGGGCGAGCTATTTTGTTGCAATATTTTATTACTCCCTCCGTCCCTACATGAATGTCAAAATTTCATTATAAGGGTCATTCTAAAAATCTCTACTTTTTATACAATTTAGTTGCAGAGATTCATATATATTCTTGTAATTCTCTTTCCGAACATTTAGTTTTGCAAGTATAAAGAGACATGTGATTTTTTTTTTGGTAAAACAACATTTAGGGACAAAGGTTTTTCCAAAAAAGATTCATTTAGGGACAAAAATTTCTTGAAAATGGACATTTATTGAGGGACACTATATATTAGTTCATTACCAATTTGCGAAGTAACGAATGTTGCTTATTGTAGATTACGAAGTATTGGTGTTTGCTTCTTTGCAAGTTGGAGTGGGGAGAAGGGAAAGCATATTTTATTTTTTTATTTTTTTGGCAATTTTTGCTAGTGCTTGTTATAAGTAGGTTTTAACGTACAACAAGTTAGCTGTAAGAACTGCTCACTCGCCCTCTCAGTGAAGATACTTTGAGTAGGAGGGCATGCCTTTTAAGCTCTTATAGTAATGTATGTAGTCTTCTGAATTGGCTGAGAAAATGAAACTAAAATATTGTTGCATGCATCTATTTGTTACGATTGCCCTCTCAGGGAAGATACTTTAAGTAGGAGGGCATGCTTTTTAAGCCTTTTGGTTGACTGTGTTGGCTTCCTGAGATTTTTGTGATCTTTTTTTATTCTGGGCAGCTGGGAAGCAAACAGTTATGGATACCATGGGGATGATGGACTACTTTATCGCGGACAAGGGAAGGGTGAGGCATTTGGCCCAACTTATACGACCGGTGATACAGTTGGCGGTGGTATCAACTATTCCTCGCAAGAATTCTTTTTCACGTGAGTTATTAGCCTGTTTGTTACTGTTGTGAAACACATGACTTAAAATCATAATAATTCTGTTTGTCGATCAGTAAGCACTTGACTGCGGTTTCCTTTTTTTTTTTTTCAGTATGAAAATGTAGTGGTTTGTCTTTATATATATATATATATATATTTGTAATATGGCTCTGTTATTCTTGATGCTAGGAAAAATGGGGCTGTAGTGGGAACAGTGTACAAAGATGTAAAAGGCCCCTTGTATCCAACTGTTGCTGTTCACAGCCAAAATGAGGAGTAAGTGGAGCTTTCTGCCTTAATGATTCCTTTTATAATGCTACTTTTCCATGCTGAATTAGTCACTCTCTGAAGGAGTGTTTACAGTTTTCACAGAAGCCCAAACAAACATGCTCATTGGTTTTTAATTCAGATAAAGGTTGTGTATCTGTTTCTTTTTTTCCTGCTATTATTATCATTTTGAAGCTGAGTGGTTGTTTCTGCCCCATCTCCCTTTCTTTTCCTTCTGATACAATTAGCTTGACATATGATGCTTTATTGCTTAAACTTTTGAAGCTAGAGTTAGCTTTCTCCTACCAGGCTGATTAACATTTTTATAGATCACTTGGATGTAAAAAAATATTATTTCCTCTATGATCACTGTAAAGAGAGATTGATTTTCTTTCAAAGTGCATATATTTCCTGCTTTTACATAGTTGGGAAGCAGTACAGTTTGGATTGTTCTTTGGCTGCACAGTAAATCACTCAGATGTAAAAAGTTACACCCTGTGTCCCGGAATAAATGTCATAGTTGACAAGTCAATATTTTAAGCTTTTAGTTATGTTTTCTTAATTGCCCCAATCTATTCATATGGGTAGACTGTAGAGTGACACCTCCTATGGCATTGCAATGCTTGTGCCTATTAGAATGGGTAGTATAGGAAGATTATCAAACTTCATACCCTATTTTTAGTAAGGTGACATTATTTTGGGACAAACGAAAATGAAAAGTAGGACATTTATTCCGGGACAGAGGGAGTACTATTCACCTAAGAGATCCAAACCCTCCCCCCTCTATTCTCTGAGGAGTGCCTTTGTCACATCTACCAGCATGCACTTAGTGCTTCTAATATTGTGTGCATGTTGCACATACTTCTTCCATTTATTACTTGATGTGTATGGATCAAACACCTGAACTGTAATATTATTATCTTAATCACTGGGTTCTATTATTTGCTCTTGTATATTTCTTTGTGGCAGGGTGAGTGTTAACTTTGGGAAGGAGCCATTCGTCTTTGATCTTAAGGTATGTTGTACTCTTTTGAGTTTTTTTCTTTTTTCCTCTTTCCCTCTGATGATCTCTTTTGTATGTGTGTTAGTTAATCTTGCTTTTTAATATGCTATTGATGAAGATCATGCATTTTTTTACCGTGAAATGTATACTATTTTGATTGTTTCAATAATCACTTAACTTTGTTATAAGTATACTATTTGACTGTAGTCAATAATTGCTTAACTTAAAAAGAAGTACTCTTCTCCGAACTTATCTTTGATAACAACTTTTGCATTTTTAAGAGCAAATGGATGCCTTTTGTCAGATGTCATTCTATTTGAGTCCGGATAATTTTATCTACAATCAAGTTAGTAACTTTCACAATTTATGTAAGCGTGGTTACTTGTTTAACTATCACATAAAATTAGTTTGTTTACTGCTAACCTCATTACTTGTTCACAAGGCATAAACCAAAGTTTTTCCTTGTCTCTTCGTATTACTTGATTGTCCTTATTAATGATCTGTGTTGATGTGCTCCATTAGTACATATGAAACTTCGCCAGCTCCCTCAAGTATTAAACTATATTTTCTTTTAACTACTAAATGAATGATTCATTCTGCGAGAATTCTTCATGTTGCTTTCTAGGTAACTTTGTGTTTGGTATGTCTGATGATGTTCAGAATGGATCCAAGCCCACAGAGGCCTGTCAAGCCCGCCAGACAGGGATCTGTTTGGCTCAGGCCCGTCAGCCCGTGGACCGAGCCAGCACTCGGTCCTTATGGACCCATGGACAGGCCGCTCCATATTTGTGCACAGATTGGGCTTAAGCCACGAGCGCTTGGGTCTGTTTGGCTTGTATCCGTTTTACCCCCCCCCCCCCATTTTAAATAAATAATCTGAAAAAAAAAAAAAAAAGAAGAGAAAAATGAGGAAAGATCTGTAGTATCACCAACACTTGGAGTATCCATTGTGTAGTCTCCATAGATCTGCAACAAGGGTGCCAAAAAAGGCATGAAAATATGTTTTTTTAATAAACAATTGGTCAAAGCCAAGGTTCTAAAAAACGCTAGGCGGTAGCTAGGCGCCGTAGGGGCGCCTAGCGCCTAGGCGGGGCAGAGAATTCAGAAATAACTATAATATCCTAGACGGGACCTAGGCGTTTCATGAACGCCTAGCGCCTAGGCGGGCGTCTTTTAGAATACTGGTCAAAGCCATAGAACCTGTTGACCACCATAGGGTGGGCCGGATGTAGGGTGTACTTGATGTGCCGAGCGCCCGAGCCCGCAGACTCGTGCGTTCGTATCCCGTTGTCCATAGAACCTGTTGACCACCATATGTTATCTTTAAAGTAAAGATAGAAAATGAATTGAATTTTACTCAATTTTGCTCATATTATGAAACTGGACTGATTTTCAATCTCATGTGGACTATTGTTGTATTAGGTTATTGACATTCACAGAGTAGCAAGATTTGTTTATTCTTGACCCGTTCATTCTTGATTTTTGTGTTGTGAGTAGGCATATGAAGCACAGGAAAGAGCAAAGCAAGAGACAACGATAGAAAAAATCTCGGTACCACAGACGGCCAGTTATGGGTATGTCTTACTATTAGAGGCCTAACAAATGTCTGCTTTCATGAAAAAGAAGACTGGAAAATCTCAAAGTGATATTCATTTAAAACTACTCCCTCTGTCCCAAAATGATCTTCACGTTTGACTATTCAAACTTTTTAAAGATATGTGCACTTGCTTCAATAGCCATGTTGTGTTTATGCACATTTAAGCTTAAATTGTAGAAATGAGAACTTCTTTTTGGGACAATGAAAAAATGAGAAGATCATTCCGGGACGGAGGGAGTAATTTCTAATATGAAGTTGTGTACAAGTACACTTTAACTTGGATATCTCTACATCATTGATCTTATTACATTTCTTTACTATCCATACATCAACAATCTTATTAGAGTTTTTCTTATATGTAGGACAAAATGAGCATACTCCCTTCTTTCCATTTTTTTTCATTCCGTGGCTGTTCGTGAAAATTTTAGCAATTATCTTAATGATAAGCTGCTAATTGTGAGAATTATTTCTTGTTGCAATTGCAAGTAAACAAACAACCTTGACGCAGGATATTTCTTTGGGGAATACCTTTATTCTCAACTAAATCTGTCTTTCTTGGTTTCGAAATATTCAAAACAGGCTCAATAACTAGTGGTTATCAATTAGCTTAGCTTGTTACTAGGACGGATGTATTTCAGGTCCATCGCTATTGCTTAATAGAGATGGGTTCCACCATGCTTTGAGAAGCTATATCGACATATCTTATTACTAATATGTATGTTTGTTTCTTATACCTCATCCTATCCTGCTTTTGTCGATATGATAGCGTCTTGATATGTAGCAACTCCATTTGGTACAATAACAACAAGCAATCCATTCACATCAAGGACAGGAAGCTTCGTTTGGAACAACTTGAGTGCATTTTTTCCAAAAAAAGACTGATTTATTGGTTGAGCAACATTCACTTACCCTGGACCTAACTTTTGTGAGAAAGCAATTGGATCCTCTACCATAGTTTGTATTTCTTGTCCAGGGTTACTGGAGGTTCCACAAGTGGAAGTTTTTTGACTCTCAATCCCATATTTTCTTTTATAGAATGCATTCGACAATGTACATTCAGGTTTCAGGTTGACATTTGGCTTGGACCTTTTAGCGTGCTCATAATTGAACCATCTTTAGCAGGAGTGTGTGGTTTAAATTTTTCATGCTTGCACATTTAAATATCAGAAGAATATCTTATGGTATTTTGTGTGTGTCGAACACAATCCTCTAAAATGAACGAGTTTGTAGATAAGTGTATTTTCAAAAATATGATTCATAGCATCTAACAGTGAAAACACACATATCAAAAGACGCGGGGATGGAAAGAACAGTTTATTAACAAAAATTATAAGTAGTCAGGAAACATTAACATTAATAGCACCTTAGTAATCATCTAATGCTATAAAAACTATCTAGCATCAAGTCACGCTATATGAAACAAAAGATACATACCCGAGAGAGGAAAAAAGCGTGAATAATTATGGCCTTGAGAATTCATTCAACTTTGCAACATGTGTAACATGAATAGTTGTTAGCCCATTTCACCATATAAACACCGTATAAAGCAATTCTCCCCAGATTGGACCATCATAAATTTTCATTAACAGAAAATGCACGAATTAAAGGCAAAATCAAGTTTGCAAAAAAAAAAAAAAAAAAAAAATGTATTCCCTAGTAACACAATTAGTGCTTCAGAAACAATGCGGGTATAGAAAGTAATTAAGATTTGGTCACTTAGATGTGATTGAATCTCATTAAGTTTCTAAATGCTTTACACTACACTCACTGTTTCTGAAGCACTAAAGACTGGGTGGTTACTATGGAGTTTTCCTGTTTTCTTTTCTTTTATTTTGTTTGGTTTTGCGAACTTGGTTTTGTCTTTAATTCATGCTTTCCGTTGGTGAAAAATTACAGTGGTTGGAGAGAATTGGTTTATACTAAGGTGCTCGGACTCTTTGGTTGACCTCGCTGGACTCGTGTTGACTACACTAAAATAGGAGTGTCCGACACGGGTACGGCGGGGTAAACCAAAGAGTCCGAGCATCAGAGGGTTTATATGGTGTTGATTTAGTGAATCAAGAGCCATGGGTCAACAACTATTCACTTTAAACTTGTTGCATAGTTGAATGAGCTCTGGTGTATTAATATCTTTTGTTTCATCTAGCATAACTTGATACTAGATTGTATTTTCCAAGATAGCCTTAGAATGATTAATAAGTTCTGTTAATGTTTCCTGACTACTTACAAGTGTTCAGGACATTGTTTTGTTAATAAATACATCTTTTCATCACTGAATATGCTTTTTAATGTTAGGTGGTATGCATTTTATTTTTTGAAAATAATATATCTACGAACACGTTCATGTTTCAGCTGTTACGACACAGAAAATCACTTGAGAGTTACTTGTGATCTTGAATGTGCAAGCATGAAGAACACAAACAATTAGAATTTACTACCATTGGAGATGGTTCCATTAAGAATGTGTTGGTGGCTGTCACTAGAGAAAATTATGAGAACGTGAAAGGTCCAAGCAAAATGGCAACCTTAAGGTACCCCGTGGATTCATTTTATAGATTAAAAACTGGAGACCAGTAAAAAAACTTTGACCTTTAGATCCGCTTATGCACCTCCAATGGAGTCCCCGGACCGAAGGATACAAACTACAGTAGAGGTTCACTTTCTTTCTCGCCAAAGTTAGGTCCAACACAAGTGTGAATGTTGCTCAACCTATTAACTAGTCTTCTTTAGAAAAAGTGCATTCTAGCTGTTCCAGAACTAAGCTTCTTGTCCTTGATGTGAATGGATTGCTCGTTGATATTGTACCAAATGAAGGTGTTACATATCAATTTGACACACTATCATATCGACAAAAGCAGATTAGGATGAAGTACAATGAGCTATCAAATCGACAAAAGCAGGTTACTGGATAATGCATGTCATGTTTCAAGAATGAAAGATGTGACATTGCACATGTTCCAAAGTGGAGGATGTGACTCGTGATGTGTATAAATCCAATTTGAAATGGGTTAATGACAATTTAGACCCTAAAGTGATATACCACCCTCCCAATCGAACCCTGAAGTTTTTTTTTTTTTTTCGCCAGATCAGACCTTGATGTGAAAAATACTTGCCAGTTAAGGCATTTTAACGGTTTTCGTTAAAAAAGTCAGTTATGTAGCATGTGCTTGGCACGTGATGGACGGGTTGGATGAGTTTGAAGTTGATATTTCTTTTAAGGGGCTTAATGAAACTTTCAAACATACTAAGGCTGAAAATCAAAATAATTCTTTTTAAGAGCAATGCTAGGGGCACAAAATCATGCTCACAAAATGAAGTGGCGATATTTTATTGGTTGCATCGATAATGGACCCGCCACACTCTAATTAAAAAAACCAATAAATTCGTTGCACCTAGATTTTGTGAGCATGATTTTGTGACTTTTTTGTGCCCCTAGTATTATTCTATTATTAAATAAAAGGGTTTTTAAAGTTATTTTCAAAATATTACTCCCTCCGTCTCAAAATAGATGTCGTTTTGAGAGTTAATTTTTGTCTCAAAATACATGTCGTTTTACTATTTTCAAGGCTATTTTGTTATCGTATACCAACTCTACCCTTATTAATGATAGTGGACTATCTCTTAAACAGTAATTTAATTGCCTAGGTAATTGCATTACGTTAGGGGTATATAAGACTTTTTCACATACATTAATTATATTTCTTAATATGTGTAAAGTGGTTGAAACGACATCTATTTTGAGACGGAGGGAGTAAAAAATAAAAAATAAAGTTAAATAAATTTTCTTTTATAAACATAATAAATCTTTTTTAGATTTACGAAAAACAAATTCATTAAATAATATGCAACATTTTATAATTTGATATAGAAAATAAAAATAATTAAAACATTCCTTTTTGGGACAAAATCTTGACGAGCAGGAAAGGACAACTGCGGTGAACAAGAATGGCGGACAACAAACGGAGGGGAGAGCGGAGAGGGAACAGAGAGGCGATGAAGGCTTAGAAGAAAAGACAACCATACCCATGACTGCTTTTCAACTTCTTATTCAAGTACACTGCCTTGAAGCCTTTAATCCTATTCCCCCCCCCCCCCCAGCTTCACTTGCTTAATAATGTAGCCTCTTCCTCCCTCTTTCCAGCCTCTTCCTCCCTCTTTCCTTCTTATTCACACATAAACACACCCACTAAATAATCTACAGAGTGTTTTGCTTCAATTCTAATGTTGTTCATCAAATTTTTGGAGATTATTAATGAACTGCGAATTTCATGGAGTTGCAGGAATATATAAATCAAAAAGGAAAACCTCTAAATTGAATTTGTGAAATTGATTCAGGTTCCTTCGTCATCATCAATGATGTCGGAATTGCTCCGGAAGGGAGCTTAATCTCTGATATATCGGACCCATTTGTATCGAAAAGAAGAGTGGCGGCTTGGGGGAGAGACTGAAAATTACCAGATTTAGGGATCGAGGCGATGGGTGAGAATGGAGATGTGTGTTGAAGGAACGGGGGAGGCGAGGAACAAACTGGCGGCTGGAGATGGTGAGGAAGTTGTGGGCGGCTGTGGATGGTGAAATGGTGCCGGCGACAAGGAGGAAAGGTTAGAAGACGGAGTGGGTGGAGAGAGGGGGAAGGTTATGTTTGTATTTCTTTTTTCACTCCAGGCCACGCGATTTTTAGGTTATTTGTTCAAAATTTAAATGGGGTTTGTAGCCCTTTAGATTTTATAATTCACACTTAGCACCCTATTAACTAATATCAATTTCAAAATCATCCAAGTCGGCCATCACGTGCCAAGCACATGCTACATAACTAACTTTTTTAACGAAAACCGTTAAAAAGGCCTTAACTGGCAAGTATTTTTCACATCAAGGTCTGATCTGGCGAAAAAAAAAACATCAGGGTTCGTTTGGGAGGGTGGTATATCACTTTAGGGTCTAAATTTCATTAACCCAATACATAGTAACATTGTGAGAAAAAAGGTTCTAATTAGCTGGAAGTTTGAAGGTTGATTCATCCATGATCAACTATGTTGAACAAATAGGTCATGCTAACAAGTGATATTGTACAGGGAAGTGTTCTTAATGCGTTAGGGAGTCCTCTCAGTTTAAAGTGTTTTCTATAAGTAGGTGCGTAGCATATTCAAACAAAAGAGTGCATATGCATGTAATATTCCCGTTAAGAACAGACGTATGCATACATTATATGCGGCTTTATTCCCTTTTCTTTTGTGAAAAGCTACATATATTGCTCAAAATTGTTCAAGACACACGTCACTGCAATTCAAATGGCAAAGAGAAAATTTACTATTGTAAGCCACTCCATTCATTTCCGATCTGACTTGGCAAGAATTGTAAACTGCAATTTGTTAGGCATGAAGAGCTAACGCAGAAATGTTTGAAATATCAATTGCATTGTTCTAAAAATCGGGCTAGGCGGCCGCCTAGGCGGGGCCTAGGCGCTAGGCAGCCCCCAGGCGCTGCGATTTCCATTAGGCGGCCAATCTAGGCGTTCGGCGGTCCTAGGCGGCTTGGGCGGTCTAGGCGGATCAGGCGGTTTGGGCGGATTTAGGCTTGTCTAGGCGGGCCTAGGCGGGTCTAGGGGGGTCTAGGCGGGAATAGCACATGGATTGGGCCTCATTATTTTAGTGTGGGAGGATAATTTATTTGGGTTTGACTAAAGATGTGTGAATGGGCTTGGGTTAATGTGTGTAAGCTTTCACTTTTGAAACATTTAAAAATACTTTTTATAGTTATGATTTATTTTTTAGTTAAAATAAATTATTAAATTTTGATAAATAATAAAAATAATTGACAATATTTTTAGGATAAATAAATATATATATATATATTAATTAAAAAAACAAAAAATGCTCTAAATGCTCGGCCCCGCCTAGTCCCCGCCTAGGCCTCTAGGCGCTAGGCCCAGCTCCGCCGCCTAACGATTTTTAGAACACTGATCAATTGTGAACCCTTATATTTGGGTTTTAATAGCTGAAACGTTATGAAGATTAATAATGATACTGGCTACAAAATGATTTTTTTGTTAATAGAAACTAAACTTGAGCCAGCATCTGGATACAAATCATCTGGTAGAAATTATAGCATGATGACCTATTAATTTTATTGAAGCCATTTTTTTAATTTAATTATACATGTATACACTGAGAATCGTAAAGCAGGTGTTTATATATGTTCATTAATCATTGGTCTTGATTGATACCTGTCAGTTTTGATACTATTCATGTTAAGTTTAGATGAATTCTAATAGAGTTAATAACCTTGTCAGGCTAAATTTTAAAAATATAACGTGCTTGCACGTTCAAGAGATCATCTGTCCTCATCCTTGGTTTTCCTAGTCTTTGATATTTTCCCTAGCAAGAAGTTCCATGTTTTGTTGCACTTTGTTTCAAGCCCGTCTTAACTACATAAAGAGGGGATGATTTACTTTGTAGTCCAAGCTACATAGTTTTTGGATAGTAGATTCACCACCTTAGGATGTTACTTATGTCTCGTTTTGCCAGTTTTTACCATCTGATTTTTTATCCTCCTGCTTGTTCTTATCTTGACATGAATTAAATATTAGTGTTGCAGAACATTATGCTAACTTTTCTTGTATTTTTGTTTCCAGAATTGTTCGGTCATACTTACAACATTATGGATATGAAGATACATTAAGCTTATTGGATAACACCAACCAAAGTGCTGCCCCTTATGTATCTGATGTTCAAGAAAATGGCTTCAGTGAGCAAGACAATATATATGCATTAAACCACAGAAAGATTCTTCGAAAGGTAGGAATTTGACGCAGTTTTCCTTTTGTAATAATTTTGCCAAATTGATGAGTGTTTATTATGTTGCTACCTATGTCCCAAATTGAATGTCCAAAAAGTGTCCAAATTTACTCTTGGTCAAGGGCATGTTTGAAAAGTTTTTGGACATTCATTTTGGGATGGAGGGAGTAATATGCAAATTGGACCTTCTCTCCTACTTGCTAGTTACATGGATTTTTTTATTTTAGTTTGATAAATGCTTAAGAAAGGGATTGTATGTTTCATTGTTTGAGTAGCACCTGGCAAGGAGTCAAACCTTAAGTAGGTTCACTGGTGTTCTTACTAGTTGTAAGACATGTAGATGAAAGGCAAAGAGTAGCTTCCTCTTCATAGATAAGGAGGCGATGGAGTTTCACAAAACGAATTGGTTTAGTGAGTTTTAGTGACACAAGTATTTCTAAATGCGATGCGAGGGTTTGTGCCATTCCCCTAGACTGATATTGCCAACAAGAGGGAATGCTTTCTTATAAAACTGTTTGGCTAACATTGATTTTGGTTTCAAAGTTACCAGCACATTATTTTGCATTGTTTCTTGATGTTATATCTATTTATACTCATTTGTTTTTTCTAAAAGTAGTTGTTTATCTGTATAACACCGACTTTGGTTCACAAAGCTTTCACCAGGATGTTTGTTTGCATCTTTTGCTGATATTTAGCTGTCCATGTAGTAAATTGTTCTGAAGATTCGTGTTGAGATTTCTATCTATTGTTGTGAAGCTAATCAAGGGTGGTGAGATTGATGATGCATTCGCAAAACTACGTGAGTGGTATCCTCAGATTGTTCAGGTGGACAGTCTCACTCTCTATGTTATTTGTTGATTCATTCCATGGCATCTTCATTCCTCATTCTGTACCCAATTTAGCTAATTCGGAATCACTTTTTCTCCATGAAATGGCGGGAGTTTCATGCACTGGGTCCTTCCCTTTATCCTTTTTCTTTTAATTAACATAGTTTCATTCTGTCTAAAATATAACATTATCTGAGTTTATGAGTCATCATGGAAACTACCTATAATCAACTAGATAAGCTGGATGCAAATATATACTTCCTCCGTCCCATAACAAATGACCCATTTTGGGTGTCCCATTGGAAAGTCCCATTTTCCTAAAATGGAAATTTCAAGTTACTTCTTTATTTCTAAGACCCACTTGTCATACTCACAACAACTTTCCATTTACTATTTACTATATACTATTCGCTATCCCATTCTCTCTCTCATACTCACAACACCTACTTCTTTTTTTTCTTCCCTTAACTTCCGTTCCTAAAATGAAATAAGTCATTTGTTATGAGACGGAGGGAGTATTTATATATATAGATACACACACATACATACATATGTGTGTCTGTTTGTGTGTGTATACATTTACACTCATATATATGTAAATATACACACACTTCTAGCCATGCCATTACAAAACATATACAGAAAGGAAAGTGAGACATGTTGAAAATGTATGATAATCAAGTTATTCATTCCAAATCTTCTTCCACCTAAGATACTTTGCTAAGATAGTGATGAACTTTACTGGAATCATTTTATCAAAAAAAAGAAAAAAAAAAAGAAAAAAAAACTTTACTGGAATCATCGGTAAAATATTTCAATTCAGAGTTGCACATATAGTTGTCTACTCTTCCAGGTGGTATAACTTCACCACATTTTTATACCTACCTCTATCTCGATGCTTATATTATTATAATTTTTATAAACGGATTTGACTTTCTGCAGGATGGTACTTCAGCTACTTCTTTTCTTCTTCATTGTCAAAAGTTTATTGAACTGGTTCGGGTAAGTGGCCCTTTCTTGTTACACGTGTTGACTACCTTATTGGAGAAAACAATGCCCATCTCTGAACTCTATTTAATTTTCAACAAAAGCCTTATAGGGATCTAAAATCTGATAGAATCTCTAGTTTAAATTTGATACTGAATGTACCATGCTGAATTCTTGTTCATAAATGATGAACATCTGCGTTCTCAGTAGTTCGACTGAGTAATGCTGGTGCGGACCAAGTGAAGTTGAATTATGCCTAGTATGTTACCAGACCCTGCATTAGTATCCCTTAATGAGATTTACTATATAATTATGTTACTCCTCTGTCACTTAGTGAGTGTATATTTTTATTTTACTTTTGTCCCTATAGAGGGTCCTCTATTAAACAAGTTAATAAAGTCACCTTTATCAATTACTATCATATTCCAATTACTCTCTCCGTCCCAAACTGAATGGCCAAATTTTGTAAAAAAATACTTTTGATCAAGAGTTTTTTTTTTTTTTTTTTTGACAAAATTTGGTAATTCATTTTGGGATGGAGGGAGTACTAAATAAGGATAACTACAGAAACCTTGCATCAGTGCATTCTGATATTTATAAAGCCACCTTTATGAAGTAAGGGTAAGGGTACTTGTGTATATTTGCTAGTAAGATTGCTTAATGTCAACTTTCTTATCTTCCCCTTAAACGTAAAACTTCACACTCATTTAGGGAGGGAGGAAATACAACTTTTGTATGGCCAGTTCTCTTAGATTGCAACTTTGAGTTGTTACCAATCTTTATTAAACAAGTGGAAGTATCATGTGAAATCAGCGCTTTAATATAGTACTCCCTCTGTCCCAGAATGATAGTCCCCCTATTTTTATGGGTTTTACGAAGGAACTTTGAGTAATAATTAAGGCTACTTTTAATTATTCTAATGAAATTTTTGAAATTGTTCTTGATACACCATTATACTCGTTCCGGGTAAGTTGCAACATGGAACGGGAAGCACAAAAATTAAGAAAGGAGAATAATGAGTGGTTGGGAGGAAGAGAGAGAATGAGTGGAGAATAATGAGTGGGTGGGAGGAAGAGAGAGAATGAGTGGAGGATTATAAAAGTAATAAAGAGTTTCTTTATTTGGCATTGTTGCAGCTTAAGTGGAATGCCCAAAATGACAAATTGTTGCAACTTACCCGGAACGGAGGGAGTAAATACTATTAATATCAATTTTTAGATTCACATTAACATAACTATAAGTAGCATTTATAACTGCTCAAAGTTCCCTCGTAGTAACAACGAAAAAAGGTGGACTATCTTTCTGGGACGGAGGGAGTATTATATTCCTATGACTGATGTATTCCGTTATAATTTCTGAAACCAACGCAGGCTTTTAGAAATAAAAGCACATAAAATGCTTCATAAACTTTTGTCCAACAAATTGTTTATCGATGACTGAAGTTTTTTTTGCTATCCCTTGATTTTCAGATGCTAGATTATCAGTTGAAGAGATTTGAAATGAAAATTATTCTGATGAAACTCTGTACTTATAAAGCTTCAATTTCTGGTTGTAGGTTGGGAAGCTTGAGCAAGCTGTGGATTATGGGAGGACACAATTTGAAAAGTTTTATAGATTGGAAGCATGTGATGATCTAATTAAGGTGAAAAGTTTTTGCAATTCAGGAAAACAGTTGAAAGGCTAAGCATTTGTTGGTTCACATGTTTTCTAATTACAATGTAAAAATAAGTTGGCCTTCACAATCCGGAAAAAGACAGTTGAGTTGTGTCGGTAATCACACTTCACTTTTTTTGTTATAAGTTGCACTAGTTTTCCCCCTTTAGTAATTACACCTCCGTCCCAAAATAAAATGTTAGCTCTTCGACTTTTTTGGTCAACTAGTTGAACTTTGACCAAGAAGTTACGAAAATCGTTTATCTTCATGTTATTCTAAAGGTGATTATTGAATTTTGCAGGACTGTGCTGCATTGTTAGCATATGAAGAGCCGGAGAAATCATCGGTTGGATATTTGCTTGAAGATTCGCAGTTAGATATTGTGGCTGATGCGGTTAATGCAATGGTACTGTCAACAAACCCCAACGTAAAAGACAAAAGAGATTGCTTGCATTCCTATCTTGAGAGGTTGCTGAGGCAACTCACTGCTTGCTTCTTGGAGAGGAGGTCTTTGAGTGGGAATCAGGGTGAAGCTTTCCATCTCCCAACATTACTTGCCACTCATAAGAATGGTTAGTTTGCAAATCATAAACATTTCGCCCCTTTGTTCATACACCCGCTCGACTTGCTTTTTCAGTTGTGGATCTTGTTGTATTATGTGCATTTTTTGATTTTTTTACCCTAAACAATGGAGCATATTCAAAGGCAAGTATTTCAATTCCATGAACCTAGAGAGAGTGTGTGTGTGTGTGTGTGTGTGTGATTTTTTATTTTTTATTTTTTATTTTTTATTTTATTTTTTTTTCTGGCAAGTATTTGATTTCAAACTGTTAGTGTTTCTTGGATCCTTTTCGACTTGAGGAATACTAATCCAACTCCATTTTCACAGCACAAAACTATGACTCACCCCATCCCTAAACGAGTGTCCATTTGTGTCCATTTCTTCAGAAGTTTAGTCCCATTTTAGAGAAGTTACTAAACTCGTTACGATTCACTTGTACACTCATGATGTGGTGTGATATTATATTGTACTTGTGTTATTAAAGGTTCTTATTCTTAACTATTTTCAAATCTATATATATATATATATATATATATTAAAGTTGGTGAGGAGAGCCATTGTGATATCCCCAGTGGCGGATCTACACATTTAAATTTGGTGGTGCCTATTTTTTTTTAAAAAAAAATTGACGGGAAACTAAGATGCACGGGGGTTCGGGGGCAGCGCCCCCGAATTTTTTTTGAGCAATATCTTACAAATGTCATATATATGTTACTATAGGGGCCTATAGAGCACTGTCCATGATAGCAGTCACCTACATTTACATACATGTCCATTTCAATAGGACCAAATTTTCATTAAAAATCATCAGATCCTTGCTTACTTTTCCATTCCGATTTTGCTGTTTTATTCAAGTGTCAGAAAGGTGGCTAGCACACACAACAATCAATTTATAGCATATTAAGGTTCCAACCTCAGGAAAAAAAAAACTATATGACCACACATCAGTGTAATGCAGCCAACCCTTGTTGTTCTATTCAGGTTTAAGAGAGGTGACTAGCATACTCGGCAGTCAATTGCAACCTTAAGCGGGACGGAGTTAGTAAAATACTTAGACAATATACTCCAAGTAAAATTCACAAATATAAATATAATAGGCTTCAATATATCAACATTATATTCCAACCAATCTTTATATTGACTAAACCACGTATGATTAAATTTACGCTTTTTACCTGAGATTAGAGTGGTCGGATATTCTGGTAGATTTGGTTGTTCCGGTCCGTTATGGAGATACATTCTTCTAACTCTTTCAACATCATCCGGGTGAAAAACCAAAATTGAATCCCTTTTCCCGGGATCACTTTGTAGGGTCACATCTTCGCCTCTTAATCGTATTGTAGGTTGTGGACCTTGTGTTTCTTGAAGAACTACCTCCGGCTCCTCTTGAGCAATTGGAACACTAGCGCTTGCTTTATTTCTCGGAGTCATTGTAATGAATCGATCCAACAACCTATTACCAAAATGAATTATGATTTTCAAATTAGTATCCTGCTGAAGAAAATCAAAATAAGTACACTCAAAATAAAAAACAACAAACCCCCCAAAATTCCGCAAGAACCCAGTTCACAAAATTGAAAGAGAAGAAGTTTTCATCAGTTTGAATGAAAGAATCAAAATCAAGAAGAAAATCATGACATTGAAATTAATTTTAGGGGTTAGGGTTTACCTTTGATTGGATTTTTTCTTGATTTCTTGAGGGGGTTGTGGAGGGGGAATATCTCCATCCATTCCGGCGATGGTGGCGGAATGCGATGGCTGTGTGGGGGCGGCCGGCGGCGGCTGTGGCGAGCGGAGAGGCGAGCGACGTCGAGCGGCGAGTGGCGTCGACCTTCTGTTTCTACTTTTTTTTTTTTTTTTTTTGGCGTGGGTTCTTTCTTATGCGTACAGTATAAGCTTATTAAGTTATTTATGAGGTTTTTTTTTTAATTCCAAAACGACGTCGTTTTGTAAAAAAAAAAAAAAAAAAAAAAAATTTTTTTTTTTTTTTTTTTTAAACCGGTGCCTGGGCACCTGTAGGCACTTGCCCAGGTCCGCCCCTGGATATCCCCCATCCCACATCGGAATTATGTGGGAATTGAGTGTGCTATATAGAAGGCCCATACACTCCTACTAAGCATCAAACCATCCATTGGACTTTTGGAGGCCTGTGATGGGCTGTGGTTGACCCAATTGAGGAGATGCTTGGTGGGCTAGTGTATGGTACCTATGTGGCGGGTCGGGTCTGCGGACTCGGGTCGTTACAGCCATGGTGTGTTGCCACATAGACAAGTCTTAGAGAAATGTTGCATTTGGTGTTGCCACATCATTACCACTCTTATAAATAAGAGACTTTTCAAATTCTTTTTCTTAGCTAATAGTATTAGTTACTATATAGGGTAACTATAGTTAAATCTATAGTTAACTAATACATATAATAGTAATAGTTACTATAATAGGTAACTAATATAGTTAACTATTATAGTAACTAATACTTATAATAGTAATAGGTAACTATTATAGTTAACTACTATAGTAACTAATACTTATAATAGTAATAGTTACTATAATAGGTAACTAATATAGTTAATTACTATAGTAATTAACTAGTTTACCACCCGTGCGATGCACGGTTTACTTAAGTTCATCACAAAATTTCTCACTATTATTAAAAAATAAAAATCGTTTACCATAAGAAATATTTACTAAAACAATTATTTTTAATCAAATATTGTATTTCATAAAAGCATAATGTATGCTAGTATGAAAAATTTAAGTTTCTTTTAGTATTTAGTAATCACATGTTAGTCTATTTTTAAATAAATCTTTTTGTTATTATACCACGACGTTCCACTTAGACATGCAATAAGTAAGTTTCACCACCTTCAAATTTTCATCAGAAGTTTAACGATATGCTAACTTAAATGGCATATTTGAAAGTTTTAGGGATGAAAGAGTAAAATATTAAACATGATAGGATTGAAGAAATATTTATTTATTCTTCAATGTTAACTTGATTTTTTTTTTTTTTTGACTGATCCCTCAGTCCCATTTATATTATCCAAATTTAAATTTTTCTGACTAACATAATTACTTTGACCAAATATTAATGTCAATATGAAATTCTAAAAGATGTTTAGATGACTTTAATATTTGATCAATGTGTTGGACTAAAAAAAAATTAATATAGACAATAAAAACGGGACGAATAAAGTACAACAATTGTTACAATTGTTGGTTTATTTATATCAATTTTTATGGCCAAATATTTAATGTCAGATTTGAAAGTTAAATGTTGGTTCAAAATACTTGTCATTTTTTAGTATAAAACATTTGTAGATCTCAATTTTACCTCATATTTGAACTACTTCCATTACTTTGATTGTATACTTTGAGAAAAATAATGCATGAGAGAGAAATAATTACTATGGGTACTTTTGTTACTTACTTTATAAAATTGTTATAATAATTGCATTTTTATTATATTTAAAAACCTCTAAAACAACATCTATTTTATGCTGAAAGGGAGTATAAATTAAAAGCATGCAAGTTATACCACCTTCAAAATTCCATAAAAAAAAATAATAATTTAGAGGATATTTAGAATTTTAGAGGGTGTAACCGTAAAATATGAATGGTTAAGGGTAAGAAAAACCTTAAATTAATGCTCATTTAACTATCTTTCATTGGATATCAACGGATACAATATTATACTCCTTCCGTCCCAGAGTAAGAGTCCTACTTTTTATTTTGGTACGTTTCAGAGTAAGAGTCATATTCCTAAAATGACAAAGAATCTTTACTATTCATCCCACTCATTCTCTCTCCTATTTTACTTTTATACTCACAGCACCAATCAATTCACTATTCTCTCCCACTCATTCTCTCTCTTACTTTACTTTTACACTCACAACATTTACATCACTTCTAATATTTATTAATAAGCGTGCAAATGAGGGGTAGGACTCTTACTCCGGGACGGAGGGAGTATAATTTTATCACACTACTCTTTTCGTTTTGTTCCCTGTTATACTCCCTCCGTCCCGGTTTAAGGTTTTTAGTTTGACTTTATACGCTTATTAAGAAACCAATGTAAATTTGAGTCAAGAAAGTAGTGTGTGGATGATATAATTGTCCATTCATAAAGTAAGTTGGTGAAAAATAGATGGGTAAGTGATGGATTTTTTGTAATATATAAACTTTATGAGGATAAGGAACAAAACAACTAAAAACCTTAAATTGAAATGTATACTAAAAAAGAAAGTAAAAACCTTAATTTGGGACGGAAAGAGTATTTTGTAGTCAAGCAAAAATTGATTACTCTTTTGTATTTATTTACTGGAGTATTTAATAGTCAAGCAAAAATTGTTTGCGGAGTATTTACTTTTTTTTCAAGCATAAGTAAAGAAAAATTTTATTTCTAATAATTACTAAGTGAACATTAACTGTGAAAATAAACTACTGCCAACAACATTTTTAATTCTCCAATTTATCTGTCGTTTTGCTACTTTTTAGCCTTTTAGTGACGAAAGTGCTCCTACTATCATTAATATGAACATCTCGATTACTCCGCTACACTTCTCCTCTTCTCTCTCTTTCTCCATAACCTTTCTCAAAAACAAATCTCTTCATTACTCCAGATTTTACTCAAAATCAGTGGCAAAGACGGTGAAGAATTGCAGACAAAACTTCAGCTTATCGACAATTGTGTGTTCTTGCGGTTTTAAAGTCGAAAGAAAATCGATGATGATGCGTTGCTCCAATACCGCCACAAAGATATTCAGGCGGCCGTTGAGCACCGAGTGCAAGTTCTCGGCCGCTCCATCTATGTCGATTCTCTGCGGGTTTTTGAACTCATCGTTATCCTCACCCACTGCCACTCTCTAGTTTTATTTAAAAAGTTTAGGGTTTTTTTTCCCTTGTCGTCAATTGTGATACAGAAAGGTGCCATTCGAGTCTTAAAACAAAACAGGGAGAAAAGGAAGGAAAAAAAGAAGATGAAAATGACAAAATAAAAATGATTTAAACCTAGAATTTACCAAAGTGAAGAAATCAAAACAGGGAGAAAAGGATGAAAAAAAAAAAGATGAAATTGACAAAATAAAAATGATTTAAACCCAGATAAGAACTTAATTTACCAAAATGAAGGAATCAAGATACATGTACAGTAGAAAACAAAGATGGGTAAAAAGATGAAAATGTCGAAGTGATGCCTCCTCTTCTCGTAGGTGAACTTTGCTTGTTAATTTCTTATGGAGAAGAAGGATGAGCTGTAGAGGAGTAGAAGAGTAAAGTGAGTCTGACCGTCTGAGTAGGTGTAGGTGGCCCGTGAGTATTTAAAAAGGATAGAGAAAGGGTATATAAGTAATTTTGAGGGGGTAGTAAATCACTCCTTGGTTATTGTGATATGGCCTAAAACGTCAGATATACTGGAACACCCAGTTCTCTTCCCAAAAAAAAAAAACCCAGTTTTTTATATAAAAACGAATAAATAAACCCCATTTAAGTACACCATTTCCAGAATCTCAAAAATAAGTTGATGATGTCGGCAATACATTTTGGAGGGGAAATTTTCAATGTGGTGTTGCCAAGTGTCCAAGATGATGTCAGCTGGTTTCTGATTTAGTATTATTATATAAATACTTATAATAGTAACAGTTACTTTAATAAGTAACTATAATAATAGTTAACTATATACTTATAATAGTAATAGTTACTATAATAAGTAACTATTATAGTTAACTACTATAGTAACTAATACTTATAATAGTAATATGTACTATAATAGGTAACTAATATAGTTAACTACTATAGTAACTAATACTTATAATAGTAATAGTTAACCATTATAGTTAACTATTACTACCTACGTCCCAGAGTAAGAGTCCTGCTTTCTATTTTGATATGTCACATAGTAAAAGTCTTTTTCCTAAAATGACAAAGAATCTTTACTATTCATCTCAGTCATTCTCTCTCATACTTTACTTTTATACTCACAAAATCAATCAACTTATTATTCACTCCCACTCATTCTCCCTCCTAATTTACTTTTACACTCACAACATTTACTTTACTTCCATCATTTCTTAATTTCCGTACAAATGGGAGATAGGACTCTTACTCCGGGACGGAGTGAGTAATATTTAACTATTATAACTAACTAATACTATTAATAGTATTAGTTAATTATAATAGTTAAATATAATTGTTAACTATAATAGTTACTATATAAGTTAATTTGTTATTATTAATAGTATTAGTTAATTATAATTGTTATAATATATATTAACTATTACTATTAATTATATTATTTAATCATAATAGTTATTATATATGTTAACTATTACTATTAATACCATTAGGTTTTTTGAAATATTCATACAACAGACTTAAATGTACTTCTAAATTAATTAAAAATATATATTTATTACAACTATGTACAACCAAACCTATGAAAATGTTTTGATTAATTTAAAATATACATATATTTTCAAATAAAATTATTATGTTAATTTATCAATTAAAAACATCAAAAAAGGAAAATACAAAAAATATTAACGGAATAGATTCTCGTGCGGAGCACGGGTTACCTACTGGTGTTATTGAAATCTCAACATTCATTTAGGTACGCAGAAGCGAAAGAACATGGGCTATAGATTTGCTATGTACTTGAGATTAGAAACTTCAAACGGTTCTTTTACATGCCTCTCCTGCATAAAGCAAATGATTCTGATGCTTTTTTTTTTTTGACCAATTTCTGATGCTATTAGGGTGTGCAAGAAAATCCTTAAAAGTAGAATCCCCAAATCAAAACCGTAAAAGACCCAAGACAAATTTATCATTAGGGTACGGTATTTTATTTTATTTTTATTATTATTTTTTTTTAAATGAAGTTTTGATTTTGGGTTTGGATTTGGTATAGTGTTACAAGAATCGAGCCGATATCTTGAACCGAATCGAAAAATTAAAGGACCTTTTAAGGGTGTATATATATTTATAAACACATAATGTGTTTGTGTAGTATACACAGGGGCGGATTTACTGCTGTGCCTACCATTGCCCGGGCAATGGTAATTTTTTTTTTTTTTTGCAAAATAACGTTGTTTTTATGTTTTTATATAAAGAGCCTCAAATTTGAACAAGACAACTTGTGTAGCATAGTGGTTAAGTTGTTTGTCTAAGATACCAAGTGTGTTTGGGTTCAAACCCCTTTAGTAGATTTTTTTTTTCTTTTCTCTACACTCCTAGCTTTCCTCTCATCCTTTTAAACGTGGCTTTTCCCATTTAGTAAAACTTAATTAGCCTAATTTGAATTTTTGTCTCTCAATATTATGAGCTTGATTACTAACAAAATTTTTCTCTTATTTTTATTGTCTTAATTAGTACTCCATCTGTCCCTAAATGAGTGTCCATTTTCAAAAAATGTTTTTCCCAAAATGAGTGTCTTTTTTGAACATAACTTTGTTCCTAAATGTTTTTTTTCGACTTTTTTTTCATCGGTCTCTTTATACGTACAAAACTAAATGATTGGAAAGGAGATTACAAGATTATATATGAATCTTTGCCACCAAATTGTACAAAGATATGAGATTTTCAGAAATTTGGACACTCATTTAGGGACAGAGGTAGTAGTAATATTGATTTTCTTTTTACTATTATTACAATATTTTTGAAACATATACATTTATCACTAGTTTTGGTAAATTATTTTATCGTTTTCTTTTTGTATTTATGTATGTAAATGTATTGAATATTAGCTTCGCGCTATTCTTTTTTTCCTTAAAGAAGAGGCAACACCAAATATTTGGGTGTAGATCCGCCACTGAGTATACATTATTCTTTTTGCCCTTCCAATGCGTAATTGCGTACTTATGCAAATCCTATTTCAACTTAGTTCTTCTCCCTTACCCTGATTACACTCCGATTACACTGTACGGCTACGATTGTCATTCCCATCCTTGACTCCAATGTGTGACAACAGAGTTGTCAAGGAACCGAACACTTAACGAACTGATCAATCCCGAAAGGCCAAAATACGTTTATCCCCCAAAAGTATCCAGACAATCCCACTTTGCACCCTAAACCGAATTTTGTCCCAGAGTAACACTTTAATTTGCCTTTAGTCCCACTTTGACCCATGACCCCTAACGAAGTTAGAAAATTAACGAGAAATCGACATGTGCATGTCACATGCGGGTTTTTTTGATCATTTTATTTGAAAAGAGAACGACAAGAATGCCATTTTGTTATTATGGTGGCAATTGCTTTCTCCACCCAACCCCACCAGTCAATAACCACCACCACAACCATTTCTCCCAGAATCTGGCAACCACCACCACCCATTTCCAACAGCAACCACCACCCATTTCCGACAGTCACCAGAATCCGACAACCGCCACCACCAACATTCCTTTAAAATCACCATTTTAACAAGAATAATACTAGGGGCACAAAAAAGTCACAAAAACTTGCTCACAAAATCTTAGGTGTCATGATTTTATTGGTGTTTTTAAGTAGAGTGTGGCGGGTCCATTATCGATGCAACCAATAAAATATCGCAAACTCATTATGTGAGCAAGATTTTGCCCCTAGCATTGCTCTTTTAACAAATTAAAGAACAAATTAGAAACACAAAATCACAATAGATTCTCCCAAAATCACCAACAATTAAAAAATCCAGTTAATCTATACCAAAATGAAAGAAAAATTAACAACCCAAAATCTCAGATCTGGGGAGAGTTTCAATAGATCAGATGGATCTGATTTTTGCAATGAATCAAATGAAGAAGGAAGATGGTGGTTATGGCGGAAATTGAAGATGAAGAGGAGGTGCTCGAGGGTAGCTAGGTGATGGGGAGCAAGGGGAATCGGATATGGTAGAATGACGGAAGCGGAGAGGAGGACACGGGCATGTAGAGAGGAGGAAAATCGGAGATGGGTGGTGACGGAAAGATGAACTGGGAATTTGAGGGTGGGTTGGTGGTCAGGGCTAGGGAGGATGAAGAAGGGAGATGGTGGTTATGGAGGAAGATGAAGAGGGATGAAATGTTGGGGTCAAATGGAGAAGGCGATTAACCTGGGTGAAACGGGGTGGATTTTTCTTTTTCTTTTTCTTTTTCTTTGTTTTTGGTTAGTTTTATGTTTTTTATTTACGATTTTAAGTAACTCAGAATATTTTTATTTATGTTGTCAATGTATTTTTTTTATAAAATAAATTTATTATTTTGATAATAATATATAATTATATTTGATATAAATAACAATTCTAATATTTGAAGAGAATAATAAAATAAAGATTAATTGAAAGTTAAAAAGAAAATGTCTAAAATACCCCTCATGTGACATGCACATGACCATTTCTCGTTAATTTTCTAACATCGTTAGGGGTTATGGGTCAAAATGGGACTAAGGCAAATTAAAGTGTTACTCTGGGACAAAATTCGGTTTGGGGTGCAAAGTGGGATTACCCGGATACTTTGGGGGGACAAACGCATTTTGGCCATCCCGAAACTAAAAATTGATACTACTGATTATGATTTAAAGTTGAAGATATACGGTTCGATCATGTTATTATCCAAATACCAAATACCAAACCGTCTCGGGTACTAAGTTATCGAATCGTGGCGGGAACCAATGTTAATGTATTATTTATGGACATATGCTGACACTAAGCCCTAAGAGTAGATTATTCCGGTGTTTCATAACATTTGATTCATTTTATCATTTCGAGTGTCTCATTAGGTTATCGAATCGTGGCGGGAACCAATGTTAATGTATTATTTATGGACATATGCTGACACTAAGCCCTAACAGTAGATTACTCTGGTGTTTCATAACAATTGACTCATTTTATCATTCGAGTGTCTCATCAGAAATTTTAATTTCATTTTATGAGTGTCTCATAGGAAACGTTTCATTTTTAAAAAAATATATTTTAAGTTACTTTTTTATTCATAAGACTCAATTGCCATACTCAACAACTTTTCACTAACTATTACCTACTCACTTTCACTCTCT
The DNA here is from genome assembly GCA_026119855.1 of Campanula takesimana. NCBI lineage: Eukaryota > Viridiplantae > Streptophyta > Magnoliopsida > Asterales > Campanulaceae > Campanula > Campanula takesimana. The sequence goes on along the minus strand of JAOWBW010000039.1, from coordinate 1,177,738 downwards.
TTCATACTAACAATACTTAATTTTAAAACACTTTTCCTTAACTTTTGTTCTTAAAATGAAATGGGTCGTTTGTGTATGTTATGATGATGGCGCATGACATTTATGGGAGATTTCTTGAAGCAAGTAAAGCAAGTGTCATCCACTGTAATCTGTTTCACTAGTGGTGAAACTCCATAGAAACTTGTAATAGATCAGACTATAGATCTGTAATAGACTCTATATGAGTTTATAAGACGATGACAATTGCATTGAATGAATGATATGATACAAATTTGTCAAAAAAGCATTGGAATGTCGTGCAATTGTAGACACCACATTTTGAACATACAATCATGTTTACATTACTCTTATATCTCGACTTTGTGTTTGGATAAAAACTCGCTAGTTTTGTCACGTTCCGTTAAGTTTTTGACTGATTCCGTTAGTTAGGGGGTTAATTGAACAAACGAAACTGACAGAGGGACAAAACAGTGCTTTTGCACTGGATGTCTCGTACAAGACATCCAATGTCTCGTACGATTTCCGCGTTTTATTCAGTTTTCTTCTCCGTTTCGATCTCTTTCTTCACCAAAACACTCTTAATCCGGGGAATATCAATTAGGAGATTTCCTAGATGATTTCCTACCTCTAAAAACAAGGGATTTACTTCTTATCAAACTTAGACTCCTAATCTTCGTCCCTAAGTCATCCTACAACTATAAAAATAGGGTTCTCACCCTAATCACAACTAATGACTCTCTAATCATCCTAGACTCCCGTAACCACGTTTTTACTCTCTCCCCTTACTCAAACACCTCCATAAACTCAGATCTCCAAGCAACAACCATAAAAAAAAACTCTTGTATCATCATAGCCGTAGCCTACGCTATCCATTGGAATCAGGCGATCTCGAAGCACATAATACTTTTCCAATAATTAAGAAATTAATTATTGGTTCTACTTGTTTATTTGCTTGTTCATCATTTAGATCAATAACCTAGGCAAGACCAATTTTAGATTGGGTGGATTTGGTGCTCCTTTACCTTCCAAATCCATTGTAATGACCTGAAATTTCCCATATTTATTTTTCTATTTGAACTTTTAATTATTTGGGCCGAGCCATTAATAAAAATGATTGGGTTTAGTTATTGGGTCAAAATAGAAAAGCCCAATTCATTATTGAAGGGGAAAAAGAATCATTTTTAATTTAGGGAATTGAAAACCCTTTTAATATAAATACTCTTTAAATCCCTAAACCTATTATTATTGTATCACAAAAAGGAAAAGAAAAGAACGGGAGAAAGAGAGAGAAGCGGCGCTGAGGGAGAGCCACAGAGAGGGAACGGAGGAAGAGACCGAGAGAGAGAGAGAGAGAGAGAGAAGGCAGAGGAAGGAGAGGAGTACGGATCAACCATCGAAGGTACTCTCTATCGCCTACTATTTTTCTCTCTAGTGTAAATCAATGAGAATTTTGGTTTGAGAAACCCTAAGAATAATTGGTATGAACTAGGGTTATGGAGATTAGGGTGTAAAGATGAAGGAAGGTGGGTGTGTGTGTGTGCTAGTATGTGTTTGTGTGTGTACAGCAGTGTGCGTGTGTGTGCACTGTGGTGTGCGTGTGTATGTGTTTCCAGTGTGTGTGGGTGCTAATGCGTGTGTGTGTGTTTCCAATGTGTGTAGTGTGTGTTGTGTAATTTTGTGTGTGTGCAGAATGTGTGTAATCAGTGTGTGTAAATTATGAAGTGAAATTGGGAATTAGGAATTTAAATAATAAAACCCTAGGGGTGTTTTAGTAACTTCATAGGGGTATGGGTTAACTATGAAAGGGGTTAAAGATGATTAACTTGTAGATGAACCAAATAAAAACTAGTATGTTGGGGACGGAAGTAGAAAGTATTACTTTTGTCTAAGATAGTTATTTCGCGTGATTGTAGATACGTGCGCGTGGGGTTGCAGGAAGAATTAACGCAAAGCCAAGGTAAGGAATTACGCTCTTAGTAGTATATTTGGCTTCAATCCTTGTTTAGGATTCCCAAATCTCTGGTTTTGTTAAAAGTAATCTACCTATGTGGCTAGGTAGTGTTTTAAATAACTATTCCGTTCCGCGAATGTTACCGTTCCTTGCTATCCGACCTTTTGATTTTATTGTTGTTCAATTGGGCTATCATGTGTATGATTTGTATTGTGATTTTGGTGTCTAAAGTGATATGCACACCTTCTTTTAAAAAGTGATCAAGTAAAGTTTTGTAAAGTTAAGCTTTGTTTTGTAAAGCTCTTTAAAGTGAAGTTTTGTAATAAGTAAAGTGACTTACAGTTATCCATAATCCCGAAACGGATAAGTGGACCCCTTATAGTTATCCATAATTCTAAGATGAACATGTGGACCCCTTTGCGTTGCTTGATGAAGTAGCGTAGATTATCATGATACACCGATATTGGGTGCGGTCAGTAGAAACCCGAGCCCTGGGTACAGCGTGTGCTTAATCCCTAAATTAAGTAAAGTGAAGTAAAGTGTTTTGTGAAAAGTTATGTTTTGGAAACTGTCTTCTGTAGCCACATGTTTTCAAAGTAATGAGTTGTTTTGAATATTGGTAAATGTTTCTTTTCAAACTGAGTACCTGTTTGATCCTTGAGTTATATCCCTTCATTGTTAATTCATTGTTACCGTTCGTTTCGGTCATCTCCTCTTAGTACCCGAGGGGATCCCGTATGAACTTACTGGGCATTGTTCGCTCATTCCTTCCATTCTTATTTCTCTCCAGGTTATAAATAAGCTGATCGAGGGTCGCAAGGTTGGCGGCATAGAAGTTATATGTTGAATAAAGTTAGTTAGTAACTATGACTTCCGTTACGTTTAAGTTTAGACTTTATGTTCCGCTAGTTACCATTCGAGCTAGTGATTTGTACTAGCCGTTTGGGTTTGAATGTCAGTTAAAGTTTGAATTGTGGTTATTTGTAGCCGTTGGGGCATTCTGAATTTGAGATTTATTCAAATTAGTCATTATTTATTAGTATTGAAAAGTTGGGATGTTACATCCATAACTTAACCCCCAAACCCTTGAATCTCTGGTAATTAAGTCTTATTTCAATAATAATTGGCGACTCAAAGATAACAAATTAAAACGAGGAAATTCTCACGTTCTCACAATAATACAACAATCGTAATGCATTTTTTTCTATGAAGTTTTATGCAAAAAAACCTATATGTGAGTCATTCCTTATTTTTATACTAAATCTCGCAATAAATCTTGCATATGGCTTGTCAATGATTTCTTTTTTTTAAAAAAATATACTTGTTTGTGTACAATGATAGAACTAAGATTTTTTTTTTTTTTTTTTTTTACATGCGACATTATCTTGAGACGGACTAACAAAATAAAAGTGTGACATTTATTATATTATTATGAGAATTATGGGAGACTATTATTTTAAAACTAGCGAGTATAAAGCTAAAATGAGAAAGAGAAGACAATAAAGGGAGGGAAAAATACAAAATGGAACTTTCAGATGTCCACAAAGAAGGGGCACAAATGGATTACAAAGCCAAGTTGAAATTAGTTACACAAGGGACAGAGAGGGGGTGGGGGAAAGAGGAAGATATTGATGGAGTATATAAAAATGATTAATTAATTATTTTTCGGGAGCCCAGAAAACATTGGAACCACACTTGTAAGCATCCTTTCCTTTGCATTCAATCTCCAAATCGTCTGATATAAATGGCACTTTCTGCATTTTTTTCACAATACAAACAAACCCCTTGTTAGATACATGCTCATGTACCTACATATTAATACCCTGTCCCAAAAATGATAGTTCGTTTGACTTTTGAAACATTTTAAAGTTAGATTATTTTAAAAATTGACTATTTTGAAGTGTTTAACTTTAACTTAATTTGGGACGGAAGGAAGGAGTATGAAGTAAGAATATGATAAATATTTGTGTTTGGCAACTAGTATTAGGGCCCGGGGGAAGGAAAAGAACCTTAGTTTTGGCAAGATCTTGGCAGCCGGTGAAGTTGTAGGGGAAAGTGCAAGTGCCAAACTGAACAGTGTAGGCTCTTGCAAAGTTTGCACCACTTGTGGCCAATCTCTTCTGGTCATTCAGTTCCTATATACATATCATGATCAGCATTCAGCACAGCCCAAACAATATACTATGAACATGTATTTACAACTATAGTATAGGGTGGTACCTTGTTAGCTTTGGACTTTTCTAGATACTCGTCAATGATACCAGCATTGGCGGAAGAGGCGGAGGCTGCGAAAAGGGCAGCCCCAAGTGAGAAGAGTGCGGCCCTTCTTCCTTGAGCCGATGAAGAAGACTCATTTGAAACTTGCTGCGCCCTAATAATGACCTTTGGACCCATGGCAACAGAAGAGGAGGGAAGCTTTGAGTTGACATCCGATGACGATCCGACGTTAACGCCGGTGAACTTGCATGCCAACACACTGGAGTTGATGGATGCCATTTTTGAATTGAATTGGGTAGCTAATGGTTGCTTTGCGTGTGTGTGTTTTTGATGGTTAATTGATATGATGATATAATTATGGTGGGGGAATGGATATAAGTGTAGATGAGTGCAAATAAAGGCTTGTGGTGGGAGTGTGGATAAGGTCAGATTTCCTTCATTTCTATTCGCATAATCTTTCTTTCTGGTGCCCCCACCCCCACCTTCTGTTTCTATCTCACTCCTGCTCTCAGTTAGCACTTGTTTTTTTTTTTGTTTTTTTTGGTTATAGCAAGGTACTTTTGTTTTTATTTTTAGGTTGTAATTTCTTTAGTAAAAATTTAAACGCAAAAAAAGAAAAATAAAAGACATTTATTGGAATCTAAGGAATTAAATTTGGTCACAATGTTTACGTTCAAAAATTAGTCTAATGCTCTCCTTGATCAATGATCAAGAATCACTCATCGACAAGGGCACGGACAATTGGTCTACTGCTCTCCTAATTATACTACTCCATCCGCTTTAAAATAAATATCCAAATTTTTCTAAATAAATAAGAGATTTATTCTGAGACAGAAGGATCATATTTTCTAATTATAGTTCATTTTGCACCTTTTTATTTCAAAGTATACACTTTTTGTTCAAAACTTTGATAGAAGTAGGTTTGGGGAAACTGGTTTCTCTCCAAATCATAGAAAGTCAAGTCCACTTTTTTTCTACTTCCAAGCATTTGGCGAACATTTAAAAACAAATTGAATAAAAAGACTTTTTATAATTTAAAGAGAAACTGATTTCTCCCGAAATCTTGTGCTCTAAAAATATTTACTTTTGTAATTTTTTTTATGGAAAAATGTATAAATCTTCTTGCTATCCAATTTCTTAAACTTTAAGTTTTGCAGGTATATAATAAGAGGCTTTGACCAATAAGTCCCTAGGCCAAATAAAAACTACCAATAAGGACAGACATTTTGAAAACCTACCAAAAAGTCTTTGAAATTTTTCCTGGACCAGAATGCCCTTCTTCCTCGCTCATTCGCGCAGTGCGCACAACAACCCAACGTCTTTTTCTCCCTCTCTTTCTCTACGTCTTTTTCTCCCACTCTTTTCTCTCTTCCTGTTTTTCTCTCTTTCTTTTTTTCCCACATAAAATTTTAAAATGACATATCTCAAAATCTATACACTGAAAAATTCATTTTTCACTCAACACGAATCAAACAAGTACACTCAACACATAATTCAAATTTTATAAATAAAAAATTCATTTTTCACTTGTAAAATTTGAAAAAAAAAATCAATTTAATTTCTCAATTAATTTCACAAATTTAAAAAATAAAATTTTCATTTTTCACTTGTAAAATCATTTTTCAAATGATCTCAGTTGTGTCATTTTTTCATTTTTCATTTTTAAAAACTGATAAATTCATCTCTCAATTTTTCACAATCGTTATAATAACTGAGACATGCATTTCACAGTTCATACATGAATTTGAATATAATAACTGAGACATTCATTTAACAGTTTTTCATAATTGAATAAAAACTGATAAAATCATCTCTCATTTTTCCCAATTGATGACTCAATTTATCGGTTTAATTATATAATAAATGAAACATTCATTTCTCAGTTATTCACATATGAATTTGAGTATAAGAACTGGTACATTCATTTCTCAGTTATCAATTTTTCTCTGTTGTTAATATAATAACAAATGAGATACTCATTTCTTAGTTATTCGCACACGAGTTTAATATAAGAACTGGTAAATTTATTTCTCAGTTGTTAACACATGAGTTGAGTGTAACAATTAAGAAATTCATCGCACAGTTTTTACAAAGAATACTCATTTTCAAAACTATGTGTTGTCAAATGCTCCTTAAACAATTGTGAAATAAATTTATCTCATTTTTTTTTTAAAAAAATGAGTAATTGTTCAATTGTGAAATATAAATACTCTTAACCCAAATAATAATAATAAAAAAAAAACAGCAACAACAAATGTGAGGTTGTAGTGTTAAATATATAATAGTCTACTAATGGAACAAGTAAGAAGCTTGGCATAGTGGTTAGGAGTCTTAGCCAAGACCAAGAGGTCTTGGGTTCAAACACCCTCAAGAGCAAATAATTTTTATTTATAATACTTAGAGTTGCAGATGGTTGTGGCGGCAGTGGGTGGTCGGAGGTGAGGTGACAGCGGACGGTGGTTCGGCGGCGGCGTGCTGCGGCGGGTGGAGGCGGTTGGAGGTCCGGCGGCGACTAGTGGCGGTGGGCGGCAGCGGCAGTCAGTCAAAGGTCTAGTACGCAGTCAAATATGGTCAATAATAGGATTTTATTTGGGCTGGGGGTATTTTTGCCATTTAAAAAGGGTGAGAGATTTATTGGTAAAATTGATTTCAACCCAAGGACCCTAAGGTAGAATATGAAATGTTGTGTTTTTATTGGCAAATACCACATTTCCCAAAGGACTTATTGATAAAAATCTCATATAATAATGAATAGGGAAAACAAATTGGTAAAAATATTTAAGACAGTTGTTTGAAAAAATTATATATTCAATTTTGAATATAATTTTCTTGTTGAGAATGAACATTCATTTAAGATTGGAAATATAATCTTTTGAACAAAACAAACAAATTGTGCTGGAGCTTGAACTCCAGAAGACTCTCCGATACTAACACGATGGTCACTCCAATCTACACCAAAGGAAAATTTGCCTAAGCAAAACTGAACTAGAAGTGTAGATACCCCGGCGTGAGCGGGATACCTCACCGTTCGGCTTCGTTTGGTTTTAGTTTGTTTGTTAGAGTCGCCACCTATGTTTTAGAGGAACATAAGAAAAACCTAATATTGTCCGAAGTTTTGTTTATGAAGAACCAGATATTCGTGTATTTGAGGTTCGGAGGTTAGGTTACGAAATGGGAAGTACTTAAACACCCATTTCACCCAACTAAAGTTGGTCTTGCTTGTTCATAACATGATAAAATGTATTATTCTTATACTTGAAAATGAGTTTTAAGGGGTTTGAAAGAGATTTGAATATGAGGAGATAACTCCTTGGCCAACTTCAATGTAATGAAGTAGCATTTGGTGTCATGTCCCAAAATGGTTTAGGTTGATTGCACACTTGATGAAAATAAAAGTAGTAGAGATGGAATAGAGAATAATAAAAGACACCTAAAGTTTGAATATTTCAAGAACTTCTTTGGGAAATGTCTTGAAATGCTTGAAATCCTTTGAGAGAATTTGTGTATAGTTTTCTTGGGGTAATTTTTTTTTTTTTTTTTTTTTTTGTCTCCTTTTGGAATGGTGGAGAAGGGGAGTTTTTATAGGTGAAAATAATGTGTTTTTTGTGCCAAAACAGTGACAATGAGAGATTTTCCGGGCAAAATCATGTAAATTGAGCAAGGGAGGGATTCTTGGAGAGAATCTGTAACCGACAGAAAGTTCAGAGACAAAATTTCCATTATGTCTACCCAAAGAAACAAACTAGGAAAACCAAGGGTAAGGCTAAAGTTGAACCTGCACTTGACAACTCATATTCTGACTATGGTTGCGCTTCAACTTCGAATGGTAAATGTGCGCACAAGGGCCATTGTTAGTACCCGACCTGAAAATGAGTTTATTAGGACTTTCCCAAAAATACAAGGACTTTATAGGAATTAGAAACCTTGTAAAGACTTGTCCGGGATTCCCAAAATATCTCATTTATGGCAAAATCTATCAAAATAGGTAGTAAATAGTTTCCTTAAAACCATGCAGAAACCCTAGCTTAAGAATCAAGTCAGCCGGCATCCTTGGCCACGCGGCCAACTTTGCTCCGCGTTGATCTTGGCCACGCGGCCACTCTTGTCACCGGCTTCAACAATGGCCAGGCGGCCAACCTTGCGCTGGATGATCTGGACCATCAGATCCTCCCATCAGTTTACTATATAAACCACTCCATTCCATTGGTTTTGGGGTCCGATTTTGGAGAGCTCTAAGTACGAATTTGAGAGTTATTAAACACTATTTTGCTCTCTAATTAGCATTCAAACCTCCAAGAAGATCCAATGTTTATTTCTTGCCAACATAGGTAAGTTCTCTAACTTTTTCTTCGTGTTCTTGCATTATTCTTAATGTAGATCTTTTATATTCATGTTCGTACATGTTTATTCATAGTTTCTTCATGAGCTTTGCATGTTCATTCATATGTTCATAATATGTTCTTCGCGTGTTCTTCGTGTTCATAGATTAAAGCCTTATTTATGCTATATTTAGGGTTGCGATCTTCATAATTACATGTTATTTCATAGCCGATGATGATCGAGGGTTCATCAACCCGAGGATGATCTAGGAACTACTTCTAAACCCTAATCTTTAGGTAATTCCCCCCTCATTATGCATGATCCCGATTCTTCTGCCTATTCTAATTCTCTGCGAACTACGCTGACCTGAGCTTCTCACATTGAGAGGAACGTAGGCAATCTTCGGATCCGGTCTAAATCACTAACACACTACTAACACATTCATCATGATAGAAAGACCGATCAATTCGGGCAATAGGAGTGATAACGTCCAATATTCTTCTCTTGTTGTAATTTGACCCCCGAACCCATTAACATGCTTTTTTTCAATGTTTTGGCTTTAATTAAAACGGCGTGGCGACTCTCATAATTTTAATGTCGTTGAAGAATATTCCTTTTGTAAATAAAAATAATCACAAGATACTTCCCATGCGTCGCTTCATCGGAAAGGGGTATTCACAGTGGCGACTCTGCTGGGGATTGCTTTGAAACTTTTTCAAACTTAGTGGGTCTAACTTTTGTCACATCATGATGCTTGCCATGTTTACACATGCACACACCTGCCATGTTTACACATGCGCATACTTGCCATGTTCACACATGCACACACCTGCCATGTTTACACATGCACACACTTGCCATGTTTATACATGCATCTTACATACTTGCCATGTTCACACATGCACCCGCGCACCCCGCAATGTTAATACTTGTACTTTGTCGATACTTGTACTTTGTATATACCTTGTATCCTTGTACCCCTGTTATCTTCGCTTTAGTATTAGGGTCAAACAAAACTCTGCTATGCTCCCTTGTACATGGCTCTCTCTACCTCTCTCATGCATTGCATTGCATCATCCTAACATCAAAAGCTTCTCTCTTTTCTCCTTAAAAAGAATTAGTTTCTTGCCACACACTACCACAGTCCGTGTCAGCACTGCACAGGTCCCCATTACCCGGAGTATTCGATGTGCAGGAATTTGTGTGCTACTGCCGCACTCTTTTCGAGTCACTCGTCTATTCCACTCACCGTATACGGTGGGAACCTTTTACCTAACCCGTGTCAACCCACACTAGTATAGGTAACACACCTAGGTTTTGACCGGTTGGTTTGGCTAGCTTTTTCTTAATAGTCAATTAACGTGCTGTCTATGTCGAGTCACCCCCAAGTCAATGATGAATCGAGATCTTTGAGAGAAAGTGCACAAAAAGTGATTTCCCTACAAGGGACGTGCCATGGTGAGATGAGTGTTTATTGTCAAGATCTCCGCTCATCATTAACTTGCGTAGGATGCAACATAGACATCACGTTAAATGCCTTTAAGGAAGGGTTAGTCGTAGGATCCGATGGTTGGTGGAAGCCCCTTGCCCTATAGGACCCTCGCCCAAATTGTCCGTTTGGGGGTGTGCAATGCAGGTGAAAAACGAGGGGTCTATAGACGTAATGATGGCCTCCACTGATCGTAGTCTTCTAACTAGTTGCGAAAAAAGGGGTACCCCTTCCAACCAATTAGGATATAAATAATGTATGTTTTTATAAATTAAAATATACTTTGCATGAGCCTTCCCCCTCTCCTAAAGCTTCATTGCCCTTCAACCTTTCAGCAAAGCAAGTTTGGATCCGTTCGGGTGGTCGACTACAACGTGAAGCTTCTACTCCGTCCACGTTCTCAGTCTCGTCATCAGCAATGTCAACTCCCGCTTCAGCTTCAGCCTCTGCTCCTCCTGCCAGTGCCGCTGAGCTCAACACTGAGGCTACTCTCAATGGTATTCCCCCAAGCCTCCAGAACTTCCTCGCCGGTCTCGAAGCCAAGATCAGGAATCTCGAGGAAAGCAACAAGATGTTGGAAGACCAGAACCAACAATTGAAGGGTCACATTCAACAAAAGGGGACTAAACTGGTGCCCGATGGGGAGAATTTCATTTATGTTGAGGATGAAGAGGTCAATACCAACTGTCCCCCCAACACCAATGCTACTGCCTTCCCATTCCCAAGCTACCGCAATGTTCCACCTCCTTCTCTCTACACCCAACAAGGTTTCACTACCATGAGCAAGAACAAGGCTGTCTATGAACCTTCCCCTGAACTACTTGGTGGCTACCTCTCCGCTAGCAAACTACCCGCACCCTTGTTGCCTCTGAGTATTGGGATGGCCGCTGCTACTGCTTCCACTACTCCTCCCATCATTCTGTCAGAAACTATCCCCGACATCTCCAATCACCCTGTGGTTATGGCCATGCAAGAGCAAATGCGAAAGTTGATCGAGACCGTGGATAAGCAAAGTGCACCGACTACCAAGACAATCAACCCTAGCCAAGTAGGGGCTCTCCCCAAGGATTTCAAGATGCCTAAGGTGGCAATGTTTCATGGTGACTCGTGTCCTAAGACTCATTTGGATAGTTATGTGTTGGCCATGAGGGCTCGTGACTGCACCAACGAACAAATGGCTCGCGTATTTCATAGCACTCTGGATGGTATAGCTCTGCGTTGGTTCTTGGGGCTAGAACCAAGCGAGAGGCAAACGTGGGATCAAATCAGCGCCATTTTCTGTGAAAAATATCAAGCTAACTTGGATTGGCATGTGAATCGAACGGATCTTGAGAACACTATGCAAAAGCCCGGCGAGGCTATTTATGATTTTTACAAGAGGTGGAACCATCGGTTGTGTGAGGTCCAATACCCACCAAAGGCGAAGGAACAGAAACAGATTTTCTACAAATGCTTGCTACCGGAGATGAAAGCAGCTATAGGTAATGGTTACTTCCCTGATTTGTGGGAAATGGTTGACGCCGGAGTAAGGTACGAAGCAGGGTTCACTGGGATTGTGCCGCCAAAGGAAAGTCCAAAGATCAACAACAACAATTCCTTCCGCTACAAGGCTCCTACTGCGCCTGCGCCTCCTAAGGGTGGAAAGGAGGCCGTCGGCCAAGTGAATATGGTCCAGAAAGAGGTCCCGTTAGATGTCCAAGCCGTAACAAGGAATGGGGCTCCGCCGCAAAGAGAGAGGGAGCACTTTGATGATTTTGGTATGCCCATGGGGAAAGTCTTTGACGTGTTAGTCAAGAGGGGTCTTATCAAGCCTTTAGAGAATTACCAACCTGCCTACCCAAGAAGTGATTTGGACGCCTCCAAGTTCTGCAAGTATCACAAGCACATCGGGCACACAACGGATGGTTGTATTCAATTGAAGCGCGTAGTACAAGGGTTGATCAATGACAAGAAGATTGAGAAGCCGAAGGGTCCTAATGTGGTGAATAACCCTCTTCCCAACAATGGGGGTGGGGTGAATATGGTGCAAACATGCGAGATTAGTATCCTAGAGCTCATGGATGCCCTTGACAAGATAGGGCTCGCGATGGTGGATATCTTCATGGCATTGGTGACGTTAGAAATGCTCGAACCATTAGAAGGACACCTTCCCCGCCTTGGTTGCGATTTGTCGAAGTTTTGCCACTACCACAAGTGCACCGGTCACACTACCGAAGAATGCTTTGAACTCAAGAAGGCCGTGCAAGAGCTCATCCACAAGGGAGTTGTCGAAGACCCTAGAGATTATGTAGCTAGCAATGTACTCATGGTAGAACTTAGTGAGATCACTGATCCGGCCGAGCCTGTTGTGGCGGACTGTGATGAGATGGGTTGCATTTCAATGACTAATAATAAAGAATCTTCTTGCTACTTGTTGTCTTTAGAAGAACTAGTGAGTGAAGTCGAATCTCTAGAGGAAGAGAGTCCCAAGCCCTCTCAACCTCTTTCTTGGGCCGAAATCTTCGAGGAGGCCGAAAAGACCGAAGTTTCGCTCCCTTGTCATGACTCGCCATTGTCTTTGGAGGAGCTACGTGCAGAAGTTTGTCTCCTTACGAGATCCGGTAAAGTGTACCAATCCGACACGAAGGGTGCAAAGAAAGTCTTTGGGAAGGAACCCGAGCAAGCCGACCTAGACAAGGAAGATCCTATCCTCACTCAACTCAAACAAACCCAAGCCCATATTTCACTATGGTCCCTACTCACCTCCTCTCTAGCCCATCGCCTCATGCTCGAGCAAAACCTCGCCGCCACCATGGTACCATCCACTATTACCCCGGAAGACGTCACCCACATGATTGGTAATATCCACTATGGAAACATCATCACTTTCTCGGAGCTAGACAAGCCAGTGTTCGGAGTTGATCATAATGAGCCTTTATACATCACTGTCGAAGTGAATGGCAAGAAGATTCCCCGTGTATTCATTGACAATGGTTCTGCTATTAATATCCTGCCTTCAAGGATGATGGATGTGGTTGGCGTTCATGGTGTTGATTTACGCCCATCCAAGCAAACCATCAAAGCTATGACTCTACATGCCGCGCCGTGATAGGCGAAGTCACCTTGCCCATTACCATCGGAACAAAGATCCTGCCAACCGATTTCCACGTCATCGACATCCCCGCCACCTTCTCACTCCTCCTCGGCCGACCATGGTTACATCAGTCGGGCGCTGTCCCATCTTCCCTGCACCAGTGTGTGAAGTTTCAATCTGGTAATGAAGTGACCATCATCTACAGCGATCTCGTAACTGCCCAAGGGACGGACATCAAGGGCGTTCCTGTCTTACAGATTCAGCATGGGGAAGAGAGCCGACTCTTCAACGGCTTCGAAATAGTCGCTCAAGCACAGATCTGCACCATCGACCTCACCAAAGCAACGGATAAAGTGGCACCTGTTGTCAAGATACTTCGTAATATGGGCTTCTACCGGGGCTGGGGCTAGGTAAGAACTTGCAAGGCCCCACAGAATTGGTTGAAGAGGTTGATCATCAAGGGTTGTTCGGTTTAGGATACACCCTTACTCTTGAAGACAAGATGGAGCAACAAAGGATGGATTTGCTTAAAAAGATGAAGCTTCCCTACAAAAAGCCTGAAATGCGGCCATACCGCCTGTCCCTGAATAGCTACTTCGTCAGGGAAGGCGAGGAGTTTTCGTGTTTTGAGTTCGCAGAGCCATGGATTGACCACACCGGGAAGTTGCAGAAACGGTTCGAGATTTTCAGAGATGTAGAATTCGATCGGTCCAACATGAAGCTGACTTACATGGAATATGACAAAGCTACGGGAAGAGTTAGAACCATCAGGCATGAGTACTCCATCAAGGTTGCAGATGACTTGGCAGATCAACTTGAAGCCGCAACCCTTGACAAGCCAGCAATAGAAGCCGCAGAAACTCCAAGTTTGACTGAGACGTGGGACGGCCAATATCTGCTTCAACATATGGGTAATCTGGGGCTGCACGAAGACATGGTTGCCGTCATCGGAGATGATTCTGAGGATAAGGTGGACCCAAGGACATTGGTGGTACCCATGGGGGACAAGCTCAAGAATTGGTGCATCATTGGGGGACCTATAGCTACTCCGGAATTTATGATGGGAACACTGGGGCTTACTCCTTCTCCTGTCGCCACTCCTGCAACATCTCCTGTCACTCACCCAAAATCCCCGTCCCCAGAGTCTAGTGTTTTACATTTTGAATTTGAGTCTTCCTCTAAGTCTGACGACCTTACGTCTGAAGACTATGATCTTGTTGCAAACGCTATTTTTCCTTTTGCCATGAATGAAAACCCTCGACCTTTCCGAGTATCCCTCCATAGTCACTCTTTTAACTGATAAATTGACTAATAATCAAACTAATGATATAGACTTAGTTAATAATGATTCATTAGAAGAGGCGGACACAGACACATTAAATGATGAATACATTAAAGAAATTTCAGAACAGGTTATTAATAAAAAAGAATCTCGAGCCCAAGCTGCCGATGAGGTGTTAACGTGCGTGAATTTGGGAACCGAAGCCGAGCCTAAGGAAACGCAGATTGGAAGCTTCTTCAGCGGAGCCGAAAAGGAAGCACTGATTGAGCTACTCAAAGAATATGTGGATGTGTTCGCATGGTCTTATAAAGACATGCCGGGGCTCGACAACTCGATCGTAGAACACAGAATCCCGACAGCACCAGACGCTAAGCCAGTCAAACAGAAGCTGCGCCGCATTAAGCCGGAATGGTCTTTGCAAGTGAAGGAAGAGATTGAGAAGCTACTCCGTGTGGGTTTCATCAGGGTGATCGAGTATCCAACTTGGTTATCAAATCTGGTGACTGTTAAGAAATCCAACGGTAAAGTCAGAGTATGTGTGGATTTTCGGGATCTCAACAAAGCTACGCCGAAGGATGACTTCCCCTTGCCAAATATCGAAATGTTGGTGGACGCGACCGCCCATTATGAGGTCAAGTCGTTTGTTGATGGGTTTGCCGGCTATAACCAGATCGAGACAACCGAGGAGGACCAAGAAGCGACCCCCTCCACAACTTCGTGGAAGGCCATCAGTCGGCGAGTTCGAGCCGTGTTGAGAATGCAGTCTCCTCGGAACAAAGCCGAAAAGGAAGAACTCGTCAAGTTACTGCAACACCTCAACCATTTTACAACAGTGGGGGAACCGATACTCAGAGAAATAGAAAGGGCCCGCGACCAAGAATGGAGTTCAAGATGTGAGTTCGCGTTATGCTGCCTCAAGGAATACCTCGCAAATACCCCAATCCTGCACCCGGCACATGGGAACGAAATTCAGACCCCAACACCAACGACAGAATCGTGGCCCTCGCACCAGGAAAAGGAAATCAGTAAAAAAATGCAAAGATTTTTGGAAAAATACCCCCTCTCAGTCCCCCGCTACACAAGAATAGGGACCCCTTTCGCAAAATTGTTCGACCAACTGAGACAAATGGGCAAGATGCAACCTCTAGGAGAACATTCACTCCTCACCGAATTACTACCCCTTCAACTATTTGAACCTACCAAAAGTTGCTCTTACCACCAAGACGAAGGTCATGACACCAACGACTGTGTCGCTCTACCAAGAAAAATCCAAGTCTTGATGGACGAGAACATGCTCACCGGCGTGAGAGGATTTTGGTTCTATAGGGAAAACGAAAACTTAGAACTCCTCGGTTGCTACGAAATCGAGCCTTATGTGAGGAACGGCCCAGAGGTACTCTCGCACCTGACTGCAGAAACGATTCAAGACATCTCAAGAGAAATAGAGGTTTTGAAGCAACGCGTCGACGCAATGACCAAAGCTCGAGGTGCACCACAAGACTAGACAGAATGGCAGATTTGGATGGCACCCGTTCAAGGAACCAGTCAACCTCAGCAAGCTCAGACGCTACTACGACTAGTACAACCCCCTTCTCAAAAAAAAAAAAAAAAAAAAAAAAAATGTTTACTACGCAAAAAGAAGCCCGATAGACTGAAAACCCGCAAAGGGCGGTCTATGCAAAATAAGGGTGCGTACAAAGCTCGCTAGATCGAAAACTCGCAAGGGCGATCTAGGCAAAAGTTAGAGCATTCCCCCTTCTATCTTCCCTTTCTCTAAAATCATTCTAGTCCGACTGGAGTGAACTACGGTGACCTGAGCCCCTTAGTCCTATTTGTAAAAGGGGAACGTAGGCAGCCTTTCAAAAGGTGCGGTCTAAAAAAACAAATAAACATCCAAATCTTGTTAAGCAATAAAGATAGAAGTTGTATTTTCTGAAAGCAAAAACTTTTATTTCCATAGTCATTGCATGTTAACACTTATTTGATGAGTCTAAGCTTGACATACTTTTTGAATGAATAACCTTTTCTGAAATTGAAACTAAAACAAAAGTAAACTAAATTAAACTAATGTGTCTGCAACGACCATGGAGAGACGCTCGGGATTACCCCTTAGTGCCATTTGTGCCCTCGGTCTCTTTCTTCTTGCTTTGCCACGGCGAACTTTCTTCTTGCTAGGATTCCGCAAAATCTTCTTTCAAACTCGCTAACACCTTTAGCCCTTCCATTAGGAGCCTCTTCACCCTTCCTCTTCTTTGACGCCCCCACTTCTTCTCCGCCTCCGTTAGCCACGCTCTTACTCATCCTCCTCTCATAAGTCTCAGCCTCCTTAATCCTCAAGGAAAAACTTGGAGCACAGGATCCCAAAATAGTGCCCCTTAGGGTCTCTAGAGTCTGCTCCGCATGCCCAAGTCTCCTCATATACCAGTCCAAATACTCGCGTGGCAGGAAGGTGTTGCTAGAGCGTGTGAGGAAGGTCCTACGACTAAATCCGGCCTCGCCCCACATCTGAGAAAGAAGGACCGAGACACTATCATCCAACTGAAGTACCCCAAATGGAAAATCATTTCTCTCCTCGTCCCAACCCTCCGGGATGGTCTGCACCAAACCATACTGACGAAGCACTCTAGAGGGATAGTAAAAGGTAGTCCCAGAAAGGTCGGAACTTTGATCATATGAAGTCCCACTTGTTTCTCCCTCACCGAGTGAATGTGCCAATGGGGCACCACCCACTGAATGTCGCCAGTCACCATTTCCGCCAAATACTTTTCCCAACCTTTGAGAGTCATGCCCTCAAACTGCTCCGCCATGCCTCTAATGCGGTGCATCCATGGGGCCACCTTCAGAGAAGCCGCCGGTTTATTCACTCAAGCCTCTCTTGCAACCACATGGTCAAAAGCCTATCACTACCACAAGGCATCCCACCATAAGCCGCGAGATGGGGAATCCCACAGAGCATCTCCCCAAGAATGGCCGGTACAATGTCATAACCTAAACGAGCCGAATTCACCATGCCCAAACACCCCTCACTAGCAAATCCAACCTCAGAAGGGAAAAGAATAGAGGCAAACAGACATAGCGCAAGATGGTCCAAGGAACGGTCAGAGGCCACATCCATGTGTATAAAGTGTTGTGGCATCCAAGAAAGGTCGACATAACCGCCCCTAGCATACCTATCAAAATCATCCGCGGACACGCCAAAGGTCATCAACTTGTCCCTCAAGCAAACGAAGTCAAAGGGCAAGGCAACTTTACCCTTCCCTTCGTAGCCACATAATGCCGCGATGTCCTCATAAGTGGGTGTTATCTCGTTGAATGAAAATTTGAAGACATGGAGGGTATCATTCCAAAATCTCCCACAGGCTTGCAAGAGGTTGGTATTGGAGTTCATGTGCAAAAGTGACCAAAGACACTTTATCCCATACCGTTCATCAAGTTTCCTACGACTAGAACCAGGAAGTTTGGCAACCCACTTCTCCAAAGAGGTTATAAAGACCTTTTTCTCAAGACTTGTGATCCTAGCCTCTTGATCCATGGCAAAGAGCAAGCAAATTGGTTAAAAGGAACTCAAAAAACTGCTCAAAAGGTTGCTGGTACGTTTTTTGTGGCTGCAAAGGGTTCATTAAATAGGGTACGGACTCCCACTCTTGCCAGGAAAAGGAAAAGCAGAGCCGACTACAGACTTGGCCCCGCGGCCACTTGTGATATTGGAAGATTGGCCACGCGGCCAACATTGCTCCGTGCCTTGCCATGGCCATGCGGCCAACATTGCTCCGGATCTTGCCATGGCCAGGCGGCCAACATTGCTCTTGGCCTCACCATGGCCATGCGGCCAACATCGCTCCATGCAGAAATCCAGTTTGTTTCCTCCCACTCCGTGACGGATCCATGCAACTACGTACCTGCCCCCTTCCGTGGCTCATGCATTGTATAAAATTAGGAACATTTGTAAAATAACTAGTTCACAAGTAGGCTCCCACAATAAATTTACATTTTAGAACATAATATACATACATGCATTTGTACATTGGTTTTCTATACATACATATCCCTCTACTCTCTACTAGCTAACAGTGTAGGAAATAAAGATGGATCCCGCCTAATCAGAATCTTCCTCCGTGGTGTCTCTACGCCGCGCTAAAGCCCGAGAGCTACCGGCACCCGAACTCCGTCCCCGGACCGCTCGACCACCAATGTGAGAAGAGCCCGCGCCGTTCGGAGACCGCTCACGACGCTGGGGTGACGTAACGTCGTCCTCTGACAAGTACATGAATGGTACGCCTCCCTCAGTAAGCGCATCAACACGTTCTCCCTCCGGGCTGAACGGATATATCCTCCCGAGTCACCTGAAAGGGAAACCAAGGCAATGATCATAATGCAGAAAGAAATAAGTGTGTGCAAAATATAAAGCACAAAGCCGTACCCCAGCGTCGGGCGGAGAATGAATGTCTCCTCAACAAGATCTGCATCAGTCGGCTCCAAGCTAAGCTCCACCTCCCGGCCGCCCCTCATCACTCTCACGCTACTCGAGCGAAGGACATGTCAACCAAAGGCCGACTCCGACCAACTACCGGGCCGAGCTCGATCCCTCTCCCGATAGCATCCGAGCCCGAACCTGAGGGCTGATCAGCCGTGTCCGCACGTAGCCGGCATAGTCGTCACTCCCTCTGTAATGCTCTGCGGAGTGGGAGCCAAGAAAGTCGCCAAACCTCGCGGGACGGAGCATGTCCCGAGGAGGGTCATAAGGAGCCCACGGTAACGCACCAGCCCTGTGCTGACGAACCACCCTCTCCCCAAGATACATGGCCTCCCCGGTGAGACCCACAAGCAGAACCCTAGAAGCGGTCAAATCCACTACATAAGGACCCACCGAAGCC